>JAUMTR010000012.1:7160013-7199304 GCA_032270685.1 Microctenopoma stevenorrisi
TGTCAATGTACAAAAATCAATTGTGGCATCTGAAAATTATTTGGCGCAAACACCTCACTTTGTGTTAACAAAACCTCATTTGGATGCAGAGAACTTTGAGGTAGATTTAGATCATATGTTCTGAAAATCTGACGATATAACTTTGGTTAATAAACAGATGCAGATAGACGGGAAAAGCATTCCAACTCTTTTTCCTCCATGCCAGAAAACATCACTTCTATTAAATTATCACATTAACTTCTTCAACCATTCTTCGTTCACTGACAACACACGAAGCAGGTTCAATTGCTGTAGGTCTGTGAAATGTGCAAAAAAATTGAACTCTGAACTGAACAATTCTAACTTTTTATTAACCCTATTTAAAAAAAAAAGGTTGAAAAATCAGCAAAGTGGGTTTTAAAACTACATAAATACTTGGCAGCAGCTACTAATTGCAAACAGTGCAACATTAAAGTTCATGTAGTGGGTGCAGCTGTGGCTCAGGAGGGGGAGCAATCACCTTCCAATTCTGAGATGGGTGTTTGGAGTGGCCTAGCCAAAGTGTCAGGTCAGATAGAAAAGCGCTGTGCAAGTACAGACCATTTTTTCAAACATTCCCAAATGACGTATGTATTATGGTATCCTTCACAAATTCAACACAAGCACATTACCTCAGCACCAAGCAGCAGAACAGAGTGATGTATAAGCATTCCACTGGGATTTTTTTTTGTGTATGAACAGGATCTCATCTCACCTGACACCCTTGCTCCACACTGCCTTGTTGAGGCGAGTGTCAATGCGCACATCAGGAGTTCCCATCTCTTTCACGGCAAACTTGCGAATCTCCTTGATGGCGCGGGGAGCCCTCTTCTTGAAGCTCCTGCAAGATGTCAAAATCAGTATATTGCACCTTTCCTCTAGTTTCTTTTAAAACAATACCAACATCTCCCATGTGCTTTTTGCACGGGCTTTGTCATTTTAACTCTTTGAACGTTCTAAATAAGCAAATATAGTGTAGAGCAAAGCACTGACTAATCAACATCATCACCTGCAGCCCTGCACACAATGTCACTGAATATATTTTTGTTTCAAGCGTTGCTTTGGTGTGTTCATCAGCTACATACAACACAAGTTAAACAGACACCAGTTAACTGACAGCTGATTCAATGGCCATTATCTGTTATGCAATGGTTAGTATCTAAAGCCTGCTGTGTCTTCATGTTAAAATTACTCACACTCCATGGATGCGCTTGTGGACGTTGATGGTGTACTCTCTGGTCACCACCTCGTTGATGGCTGAACGACCCTTCTTTTTCTCTCCTTTCTTAGTTGGGGCCATCTATAAACAATACACTTACGTTAGTCCTCGGAAATGTCAATGTTGAAGAGACACGTAAAACGTCACTAAATCGTTCCACGTAGGAAAATGAGACCACCGGGTTCAGTATTGTAATAAGAAACGATTTAGCAAACTTTGACACCATTTGACGACACCCCAAAAAACACGTTAGGTGTTAGCATAAGTCTGCCTACTCTAATGCAACTTGTTAGCGCTAGCTAACATGCATTTCAAATAATTAAATAAACAACTTACATGTTAAATAGGAAAAACAAATGCAATTTACAGAATCAACGCTAAATACCCGCGGCTATTTTGTGTTTTATTGCTGCAATAGCAGTGGAAGCTACTGCGGCTGGCTCAGTGACTGAGTGTTACCATTCACCGTATTTAATAGTCTTTTGAGATGTCCATCCACCTCAAAAGTCTCATATAAAACACAGTATATAACCAGTGTGAACATTTATAATAGATAAGGGGTCAAACAAAGCTTTAATATGAGAGGATGATGTCAGATTGTAGAAATACAATTCCCGAAGAAAATACTCACATCGACTCGGAGTTGAGACGGAAGTCGGAAGGACGGACCAAACGCCGAGGATTGTGGGTAAAGGAAACTGGTCCGCTCTAATGGTGTCCGTCAACAACAGTACAAACGACAGGTTCCTAGCGTGTAACCACGCATTGTTCTACACATTTAACAAGGTTTTCATTTGCAATGACAAACAGCAAAACAAATATTACCAGAAGAGCTAAATGTAAAATATGCAATGCAAGCTATTTATTTTTGTTAAAACGAGTTTTCCTCTTTTATAATAACGTGGACTCGTTACAGTGTACTTTTTTGCATTACTGTATCACACTAGTAAGAAATAAACAGTACGTGTAGTGCGCACGTAGTAGGTGTCCATATGAAAAATACTTTTGTTTTAAAACATTTTCAGTAGCAATGCACACTAGTTGTATTATTTTAACTAATCCCTTGTACATAGATTGGAACCAGTTTATAATAGAACACAGGAGGAAATTAATTTAACACCATGACAGATAATTTTATTTTGTGGCAGGACTGAGGTCTGAAACAAGATATGACAGAGCTGCTCTGTTCTTCATCAAACCACAAAAACTAGAAAACTTGCTATCAAGACAAAAATGTAACAAGCGTATTAAAATAATTATTTATAACAAAACCAGCCACAAACACCTCATGTCCCACTTACCTCATTTACACCTAAGTTTGCACTGAATGTCTGTCGGATTAGCACAGAAATCTAACTTAGATACGCAGCTAGCACTACATTTGAACCCCATCAGATTTCCAATTGTCCTCATTGAAACTTAAAAATACCATTATGCATTTATCTTACAGTAAAAATACAAAGTTAAACCAGATCATTACCCGCACATCTCAAAATCGACCATGAACCGCTGACATATGTAACATATAAAAGGTAATGTATTCAAGCATCATATAACTGTGCTCAGAATTGAGCTACAACGTTAAGAGTGCAGTCTCTTCATATCTGTAATGTCATTCAGATATCAAGTCACAGTGGGAAAGTTGGTAGGAGGTGTCATGTTGAATCCAGAGCTCTAACTCTTATTCAGTTCTTTAAGCTGTTCAGTGCAACAAGCTGGTTTGTCCATTCAATTTGTGCGCCAGCAATCACATGTAGTTTGCAACTAATAGTGCTAAACCCACATCCCAGAGCTTTCAGTTTATCCACCTGTACAAGTCTTTTTATAATGACTCTGGGTGATCCAGCATTGGAAAACAAAGTTCACATTATGTGTTTACAGTCATTTTATCTACGCAGTCTAGTGTCTCTTCCTATAGGGGAAACTTTGGCTCCTTTTTGGATGATTTGGGCTAGTGAAAACTAAGAAGAGAAGTTCCACATGGCAATGCTGAACATCTGGTACTCTACAGTCTACTTTGTGCTCTGCACTCATTTTAGTTCATTTCAGGGAGACATTGCCAAACCATTCAAAACAAATACATCAACCAAAAACCAACGTTTCTACAGACTTACAGATGGAACAAATTACATTCAGTGGAGGAATAGTTTGGCAGTGCTTTTTTCATGAGAAACCTCATTCAAGTTCCTGCAGGATGCTTCAGTAACACTACAGCAAACACTAGATTTGCTCTGCAGATATTCTGTCCTTAGATGTAAACACAAACAGTAATAACATCTGGTGTCAAATCATTCGAAGGCTGAACAGTCACTTTATACAAAGCAAAAGACCCATTACAAAATCAGCATCTAACCATTTTAATGCACAATTGCAGTAACCAATGTACAATAAACAAAAACAAACGTAATTTAAACTTGGTTAGGCAGGTGAAAATGTGACAATTAAAAAGCTGCTCTAAAACACTGTAATGCACAACAAAACATGAAGTCATTTCAGGTGCGTTTTATGTTTCTCATACACACCTCCATAGACTAGAATGTCCATTAGTCTATGACACAGGACTTGCAGATGATCACAAATATGTTAAGCGTGTTTTATTCATTGTCATTACTAAAAAGACTATGTATGTAACAAAATGGGACAGAGAGAGATGAAAAGTTCTGGACTAGAAGTAGTAAATGCTCAGTATCACTTCTCTCAGGACACACAAACCTCAGGCTTTGCTGTGCCGAGCTTACTACTACCAGCTGCAGCAACTTCAGCTGCCGGTGCCGACACACTGTCGGACTGCTCTGGGGCTGAAGCCTGGCCGGCCACGGTCCTTCTGAAGAGCCGCATGCTCATCTGCAGCAGCTCGTTGTCTACCACAGGCGTAGTAGGATACTGTTTTGTTAGGCCCTGTAAAAGACACGTTTTCTATTAAAACTGCAGGAAGGTCTAACCTCATGAGAATATTAAAACAAAAGACTAGTAGTAAATTCATCTCTGTCAGCAACCACATGACGTCTACCTTGTCATTTTTTAACAGTTGCCGGCGGATGGCAAAGTCCCTGCGGGCACACAGTGCCTTGCAGCAAGGCCCCAGGTTGCTTAGTAAACCGGCCCTCTCCACTCTCCTGTTCAGGGCTGCCAGGTTCAGGGCCCCCAGATCATGCTCAAACAGCTTGTCAGAATCTGGCAAGACGGAGATGAAAGTGCGTTTTAGACTCATGGGCCAAACAAACAAACAAAGGATGACAGCTGTGAGCATGACAATATACTCACTGTTATAATAAAATACAAATACATATAATATTTTATTTGTCACATACAATCTCATACAGTGTACAACCTGCAGTAAAATGTGTTCTTCTGCATTTAACCCACCCGCCCCCTTGGGGGGAGCTAGCGCTGGGTGTCTCACTCAGGGACACACCTGGTATGGGGGTTGGCGACTCAGCTGGGAATCGAAGCCGGGGCTCCTGCTTCCCAGGCCTCTGCCTTAACCACTCTGCTACCAGGCCGCCATAAAAGATAAAACTGTCTGGTTTTGTAAATTGAAGAACGTAATAAATACATATCAAGACTCTCACCTTTGGGGTCATCCAGCTCAGACTTGCACACCTCTCTGACTTGCTCCATGAGCTCAGGCCCAGCGAGTCGCTTGCTGATGCCCGCCCTGAGAAGCACAGCCCCCGGGGTGAACCGGAGCAGCGCTGCTCCCGCTGCCCGCGGCTCTTGCTTCTGTTTGGGCATCAGGCTGGGCCAGTCCACATCAATCACATCCAGAGGACCTGGGAGGACAGAGTGTTTACAAGGAAACAGCTGATGTGTTTTATCTTTATTTTGCTAATAAACATAAATGTGTATATAAATATTTCTCTCAACAGAAGCAGGTGCTATGGTTTCCTATTAAATACAGATAAAAACAATTCATTTGCACAAGAGTCTGATGATGTCAGCGGAGGGATTTCCTGGTACCTGTAACTTTCTCATCGTCCTGTTGATCCTCCTTCTTCTGGCTGTCAGCAAGGATTTCATCCAGCTCATCATCGCTGATTGGTTCGTACTCCTCTCCAACGGATGTGACCGACTGCCCATCGTCTTCTTTTCCATCATCGTCTCCTGTGAACACAACAGACAGAATCCAGTCTTGTTATTTGAAAAAAAGTAGCAAAAAACCCCCCACACACACACGTTTTCATCTTCTTACCGTCGATGCTGTCTGCTTTCTCAAGCTCCCGTTGCTCGGCCATGAGGTGGTGACTGTTGCTTGGTTTCTCAGGTTCTGGAGGGCTGAAAGCTTCTCTTGGCAGCAGGGGCTCATAGTCGCTCCTCTCCTGCCTCATCATGTCCCCACGCATGTCTCCTCTCATTTCACCCCTCAGGTCTCCCCGTCCTGGAGCTCTGGGTTCCCCGTGTGGCGGCAGGTCAATCATCATCAGTCTCTCCCTCTCTCGATCACCACCTCTTTCAACTCTGCCGTCTCTCTCGCGCTCTCTTTCCCGCTCCCGATCGTGCTGTTGGATGAATCCTTCAGGGAGTAAGCGTTCCCTGTCCCTTTCTCTAAGGAGAGGTTCGCGGCCTGGGCGCATCAGCAGGGGCTCGCGTCCCCTCATAGGCCACTCCCGAGGTTCAGGCTCCCAGTCTCTCTGTTGTTGTAGTGGCTGGGATTGCTGCTGTTGCTGCTGCTGCTGCTGCTGCTGTTGCTGCTGAGGTCTGAGATCTTTCCTGTCTCGATCCCGTTCCCGCTCGAATGGCTCCCTCTCTCTTTCCCGTTCTCGACTGTCGTAGGAGCCAGCGCGGGATCTGGACCTGGCCTGCCTCTCAGAGTCAGGGGAGCTGCGTCTCGAGCTGTGGCTGCGAGAATCCTGCCGGTCTGGAAGACAACAGAGGATAAGTGAGTGAGCACAGGCAGAACCAGGGTTAAACGTTTTATATAGCTGTGTTCTGATGAATGGATTCTACTCCACAACGTTTGTGTGCATTTACCTGATGAGGTGCTGCGGCTGGGCTCTCCTCTCCTCAACTGGTCAATTCGAGACTTCCTCTCTGCTCCTGGAGGGTCGTTCACCGCCAGCCGCTCTCTCTCCCGGTCACGTGAGTTGGCGCCCTGCAGCCTGCCTCGGCGGGCTCGCGGGCCTTGGGGATCGTCTCTGTGAGCTGACTCGTTGGAGGGTGACCGCGGGCGGCGGGACGACGCGCGGCTCGGGTTGCTCCCCATGCTGCTGCTCCGTGTCTGCTCTGGGGGAAGTTTGCGGAGCAGGGGCTTGGACATGAGGGGCGGTGGAGTCAGTGTGTGCAGCAGCATTGGTGGATCCTGAGAGAGCAGAGGGGCAATGGCAGGGGGGTTACACCTCTCCCTGTCCCTGCCCACCCTGGGACCTCCACCTCTCCTAAGAGGCTCAGCAAGAGCCCTCTCAGAAGGAGCCAGGGGAGCTTCCAGTGCTCCTCCACCTTGGTCTGTGACCTCCTCATCTGACCAATCACTGAAGTTGTCCACCTTGGACAGTGGAGACAGTTCCGTGTTGCCCGCAGTACCACGGGGATTGGGCCTCATTGAGGGCGGTGGTGTCCTGGGACCTCTTTTCCTCTTATTATGTGGCTGATGGGCTGAGGCGTCCTCCTCAGACGCATCAGAGTCTCCTCCTCGTGAGCGCTTCCTTTTTCGATCAAGTGCCTTTTTCTTGGCTCCTTTTCTGGGGGAGTGTAAGGTTGGCGGTCCATCGGCAGGAGCACCAGTTTGGGGTTCGGAGTTGAAACGGTCACCCGCCGGAGCCAAGCGGTTGCCCCCAGCAACCTCCTCTTGTTTGCGACCCTTCTTGAGCACCTTCTTCTGTGACTTTGTCTTCTTCTTGCCCTCCTCATGCGACTGGGCACCAGCAGCCTCTCTGTCCTCTCCACTTGTGGCAAGCACTGAGGGAGGCGGTGTGGTTTCCCGCTGGTCTCTAACTCTGCTCCGAGGATCGGGCGGGGTGTCTCCTCGTCTGTTGCCTCCTCTGTTACGATCTCCGCGAGGCTCCAGCTCCTCGTGACGGCCACGCACTTCCCTTTTGTCCCCAGATCCTCTACGCTCCTCATCTTTCCAGTGACCGTGCTTGTCATCAGATGGAGCAGCTCTGGGTGGAGAACGTAACAAGGGCTCCTGGGGCCGCACCACTTGGCTCAGCATACGGTGCTTATCACCACCTGTACGTGCACAAAACAGTCACTTGTGCTCAGTACCCGTTAAGCATTTAAGCAGTCACTCAAATTAACTTATGTTTAATTTAACCTGGTAGGTCAAAGAAAGAAAAAGGTCACAAATTTATAATAGGTTCCTACATTTGAAAATACTGTTACTTATTAGTAATACATTGGACAATTAATACTGGAATATGTAAGCAAGTCAATGCACAAGCTGTTCCAATAGTCATTACAGTACATTTTACAAGCAGTGCATTATTGCCCATTAAACGGGAGTGTGTCATTTCAAAAAGAATTTCCCTACCGTCAGATGAAGTCGGGCCCACTGGGCTGGGGAGGAGGGGTTGAGAGTGGAGCTTGGCCTGCCCGCGGCCAATCGAGCGCTCGCTTTTGTCCTCTGGACTGTTGTAACCGTCACTATCCGCCGGACTAAAGTCCCGCGCCGTCCGCTTTGGCGAGGACCGAGGGCTTGGGCTGCTCTCCACTCTTGGCCGCTTACGACTAGAAGGAGAAATATCTAAATGTTAAGCCAGTATTGGGACGGACAATGTTGTCAGAATTTATAATCTGAGAGTCACACACGGCCCCTTCTAGGTGAAGGTTCATTGAATGGGTTTGTCAGAACTGTCGGCACCACTGAGATCAATGTAAACGGGTGGATACGTGCCTCGACTTTCGATCATCCCGGGTGTCTCGGACCGGTCGATCGTCCCTGGAGTCTTCCCTCCTGTCCCGCCTCTCCTCCCTGCCTCTTTCTCGCTCCTCCCATTCCCGCTGCCTCTCTCGCTCCCGTTGCTCCCTCTCTCTCTCCCTCTCTCGTTCCCGCTCCTTCCTCTCTCTCTCTCGTTCCTCCCGCTCCCTCTCCCGCTCCTCGCGTTCTCTCTCTCGTTCGCGCTCCCTCTCCCTCTCTCGTTCACGCTCCCTCTCTCTGGCCCGCTCCCGCTCAGCCTCCCTCTCCTTTTCTCGTTCCTTTTCCCTCTCGCGCTCCCTGTCCTTCTCCTTTTCCCTCTCCCTCTCCCTGTCTCTCTCTCGCTCCCGGTCGCGGGTTCGGTCGTCCCGTCTCTCCTCTGCTCTGTCTGTCCTGCGATCCTCCCTCTCAGAGTCCTCCGATCTCCCCTGGTGTCTGTTTGGGGAAGCTGGAAAAGAAACCCATATTAATAAGTCTATGATTATTTAGAGGCATATTTTTGACACGTGCATCCCTTTTTTTTACAGACGTAAAAATAAGACTCCAACGCTCACCCCTGTCTCGGTTGTCTCTGCGATCACGCTCTGCATGCCCTCCTCTCCTGTCGTAGGAAGAGTCTCGGGCCTGCTCTCCTCTCCTATCACTCTCATACCGATCTCTGTCTGAGCCCCTCTCCGAGCTCCGTTCGGTGGCACCGCGATCCGCGCTTCTCTCAACACTCCGCTCACGCAAAACGCTGCTCTGTGACTCCCAATTATCATGACTACTTTCCAGCTGAGAGCCCCGGGAGTTTCTATTTGTCCCTGACAAAAGAGAGCGCGACAGTTACTTTAAACGGAAAAACAGTTGCACAGCAGTGTAACTATCACCTATGCATCCTATGCATGAAATAAAAGCTAAATGTAATGCCAGTTCTTACCTTTTTCTGAGGTCTCATTAGCACGTCCTCTCCCTCGTCCGTTCCTCTCAGTTCTGTCTGTCCTCCCTTCAGCTCTCCCTCCATCGTCACGTCCGTGACTTCTTCCATAGCTCCTGTCGTCCTGAGCCGCTTCCTCCTTCCTGTAGCCGTCAGCCCTGTCTCTTTCCTTCTCTCGCTCTCTGTCCTTGTCCCTCTCTTTCTCCCGGTCTCTCTCTCGCTCCCGTTCGCGTTCACGCCGTTCCAGGGATTCCCGACTGGACCGAGTGTCTGTCTTGTTCTCTCGGGAGTCCTTTATGTCCTTGCCGTCTCGATGGTCACGTGACTCTCGGTTAGTTTCCCTTCCTCGATCGCGAGCCTCTCGTCGATCACGAGCCTCCCTGGTGTCCCTGTCATCACGAGTGTCGCGTGATGATACCTGTTCAGAGTCATAGTCCCGGTCGTTGCGGATGTTGTCTTTCTCTCTCTTGTTGCGGCTATCTGTTGTTGTAATGATGCGCACAGCTTAACAAGCGATGAATAGATTTGAAACAACAAACATCTAACCAATCATAGGCAATAATTTACTGATACTAGTAGGGACATAGAATTAAACACATTTGCTAGAATAATTACATAATAATAAGAATACATGTAAAAAAGACATTATAGAATTGGAAAATACCATCTCTGCGCTCATGTCTGCGTTCCTGCACAGGTGGACTTCTCTCTCTCTCACCACGGCTCCTCTCTCGACCCCTGGAGTGGCGTCGGCCGGGGCTCGATCGGTCAGAACGCCGGTGCGGCGAGGCGGTGTCGTGTGAGACAGGAGGTGACCGGGAGCGCCTGGAGCTCTGCGGTGAGGAGGTGGAGGCTGGGGCACTCCGGTGGTAGGTGGGAGAGGACGAGCGACGTCGACGCGGAGAGGGAGAGTGCCGGTGGGCAGAAGAACCCGAGTGGGAGGAAGGGGAGCGGTGGCGGGAGGGAGTGGGAGTGCGCTGGTGGCGTGGAGGAGAAGGAGACCTGCAGGGACAGAGGTATGTCCAGTTTAACGATTCAAAAAACTGGACCTCATCATTTTTATTTGAGCAGTGACCAAGAAAATGATGCCTTGTGAGTTACATTTTCTTACCTGCAGGGAGGGGAGTCGAGTGCTGGGGTCTTATGGGATGAGACTTTAGGAGAGGGCGACTTCTTCCTGGTCGGGGGTGATGTAGCTCTGGAGGGAGACGACACACTGCCAGAGCGCTCCTCTGATGTGATTGATCGCTTGGCCTTGTGCGAACTGTCTGATCGGTCCCTGTAAACAATATGATTATAATCTAAGTGGTGAGGATTGCATGTTTAGGATGGTAAGGTAAACTGGGAAGACAACTACCACGGTTACTAAGGCTGTCATCTTAACGATTAGAGTGCAAACCTATTGTATGATAAGCAGGAAAGATCCGTATGTTGTAGGCTTTTACTATACCTCCGTTTTTCCTTCTTCTCTTTGTGTTTTTCTGTATCTCGACTACGATCTTTCCCTTCCTTCTGCTTCTCCTCAGACTTCTCCTTGTTTTTATGTTTGCCTTTATGTTTCTTTACAGTCACAGGAATGTCCAGAGGGACAGGCGGAGGAGGACTGGGGGTACGTGGTCCTTTCTTCTTACTGTGACTACCCTTCGAAGGCCTGGTTAGGTGGAAGGTTCAAACATATCACCATCAAATACAAAAATATTCACATGACAAGACTTTCTACCAACATCACTAAACTCTGCTGCATACTTTTCTATTAATCAAAGACATCTACCTGACAGTTTCTGAAATGGGTGAAGAGGACACCAACATCTTCTTCTCTTTCTTCCCAGAGCCTGGTCCTTTGGCTCCTGTTTTGGTTACACATTTGTGTTTTGGGGATCCACTGGATTTCCTAGATGAGGGTGAATCTTTGGAGCTCAACTGCTCAGGGGAGGCCTAGGCGACAAGGACGACAAATCACAATAAAAATAATAGTCAAATTGAAGTCCGTCTTACAAACACCTCCTTCAGTGGGTGAAAACATATTCACTTCGACATAGCACCCTATTCCTTACCTTTGGCAAAGCTGTGGGTCTTGTTTTGGTGGGGGTCTCATCTTTCTTGATAACAATGTCCTCTCTCTTTTCTAAGTTCTCCTGCTCTAGTTTCATCAGCTCACGTTGAATCTTCTGGCGCTTCATCTCTAAAGATAGCTCGTAGTCGTAATCACCGATATCAGAGTCTGAAAGTGAACCGAAAAATACAGGCTTTTATTGACTTTTCTATAAATATCCCCATATTTATGTTCTTTAGTTCACTGCTAATCATAAAATCAATGTAACCCCAAATAAACTTCAAATTAAAAACCAAACAAAAGCAAATAGCTAATTAACCTTCACGGTTGGTTTCCCACTCTGTGGGCTCTTCTTCACTAGCTGGGGTACGCTCCTTTGTGATCTTTATATCCTCCTTCTCCCTGTGTCGGCCTCTGGAGGAGTCTCTCTGCTGTAGATCAACACACACACACGTTAGAATCACACTACATGGTGCATCACCGTCTGTGCTGCGCATTATTTTATACAAACTAAATCTGTTATAACATCAAGCTCAACAATGTGTCGGTATCTAAATGAGCTTTGCTGTGGCAAACGACAAAATGTACCCATTACCCAACTAGTTTTAAAAAGAGAAACCGAGGGAGCAGAGACTCACTCTTGTTGTGGGGGATGTAGGCTCGTCTAGGTCTCGTTTCAAGTTTTCTGGGTCAACATCCTGTCTTTTATTCTTCATCCTCTCCCGCAGATCACCTGTGGGTCTCTCGGTTGACCTGGTTCATTAAAATATACACAAACATATAAAACAATATTGTGTATCAATAATTTGTCAAATTAAAATTAATACACATTTAGGCCAAGATCTGAAGATTTTATCACTAAATAGCATTAGCATTTAAAAATACTGTAACTTTAACAAGCTACTTACCGACTAAAGCTAAATCCTTTTCCTCGTGGCTGAGTTCCATGTGTGTAGCGACAAGTGTTGCCGTAGCTGCAATTACCAGTTTTCAACCAATTTCTACAGTGACTCTGAAAGAAAATAAAGGAGACTGATTAGGTAGAGCATTGTGAACTAGAATAAAACAGCCTTGACTGTTTACTGTGACAATGGCACAATGAGCATATCAGGTTGGACATAAAGCACAAAACATATTTTATCAGATTACAGAGACAATAAATACAAGTCATTGCCCTCCAGTCAGTTTGTAAATATATTATAATTTCGGATATTACATACATCAGCAGCATTACTGCCAGTGCTGGGGCCAAGTCTTTCAAACACACTGGGCCTGCGGGAGGGGGCGGCGGGGTTGCTGGTGCTGCTAGTGGTCGTGCTGCTGCTGCTGCTGTCAGATATTGTTTTTGAATTCTCCACTGTTACCTTCCGCCTGATCTTGGACATTCTGCAGGACTGGAAAGTGACAAAAACAATCCAGCAGTCAAATCGAGCATCTGCATGAACACACCTACACACTCCAAGACGTGCAAATTCTGAGGGTTCAGAATGAATGAGACCTGCTTTCATTCACCAAGCTACAGATTTTAGCACCATAAGATGACTTTAACTACATTCCTGAAAATATAGACAATAACAATGTACAATATGCTGCTGACAGCTTTAGTTTGCCTTTCAGTGACCGCACATCCAAAACACAAACACATGCAAATGCCTCACTTTGTTGCTTTCTGCGCCGCTGCTGTGCGCTAACTTATAGTTAGCAGTCCAACGTGCTAGCTTGAGGTTAACTAAGGTTCCAAGCTAACACGCTACACAACTTTATTCCGGTTGTTTAAATATCTTACACGTGTGGCGTTAAGCGATATGCAAATGATTAGCAAATTACCGAAAAACATACTGGAGAAACACAGACGAATATCTTTGGAGGATGATGCTAAAGTTAGTCAACCTAAGAGCTAATGGCTTCATGTTTTATCTGAGCGAGGGGCCTGTAGCTAAGCCGCATTCAGTCCCGTGCCTGCTAGAAGGCGTGTAGACAAAAAAGTCTCACCCAAGATATTAATTCGGTGTCGCATCTACTTTAGTCCAGTCAGTGGATTCAGCACTTGTAGAAATAACGAGGCTTATTCTTTAAAATCAAAGGCAGAAACTGCCCTGGGTGCCTTCATATTGGCGGAGGGTGCGCATCACGGCTCCCGTTCTTCTTCTGTGGTGTTTAGAGGCGTTTTAATATTCGGTTACCGCCAACTGCTGAATATGTATTAAAATTAAAGTGAGTTATTCCTCTTCATTACGTTTTATACTGCTTCTCTTCTTCTGATTCATACAAGTAATTCATTTCTTAAATTTTTCTGCATTACATTAGTCGGTTGACAGTTGTAAAGCTTGTTTGCATTTTGAAACTTTTCACCGGAAGAGAAAATTCACTTTCACTCAGATATGTTGAAGCCAGAAAAGTCATATCAAGACGATTATATGGTACTAGTAAGTATTATGTGGTTATTTACTAGTAAATGTAATTATATTAATTATTACACATTAATAATGATGTTTACATATTACACGCATGCGCATAATATAGCTATAACTGATGTTCCAGATGTTATTTATGGGCAATATAATTTACTCATAACCAACACTTACTAAATATTGAGTTGAGTCTAAGTTCGCGATGATTAATGATATTCTGACATACTGTAAATATGAAAAATCCCTGTATAACAATGGATGTGACAAATAAAAAATCTTGAATTTTAAAAATAAAATTCAAAATAAATTAAAAGTGTGGCAATACGTTTTTCTTAATCCATATATTTTATCTACTTTTCTGCATCATCTCTATGCATGTTTACTGCATACAGTCTAAAGGATCTATGCAAAATGGACAATACTATATGTTAAAATATTACACCAAAAATACCATCAGCTATGTATAACATGCTATGTGATTTTTAGTGATGCTACAAAGTCTTGTGTTAACGGGTTTATTCACAAAAAATATCTTACACTGTTGAACTCTCAGCCTGTATGGTTGATGTAACTTAAATTTTCGCTTCTGATTTTTCCACAACCTTGAGAGCAATAGTCTTCACAGCAGTCAGAGCTTCATTGCAGGCCTTGGAAATTTGAGATGGTGGCAGAAGGAAGCCGTACTGCCCACGGTCCTGGAGCTCAAATGTGAAAGAGTATTTGATGCCGAGGTTGTAGGCCCAGTCATCAGAGCCACCGGGAGCCAGGTCTGGAGAAAAAGAGAAAATGCCAGTTATGTGTATTTGGAGAGCAAATGAATCAGCCATGCTGAAAAAATAAAACCACTACTTACATATTGTTTTTGCTCCAGAACCATATTTGTAGGTGTTTCTATAATATCTTTTGATTTTCTGAGCAGCTTCTTGGGCCATCTCAAACTTGTAAGGAAAAGTGCATTAAAACAAACCAACAGTTCCACATGTCTGAGATATTTTCTGCACATTGATTGTTCGATTGCTCAGTCAAAACCACTCACCAACTCTTCGTGGTTCTCTACTTCATCTAAAGAGCAGGAGTACGGGAAGAGCAGCATCTGGGAATACGAGTGGATGCTGAAGTAGAGCTGAATTGAGTCCTTGTGACTGCGCAGGAAGTCGGCTACAGCCCGTGTCTCCGGTTCTGACTCTGGAAAGGCACCGCAGTAGATCTCAGTGCAGGGCTCTGGGGAGGATCCCTCGGCTGCAAAGGACAGCAACATTTTACTTTGCCCATAATATTCTTGTTTACATATACGGGAAAATGATAAACAGGACTCACTGCACCAATTGGCATCAAAGTTTCTGTTGAGATCAGCTCCGATGCAGGTGCTGGTCTTGCTGACGGAGCGGTTCTTCCTCCACATTCTGTCCTGCAGGGACAAGTCATGACTCTAGCTGCAATAACTTCCTTTAAAATAACACTTTTTGTGTTTATTGTGTTCTTACTGTTGTCCATGTGAAGTGATATCCATCTGGGTTCATAACAGGCAGGACAAAGACATCCATGTTGTCGAGGATTTTGGTAATGTCTTGGTTTTGATCGTAAAATGATAAAGACTGTGGGAGAAATGTGATTTATTTTAGTGTCAGACAACAACAAAAATGTAATCATGAAATAATAATGTTGAAATATTCCATTCTGAATATGTAAATGTACTCACATTTTGTACAAACCATAGGCAGAAAGCAGGAGAGATCCACTCTCTGGCATGTATCCCACAGTCAATCCACATTGCTTTCTTATGTGGCCTGTTATTTAGAGACAGCTGAGAAAGACAAATCCAGAGGTGGGTGATCTGATGTCTACAGTTTATAAACACTAAAAACAGGTTTTAAATGCTGTGAGTAGTTCTCCTACTGGCCTTTAAAAGACATTTCCAATCATAAAGAATATGACCTAAACTCCACAGTCACCTCTGCGTGCAAAAATATATTCAATAATTTATTCTCAGGACACATTAGGTGGATATTTTCTGTTGTTCAATAGTTGCCAAAGCCTTATAATTAATTTCAGATACATATTTAAACACATTTCTGCCCAAATGCCGACGCGTTTAAACTCAAAATGTGATGTGACAATTAAGTGTCTGTATCATTACAGTTTATTAGACCAAGTCTTTGTCTCTACCTTCAGAACATATAGCGGTCGCTTCTCGAAAGAGGAGCCAATGAGAATGACTTTGACTTTGGCTGGGTTGTCCTGTACGGTCCTGTTTATCCAATCGTAGATCTACAGTGGAGACAGTGTGTTTGGGTGGAAACTGTAATACAATGCAATGGACTGTGTAGATGTACGCCATGTACATCTACACAGTCCATTGCAATCCAATAACTGGAATCTGATAAAAAGATGGAAATTATACGTCTTCCAGGCTGTGATATCTCTCATAGAAAGTTGAGTAGCTTCGTGGGTCTGTGGCGTTTATCCTTGTCTGCATTTCAATCAGTTCATTGGTGTTGGCCAGAAGAACCCTATAGGTAATTTAAATAATAAGAAAGAAAGTAATAAGAACCTATAATTATCATTTAATTATATAATTTTGGTGAGTGGTAAAGACACTCAACATACCCGTGTGTTATGGTGTGTTTCTGCAGCAGATCTTTGACAGTCTTTAAGCTATTTGCAGGCACAAACAAGTGGACTTGAGTCTCCTGTTTGACGTACTGAGGTGAAACCGGCTGCCATAACAATGTCTGAGATAAATAATGTTACACATTGATTCACACAAGGTAAAACAAACATAGATGAACGATAACCGCTGACAAAGAAATTCATAATTTATACCTGATACTGAGTGGATACATTCCTCACAATGTCTACGTGCTCTTGTGTTTTCGGGGTGATTGATAGAACCTGGTCACTGAGTAACAACAAAACAAAGCAAACAGCAAAATACAAAGTTGCCATGAATGATGCAGAGGACATCACAGGTCAGTGCCAGAATACAAGGGTGACGCATATTTGTTTGTCAGTGTTACTCGGTTGTCATTCAAACTATGGAATTAAAAGTGGATTTGAACTAGCTAGAGTTTGTGGAGTGTATGTAACGTAATTAACTTCCTGCTGCCCTCCCTAAAGTATCTCTCCACTTTGAGCTGAAAAACATGACTAAGACAACACCTGGAGGAGTTTTTCTCATCATCAGTTAAGATGATGTCATCTGGAGGAATTAAATATTATTTTTAAGCTACAAGCAACAAGTTATTTACTCTACTTAACAAACTAGAACTATAAAAGAAGCATGTTGGTTGAGTTTATATGTGAGAGCATTCCTCAAATCAACTTCATCGACTTACTGTGTTTCTGTGCTGAATCCCTGGTGAAAATAAATGAAAACAAAAAAAACCAAAAGAGTCTTCATAATGTCAGGATCCAAAGTGAAAATGTTAGAAGTTTGCTCAAACCATGGGAGTAGGGAGACATTATTGATTGGCACTGTGTTTGTTTAGAAGTTAAACTTTGCTTTTTGTAGAAAAAAAACGGGGGCATTGATCAGTCAGTGTGGCTGAGAGGCAACAGTGTCAGATATCACTGGTGCCATATTTCCACAGTGTCACCATTTCAACTCCAGTAGCTGAAGTGTGTTTATACCCCTCCGCCGGCAGGTGGCGCTACGAGTGTGCGCGCAGCAGCAGGAAAATACACGAAGAAGAGTGACGTGGAGCTGGAAGGTGATGTGTTGAATTCCTTTTGACCAGAAAGATGTCAGGCCACGATCAGCTGGTCTACTGTTTGTGTGAACTGACAAGGTATGATTTATTAAGTCTCGAAACCAGAGGCGCTCTGGCAGAGGGTAAAATGCTAAGTGCTAATTTAGAAGTGGTGTTTAGCTTGTTTTAGTGCATTGCATGTTGGCTGTTCTTCTGTTAGCATTACTAGCTAAACAACAGCACTGGTAATATACTGACAACATTTCGTGATATTTCGCTAAACGTAAGCCAGCTCGTTAGTTTTGGTCCTAAGATAAATATAATGTGGCTTCTTGTCTGTCGTAACTTAGCTACTATGAAAGCGCTAAACATTTAGCTAAAGTCGAGCATCTTTCTCAGTTTTCTCATACAGGAAGTAGTATTCAGGTAGACTTCCGTACATTGTGATTCATTTAGTGTAATTCTCAATGTTTTCAAGTTAACAAGTATTTTCTGCGGATGTTTACTGCTTTCTAATAAATCGCCCTCCTTTCTCTGTATTTGTTGTGTTTCAGATTGCTGTGGAACTTGCTGCTGCCGCTGTTGTTCTTGTGTGTGCTGCTGTTTGCTGTCCTGGTGCTGCTGGTGCTGGCAGTGCGTTTCTGGCTGCAGGGCAAAAGGAACGCCCGGTGGGCAAGAAACGGCCGGCCAGTGGTGGCCTTCTTCCACCCCTACTGCAATGCTGGTGGTGGGGGAGAGCGGGTGCTCTGGTGTGCTATCAGGGCCTTGCAAAACAGGTAGAGTATATCCAACTTGCACTACAAGTTGTTGATTTACTCAGAACTGAGTACAGGAAAAGTCATCAGCCCTGTTTCTCAGAACTATCTAAGCCAAGGGTGGGCAATTCTGGTAGGAATTGTGGACAGTAGCCCTCAAGGACATGACCTAAACAAATCTAAATACCTTCTACTTATAAGAGATGTAATCCCCATGTGCACAGGTTTGCAGACGTCGATTTTGTTGTGTACACGGGGGACCTAGATGTGACAGGCCAGCAGATTCTGAACGGAGCACGACGTCGTTTCAACATTGTGCTGCCCCGGGCGGTTCAGTTTGTGTTCCTGAGGCACCGCCTTCTTGTGGAGCCCGGCCTGTTTCCTCACTTCACCCTGCTGGGACAGAGTGTGGGCTCCATCTTCCTGGGATGGGAGGCACTGACAGAGTTTGTCCCAGACCTTTACATCGATTCCATGGGCTACGCTTTTACTCTGCCCTTGTTCCGCTATCTGGGAGGCTGCAGTGTGGGGAGTTATGTTCACTACCCCACCATCAGCACTGACATGCTTTCTGTAGTAAGAGAGAGGAACCCAAGGTAAGCAGTAAGAAAAATGGGTCACAATTCCTGTGCACATCTAAATAGCTATTTAAATGCTTATCACATTTAATATATTGTGTTGCTCTCCACTCTCCATAATATCCAGACATACAGCAAACAATCTAATTATTACTGCCCCTACTGGTGGTCACGTGTAACTGCAGCAACTGTTCTAATGGACAGGTCTTTTCTTGCCTGAATTACAGAGCTGATAAAAGCAGGGATAGCACAAACCTGCGTAAAGTTATAATACATACCTGTCCCCACTCGCGGAGTGAAAAAACACTACTTCATCATTCAGCTGTTCAATCATTTCAACATTAAAGCTCATTGTCCATCGTAGTGTGTGAGGATGTGGTTGTTGTAGTGTGGTGTGTAGAGATTGAATAGCCATTTTTTTGTTAATGTTTTAGGTTCAACAACCAGGACTACGTCTCCAACAGTCTGTTCCTGAGTGCCTTCAAGGTGGTCTACTACTGCATGTTTGCCCTGCTCTACGGCATGGCTGGCTCCTGCAGTGACCTCATCATGGTCAACTCCTCCTGGACCCTTAACCATATCCTCTCACTGTGGCGTGCCCCCAACCGCACCACCGTGGTCTACCCACCCTGTGACGTCAGCGCCTTCTTAGACATCCCGCTAGAAGACAGTGGTGACAGGAAGTGCCACTCCATTATTTCTGTTGGGCAATTCAGGCCCGAGAAGGATCACCGGCTGCAGATAAGAGCTTTCAAGATGGTGTTGGATCGGATGAGGAGCCGCGTGGGTGGCAGGGAGACGCTGAAGCTGGTTCTGGTTGGTGGATGCAGGAACCAGGAAGATGAGGATAGGGTGCTCATGTTGAGGGGGCTGTGCCAGCAGCTGGGTATAGCCGACAGCGTGGAGTTTAAACTGAACGTATCGTTTGAGGAGCTGAAGAGAGAGTTGGGAGAGGCCACCATCGGGCTGCACACAATGTGGAACGAGCACTTTGGCATAGGTAATGCCTTGAACTCTATGGTTTTTAAAGTGTTTATAGGCGACGAAAAATGCATCATTCTGTTTGTTTTTTCCATGTAGGCGTGGTTGAGTGTATGGCAGCAGGAAAGGTCATTCTGGCTCATAAATCTGGCGGACCCAAGCTGGACATTGTGGTACCTTTTGAAGGGGGCCAGACTGGCTTCCTGGCTGATGACGAGCACGGCTACGCGGAGGCGATAGACAGGATCCTGGCTCTGCCTCCAGAAGGCCGGTTGCAGATCAGACGAAACGCCCGTCAGTCTGTGGCTCGCTTCTCAGACGAGGAGTTTGAAGCCTGCTTCCTCGCCGCCATGGAGCCTCTGATGGGAACGCTCCATCGATGACAACATGACTCGTTAATGTATACTGGTGTGTGCCAACACGTACTGAGATTGTGACATAGTGATTCTACATAGGCAACGCGTTTCATGCAGCTATGTTGTAGCCTGTAGTTGTGCTGGAGTTTCACTTGTAAATAGTAGAGTGTCCTGTCGAATGACGGAGCACCTACTGTATTTTTGCAAAGAGGCGTTTCTTTGTCAGTTATTCCAGTTTTGTTTAACAGATACAAATTGTAAAGAAGATTAAAGGGGAACACACTAATCTTTCAGGCAGTTAAATAACACGCAGAAGGACTTAATATGCTAAAGTATTTATTTTAAAATCATTTGATATATTTGTTGTGAACTATTTTTGATAGTAATGATGAATGTAATAAAGATATGGGTCAACATCGATGTAACCTGTTTGGAAAGACAAAGCCAACCCGTGACATATATTTAAATAAACCTCTGGTAATCTGGATCAGAGGGAAAGGCCGTTTGTGTTGTGTGGTTTATCACATCTAAGCAGCTGGATGTAGTCATTATTTCCTCTCTTCTACACAGGATTGTTTTCAGAGGTGACAGATGGCTGGAGCTGCTCCTCAGGTAGCAGGAAAACTGTTGAAATTCAACTGATACAGTGAATGTTCATAAAAACTAACTCTGGAAACTGTCCATAAACACCATCAGTTCCATTTCACTGGGATCAATAGTGCTGAACAAAGGTTACAAGCTTTTGCAAACAGGAAACTGCACAGACTAGAAAGGTGGGAGTTTTTTCTTTTTGAGGTTATAGAGGATAAGAGGCGGCGCAAAGAGATGTTGGATATTTAGAGGGGGGTAAACTGATGCATTCAGGTTTGGTGCTAGTCGAGATGAAGCTGTGCTTGCTCCTTTTGGCCCTGCTGCTGTCTGTGGGATGCTCAGGTAAGCAGCCTTCTCTACTGATCACTTCACATGCAGACACTGGATAGAGGCTGTGACTTTTGTGACTGCTTTCACATCCTTGTCCTTTGACATCGCAGGCATCCCGCTGCATCACTCCGAGCAGGAGTCTGTGGCAGACAGGGGTCTCGGAGCAGCTGTGGCACAGGTCAACTCTGTGTATGCTGTGAGCCACCTGTACCGAGCGTCTCGAGCTAAAGTCAGAAAGGTGAGTTTGCATCTTTAGGATGTTCTGAACATCCAGTGTTCAAAGTAAAGCTGTGATCAGGTAATCATAGAAGTTGAGTTTTATCCCTGATTTTGTGACACATCACGCGTGTGCCAGGTTCTTCATGTGGACCAGCACACCGTTGACCTGCTGCTGGTGTTTGAAATGAAAGAAACAGAGTGCGCAAAGGCTTCTGGGAGCGACGTGCAGACGTGCGCCTTCACACGCGGCTTCTTTGTGGTGAGACATGTGACGTGATCTGGCTGAATATGAATTTACATTACAATTTATCTGTGTGTTGGGTACAATCACAGGCAACGGGGATGCCCCAGATGTGAGGAGCCACAATGTGACCAGCTACTAGAGGAACCACTTTTCTTTTTTAGAAAATAATAAACGAGTAGATTTATATAAGCAGAAATAACTAACTCTTAAACAATCCTAATTGAATATAATGCAGCTGGGATGTGAACATTTTCACAGGGAAAACCTGATATCTCAGTTCTGGGTAGGACAAATGTTGACTCACTGCTGCTTCCCACTGTTTGCACTGGCATTATTTCCTGGGTCAGGATAGTTGAGTCAAATCCGTTGTGTGTGCTGGATGCAGAGCGGCTGAGTCGCAACTAACACTAAGATTATCTGCATGTTCAAGCTGTTAAAACAGCGTTTGTTCTCTACAGCCGTCCTTCTCCTGCTCTAGTCGGGTGAGAGTGACATCCACCTCAGCCCAGGTGGTGTCTGGGACATGCGGCCATGACAGCAGCTCCAGCTCAGAGTCCAGCGAAGAGGTGAGGACACAGACGAGTGCTGGGACCTCAAGGTTTTATGTTGGCTACAGATGAACATCTATAAAAGAAAAGGCTAGAGACTAGTTGTCCAGCTGTTATTACACATAATTAAAGCATTTATTCAGGTACAAATATATAACATATTACTAGAATAGGAAGTCTAAACTAGACACAACGTGTGAATGACAACGTATTGAATCTGCAGATTCTCTCAAGACGAAGACTCCAGTTCAAGTCCACGTTTGCAAACAGAGGTAAAAGACTTTGAGATAAAAGCAGGTTTTCAGTGTTTCAGGTAATCGTAGCTAACACCAGACTCAACTTTCTACAGTCCCGGCTCCATTTGAAACTCCATCTGTCCGCAGTGAGACAGTGGACGTCCACCCCACCGGAAACACTTTCAGCAACTTCCTTGAATGAAGAGCCTCCTTTTCTGGAGACATTCTGGTGCTGATCAGAAATAAAACTTGAATAAAAAAATATGTGTATATTACACTTGTCTTGTCTTATTTTTTTCATGGTGAAAGTGAACTTGTCGGAATAGTAGCAGAATAGTGAGAAGATTCAAGCTTTGAAAACAAAACGTCTTCTGTGTTGAAACAGCAGCTATAAGAGAATATTTTAACAAATGACTGAATCAACTCGTTAAATGCAAAGTGCCAGGGCTCCCTTCATCCACTAGATGGACATAAAGCCTCTTATTTCGATCAGCCTGTTGCTGGTGTACAGTAGTTTTTAAAAGCTGCAAGCCATTAAAATATATCATTCATACAATCGTTAGGTTGCTTCCGTGTCTTTTATAGTTTAATCGTGTTTTACTGACTTAGAGCGGGGATTAAAGGCCATAAAAGGGTAGGAAATATTTGCAGATTTATAGGATTGTGAGATTGGGGTTTAGAGCATTTCCAAAACGCTGTCTGTAGTTTAAACCACCCAAAAACAGACCAGGGGGTTCGTAATGCTGGGTGTCCATATGGGAAACGCACAATAATCTTATAATCTGGGACATGTCCCTTCTGTCTCCTGGGGGCAGATTTAAGTGAGCATCCTTTCTTCGTTTATCTAACTAAGATGTAACTTTTTAACACGTTTACCTTGATTTATCAGCGATTTGAACCCGTTAAGCATTTAATATAATAATTATTATTAATTTGCTGATGCTGCCTTCACTGTTTCTCCAACCCTCCTACTCTCGAGGAGCTCATTCGGGTGCTATTCTCTTCTTCTTCGCTTTCCTTTGCTTTTCTGGCTCAGGGACACACCTGGTAGAGGATGAACTCGGAGTCAGACGGGGTTTGAACCTGCGACCTTCTGCATCCCAGTCTGACGCTTAACCCACTGAGCTGCTCCTTCCCTGAGGGTCAACTCTAAAAGCGTATTTTCCGACGGGCCCCGAAGGCAGCAGCGCCGGATCCTGGGCTGGACAGGAAACGACGGAGACGCGCAGCGTGTCTCCTCCGCGGCTCCGCCAGAGAAGAATGGGACACTGCGTGTTTGAGACGGGCCAGCGCGTGAGAGGATGAGGACAGGGGACGGGTGGTGACCGAGGACCGCGTTTAAACCCACAACTCCACATTTGGTTGTAGGAGTTCTCCCCCCCGCCCCCCGAGGACAGGGGTTTTCGCTCCCACTGAGGAACACGGGGAGAAGCGGAGCCTCTTTTGTGGAGCCTGTTAACTGTGAGTGATTATCTTTCCTAACAGGCGTGTTTGGGCTCCTCCACCCGCCGCCTCGGTGAAGGAGCCGCCGCTGCGTGTTCTCCGTACGCGGCTGTTGCGCACAGCTCATCCTAAACCGAGCAGCGCAGCAGCTGCGCTCTGTTTGCGCCACTTAGTCCAGTCTGACGCTGCCGGCTCTTTGTGGACATGTCGCCGGACAAAGTGTGTGTTTTGTGTGTCAGGTTGTTTGGGTGGGGGGGTTGCGTGCCCCCCTGTGCGGCCATTGAACAGCCCCTTCTTTGGGAGAAAGGGTGTGCAGCGTTTGCGCCGCCTGGGAGAAGAGCCACAGCGCTTTTTTAAGGGAGTGACCATTAAACATAAGCTTATTTATGGTGCGCGTTGCCTCAGCGACGTTTCCAGCGCTCAGTCATTTAATTTAAGCCTCATTTTCATCCTCTGCATCCAACGGGAACAGGGTAGAGGTGTAGTCTCCACCCTGTTCAGCGGGTGGAGGCTGTAGTAGCCTAATGGCCGATGCCGCCGTCGCGCCGATATCTCTGTGCTGCTGTGGATTTGTGAAATAGCCCGTTTCTATTTGTCTTTAGAAATAAACCCACCCCACCGTGTCGTGGCCGCTGGCGTGAACAGCTGCTGCAGTGCAGCTCCCAACACTCCCAACACTCCCTTTGTTGGAGGACGCCGCTGCCTGGAGACTGGTGGACATGTCCCCAGTTCAACCAGTCCGAGCTCCCACTTTGACCAGTAGAGACTGGGTCAAACCTAAAGGCCGTTATCTGTTCCGTAGGCGGTGTGGGGTTAAAGTGCAAACCTGTCAACCAGATGCCAACTTCTCCACAAGCTGTGGTGGTGCGTTCACTGGCCACTGCAGACATGACGACTCCTCACGGCTTCATAGGTCAGCTGACTGGCTGGCTGTGTCCAGGTTTTCACCCAGTCAACCTTCCCCGTATCTGTGTGTTTGTGCACGTGTGGAGGTCGGACAGGGAGCAGCATCTTTTCAACCCGTGGGTGGATGCTTTTTCTCCACCGTGGCATCATAGGGACACAGACGCTCTGATGAGGCGCTTGATTTGCATCCCCAAAGCCCCAGACTGGGACACATTATTCCGGGCATGGAGACGGTGCAGCAACAATGCAGCCCATTCGCCTACACTGCACTTAAATAACTACTGCCCTTCTGGTTGCCCCCCCCTCCTCGCCCATAGGCAGATGCCTTTAAGCTTGTTGTGTTTCTTGCAATAGAGGAATAGCAGGAGTTTGGAGTCAGATTTCACCTACTGTGCAGTCCAAGACACAGGAGACAGAAAAGCGTGATGCCTGGAGCACATCTGGAAATCCAAGTGATGTGTTGTTCGGGTTCCTCCGGGCATTGTCATGCTGCGGCTCCGTTTCCTGTTCTGTGTCGCGTTATGAACGTGTTTCTGAGGTGCTTAGTCATCAGAAAACGGAGGGTTTGAAGTTGTAGTTTAACTTTCGGAGCTTCTTTTAGCCCCGGGAATGAATTCCAACACATCACTGTCATCGTTTAATTCAGCGCCATGAGTCACCTGCCACAACAATGGGCGCACACATGTAAACAACTTTATAAATGGGCTCAAGGACAAACATAAAACATCACCTCATGTAACGGGATCATGCAGCTTCTCGGTGAGCTTAATTATCCTGAAGTCACTGAATCGGTCTCAGTAATAAAAAGCTCAGTCATGGATTAGATTCCAGAGGTAAAACACATGTTAGAGGAGACGTGTCACTTCACTGCCCCCATTTAAAAACACATGTACTGCCAGCCTTTTTTTTCTTGAGGCTATTGAACAGCAAACTCGGGGAGGGAGGGAATATATTTTGGACGTAGCATCAGCTTAAATACATGGTTTTCTCATTCATCCACTCGTGTCTGCTTTTGCCAAGAGAGGGAATGAGGAAAAAAGCCTTCTGCTTTCCCCCCGCTTCCTCCCGTCCTCTTTCTGTGCGCTTGACATTCCTTGGGATGTAGTTGATAAGATGAGAAAAACAGTTGTCAAATAAAATTTGGGCTTGAGGAATGATCCCCGGGGACTGTGCACACGGGGATTGGAAAGCTGTTCTCTGTGTGTGTGTGTGTGTGTGTGTGTGTGTGTGTGTGTGTGTGTGTGCGTTCGGCAGCGTCTCCGTCAGTCTGTCAGCACTTTACTGGCTCTGTCATGCGAGTTGCGGGGGCCATGTCTGACCTCTGCCCATCCATCCACCGATGTCCCTGGGCGTAAGACGTTCCTGCACAAAAGCTCCAAAGACGATGGTGGCGAGGGCGGCTGGTGTAAGTTTACCCAGGTTACGTTACAGCTGAGGGTGGAAGTGGGTGAAGGGAGGACAGAAGGGTGCATCAAACGCAGCCTGCGACCCCTGATGGAGCGCTGGAGGCGAGAGCGTAACCCGATAGTCCCACACTGAGAGGAAGTGCCATGGCTTGGGTTGGGCAGTGGAGGATAAAGTGTAACAGGGGCCACCAGCTGCAGCAGGCCACAAGATGCCCCAGCATGGGCCTGTGTGTGTGTGTGTCCTTCCACCTGGGCGTGTCCCCCTCTTTATGCAGGCAGGTGGTCACGGCCTCTATGGGGCCTTGTTCTGGTAACATTTTGCTGACCTTTGGTGACAGCTGCCCCTGCCATTTGGAAACAAAGACAAATGGTCGAGCCTGTAGCCCGTGAAACCTCTACAGATCCAGATAGCGCGCGTCCTTTCCTGTTGGCCTTTTCATACATCACACCGCCGCCCTCTCAGGCAGGAAGTCAGCTGTTTATGATGATTAATGTCTGGTATTCACATAAGGCTCAAAAACACACCGTCTACTTTTACTCCTGTTGTTCTGTATCGACATGTGCTGGTGCTCCGCCGTCTTTCACCTGTGATCGCTTCAGCGCTTTTAGAGCAGCACAGGATCCGGGATCTCCTTGTACTCTTGTGATGTCCAGTCTGTTGTCTTGCTCATCCATTGTCCCTTTTGTTTGCTGTCTCTCTGTACATATTTAAGCAGCTTATGCATCTGTGTGACAGCGACAGGTGGCGGATTCTCACTGCTGTGCTGCTGGTGAAGACTCCCCCGCTCTTCTCCTCCTCCTCCTCCTCCTCTGCCGTGTTACAGAGTTTTGTTCAAAGCTTGAAAAAGTTTGCCGCTTTGCTCGTTGCTCTGTGTCGCACAGGAAGAAGCATGATCAACACCTGCGACTGCCTCTAAGCCTGGAGGCACCGATCTCCAAGTTCAATGACACACAGTGGGGCGATCACCCTGAAACTGATCTTAACATCCAAGGTTGGAAAGG
The DNA here is from genome assembly GCA_032270685.1 of Microctenopoma stevenorrisi. Taxonomy (NCBI): domain Eukaryota; kingdom Metazoa; phylum Chordata; class Actinopteri; order Anabantiformes; family Anabantidae; genus Microctenopoma; species Microctenopoma stevenorrisi. Next base: position 7,186,768 of record JAUMTR010000012.1, read on the forward strand.
GAACCTCATCCCAGTGGGAATTCTTAACCTGAATTCCAGCAGCCACATCAGATGCTGGAGGAGGTGATTTATGGTATCGTGTTTCTGTCTTTGCGTGGCGTGGCAGTTGCGACACGGCTTGATGGACATGCTGAACTGTCTCTGTGGAGGGACAGACTGTAGACTCTGTCTTTGACATGGACAGGCTGAACGGTCTCTGTGGACGGACGTATTAGAGTATTAAGGGCGCACAAAGTGCCAACTCGTGGAAACAGAAATGTTCCCTCTGCCAGCTATGGCCACAGAGAAGGAAATATGCCTGATTGATGTGTATGATGCTGAGTTATTTCCTCCCCCCAGTGTTACTTAATTGAGTTAAATGAAGTACCCAGTCCTTTGCAGCACATCCTGGCCATCGCTGCTTCCTGCTCAGCTGTTTCTCATGGAACCCGTGTCTGGGTCCAGGGTTGGCGGGGTTTCTTGCTTTCTTGCTGTGTCTGGTAACGCTTTGAGACTCACACACACGCACAGAAACAAATGAAACTGTGAAGTCCTGCTTCACAGTTCTCCGTCTCTCCGTGTCTCTCTGAGTACATCAACAATAACAATGCTATAAAGTGGGGGATGTGATTACAGTGCTCTGTCCTGGGGCGTCTTTGGGGAGCTTACATTGTGTTGGGGGTGTCATATTTGTGTTTGTGGCATGTATGTGTGAATCATCAGAACAAACAAGTCTTACCATGTGTTAAAAAGAACCAGATTCCAGACCTTGAACTGTTGTTTCAGAAGGGATTGGTCTAAACTACATTATTTAAATGTTCCAACTGTTCATCAAGTGTTTTATGTTCAGCTCCAGCCTCAAACCCGCAGCACACCAGCGGTCTAGGCGTGTTCTGTCATTTAGTATGCGCTGTAGCCTACTTTTCCCCCGCTCTCTGATCTTTAACTGCTCTCTCACTCGTAGCGATGAAAGTTACCCCCCCGCTCTCTCCTGTTAGGAAGCAGCTACACTATCCAAGCAGTACTTAGGCGTGCAGCGAAGCCTCATTGCCCGAGCCAAGAGTCACAAGGTTCACGCCACTACGCTGGTGCCTGAGCCGGCCGCCAAAAGGCCGCAGAGAGAGCTGAGAGAACACCTGTGGGGAAGACGGCGAGAGAAAGTTCAAGACAGCCAAGAAAACATTCCTAAGTGCAGCTGATGTCATGAGAAATCCGACGGCCTGGAGGCGCCTGACGTCGTTCTTCGACTTGCTCGTGTCCTCCTCCTTTGGCCTGGGTTCAGCATCGACTGCACAGGCTGCAGGGTTCATGGAGGACACTGAAGGAACGTGGACTAAACTGCAGTGACCTACAACGACGAGAGAACCCAAGCGAAAACATCCCCGCTCGCCGCAGTGAAAGTGGATTGACACATTTCTGTGGGAGAATCCGCTGACAGTCAATCAAACCTGCAGGTTTAATCGCACAAATAGTGCCAAATGCCTTTGTGCCAAATCTCATTGACTAATAAACCCCCAGCTCTGTGAGTGAGCCTGAGCCTCTGTTGAATGGGTTAGGTTAGTGGCTGAGTAGCTTGCTAATCTCTCTACGCTTCACTGATCTTCACTCTCTGGTGACTCCCGATTATTTCAGCCCAAGTGCCACACAGCGTACTCAGCGAGTGATTCCAGATCTGCCCACTTTTGGCACCGTGACCAACTTTGAGGCTATGGGAGGACGCTCACTAGCAGCTTGACCCCTGTCCCCTTATTGCCCGTGGAGAGCTTAATGGAACAGGCCAGCGGGAGTGAGATGTGAGATTTCTCTCCGTAAGCTGATCAGCTTCGAGCAAGCTGTGCTAATAGCGACGTCTGAGGGCTGAGCACACTGATTTCTAGTGCTGGTAAATGAAAACGCCACACAAATGTGTCGACTCCTAGGATTAATTTGAGCCAAAGGAGAGGAACGAATCCAAACACGAGAGACTAACTCTGTGTGTGTGTTACATTACCCGTAAACCCCACCAGCAGACACCCAGCGTTCCAGTGGGAGCTCCACCAGATCCCACTGGCCATCGTGGGAACATTCCTGACGCAGCATTATTCCATAATTCCCTCCATGTGTGGTTTTTCCAGTACCGTGTGCTGGCTGCGCGGACCGTGGAGAATCCCACTGAGGAGAAGAGATCAGCTCCCTGTAATCACATCCAGACCTCTTCTGTGTGCGCGAGTAAACGGCAGAGGAAGGTCTGTTCAGCAACACCACCCTCACAGGTTGACGTGCACAAAGAGAGCAGGTCGTGTGTCTATAGCTTTATACTGAATGAAATGAAGCACCTCAGTGATCAGTTAGGTTGAAATGAGTCATGGAGAGTTTACTTAAAGTGACGGATGCCGTTATTTAATGAGAACAACACCTCTATGTCAGTGTCCTACATAAGTATTGTTTATGTGCATCGTCAAAGAACCCGACTTCAGACTTTCCATTTGACATTGAGGGACTTCTGTATTGATCTGCTCTGCTCTACACACTGTACAGGTTGCACTTGACTTGGTATAGAAGTAGTTCACTGATCAATACTAATGCACCTCCCCAGCTCTGGGGAGAACCATCAATCAGCTGACTGATGGTTTACCTCCGTGACCTTTCAAGAAGGCTCAGAGTCGCCACCAGGAGTCAGAACCAGATTAAGATGCCGGCGGGCGTTTCTGATCAATACACCTCCCTGGGTCCCGCTGTTGTCCCGCATGCGTCAGCGCTGAACAGCCTCTCATTTACCGTGGTTCACCTGCTTGAGCGTCGCCATGACGTGGCGTTTCCATTTCTTCATGCAGGTGTGTGTAGAGCAGACCGTCTCTGTTTTTGGGTAACGTGGGTGTTGTTGTGATGTCATGCAGTGAGTGAGTTTTATGATCCGACTGTGTGACTCAGCCTCAGCGATGATGCATCTGTAGCTGTAGTGTTTCTGTGTCGTCATATTGAATGACAGACTTTTATCAAATGTAATTAACGTTTCCGCAGCGGTTTCCTAAAGTGAGCTTAGTGAACTTTCTAAACAGAGCAGTCTTAAATTTTAAGGAGAAATTCAATTTATCAACCAAGGTGGTGTTTTCATAATTGTCAACCTCCTGGTGCGTTCCAAATAAACACAGGAAGTAGAGCGCAGGATCGTTGGAATCCGAACCGACTGAAAAGTGCTATAATTATTCCTAATTGATATGTGTAACAAAGCTTATAGGTAACACTTATAGTTAACAGTTTTCCACACGGCCTGATGGAAATAGAAACGTTTCATCCTGGTTCCAAGCTCAGTGTTGCTAAAAAGAGAGAAACGTGTCTTTGTTTCTATAGCGACAGCGTAAAGAAGAACCTGGAGCGGAGACTTACACCAAGGCCTCGTGTTGGGAAATCCAGACAATTCTGTCCTTCTTTCCCCGCTGTGACATCATCACCACCTCTGCTTGGTCACCGCCTCGTCCTCTTTCACACTTCCTGGCCCCAAACGTGTTGCTGTTAAAGGGGGGAAATGTGGACGGACGAGGACACGCCTGTGTCCACCACAGAGGCCTGTGTGTTCCTCCCTCAGCTGTTGTGGAAGTGGGGCACCAATGTAGGCCACAGAAAAGCCTTCTGAAGCTAACCGGCAGTGATACACGGGGCATTTCACATGCTCGCGTGAGCAGGTATGCTTTCAATGCAGGCTGCAGATATTCCAGTAAGCAGTATTTGGAATATTTAGTTTAAATGAGTCCTCATTAGACTCGCCTCGGACATGTGTGGCAAAAATACGATGAGCCATTAGGATGTGAAAGCATAAAGCAGGAATTGGGGTAAAATTCCTTTATTATAGGATAGAACTGCCTTCTAATTATGAGTGGTGTGCGCGTGTTGTTGGCCCGGCTTTGTTTTCAGTGTTGGAGCAGCTGCCTGGCGGCTCCGCTGCTGTTGTGACTGGAGCAACTGTGTTCGCCTGCGTTCGCCGCAGCTGCACGGAGCCGTGTGTCACTGCCGCACCTGTTCTATGGCCTCGTGTTGACGGAGTGATATCACACGTTCACCGTTAGCAAATTATACCAGGGAGGTGGTGCCTGCTCAGATTACAGCGTGACTTGTAATCTGAGCAGGTTTTAGACACACACACAAATGCATGACGTGCACGTGTGCAGGCACACAAAGCCGCGCTGTTCCTCACACTCACTGTCTGCTACTGGGAAACACACACACACACACACTCTCTCTCTCTCTTTGCAAGGAGAGGGGCCACATGCTGTGGCTGAGCAACAGTTGGTGTGTAGAAAAACGAAGGAACAGCTGGGGCCAGCGCGAACGGCTTCCTACTAGTCAGCCACAACATCGGGCGCCTCCTTCTCCCTCTCTCACACAGACGCCAGATAAAAACACCAGTGACGTTTCTCAGCCAGCTCAGCGTGTTACAGACGGACATGTCTGAGTAATGTTTCATTATGGGACTATAAAGCAGGATGAATAAGGGTTAGACTCGCCCGAGTCAGCCGTAGCTGGTCAGCACTGTCGAAGTAAAAGTTGGAGTTTCTACTCTGACTCACGTTGTGAAATTAGTAGCCTGTGGCAGTGACTGTGTGTGTGCGTCTGTGTGTGAGGGTTTGTAGTAGCGAAGAAGGGCTCTGCAGCTGATGTTGCAGAGATTTTATTGAAGAGGCAGAACTGTGCTTGATTGCTTTCAGAGCTATGTGAAGTTTCTTTCCGGCTGTGCGTGTCGCCGTGTCTGCGATTAGTTAAGTCTCTCACTCACTTCACAGTTAATCCTCCGCATTCTTCTGACAGTCACTTCGCTCTGCTCTCCTCCAGCTGCTGGCTCCAGACTCTCTCCCTTCTCCTGCAGCGCTGTGAGAGCAGACGCAATCGATCCCAGCGTTTAGACTAGGATGAGGTGACCCAAGCAGAGATTGGTTTAGCTGCCTCGTCCACCAAAATAGACACTAAATCACATCTGAGAGCTTTTCTTGTTTTGCTTTTTGTTTCCAGGGGATAAAAGCCCAGTCCCAGAGTGGAGCAGTGGTTTCGTCTGACCCTTAACCCTAAAAGGAAGGAAGGAAGGAAAGAAAGCCACTTCAGAGGTAAGCGTTCCTGTAAGAGCGGGCAAATTATGCATTTGCTGCTTTCTTTGCGGGTGTTTCTGAGCATAGGAAGAAACGCCGCTGCCAGTAAGCCCCATAAAAGTCAGGCACGCGTCATTTTAACACGAGTAGCTGTGAGGGAAGTTATATTTAAGGTGGTCTCAAACGCTGGTTTCACGTCGGCGCCGCAGACGAGCGTGAGCTTAAATCAGATCTGCCAGTTACAGATCCACGAGTTTGTTGTTTGTGTGAAAAAAAGATGTAACTCCAGAGCATGGGAAGTGCAGACATGGAGACTGCACCCCCCACCCCGCCCCGCCCCCACGTCCTCAAACAGACGCCTTGTAAATCAATGCCAAATGAAAGGGGAGTCAGAGCTCCAAGGATCTTGTCAGCGGAGAGTCTTCTTTGCCGAAGGAGATAATTCCTGACTAAAGCAGAACCATGTGACGGCAGCCGCGGCTGTGGTGTGGAGAGGGAGATGCTGCTCCACTCTCTCGCCGTCACAGGCTCAAATGTTCCACTGAAACGTTGCTGGTTTTATAGTGACTGGCTCAACAAGACCAGGTTGCATCTGTGCACCGTGTTGAGTAGCCTCTCCCGATGTGAAGCCACGCATACGTTTCATATTTGTGATGAGGAAGGAAGCTGGAGTCACAAACAGGTCTGAGCCAGTCATATAAAACTGCTTAACAGGCACTAATGTGGAGGAAAATGTGAATGGACGAAGGCCCAGACTCATGTTGGATTATTTTCATCTTGGAAACTGGGACCAGAGCAGTGACTAAGAGGCTGAGGCTCGGTGGAGGAGGGCTGCTCCCCTGGGCTTAAAGCGTTCCAGGAAGTGGGGATGTGTCAGAGAGGTTTATAGCTGCCTGCTGGCAGGTGATTCTGCGTGTGTGTGTGTGTGTGTGTCATGCGCTGTCATGCAGAGATGCTCACCGACTGCTGTCAATATCATTCAGCGTGAACACCACACATGCAGAACCATGGTTATGTGATGTGGTTGTCATGGCAACCGTAGCACACGTCTACATACAGAATTAACGTCGTTGCCGAAGACTTTGAGGAAACGGACTTTAGTGTGATGTTGTGGAAATCAGAAGTGATTTTTCTAGTAGCCTATTAGTTGCCAGCTGTGTGGGAAAAGTAGATCAGCCGATGGACATCCCCTGCTACTTGTGATTTGTAGGTGCATGCACGTTGGTTGTTCATCCACGTGTGTGTATGTTACACCTGCTCTCATTCCCTGACAGCTGGGAGATGTAAACAAAACGGACTAATCTGTTGGGTGAGAGAGTTGTTCATATTAGATGTTTAAACGAGCAGAACTCACATGATCTCAGAGTATCCTCAACACAACCCATTACCTTCCAGTTCTACCGGCACATGACGGGGCCTGAACACATCATTTAGACATATACTTCACAGCATTGCTGCTCTGTTTCACCAGAGCGGTGGGTTTCACATACGTTTAAGCTCTGCTTGTTTTGAAACGTCGAGCTAGTTCTGTCTGCTGCTGCAGTGCTGCAGTGTGTGTGTGTGTGTGTGTGTAACCCGACCTCCCGAGGCCAGAGACAAGACTATTGATTACACATTTGGACTGCTGCCCTGGAGGGAAGCTAACACATCCTCACCGTGTGCAGGGAAAGGAGAGAGAGTGGGGGGGCAGCCGGTAAACAGACCTTTCTGACTGTTGGGAAATCCAGACGAATGTCAGCGTAACGCTGTGTGGTCACAGGAACGAGCAGATGCTCACCCCGCAGGCGTCGATATGTTAGTTCTCACTGAGGATCTGAGCCTGCGTGTGATGCTTCGCGTGGAGACGTGCTTGTGCGTTGCCATGGCAGTAGAGGAAATGCGGGGCAGCTGAAGCCTGGCTCGCTCTGACGTTGCCGAGCTGTCGAGTCCTCACACCTTCCTCCCACCAGTGTGACTATGCATTTTCACCACCACCCCTCCCCTCCTCTTCATCCGTTCGCCCCTCACGTCCTCCCCGACTCTCCCCTTGCTGCCCCCCCCTCTTTGTCTGCCCCTCCTTTCTAATTGGCTGAGTGGCTCGCTGTCAGGTTCTGCTTGAGTTCGTTTGCAGGCTGTTGGTTGTGCTTGGCTAATAACGCTGCTGCTGTGGTTCTGGCCATTAGATCGTCCCCTTCATTCACCACCTAATAGCCAGCTCCATCCCCCCATTATTGTACCTATCCATCACTCCCCCACTGACTTGCTGCCAACCTTGTCTCTCTCCTCCATCTCTCCCTGTTCATGCGACGTGAGCTGATGTTCTGGTTTTGTGTTTCCTCTATTCTGCAGACCGGACCTACCTCAGTATTTGTACATTTAAACTAACGCTTCGGTGTAAGGGGAGACCAGGAGTCTCACACAGGAAAATATGGTAAAATACTGAAACATGATGTGTATTATTTGCATTAACGCCTGTGGTACTCAGTGTTGCTGTTACTTTTTACTTCTAAAACCCTGATATAAACATATCGTCACATTTATAGCACACAATTAACCACAATAAGAAATGATGTTGCATCTTTTATTTTGAAGGAGGTGGGGTTGTTTTCCATCTTCCTACAGCTGAAAACAGCTGCAGCACAAGTATATATTTAAATGTACAAATGTAGTTAGACCTTTGGTGTGTGTGTGTGTGTGTGTGTGTGTGTGTGTGTGTGTGTGTGTGTGTGTGTGTGTGTGTTTCCCTGTCCTGAAGCTGAACCTGTGATCATCTTGCTTCTGTGACAAGCTGCGCCTTAAACCTTTAAGGCTGCGCCCACGCTACATGTGTCATTTGCAGACGAGACACACACACACACACACACACACACTATTATGTCATTTTCACTGTGGTCCAGACAGGTCAGTTGAGGCTGATGAGTCCACACCCAGCTGGACTTTGGAAAGCAGCCGCTCCCATGTTCACACAGTCCTCTTACTGGCACTACTCTTAGCCAGGTTTCCACTTCTAACTTCCATGTGTCCATGTGACACCGCTGCTGTGAAGTGTGCGCATGGAGGGAGTCGTCTAGGAAGGAGGGAAGGGAGCGGGATTGAGCAAACACCCGTGGGCTGCTCTGAAAACACAAGCCTGGAAATAACCGTTATTCCACCGCACATTTACAAAAAGACTCTGTGTGTTTTACGTCTTGGAGCCAGTGAAAGCGAGAGTTTGAGCGCTGCAGTAAAGGCTTTGTTGGCTCCTGACAGGCATCGCCTGTTACCTGTGGAGCCGCACATGACGTGGCAGCTTCAGTGAGACACAGGATGTTATTATGAGATCTGCGCTGTGTGTTTTACAGCTTGAGCTGCCAGGCTGTGCTGCCCTTGATGACCATCACACCAGATGATGGGTTGACATAAGAAAAGAGGAGGTTATTTTATGTGTCCTGTGTATTTGCGAGTGTAACAGAGTCACGTCCTGTGTGTCTCGACCATTTAACCAAATAACATGCAAAGGATGGTAAATTAAAGGGCGGTTAAAGCCATAGATTTGAATGTTATATAAAATATGATTGAGTAGTTAGTATGGCTAACATCGTTCTTCGGTGTGATCACCGGACACGTTCACGGGTATTTTTAGTAGGGTGGTGTCAGATGAGTTATTTTTGTGAAGATAAATTGAGAGAAAAGCGACGTAGACGTGAGGACAAGCTGGATGCCGAGGTCTGTGCATGTGTGTTATTCACCGTTTTTCCATGGCAGGATGATGAGAGGCAAAGAGCTAATGCCTGGTTACATTAACCTCCTACAAACGCACACACACACCGTACGTCTGTGTGCAGCATGTGCTCCAAAAATAGTCTATTTAGAAAGGCTCGATGGAAACATCCGCTCGGCCGTCGCAGCAGGAGTATCTGGCCACATTAGTGCTCACACAGCTACGGTCATGTTCCACATGCCCGCCCTCCTACTTCCTGCGCGATGGAAACATGAAAGGCTTTAATTGTGCGTGAAACGTCGGGAGTCAGCTGGGAACAGGTGGTGCTTGCGCCACCAGTGAAAAGCTGCGTTTTCAACAATATGCACACGCACAGTATTCGTTTGTCCGTCTCACTCAGTGTGACCCAAACGAACAGCCCTCCTCTGTCCCGTCAGGCAAACTCAATTAAGCAGTCCGCTGTGGAGCTCTGACCTATGATGTCACGTTGCCCTGTGTCACACCCAAATGCTTTTTCTCGTCCACCTTTCTAGAGAGAGAAAGTTTCAGGCTTTCCTCACTTGGCTCTCGACTCTGGAGAGTTGTATAATCTCCTCGTGTTCTCGTGGGTTTTATTTAGCTGTGAGGCTTTCCTCCAAGTCCAAACTTATCTGGGTCAAGAGCGTGCTTGGCCTTTACCCTTGACCTAAATATTTAGGCCAGATCAAAAGCATCGTGACGTCCTTGTGCTGTGGTTTTATAATGTAACGGACCCAACAGATCATCTGTACTTTGTCATGACTGAATTAGTTTGGTGTGAGAACTGGCCTGTTTACTCAATATAAACACATGTTTTAGGCCTGATTATGCAGGAACATGCTGTTTTTGAATAAATTAAATGAATATTTAGTCAATTAAGTCTCCGAGTTTGTTAGGAGTAGAAACTGTGGAGTGCTATTCCACACTCTCCTCTTTGTACAGCGACTTATCATCCAGTCTTCATCCTGCTCCCTTTTCCAATCCTCTTGACACTCTCTGATATGAAGGACTTTTTAGTCTAAAGATAGGCATATCCTCCCTCTACTTCACCGCCTTCTCCACCTCTTCATCCTCCTCAGCGCCGGATGCTCGCCGTGCTTTCCTAGATTTAGAAAGTTTCCACAGAACACGCTTTTCATCTTCCCTTCACCCGCACTGCAGCAGCATCAGCGGCTTGTAAAAGTGTTTACGTGGTCTCCCCCTAAAAAAAGGAACCGCAGAGGGAGACTCCATTGGGATGAGCTTTGACCTCTGACCTTTCACCCTGGAAACATTAAGCGAACCAGCAGTCACAGGAGACAGATGAGTGATGGTCACGCTCTGACTAGAAAGGGAGTCCGTGCAGGATCAGGAGGGGAAAAGGCCGAGGCTGGTGTGTGGATAGCAGTGAGGCCTCACGCGCACACACACGCACACACACACACACACACACACGCTCACAGATCATGCTCCATAAGCTTAAAAGCAGGGCCTCAGGTGGTAATTCACTTAAACCTGCAGCAGCTTCTGCCATTGGTTCTGTGATTCCATTAAAATGACAGCAGCTGAGCTAAATTCAAAGTGCTTCTTTCTTGTTTTTCTGTGCGCTCATCATTTTTAGCCCCCCCCCCTTGTTCTGATTTTATTCCGCATGGGTTTTTATTCTTCTTCAGCAGCAGCAGCTGGTTGCTGGTCAAACACAGGTGCTACGTCTCATCCTTGGCTTGTGTGTTTGCATATGGAAGCACCGTAGTGAATATTGGCAAACACAATGAAAAATCATTTGATTTGAGTCATTTCCTCATTTCCTCTTCCTGTCTGCCTCCAGCCAACTATTGTGCCTAACAGCACGGATACGCAACCCTATTCATGCCGGGGAACCCCCAGATACAGCAGATGCTGTATGTCTGAGCCCAAAAGGCAAAACCTTCACACCTAGAGAAATGTTTTTAGTGCGGCACCGTGCAATTTAAATGAGGGCGGTGACGGTTGTGTGTTTTTGTCGTTTCTCTGGTAAACCACTGGGTTGTGTTAAAGGATACAAAGGGAGTATGGAAGGGTCCTCCTCCCACCCACACGTCCCTGCGTGTGTCATAGATAGGCTGAAGGACAGCTGGCGTTTCCTGTCAAAAAAACTAGTCACAAGGGAAATTCTGCACATCCCGGGCATTTCCTGTCCCGACTCCCACACATGTTGGCGAGTGCATGGATGAATTCAGATAGATTACACTCATTTTGTTTACATACTCGGGCTCCTGACAACACGACGAGTTCCCTGCGTGTTTGATATACTCGCCAAAGCAGGAAACCATCAATCAGCAGCACATTAATGTGCGCACACGCATTAGAGACCAGAGGATAAGATACGGGGAACTTACAGCTACTGTGTGTGTGTGTGTGTGTGTGTGTGTGTGCGCGCCGCCTGGAATGTGAAACAAGCACCCTTCCACTGCTGTGTATCATATTCCTCTTTGCTCTGCCAAACACCACCTGTTTTATTGCCTTGTGCCCACCGTCTGTTTTATCGCACGCGTTTATCACCCTCTAATCACGGGGAACGACTTTCAGAACGCTTCTCCAGAATTCAATATAACAATAAATGCTTGGATCAGAAGAACAGGTGTCATCAGAGCGGTGAATCCTAGTTAGGTACAGACTGTGGATAACTCTGAACTACAGTGGAATTATTCAGGAATATTCCCTTTGACTGCTCTTTCCTGGGCCGGACTGTACACATGTAAGTGTCATGTTGTACTGTCTCATTCAGCCAGTTGCTACGGTGTAAAAGGTGCGCAGGGCATTTCCTCTTGCAGCTCACTAGGAGACCCCTCCTGTGCTTGGCATGCCTCCCTTCCACTGGACACACACACACACACACACACACACACACACACACACACACACACACACACACACACACACACACACACACACACACCAAACGACATTCTTCCTCACTGCACATTTGCATGTGTGGGTGTTGAGAGTGTCATGTTTCCCAACTAGGACGACGAATGAACAGTTGGGTTCCCCAAACTGACCTAGAACTGCTACGAACAGGCAGAAAGGAATGTCAACAGAGGTTGTTCTACGCTTGTCTATATAAGACTAATGATATATATTATGTCTCTGCTCATGGTTACGCTGAGAAACATTGGTTTGCATTTGCGTCTGAACGTTGGCACACACCTGTTCTGCTGCATCAACTATGTACAGTAGTATACACGGCATCTTCCCTGTGTGTCCAGTAGAGGGCGCTCTATGCTCAGCTCTGAGTGCAGGGCTCCAGAACCAGCTTCCTTCAGTCACACTGGGCTGAAAAGCCGCTAATACCACCTGCTGGTGTTGTTGAGTGGTTTGATTGACATCTGCTCCGTGGGTACATCACTGCTTTAGTGATTCACTGCAGGTTACTCTGCTCGGTACCTCCCTGTAGCTGTAGATCACATTGCGTGGTGTTCTCCTCCCTGCCTCCAGCACCACCCCTCGTTTTTCGGTGGTTGGCTGGGAGCAGCGGAGTTGTAGGGTGTGTCAGTGGTGAACAGCACAGTAGACACTACAGGGCAATCCGCCGACTAGACTACCGCTAGGGGTCCACGAGCCGTTGTCATGGTAACTGGAAGGAAGGCTGGCATGAGTCTCAGCTTTTTTTTTTCTTCCTTTAGATCATCCCTGCTGTAAGAGGGTGATCTGATAACATGTGAGTTTGTGTGGAATCATCTGAGAATTTCTATCTGGTAAATTCAGTTTCTCTGTGTGTGTGTGTGTGTGTGTGTGTGTGTGTGTGTGTGTGTGTGTGTGTGTGTGTGTGTGTGTGTGTGTGTG
>JAUMTR010000012.1:7199404-7221099 GCA_032270685.1 Microctenopoma stevenorrisi
GTGTGTGTGTGTGTGTGTGTGTGTGTGTGTGTGTGTGTGTGAGTGTGTGTGTGTGTGTGTGTGTGTGTGTGTGTGTGCGTGCGCGTGCGTGTGTGTGTGTGTGTGTTTGTGTGCGTGTGTGTGTGTGCGTGCGTTTGTGTCCGTGCGCAGATGGAGCAGGTATCAGATGATGAGTTGGACCATGGCGCAGAGGAGGACAGTGATAAGGAGGACCAGGACCTGGATAAGATGTTCGGAGCCTGGCTGGGAGAGCTGGACAAGCTCACACAGGTCACTACACACACAGCAGTAAGGATGGTTGCAATGATACACACTCACACAGGTAGAAGAACAGAGAAAAGGGAAGGGGCTGTAGCCATAGCAACCTTAACACTGCTAATCCCTTCTCCCTATGCTGTATCCTAGCAACTCCTCTCCCAGCAGCACTTTGTATTTGTGCAGGTCTGCGTGTGAGTAACGCGTCTGTCAGGTAGACGCGGTTGCTTAGATCTTGTGCTGTGACTGTAATGTCAGAATGTGTGTGTGGTTTTTGCACATGTGCACTAAACATATCGCTCCTCTCCGCGACTGCTCTGCAGAGTCTGGATGATGGCAGGCCACAGAAGACACTGCAGAAGCCTCCCCTCAGGCAGGAGACAAACATGGCCAACTTCTCCTATCGATTCTCAATGTACAACATAAATGGTGAGATAAACACCTAAGGAAAGGTCAGAAATATTGTTTACACCCACACCCTACCCCTCTCACTGATCTTCCCTTATCCCTCATCTCTGCTCTCCACAGAGGCGTTGAGCCAGGGAGAAACCGTAGACTTGGACGCCCTGATGGCCGACCTGTGCTCCATTGAACAAGAGCTCAGCACCATTTCCAAACCAAACTCCACATCCCGCGGCCAGAGCAAAGGGCAGCAGAGCGCCCCTGGGGGCCGCAGCGCTAGTACCAAGCACAGCGGCACAAGCGGCGGGGGAAGTAGTGGAGGTAGTCCTGCTGAATTATATTAATTAATGCAAACAACATGATACGTTTGCGTGTTCGTGTATCAATCTAGACGTTTCCTCCATCATCCTCTGTTTAAAATTTGAACCTCCCAATAGGAAGTGCTAGTAGCAGCACCCGAGCATCGCCGGCCAACACCGTGCGAGGCGGCAGCATCAACACCCGCCCTGTGGCCTCCAACATCTCCCTGGATGACATCACGTCTCAGCTGGAGAAGGCGTCTCTCAGCATGGACGAAGCAGCTCGCCAGACAACCTCCTCTTCCTCCTCCTCCTCATCGTCATTCTCTTCCACCACTCTCCGGCGCCCATCGTCGGGGTCCTCCGGCAGCGGTCAGCACCGCAGGACGGGCTCTGTGGGCACGGTCAGCGAGCAGGACGCGCCGTCGCAGCGCTCCAGTGTGAACTCAGCATGTGCCTCCGCGTCCAGCATGGACTCCCTGGACATCGATAAAGTTATGACGGGCGGAGAGGTGGAGGGCCAGAGCAGCCCGAGCACACAAGGACAAAACCAGACCAGCACAGAGGTACACACACACATACAGCAGGGTCTCCAGGTGAACGTGTGTGTGTGTGTGTGTGTGTGAGGGTTAATAGGGTCCAAGTTCAGTCACTGAAGACACCTTGACCAGAATCCTGCATGTCGAACCACACAGCATGACGCTGAGGTGTACAGAGACGATCCACAAACAGCTGTGCATTGTGGATTTGATGATGTGTTCGTGAACACGCTGTAATCTCACATTAAACTCCTCAGTGTGATGGAGATTACAGCGTTGTCTAAATGTCTGTGTTCACATTAACATTCAGATATAGATCCTGGATTCATAGTAACGTAACAGGACTGTAGTTGTGTAACTGAACCTTTGTTAACACGTTATCTTGCATGCCCCCCCCCTCTCCCTGCATATGTTCACCTGACTTGTGTTTGCATCCTTTCCTATATCCGTGGCCTCTGTCCACACACACCTTGCCTGCACCTCTTGGTTTGTCCAGCATGTCACACTCAGACGGGCCAACGGTAAGCCAGCCCGGCGCCAGCTTGACTTCACCTCTGGAGAGGGTGAAGTGGATCGGGCCACTGTAAGTGCATGAGTGTGAGCTTGCATGTGTGTAACACGGCATTTTAGACACACCCTTGAAAGTACTGATGTAAACACACGTTTTTATTGGCTGAACATGGGAATCATGTTGGTTTGTGTTTATTCCTGTAACGGTAAACGTTGGTGTGTAGGGTGTGAAAGAGGATTCGTTGTTAGAAGAACATGCTGTACTATGTCGTGTTTGCTCTTTGCATATCCTCTCACAGCCGTTGCTTCTTTACCCACAGCTGCAGCTAATGAACACCATCAACTGCTGAGCGCTTCCTTTGTGAAGCCTTCTCCTGCTTTCACGCTACTTTATATACATAAACAAAAAGATCAGAACACCTGCGATTAATAAGCCTCCAACAATCATCTGGCACTGACTTCCTCTGCTCTTCTTTTTTATCCCTCTCCTTTCTTCACCCAAGCACTCCTATCTGGACAGAGAAACCTCGCTCATTCTGAAAAGCATAGCTGGAAAACCCTCTCACCTCCTGACCAAGGTGACTCCTCATACACCCGCTTCTTTGTTGGTTTTCTGCGTGTGTGTGTGTGTGTGTGTGTGTGTGTGTTTGTGCGCTGCACCTCTCTGCTGCTTTGCATGTCTTTCAGTAGGAAAAATCCATCTCTCTGAAAAACAGCTGCCTGCAATCTTTTTCAATTTATCAATCAATTTATTTGTCAGGGGTCAAAGGTCACGCACACAAGTCAAGTGAGGAGAAATGTGGCTGCCAACAAAATGACAGATGGATTTTTCCTCCTCGTCATTCACCGTGCTTATAGAGTGATCATTATTCCACATGTGGCCTTTTCCCTCTTTTCGTTCCTTGTTTCCTAAACAGCGCTGACTATTGATTTGCACTCCGCCTTCAATAAGAAAGTTATTACAGTAGATTCATCGTTCCACAGCTAAACTCACTCACTTAGGAATCCTGTGTTCAGCATCATGTGTTGCTTCCAAATCTCCAAAATCTCTATCAGCGGTTGTTGATAGTTCAGCTGTGGACGTTCATTTATATATAATGTCATCAGAGAAGCTGGCGGTCTCCTGTTGCCCAGTCTGTCCGGATATGCAGAAAGTGTGTGAATAGTGTGAACAGAGGGAGAGGAGATGGATAACCATGGGGGGGTTTATGTACCACACAATGGGAGAGGGCGATCGCCTCCGCTCCCAGGTTCTCTCCCTCTGCTCTCTCACTAATCAGAACAGTGAATGAGCGTGGGATGTTTGTGGACAAGCAAGGAGGGAGACAGCGGGAAGGCATCAAAGAAAATGTTTTTTTTTACCAGACTATGGCTGAGGAGCCGTTTAAAACATGCTCCGGTGGGGCCGAGTGTGTAAGCTGATGAGAAAATGATGCAGTAGAAAGCAGCGTGTAGATGTCGTGTGGAGACAGAGTAACGCAGCGGAGAGGGAGATGTGGAGGGGTTGCACTGACATTTCTGGGGCTAAACCCACAGTGTGACTCAGATTGACTCTGGACTATAATCTGCACAGCCTCCGTGACCTCGCCTCACACACACACTCGGCTGACTGAAAGCCTGCCACTGTGTGTTGGCCAAACAGAGAGCTGGCTTTAATGTGTGTGTCCCCGGGAGCTGGTCATGTGGAAAAGGTAGTCTGGGTCAAGGAGCAGTGGGGAGTTCTTAAGTTAAGAGGCTTGGTGAGCAGTTTTTAAAACTCGCCCCCCTCTCTTCTAACATACATGTGTAAAGGCACATGCTCAAATATTTAGCAGCTCAGCGTCTCATTCAGCCGAGTTCCCCGCTCCATCCCTGTCACTGTGGTTTATCTGCAGGGCCGGCGGCAGTCACGGTCCCCCCTCTTGTCTCAGATGGATAAAAGGGCAAAAGTGTCATTGTACTATTTTTGTGGGGATTATGCTCTATCGATTGGGCACGCTCCCAAAACCTTGCATCTGTTTGAGATAAAGGGGGGGGGGGTGACAGTAAAAGGGGGAAGAGAGAGAAAGAAGATGAAGCTGGAGGAGGGGAGGGGGAGGGGCTTCGTCCTCTCTACCGTCTCACTTTGGGTTTCAGTCAGGTTGCGATCATGTGTGCGTGTCAGTGAACCGGCTTCCAACCACCAGCTGTCACTGGTGATGGAAGACGCCTGCTGAGGATCATGGTGGAATAAGTTTGTTTGAGCCGTAAGCGACTGTGAAGGAGAAAATTTCTGCTTTAGGACTTCAGCTATGTAACGATCGCGCATTGAGGCGCTTTCATCTTTTTCTTCTCAACTGTGGATTTATCATTATATAAATTTTAAAAATATGATTTAGGCGTTCTGAACTGATCGGTCGTCATCCACAGCCTCTCGCCCTTCTGGGATCCTCTACTATTGTTTCCCTTCTGCAGCATCAAAGGAAACTGCTGCAGCTCCGTATGAATCCAATATGGAACCGTAGACAGCGAATGGAGCACCAGACCCATGGTGCAGTAGCAGTAGTTTAAGAGATCAAATATTCACTCTCGTTCGATAAAACACACCCACTCGCACACGTGGAAGCGAGCGCACACGACCTGCGGAATGGAGGTGATGGCATCGTGTTGGCGGGGGCAGGTAAGCCAGCCAGAGCAGCCATCGTGCCCCGTGGTTTAGAAGGCTGCTTACTATTTAATGAAGTTGTGTGTGCATGATGTCTCCTTCCTGCCAAGGATGAGACGAAGCTGTGCAATAAAAACGTTGTAAAACACAGGGCTCTTGTGTGGTTTTGTGCGAATGACGGCTAATGTCCACCGGGCTCTTCTGTGTCCATCCAGGAGGAGCAAGCTGCCAAATTGAAGGCAGAGAAGATCCGAGTTGCCCTGGAGAAAATCAAGGAAGCGCAGGTGAAAAAGGTAAGGCCAGTTCTTCCCTTCGTACCACTCGCTGACTCAGTTTCTCATATGATAATTGCTGTCTCCATAATCACTGCACGCTGCATTTCTTTGTGAACTTCATTCACAGCGAGGCAGTGGAGCGCACAGAAAATAGGTCATTGCAGTGTTTGAGTATTTCAGCTGGGGAGGGAAATCAGAAAGAGGCTTCCGGGGGGGAAAAAAAGAGGGGTTGTGTGCTGCAAGACAATGCCGACACGTTGCACTCAAAGCATCTTATAAAACCACACAACCAGTCGAGAACCAAACATCTGGAGCGCCGCTGCATGCATTCATTCCTACCAGTGGGACCCTCAGTGAGCTGTCAGGTAAATGAGAGTCGCTTCACAGAGATTGAAGAGACCAAATACTGTGTCAGCAAACCGGGAAACTGAGTCACAGAAAGACCTTGACCACGGCTGGAAAAGCGGCTGTGATGGGCTGAATTATTAGCGCTGTGATCAGAGCATCACGATTGACTGTCAGACCCTCTCCTTCTGGGAGTTTACATGTTTGTCTTCTGCCAGACTGAGGGGGTCTTAAGGGTCTCTCCTGGGAGAAATGTAGGTCAGACTGTGGCTCATTCTCATTCGTCCAAGTCTCCATCCAATCAACCTCACCCACCGACTGATCAGAAGTTGGGGTCCTAGTGAGAGGGTTTCATTTGGCTTCACACCAGGACAAGTCTTATGTGGGTGGACGGGTGTTTGCCTGTGGATGCACAGCTTTAACTAGATTATTGGATGAGAGCACGTGGCCAGACTTCAACCCTGCAGCACAACGCCCCCTAAAACCAGATCCTGGGCCTGCTGCACAAACATTACAGGGCTACAGCTGATAGGAGACAATTGTCCCCTTGACAAATGGACGTGTTAATTAAACCTGGAATAAATAGAATGATACATCTTCTCTTCCTGCTCCTCAGCTGGTGATCAGGGTCCACATGTCGGATGAGAGCTCCAAGACCATGATGGTGGACGAGCGGCAGACAGTCAGACAGGTGCTGGACAGCCTGCTGGACAAGTCGCACTGTGGCTACAGCCCCGACTGGTCTCTCGTGGAAACCATCACCGAGCTACAGATGGGTAAGAGAGGAGCACAAGCTGTTCCACCCCACCTCAGGCAGACAGCCACTGTTTAGTTCACCTGAGTCTGCACCGAATGTGTGAACGTGCTGAGTAATTATCTGCGAGGAAACCTGCATATCTTGCACGTTATCTTCATTCTTCTATCTCCTTTTCCCTCAGAGCGTATTTTTGAGGATCATGAGAACTTGGTGGAGAATCTGTTAAACTGGACCCGGGACAGCCACAACAAGCTCATGTTCATTGAACGCATCGAGAAATATGCTCTTTTCAAGAACCCTCAGGTGAGCATCCCTCACACACACACACTAACACACACACACACACACACACACACGCGCGCGCGCAGCCCCTCTGTGCTCCCGGCAGCCGATCGCCGCTCGGTGTGTAAACGCTGAGAGCTTATTCCTGACACACAAACACATTGCTTATGCATGCTCGGTGCCTGCACGGCCCACAGAGCCCGAGTGAACAAGGCCCAGTGTTTGTGTGGGAGAGCTGGAAGTAGGTCAAAGCTCTAAAGCAAGTAAAGGTGAATAATTTATTTAATGTAAGACGAGGTGAGCTGCCAACTTTACAAACCCCCCACCCCCACCCCACCCCTGTTTTACACCCACTTGACTGTTTGCTTATTTCCAGAACTATTTGTTAGGGAGGAAGGAGACGTCAGAGATGGCTGACAGGAATAAAGAGGCTTTATTAGAGGTGAGATTGCTTCTTCGGTCTCTGTG
The DNA here is from genome assembly GCA_032270685.1 of Microctenopoma stevenorrisi. NCBI lineage: Eukaryota > Metazoa > Chordata > Actinopteri > Anabantiformes > Anabantidae > Microctenopoma > Microctenopoma stevenorrisi. The sequence continues at coordinate 7,206,160 of JAUMTR010000012.1, forward strand.
TTTCTGCTCATCGGGCCCGTTGGATAAACTTTAATTTACATTCTTGTACCCGTGTGTTTCCAGGAGTGCTTCTGCGGCGGCTCTGTGTCTGTGCCAGAGATCGAGGGCGTCCTGTGGCTCAAAGAGGATGGGAAGAAGTCATGGAAGAAGCGTTACTTCCTTCTCAGGGCCTCAGGGATCTACTACGTCCCCAAGGGCAAAGCCAAGGTCAGCGAGACTCGACATGGTGTAGACACAAAGTCACTCTGCTCAGACAGAATGAAGCAGGGGAAGAGACATGTGGGTCGGGGTTATGAGAACCAGATTCACACACTCTGCTTTATGGTATTTCCTGTTTTGAGTCTGATCACTCTGAATGCAACAGAAAATGCTTTTTTGCCTGAGATTTCCTTTGGTCTATTTTTAGCACTTCCATCCTGCAGACACATTCTTCAGTCTGAAGTGACACCACATCACTGTTGATGTTTTCGTTGCCTTATTTAAATCCCCCAATCTCATGGCAACTTAGTGGAGACCTACAGCACATCGGGCGTAATTACCCTAAAAACCGTGTACACATAAAAAATAGACTAGTGTGTGACTCAACTCTCAAAGCATAACTATTTAAAGAAGAAATTATGCTGGAGCATATTAATATGTAGTATATGCGCTGTTTGGCTCTGTGAGTCGAGTCAGTTCACACGGTCATCCAAATGTTTGAATCATGAAACCTAAAGTCCTGTGTGTGTCTCCGTCTGCAGGCGTCCAGAGATCTCGTGTGCTTCCTGCAGTTGGACCATGTCAACGTGTATTACGGGCAGGACTACCGCAGCAAATACAAGGCTCCCACTGACTACTGCCTGGCCCTGAAGGTGAAGCCCCACTCTTAGATCGGTCCCTAATGACCTTCACTGTAATACATTTAACTATAGATGAATCCTCCAAACATTGTTTGTCATTTCATTAGATATTCTGAGATTTTGTCATTGAGGCTGTACTCTCTTCCTTTCTGCAGCATCCACAGATACAGAAGAAGTCCCAGTACATCAAGTACCTGTGCTGTGATGATGTCAGGACCCTGCACCAATGGGTGAACGGTATTCGCATTGCCAAGGTTGGTCCAGACTGATCTAGTTTTCTGCTACTTAACATGAAACGGATGAGTCTATGTAGATTTTATGGGACTGAGTTCTCTCTGTTTGTGTGTAGTATGGGAAGCAGCTGTACGTGAACTACCAGGAAGCCATGAAGAGGACGGAGGCGGCCTATGATTGGTCGTCTCTGTCTAACGCCAGCATTCGATCAGGCTCCAGCTCTGCCAGCATACCAGGTAATTCACTGTCGCATCAGACAGCTCTGACTCTACTGCACTAGTAGTTGTCACAAAGCTTTCCTGTTGTTTCACTATCTGTTTCTCTAATATTGTGTTTCTCAGAGTCCCAGTCTAATCATTCAGGCCATTCGGACAGTGGAGTGGACACGGGCTCCTCTCATGGCCGGTCCCAGAGTGTGGTGAGCTCCATTTTCTCTGAGGCCTGGAAGAGAGGTACCCAGATCGAAGAGAACTCCAAGGTACAGCTTTCCTTCCAAGGATTGTTTCCTGGATTTAAAACAGTTTGTTACTTATTTGTCTCATTCTTGTTGCGACGCTAAACTCTGTCTCTTTGCAGCAGATGAGAATGGAGGCATCCAGAGGGGCCACGCTGCCACATGGTTCCCACAGCCACAGGCATCACAGCCAGCATTCAGTGGACCATGTAGCCCTGACGCCCCCTCCCCAGCCACAGGTGCAGCCTCAGCCACACCAACAGCACCCACCTCGGCCTCAGTCCCAGCCCCAGCACCAGCCCCCGTTCCAGCCCCATCTTCAGCTCCAGCCCCCGTCCCAGCCCCAGGTCCCGTTCCAGCCCCAGCTTCAGCTCCAGCCCCCGTCCCAGCCCCAGGTCCCGTTCCAGCCCCAGCTTCAGCTCCAGCCCCCATCCCAGCCCCAGGTCCCGTTCCAGCCCCAGCTTCAGCTCCAGCCCCCATTCCAGCCCCAGGTCCCGTTCCAGCCCCAGCCCCAGCCCCAGCCCCAGCCCCAGGTCCTGCCGCAGCCCCACCATCAGCCTCCACCAGTACAGGCCCAGACACCGACCCATCCCCAACACCATCACCTGCCTCTGTCTCCTCAGCAGACCCCGCAGCCTCCACCTCAGTCTCCTCTGCAGCAGCAACAGCCACAGACCATCAACAACTACAACCGTGTGGCCCAACAGTTGCAGCAGGTGTCTCCTCCTCCTCCACCTCCTCCTCCGCCACCCCCTCCCCCACCTCTGCCCCCGGCACAGATGGTGTCGCACCACTCACCGGCTCTCACCATGTACAAGTTCAGCACAATCACCAGGCTGCAGAACCAGAACGCCTTCCAGGCTGCCGGTCACCACAGGTTGCCCAGTCACCTCCATGCAACAGCTCACCAGATTCTGCCCACAGCTGCAACACCACCTGCAGTGCAGGTGTCCATTAAACCCAATGTGAATCACATTGCGGCAAGGACTAATGTCCCACCTCCACCTCCTCCTCCGCCTCCACCATCAATGCCAACGCCTGGATCAGCCATGGCTGTGTTGAGGCTGGGCCCTCCCAGCCCAGCTACTCCTCCTGCCTTCATTCCTCCACCTGCTCCACAGACCAATGGAGTGGAATTTCCTCCCCCTCCTCCTCCCCCACCTCCATCTGAACCTGCTCCCATGAGCCAACCTGTTTACCCCAAGGGGCTTAAGCAGGCACTGAAGGAAAGGTTTCCCAGTCCGCCACGGGACCTCTTGTCTCCTAATGGAGAGCTTGAAGAGTCCCCACCTCCTGCCCCTGCTCCACCACCCCCACCTCCTCCGCCTCCGCCCCCACCACCACCTCCTCCACCCCCCCAACATTTTCCTGTGCCAGCTCAATTCCCACCACCTCCACCAGCGCCCCCTAAAACCTTTAACCCAGGTTTTCTCCCTCATGCTGCACCCAAGGCGGTGTCACCGGTGACCCCGTTTCCTCCTGCACCCCCACCCCCACCTCCTCCTCCACCTGCACTGCTCAAGAAGCAGTTCAGCCTCCAGACAGGCCACACCTCCAGCCAACCCCCTCCAACTTTGCCCAAACAGCACAGCCTGTCTAAGCCACCACCTACTTCTACAGGGGCTCCTCCTACCATGTCTTTGGTCAAACAGCTGGCAAGTCAGTTTCCAGGAGCTCCACCCCAGGAGAGCCCAAAAGCTCCCCTTTCCCCACCCGCAGTCAAGACCAAACCAAAATGGCAGCCTGGGGGTGGCCCACAACTACAGTCTCCAGATTTCCCTCCTCCTCCTCCTGACAGCAATGCTGGGTTCCCTGCCCCCCCGCCTCCTCCTCCACCACCTGCACCTGTCACAGGTGCTACACCACCTCCTCCTCCGCTTCCCCCTGGGAACCTGGGCTCCCCCATGAAGATATCGCCCCCTGGCTCCTCTAATTTTGGGGGCAAAAGACCTCCCCCCACCCCACAGAGGAACTCCAGCATCAAGTCCAACTCCTCGGCCTCCTACGAGGAATCCAGGAGGAATCTGCTCAGCAAGTTTGCTCCACAGAGCAACACTCCATCTTCCTCCCACTGTCCCATTCCCTCTTCCACTGGATCCCCTTCCAAGGACCAGCCAATGGGACCCCCTGCTCCTCCAAAACCAGGTAAGCTCAACCTGGCCAACTTGCCCCTGGCGCTCCAGGCCAAAGTGAGTCAGGTGAAGCAAACCAGCGGCGAATTCCCATCTCCTCCGCCTGAGTGCGCCTATTTCCCACCTCCTCCCCCAGCCTCTGAGTTGTTCCCCCCTCCTCCACCTCCTGGTAGTGACACCCATAATGGAGGAGCTCCTAGGGTAGCTGTCGTCAACCCCCAGCCGCAGGCTCCCCCTCCTCCACCACCCATCTCTCTCGTCAGCAACTCAACATGGGGAAAGAGCTCACTGAAAAAGACTCCTCCACCCACACTTGGGCGGCGTAGTAACACTACCCCAGAGCCCCCTCCACTCTCACCACCTCCGCCCACATCCCCAAAGGGCAGTTCAGGTCAGCCCAATTTCCTAGAAGATCTCAACAGGACGCTGAGGCGAAAATCAGTGGGTCGCCAGGGTTCTGTCAACTCAACTGGCCTCATGGGCAAGTTGGACCCTGCAGGGACCATGGATGACATGGCGCTCCCTCCACCGCCGCCCGAGCTGCTCCTGGACCAAGGAAAGCAAAGCAATGGAGGAAATGGTGGCTACATGTCCGGTAACATCTCAGGCTATGCAACATTAAGACGAGGACCCCCGCCTGCACCACCCAAACGGGGTGACGCCACCAAACTTACTTGAGAGTGTTGAACTTGGAGATCTGGACACGGCGAGGACGAATGAAAAGACAATGAAAGATTATATGGGAGAGAACGTTGAACATTCATTAGTGAATTTCTGAGTTCCTTCGGCCTCGCGGGATCACAGTGATGAAGACTATATATTACTGTATATACTAAAAACCAGACCACGCTCAGTTAGTGTTTGCTAATTTTTGTATTTTCTAACATGCTTGTAACGCTGGATCAGCGAGGTTTACAATACCGGGACAATGAAGCCTGGAGCAGGTAAGTTTGAGAACACAGGTTTTCATTTCCTGTGATTGTCTAAACTCTCTGGAATAAATTGCATTGTCGTCTATGGTAAACCCCGCCCCTCTGGTATAACGAGCAGGTTTAAATAAACACTAACAAATATTACTGGGTCCAGGTCTGAGCCAATCATAATATCATAATCATGTGGGGAGGCCTTTGTGGAGCGGTTTGCTTTTATATGAAATTATTTAATGATGAATTTTTTTTTACAAGTCTGTCTTTTAAAAACTGATTAACAGAATCTAGAGAGGAACACAACATTAAGTGGAATGTATATGGGAAAAAAATGAAAGCAATGATTCTGTCGTACGAAGCGGTTTCACACATTTCTGGACTGTTTCACCACTTGGCAAATGCAAATGTAGAAGGAAGCCTTATTCCCAACGTGTTGCACAGAGGTCAAAGCAGAAACGAGAGTTCTTCCAAAGTCTGAGCGGAGCCTGAAGTGTGCAACTGGAAACTACGTTTAATTTAATGCAAACATGTCATGGACTGTTAGAGCAGAGGATCTTTGTGGACTGTATGAGTTTGCTGTGTGCCAGCTTGATTTTGGACCTTACCCTTCTGTTTGTATCTGTACAGTTGCAGCTGCTGCCCCTTTATTCTTGGTCTTGTGGTCACATGATATCACCATCCATGAAGTAGACAGTACCGCTTTCTTTGTGAAGGATGCTGACCTCGTCTCCACGAGGTGACGCCATTGGAAGATGATGCATTTGTCTTGTTAGTGTACAGAGCGTTAAATCATGTAACAGAAATGTGACTGAATATTACGTCGTGCACACGGTTAACTCTTGATTTTATATCTGTAGAATGGATCATGAAGGGTTTTATTTTCAGGGTGCCAGCTCCACACCTCGAAGAAGCTGTTCTCCACATGCGCTTGTGTGCCAGGATGACATATCATTCATGTTTTAAAATAGATTTAGCCAGGAGACGTTTACATGACCCAGTCTGTTTGTCTTATCATGAAGAAACCACAGTGGTGCTGTTTAACATGCTCTCTCTCTTTGTCCCGCTCAGCCACAGTGGTGTGTTTGCCACCTGTAGGCGCGGTGCGGTCTCTTATAGAAATGAATATCATCATCCATACAGTGCAGTATGTAAGTTATTGACGTGCTGGTGTGAACATGTGGGGCTAAATGACATGAAGAAAAGTGTCCTCTTGCATATAAACTGAAAATCACAATATAAATGTTCAAAGCAGACTTCAGCCTGTGTCGGAGTGCTTATTTGTTGAATGGTTTAGTTAGCTGGACGGATCTTTACTGGTCGTTACATAATGTAAAACATTTACACACACAACCCTGCAAATGGAGACATTTGTTTGGTAAGTGGACCTCAGACTCCCTCTAGTGGTTTGTACATGCTGCTGCAATGGTGAAAGTAATTCATCTGCTCATAGAAGAAGAAGAAGAAGAATCCACTTTATTGTCATTGATAGATTTTCACATGTTTTCACCTGCATTTGACTGGCTAGGTGACGCAGCTGGGAATCGATCCTGCTATTCCTGCATCCCAGCCCTCCCTAACCCCTGAGCTACCCATGGTTAGTATTCATGTAGTATTAAGTACTAGTAGTATTATTTGTAAGTGAGTGACCTAATAATATATAGCAATTTCTTTGTTATAGTGGGACAGTTTGATTTTGGTTTCAGTGTAAACACCCACCACACACACATTTGTGGTGCAGTAGAACCTGAGTGTAAATATATGTATGTTTTTTTTGTAAAACATTTAACATCCAGCTAAATGAATGGATGAGTTTCATCCTCAGTGACAGTAGAGGACGTTGGGGTGAGGTTCTGTTTCCTCCTCCTCCTCACAGAAAGGTGCCAAGAAAATGATGCCAGAACTGAAAACTGCACGGCAGAAAATACTGATGTTTATGTGCAACTAGCATTAGCACAAAATGTTAGGGCATCATTTCACTATTTCTACTATCCCCAACTGTACATTGGTGTGCACCTTTATTCTGGTAAAACGGTACTAAATAGGTAAAGAAGAGTATTTTATCAAAATCACAATTACTGACTCTGACAAACAAGTTTTAGATCACAAGCACAAGACAAAGAAGATTTAACAGAAGTGTTACAGTGTGGTGTACATGAACACATAAACCAATAACAGGGCCAATAACACCCAACACAACAAAAGGTCACAGACACTGGAAGAGAGTGGAAACATCAGTAGAGGTGTTTTCTGCCACAGGATGTTTTCCCTCAAGAAAGGGCGTATAATGTTCAGTCACAGCAGCACCGTGGGAGTGTTTCAGAGTGCGAGGCGGAGCGAGGATGTGATGTGCTGAGAGTCAAAGGGCACGCACAGGCAGAGAGGGCTGATTGTATCAGAGCAGCAAATCGGATTTCTCTGCAGCTTTTTCGGTTCATGTAGTTTGTTGGACGTTTCGGGTGATGAGGGACGGCCTCAAGGACGCCGTTCTGCTGGAGGCAAGTTCACTCTCACCATGCAACAAATAAAGATGAGCGTTTGCTGGATGTTGGTGATCCTCCTGGGCTGCAGGTTAACACATGCCACTCGGCCTCAGAGGCCCTGCCACTGCTCCTGCAATGGTAAGTTACCTCCTGACGGACTGGTTCTGAGCTTCTCTTTAGCATTCAGGTGGCAGTTACTGCGAGAACGAGTAGAGATTTGCCAGAAGTGATTACTCTTTGTGAAAAGTGACCTATTTTGTTGGTTACAGTGGGACAGTTTCATTTGTAAACACTGAGGTTAACGCCCTCATTTGTGGTGCAGGAGGACCTGACTATTAATACCAACCATTTTTAAAACCACCTGGTGGTGTTAATGTGGAGTGGATCAGCATGACATTCGACGCTGGCCGTGACTGACGGGTCTCAGGAGACACAGGGCTGCATATGAGGCTGCAGACGGGTCAGGGTGCCCCTGTCCATCTCAATTTTAAGAAGTGGTATTAATGTTGTGGCTGATTGGCAGCCATAGCCATATAAAAACAGGAAAAAATGATTCCTCTGTAAAAGTTTACCCTTTTACTTAGGACCTGAGCTGAACCCACCTATGCGGGCTAAACATGTGTATTTGCACCTTGAAGAATTTAAATGTGAAGCAGTATTAACCTGGGTTAGCAAAGGAGCAACAACTTCGGGACAACTTCTCCTAACAATGGGTGCAGGATACTTTCATTTCAACATCACACTAAACCGCAGACTTGTGTGTAGAACACTGAGTCAATTAGTCGCTGACTCAAGTATGCCACTCACATGGCAAGAATGTGATGTTTTTCATGTGTTATCGAGCTAATTGCACATGGGGGTGGAACTGCTGTGAAGTGGCGAGTTTCACAGGCTTCAAAGTTTCAGTTAGAGGAATTAAATGCACAGAAAGCAATGTTTGCAGGAGCTGAAGCCTTAAGAAGCCATTTCCTTTGCAAAGGTGTCTGGTGTTGTTACAGACCAAAGGAGGCATCCTGACTGCAACGGCAAACAAAATGCTGGCCTGTGTACATGCGTTAAACAGTGGGTTTAATGCATGACAGCTAGTCTGAGATCCTGCATTGCATTTAGTATGTAATGAGAAAGAAACAAACTGCATCGTGAATAAGTGTCACGTTTTTCCCACCCAGAGGAGCAGAGGAAGTGCAGTGGAATCCACAAAGAACGAGTGCATGTGCCGTGCCCCAATGTGACCGTCAGCGACATGGTATTCCAGCTTATCAAGGACCAGAAACCGATTTCTAACATTAAATGCTCCCAAGAAAACGGAACTTTCAACTGTACGCCAGCACACGAGCTGATTTTGCCTCAGAAATCAAAAGACAAATTGCTCAAGTTCATCCTCAACAACAGCAGCCGAGGAGTCTACAGGTGTGAGGGCGAGATCGTGTTCCCTCCTCCTTACAGGAAGGTGGAAAGTGAAGTGAGCATCCAGGTAGTAGAAACAGGTAAACACTCCCACAAGGTGCTGACTGCGGAGGTTTTAAAGGCATTTGGATCATTTTCAGTGGCTGAACATGACGTGAATATGCTTCTTCCAGGATGTCACTGTTACTACACGGAAAGCAGTCGCTCAGAATTCCTCTGGATCTGGATCATCGTTACTGTGCTCCTCATCCTCTACAGCCTGACTGTCACCATCGCGGCTTTTGTCCTTTGGGTAAGATATTCCTGCACATAGCACATGTAATCCCAGCAATCCCTCAAACTCAGCTGGTTAGATTTTAGTGGCCATAGGTCAGAGGTCAAGGTGACAGTCACCTCGTGTCTCAGACTCGAAGCACTTGGACTCATGTGTGAACTCCTTTGAAGCACACATCCACACACAGCATGTACGCTAACGTTCGCGTTGTTCCATGTGTGTACAGAGCAAGCTGAAGAAGACGGACTCCCAGAGCGACTACATGAACACCAAACCCAGAGCGTCAAGGGACCGCAAGAAGAAAAAAGGGGTTCAGTATCCAGTAGCGAGATACATATGATTACATGCACCATCAGCCCTTTTGCACAGTTGTTAAGATGTAAACATTAAGCACTGTCGTTGTTGTAGTGAAGAAAATACTATCGTTACATTATGAGTATTAGTTTTGTTGAGTTGTCGTTTTGTGTTTACACAGCAGAAGTAGCAGTATCTGTATAAAACAATAAAAATGTCTTTGAGATTTCAGATTTTAGTGGCTTCCTGTTTAACTCTCTCTCTCTCTCTCTCTCACACTCTCACACACACACACACACACGCTGTCATTTGGAACCCCTATCTTTGTGGTCGAAACAGACGGTGGCTGCCTGAATGAGGGGATTTAACCACATTCAAAGGGTTCATTCACATTGTACGCGTGTGTGATAACATCTGGAGATAGACCACAATATCAGAACAACACAAGTCTTTAGATGTTACTGTTTCAGGCGTCTCTCAGCAGTGGGAGACGTCTGAAACACCACGCAGCTCGACTCACATGTCACTTCTCTCTCCAGCCCACGTGCTCGAATTTCTACGAAGACAGATGCACAAAACGGAGTTAACATCGCCGGGGTCGATGTCAACCAGATACGCAGCCAAGAGCGGCAAACACTTCAAACAATAACAATCTGCACCATTTCCTGTCTTCTTGCCTCCGCGTCTCCCCCCTCTCCCTGTGCTCTGTGCAGATGTGGCTGCTTCAAAGGGACGCCACCTCTACCTTGCTCACCTTGCAGTTTCTGCAAGCGCACACACGTTGGGTTCACTGGTTTCATTCAGCAGCAGGGTTTTACTCATCCACTACCACACGCACAATCAAGATTAACATGTCTCTGTTCGATTCTTACACCAGTGTGGGACTTTGACTGCAGATTAAAAACAAATCTTTTATGATAAAAGAACTTCCCCCTCCTCCTCCGAACCGAACAATGACATTTCAACAAAGGGAGCACAAACCCAAAGTTTTTCCCATGTAGTTTTAGTGAGAGCATATTTTGTTCGTCTGCCTTTTTTCCATCTCGCAGAAGCTTTCGATTCAATTCAGCAAAAGTTGACAAGAGGTAACAAAACGAAAATACAAAAGAAACTTTCAGAGCATCACTGTAATCAGAACAAAACCCAAAAGTAATTTCATAAAAACACAAACGTCACATCATCATAAATACTCAGTTGTGTGCAAAGCTTGATGACTGCATCTTCTAAGACAGATGTTTGTCTTCAAGACTCCAGCTGCTCCAACTGTCTTTCTGTGTGTGATCATCTGTGTTTGTTCTGGAAAGATCTGTGCCCTGAGGAGCTGCAGCTCCCGCTCCGTCACCTGGAGAACAGGGTGAAGACTGTGTGAAACTCGCTGTGATGGAGAAAAGCGCTCAGCTCAACGGACTTCTTCATTCAGTAGTAAAATTTATCTCTGAACAATATGAGTGGGTGAAACATTCATGCAACTGTAATTTTGGATTTTTCCGTCCTGATCTGAGTATTTTAAAGCTCTTTAACATAAATAAAAGAGTTTAGAAGAATATGAAACAAAAAAGTTTGAGTCAAATTACAATAAATGACTAATCCATAATGGAGAGCAGCAGCAGCAGCGAGAAATGCTGCTGTGAAGATGACACAGATAAAGGTTCTGCTTTGAAAGTCAAACTTGATAAATGTTTGAGGAGGAAACTTGTGAGCTTTCATTTAGACATTCTAATAAAAAGCTTAGTTAAACTGTTGGGACTCACCAGGATCTTCAGGTGGTGCATTTTGGCTACTAAGGGACGTACCACAGCAAAAACTGTGTGGCTATAACTGCAGCTCTAGCTCATTTAGAAAAGTGTTTATCAGCTTTAAAAAAGGTCAAAATTTGAATTACAGGTACAGACATGACAGGATGGTTAGAAGAACATCACGCAAAAACCAAAACCTGCAAAACACATTTCATTTTGCTGTGACAGCTCGGAGGACTTTCTCATTCAGACACACACATACCTACGCTTCTGAGTGAAGTGATCACAGATTATGTTTTCTCATTACGTGTCCTTTAATTCACATAAATAATTCAGATCATCAAACTAATCTTAATATTAGACAATGATTTCATTTATTAAAGGAAAAAACTGTCTCCATGTGAAAAGTAACTGTTCTTGCTCTTAAATTTCTTTAGACGGTGACATGATGTCTCGCTCTTTGAGATCTTTTAGCTTCACTTCATCATCTTCTGTTCAGCTGATTTCTTGATTCCTCGGGTGTGGCACATGAAATTTAACTAAAAATGTGGTTGTTTACAGTTTGTTCATGGTATCACAAGTTGGGGAGTTGTTCTCTCATAGATGTCCAGGCAGGTTTAGGCAGCTTAATACAAGAAACAATCCTTTAAAACATAAAAGCATTTTGCATTTAATAAATTAATAATTCAGGAAGCATTTTATATACATTTAGGATTTTTAATATAATGTAAATAAATTCAGTTTGCACATGCGTTTATTGCTATAAAAAAGTCTCTATATATGAATATATATATGAATTTTCTATAAATTTGTTCAGTTAACTGGTCAGACTACCAGGCAAAAGTTTGGACACATATAGGAATGATCTAATTTTACATGAAAGGATAAGCTGTGTTATTATCATTGCAAAATAGTTTTTAATGATCAGTTATCCTTTTAAATGAATAATAGTACATTAGCAAACATAACGTCAGCAGTAAAGCTGATATTAGTTCTCTGTATGTTTGTGTGAATATTACTTTAAAATCATCTCTTTCCTGCTACATTGGTCATTTACAATACTAACACAACATTTTTATGTGTGTCCAAATCTTCGACTGCTGGTGTTTATCCAAACTTACACAGTCTGTGAATTGTCTTTGGTTTATTTGATTTTGTTAAAAACAAGAACATTACTTGTGTTTCATTTATTGTTTCTCACATGTCTGTACCTTCCCAGTAGAGCCACAAACATACTTGGTGAATAAAGCTGATTCTGATAACCACGCTGCCCTGAATGAAACCATTTGAACACCGAAGCAACTGAAATCACTGTGATGTTCGATTCACGCTGCATCCAGTTCGGTTTCTACAGCATCTCATGCCCAACTGTCACAGTTTAAAATCAGACATGATGTATGTGCTTTTTCTTCGCATCGGAAAATGTGGAGTCAGGTATTTGATGTGCGTAATCACGGCCTGCATCATTGCCCGACAGTGTGAGAACAAAAAACCCTACATCCTCTGCAGCTGTTTCATATGATCACCAAACCTGACATAAGCATTCACGATAAAAAAACTTAATGAAGAACCACTGCGCTGTGGAAGTCTGGTGATGCTCCTGACTGCAAACTAAAGCTGACGCTCTACCTTTGACTGCTCTCTGCTGGAGACAACTCCTGTTCTGTGCAGCTGCTTGTTTCAGTTTTCTTTGGCAGCTTCTCGGTTATCACATAGAATCAGCACACAACCACAGACTGGCTACAATGGCTTCCCGAAACCCTTCTTAAAGCAACTAGGTACATCATTTAAGATAAAGTGCAAAATGCAGCGACAGTGATTTCACTGTTAGATTAAACAGTGAAGGTGCAATTTAAAAACGAGTGAAGAACTACACTTGTTTACTTTAATAATTGATGCACATTTTCCTGACAACAGCTCTGTACTTATACTTACGTATGATTAAGACTGCGGGACACCAAAGCACTGGAGAACTTCTTCCATTTCAGCAGTTAAAATGCTTTTTGGAAGAGTGAAATTAAGACCTGAAGATGTAAACGAACAGTTGAATGGGTGATTTAGAGAAGAGCGGAAACAACAGCTGAACCATGCATGTAAGGAGTACAGGAAGTTTACACAGTGGACAAAGACCCACGTCTTAAAGCAACTGTTGTGATTTAAGGAAAACTCCTTCACCAGCACCACTGGTTCCAGGGACATTTCTGGGTCTGTGGGGGACATGTGCAAGATTATTTTTACTTTACTTTACTTTGCTTGGCAGACGCTTTTATCCAAAGCGACTTACATGGAGCTAGCGCTAGGTGTCTGGCTCAGGGACACACCTGGTAGGGGATGGATTAGGAGTCAGACGGGGTTCGAACCTGCGACCTTCAACATCCCAGTCCGACACCTGGTAGCTCCATAGGTTGATACAATAAATTTAAACCATTTAATCATCTGCTGGAAGATCTCACATATTTATACTGTCAGAAGGTTCAGTCGTGGTAACTGGACTTATTTCTTTCTTTCTCTATTCTTTAGGTAGAGATGTTTGGTTCTGCATCCACAGAACCTTTTCAATCTGAGATAAGTTGGTCAGTGGCCACAAATGTATCCTCCAGGTTGGTTTCACCTCACACATGACTTGAATGGGCTCATTAACAGAAACAAAGGCAGGGGAGGGGCGGGGTAGATGTAACAGCTCCACCCCTGTCGTTAAGTGCGTCCAACCTGGTGGTCGCGTGAATTGGGCCTGGTTTTCCTGAGGATGGATGAAAGGGCAGCATAATTCGTTAAAGATAAGTTGTTTCTAAACTTTCTCATCTAGAGAAATAATCTAACAGAGAAATAATCAAAGCACTTACTGCCCTCCAGTGGTCACACAGACTCAGTTCATCTTTATTTATAAAGCACCAAATCATAGCGAAAGTCATTTCAGTGCTCTTTACACAGCAGGTTTAGGACCTTGCAAAAATATACGTGTGTATATGTAAACAAAATAATGCAGAAAACCCAACAGTCCCATTAGAGCAGCACGAGGAGACAGTGGAGAGGAAAACCTCCCTTTAAGAGGAAGAAACCTCCAGCAACCTCACTACAACACCACATTATACTGGTCGGTGTCCAACAAGATTCACACTGATCATCAGGATCAATAATACTGATCAGTGCTGATGTTGTCATGGTGACTGCTGCCAACAGTCAGATGAGGTTGGTAATAGTTTGAACAGCACAGTGTGGTATTAATCTGTTTATTTAATCTGAAGAGACCATGGGCAGTAAAAGGTCCAAATCCTGGATTCACCAAGCTGATACCGCAGCTCTTTACATTATGATGTTTATTATGTAATAAGCCAAATAGTTTTTTAAATGTTTAACACAAGACGTTAGCAGCAGTGGATCAGAATCTTTGCTCATGGTGTTTTACCTGTTTGGTCACGTTGTTGTGCAGTTTCAGGAACCTACTGTGATGTATTGTCATTAATGATAGAAATTAAAAACAGGGGCCCCATACATGGGGCCCTCAACAAGCTAGAAATGTCCCTGCATGAGGGACAAGGTGGGGGGGTTCAAACAGCTGATGGTGATAAAAAATGTTCAGTTCTAGTCTGGTTCTAAATCCTCCTCTTGATCTTATTTAGCACAGATTCAGGTTTTAATGTCGTCCAGACTGACACTGATACTTTATAGAAGGTAACTACGTACATTTACTCCAGCAGTTTACTTCATACTTGTACTACACTACATTAGAAATAATATCCAGATGTACCTCAACTACTACAAGATTAAAGTACTACTTCATAGTACTGTGTAACATGATCTAATGAATGAGTGCAGCTACACTGATGTCTTTTAAGTTTTGGAATTTCTTTGTCTCTCTCTCATTATTCTGTCAGTAAACACTGTGAAAACTAAAACTCTTCTCTAAAACTCTATAAAACTCTTCATACACACAGAAAATAAAGCAGAGTTACTGTGTGAAGTCTGTGCATTCCTTCTCTGCAGACACAGCATCAGGAATGAAGCAGGACCGGTAGGATCACCCCCCACACACCCCCACCCCCACCCCAGGTATGCTTGTGTTAAAGTTTAGTTTCCTTTTGTGGCACAGAATCTTTAGTTGGTGTGATCGTCTGTGTGAAGGTAAAGTCTCTGACTTTGTTTTTCTGATTAAGAACATTTACT
>JAUMTR010000012.1:7226889-7243868 GCA_032270685.1 Microctenopoma stevenorrisi
TTAACGCTAAAGTCTCACATGCGCATGTCCACAAGGATGCTGTGTAGCGGGGGCGCAGTTCATCTCACCTGCCCTGTTTGTGCACATTGCACACACACTAACAGGCAGGTTGATGTGCGAGTTGTAACACGTGTCTGTGTGGTCAGTGCGATGAAATAATGTCTGCATCCTCGCTTGATTTATTGAGGCTCAGCCGTTCTCTTTCTGTGGAGCGAGCCGGCTTCCTGTGTTTGTGCAGGTCTCCATCAAAACGGCGTCAAGTCAGGCAGAAGCAGGAAGGATCAGAGCGGAAGTCAGGCGGTTTTACCTTCAACATAAAATACATTTCCGTTAAAAACAGGAATAACTGGACAGCAGGTCGATATGAATTATACGAATTTCAAGAAGTGTTCCTTTTTACATTTTTCTCTTTTTAAGTAATTTATAAAATTAGCTATTATTGAACAATGTTGGAGCCAGAAGTGTCAATGGTGAGTAACTGTATTAAAGCAATGTATTTGTATGTAAATACTTCTCTATCCTTTTCTCTAAAGAAAATATTGTTTAATGTTTTCACATTAAATATATTTAACAAATAATTATGAAGCATAGCTGTAGGTTAAATTATATGTCACGTAGTTAAGATTTACCTCCACCTTTACCAGACGCAAACACCAGCTGTTACATTAAAATAATACATGATTGCATCATTAATTTGATCCAGTATTATATAGCAGACTTCTATTGTTCAAATTAGAATCAGCTTTATTTTCCGTGTACACACAGATACACGCGTACGTACATTAGAGCATAAAAGGACAATAAGCTTGAGGAACTTTAATAATCATGTGGTAGGAACCCATGGCTATTGTATACCAGCACGTCGATGAGAAAATAAATGTTTGTAGACCAAAGTGCCAAATTATATATTATGTTAGGTTTATGATGTTAAGTGAAGAAGAAAGTATATATGCTTTATAACAACTAAACATTTCTGAAACTGTGAAACAAGTGGTGTAAGTATGGTAATAAGCATTGTGGACAAAATATAGTTTATTAAATTATATTATGTACACAAGGTTGGCTCTCACAACTGCAATGATGAAACAGTAAGGCTGTGAATACAAGCTGAACTATTACTGTTTTGATTAAATTCATATTTTTCTTTGTAATCCTACAAATCCTACAACAATCCTACTTCGTCTATTCGGTTTGGAAACAGCGACGCTGAGGCTTTTACGTTGAAGGTCGTCGCCGGAAGCCAGGGTGCCGCGGCCGCCTTGACTCCAGCGGCACGAGCTGGGAGAGCGAGCAGGGAGTCCGCCGCTGCCACCTCAACATGGAGTAGCGACGTCCCGGCGTTAACGGCTCTGAAAGCGGCTCCACGAAGAGGACTGCGCGACGGCCCGCGCTGACATTACCAGCCGCACACCCCGCGAACCACACGGCGGCAAATATCTCCTGTACGCGCGAAGGAGAGCTCGGCTATTCAGCGAAAGATGGCGAACGACTCTCCAGCTAAAAGTCTGGTAGACATCGACCTGGCTTCATTGCGGGTGAGTGCTGCCGAACCGAGCGTCCCTCTTCTCCCCCCGCCGCCGCTGTTCTGCTCTTTTTTACCCCGCAGACACACATGTGTGTTTGCGGTGGTTCCGAGCCCGTTTTCCTACGTTGCCGGATCCGAGGTGCTGGAAACGGCCGCGGAGCCGCAGCGAGGTGTTGCCTGTGTCTGCTTTTCCTTTGTTCGAGGCGCTCCTGGCGTGTCGCGCAGACCGGGGCGCAACAGCTGGCTCACGCCGCTGAACCAAACCTTTCACCATCGCTTTGTGTCTAATTCTGCGTTTGTCTTTCCAGGACCCGGCTGGGATTTTCGAATTGGTGGAGGTGGTTGGAAACGGCACCTATGGACAAGTATACAAGGTTGGTTGGAGGCGCAGAGCGTGGCCTGTCCTGCTTTCTCTGCAGAGCCACTGCTTTTTCTCTCCTTATCAAGTCTGGCAATGCTCGAGCTCACACTTTCAAAAGCCACGTTTCCAGATGTCCCCGCCTGTAGTGGAGCTCAAAGCAGGGAAGGGAAGTGCTACTTGGAATTAGATGGGTAACAGGAGTAGTTTGTTTTGGTGTCGGTGTGCTGCATTGTTGTTGAGTGTGCATCCAGGAGTGAATCACCTCCTTCACTGGGAGGTATATGAGGAAGCGAGGACAGAAAAACGACTGTGACGCTCACATCTCTGTCTGCAGCTCACAGATCTTCTTTTTCTTAATGGAACCAAATTTTATATCCAGTTTAAATCGTGGCTCTTCCCACTCTCTGGGCCATCTGCCCGTGGGTCTCACGTTTCCCTGTTGAAAATGAACATTGCGGCTGTTGAAAGACATTTCCACGGGGGGCGAAAGACAGCAAGTGCAGGTGTTGAAGCCAGAGATGTGGCAGTTGTGTCTTTGGAGCGGGGTTTGGCCTTGGAGCGGAGAATCTTCTGTCCTGAGCTAATGTTTTAATGTGTTGCTGCAAGTAGTGAGTCAGTGAAGGCACCATTTTGTTGCCTAATGTCAGATGACATGTCTACTCTATATGCTAAGCCCACAGCTCCGGCTGCTAATAGGCTAGCAGGAAAGCATAAAACAAACAAACCTCGCTTTGCTCGAGCACTAAGCTGAGTTTTTAAATCTGACAGCCCACGGTGCTCCAGTGACCTGCATTCAATCCCCCAGTGCACTGAACTCCCAGGATCTCCCCCGCCTCAACTCGCAGAGCAAACCCATCTGGATGCATGTGCTCGTGTGATTGGCTCATCAGGAATCTGCCCTGTGCAGGACACATAGAAGGGGCGAGCGATTGTCATTAGGCAGTGGGATGCTCACATGCTATCTCCTCACCAGATGGTTTGGAGCTGGGCGCATGGGATGGAGAATTACTGCTTCTCCCTCTTTTTGTCCACTGTCCAGTGCTAATTCTATTTGCAAGTGCTGCTGTGCAGCAATTGAGCTTTCACAAGAGAGGGCTGTCAGATTAGCCAGCCGCGGACACAAAGGCACAGTGGTAGCCGCCTGCAAGTCTTAGCTCACTCTCGCCAGAAGCTCGCTGCAGTGGCTTCCTCTCGGTCAGCTGCCGATCGCTGCATTGCATGTCACATTACCCAGTCCATGTGGCCGGCGAGCATGTGTGGTAGGAGGGTTTGGTGGCAGAGGGGGGGGGCTGCAACTTGTAGAAGAGCAGCTGTCCAGTTCCAGACAGAACCTGCCCACTGCTCTCACAAAGCTGAGTTTGTCTCCTTGCTCTTTTTTGTGTGTGTGTGGGGGGGTCTCTTCAGTCCGTCAGTCAGTCGGATCCACAGAAAAGAGGTGTTTGTCAGCAGAATTTCAAACTCCAACCGACTGAATAATCACAACAGCCCCCCGACTGAAAGCGGGGTGGAGTTCCTTCTCCCTCTGAGGCCATTTCTGCTTTGTTAGGCGCTTGGTCACAGTTTAGAAAGAGCCTTTAGGGTAACACAATGCGACAGGGCTTCTTTGAGTCGTGGTGACTTTTGGTTCCTTTGAGGAGTGTTTCTTTGGGGCTTTTTGTGAGAAGAACTGAAATAAAATGTCTTAACTGTATGAAAGCAGTTTTTGCATTTGTTTCTCTCATCACATGTCATCTCTTGTCATTCTTTCATAAACACCCCATTTCAAACTGATGCTGAGAATTAGTTTTAAGGACGTTGTGATGTAATATGAAACAGAACTGTGTTCAGGAACAGTGATGCTTTTGCATGTTTGAGTGTCCAAACATTAGATTTACTGGATACATTTCGGCAGCTCAGTGTCTAAATAATCTACAGTGATGAACACCTGCTGGCGAACGATAAGATTCCTGGATCCCCGTTGGGTCTTGCTGCCTGCAGCTCTAGACTTTACCCAGACCAGAAATACCACATCAGTGTTCTAGTGGCCGCGCTGTGCTGCTGGGTCTGTGGTCGTTCTTTCTGCCAAGAGGGCAGCCGTTGCGCCTGGAGCCGTGCCAGATTACAGACGGCTTCTGAAAACCCAGCACAGCAGAATTGTGACACCCGCGATGAAAATGATGTTAAAGCCAGCTGGTGGATGGGGATGGACGCCTATCTACATACAGATCAAACGGTACCATCAGCAGATCTACCATCAAAACTAGACCATATGAAGAAATAACCAGACGGTCTTCATATCTACAGTATATTCTCACACAGAAATGCCCTTTGAGTTGTCTTGTAAGCCAGTAGATGCCCCTGCCTGTCTCGGCTTAAAGTAAATAAATCTACTGGATAGATTTTCTGCACACAGTTCAGCTCCCAGCTCTCCCCCTCCTCCAGTCTTTATCAGTTAGCTCTGTAAATTATCTCAGGTGCCTTGCTCTGCGTGTTGGGATTTAACTAATGATAACAGAGAGAAATGCATGATTCGGTATGCGGGAAATATTCCCCCTGCTCCACTGAATGGCCATATATAGTCGGGCCTCAGGCACCAGCGGCCCTGCTGACCTGCCTCCCTGCTAAGCATCTTTGGGTGTGGCGCGGCTGTTTTCATACCGTCACGTCTGTGTGTTCAATACATACATCTTCATTAAGCTGTAGAAACCTGTGCTTCGTTGGGTTCAGAATTTCCTGTCAGTCACCAGCTGAATACTCAAGCGCGCTAATAATGCTAATGCTTGCTTTCAGTCGCTGCGTGTGTTGTCCTGTACACAGTTGTTCAGAGTGCATCGAGAGTCGGAGAACAAAGCCCACAGTTAACACACTCACCCGTGATCACTCATATCTGGTTTCTGTGTTTTAAGCTGTTACTGTATCATGTAACGTCATAACATCAGTTATCTGGAAATATCAAAATCATAGCACCAATGGTGTGGGCAGCGCGCTGACGTGTGTGTGAGTGTGTGACAGCGGTAAAAAGCCGTTTTCCCTTCGTGTGACAACACCTGAAGGAACCGTCCGACCATGTGACGCTTACAAAGCCCAGGATGTGACCCACGTACCAACTGAGTCTTTAACCCGTGAAATGGCTCCTACACGCTTGGTTGGCCTAAATAAGACATTGGAGGACAGCAGGGGAAACCTTGATTCAGCATAGCATCGCAGGGACACCAAATCACACCTAGCCGTGCCCAGAATAATTGTAATTGCACAGTAGTTCACATATGTGCATTTAGTTTAATTGGATTAAAGTGTAATACAAGTTAAAATAAATAGAATAAAAGCTGGGGTTTATTATTCTAACTGTAAATGCAGAACATGGGAGCAACAGAACTGAGGTGAAATGTTTTCACACCTCCTTTTACGATTCCAAGCATGTCGCCTGAGACAAAACTGTGATTGTAGGTTGTTTTGTATTCACAGTAATTAATTAAAGACTTTACTGGAGCTTTAACGCCAGAATATTTAATCTACATTGATCATCTGTTGAAAATGGAAGATGGATGTTCCGCTTATCTGAATCCAACGGGAGGCTGCAGTGACATAGTGTGCATATCATGTGATGTGTTCCTCCAGAGCAGAGGATGTTGATGCTGGGTCTTGTAGCAGCGGAGGACTTGCCTGTTTTCCCAATGAATGACTCTGGGGCTCATTGGTAAAGGACCCGAGAGCCTGGCTGCTGATTGGCTCTGCAGTTCGGGGATGCTGACTGCGTCGCCCGCTGTGCAGCTAAGGGCCAGGTTCTGTTTTGGACTCGTTGGGTTAGCGAGCGGGCTCATGAGAACGTTCACTGTGCTCGTTTCGAACAGTGCGCTGTTTGAAACACTCAAATTAAAGCTGTAAATGCCACACATGCTGACACAGCATGCATCTCTTTTTGTCCTAGGCTCCCCCATAGTGACCCTCTTACTAATGCATGTCACAAGACCCGCGGCGTCCCCCGACTGGCCGCGCTGCCCGAACAAAACTCTCTGTGTTTGTCCGTCCGCGCGCGCCTGTGTGTAGCTCATGAGCAACCTCATTTGGGCCGACTGGTGTTGAGATGAGACACAAAGGCGCCGGCAGACAAGACAGTCTCCTGCTTGTCTTTCTCCAGTGCCTTTACTTAGCGCTCTTCTCTTGGAGCTCATTTTCCGTGAGACATTACGTGCATTAATGTGCTGCAACAAATGGATCTTCTCATGAATGTAATGCGCACACACCTCAGTATAAGTGAGACGTGGGGTTCTCTGCATGCTCACAACCCCATTTCCAAAATAAGCTTGTTCTCTAAGTTTTAATATTATTGTGATGACATCATACCAGGGTTAGGGGTAGGGATGGGGTTAGGTCACAGTGGGAACTCCATTAGCCACTTTCCTCCTGGAAACTCTTTTTATTTTAGCCTTGTCGCTGTTAAAATGTGGTTTTAGTTCTGAGGAAAGATTCTAGTTTGTTTCTGTTTCCCCGTGACAGTCCCGTGATCGACGGGGGCTCCGTCACATCTACATTTCAGACTAGTATTCCGCTTTCTGTGTGCGCTAGCTCTTCCCTTTCGCTCTGATTCACGTTGCAGTTCCATCCTCTCGTCCCAGCTCCTCCACTCTCTGTTTTTGCATCTTTGCCATTTCCATCCTTGCATCCCTTGGGACTGGTGGTGCATTGAGGCAGTAAGGCTGACACCGTGTGTGTGCGTGTGCATGTTTCTGTGAGAATTGGGTCACTGTGCTGCAGCAGTATGAAGGGTTACAGCACAGAGAGGCAGGGGCAAAGCTCAGCCCTGCATGTCATGTCCTGTTGTTTATTGCTGATTGATCATTTCTTTCCCTGGAATTTATCTGGTGTATGTAGCAGAGGGAAAAGTACGAATCTTCACTAGTGCCCTGTTACTACTCCCTCTGCAAGTTAAAATGTTTTTAGAGATGCATAGGGATCATCTAACCCTTATTACTATGGTTCTTCTGGCTAGGATTCAAGACTCAGAACACTCAATGTGCACACTCACACCGTCATCATCCGTCTGATGAACCAAACCAAGGCTGCTTCTTCCATTTTCCTAGTTTCAAATCATAATTCCAGTTTATTTTGCACCTACTCTGTTACAATTGCAACATGCTTTGACCTGTTTAGGAAGCCGGACAGCGTTTAGATAAACTTGCAGAGTGGGATTGATAATATGAAGGACGGTCGATCAGGATGCAGCGGATAAGAGCCGTGTGGAAAAGTCCCCCCATTTGTGCACGCTGACTCGGTGGTCAGACCACTAACGGCCCTGCTGAGCATTACTGCGCACTCCTGTGAAGCACGAATCATGGATTTCCTATCGGTGATCTAGTGCAGCTGTTTTTAATATATGTGAAAAGCTGCATCCACCAACAGGGAAAACTGTGGATACCTGAAGTGTGTTTCCTTTAACTGGCACTGTGGGCACAGTTTCTACTATAAAACTGTGTGAAATAATGCAAACCCAGCAATCTTTGAACTGAGTTTGTGTTGAGTGGATTTCTCCACAGCGTTGTTCATTGAGCCTGTAGAGAGTAGTGCGTTTTGTTTTGGGGAGATTTTAACTAATGTTTCTGGCTCTGAAGGTACTAAGTCATTCTGTGGTTTAGTGCTGAGCTGGAGAGAGGCCAGTAGCACATCTGGCCTTGGTTAAGAGGCGCTGTGATGGAGGAGGGGAGGGGAGGCCAGGGAGGGCTGAGTGATAGCTCAGTGCCTCAGATAACCCGTCCACAGCCACGCCTAGCAGGCTGCTTCAAGGGGCCGGCAACAGCCCCCCCGTGATTGATTAACAGAAAATGTAAATGCAATTTTATTATTAGTTAATTACAGAGGTTTATTAAAACAATTGGTAACTCTGGTTTTCTTGTCATGTTTAAAAGGTGCGATACGTGTTTCCTTTCCTTTCTTACCCCCCCCTTCCTTCGTGCATAAAAGCTGTGGCTGTTATTCCATCATACACTGGTTTCTGAACACCTGCTAAGGTCAAACATTAGAGATGTGATGTGTAAAAATGAATATGAAGTTGTTTTGTCTGAAAACACTGGACCTTTTCTGGTATTTGGCCATTTTACTTAAAGACAGTGTTTGTATTTGGAATATGGGAGTTATGTTGTCAGTAGTTTATATAGAATCAGTCAGAGGCTGCATTTCTTAAGTCGTCACGGGTACAGCGTGATCGCTCAGGCCAGAGCGGCCGTCTTCCACCCCAAAGCTACATGTGGAGGTGTCCTTGGACAAGACACTGAAACCCTGTAGTAGCACTGACACAGCTGTCCAAACAACAATATCCCCGTGGGATCAATAAAGTATTTATTATTATTATTATTATTATAATTATGTGCTGCACACTCACACTCATGCAGTGATTTAACATAGGTGTGAATGAGAAGCGTCTAATGTTTGGTTTACTGGGCTACAAATGTTCTCTAATAACTAGAAATGTATAGTACTGTAGTTATTGTGTGTGTGTGTGTGTGTGTGTGCTCTCAAGTGCATCAGGCTAAAAATGATCATTAATAATTCCACTGTTGGCGTCCAAACGTGATTTACAGCCAAGTGTTTAATTGTCTGCGTTAAGTTCTGAATCTATAAATGGAGAAAATAAACTTGAGAAACGGTTAATTTACTGTCGCACTGAGAATACACGGCTGAGAACACAGCTTGAAGCCATGTTGACTTTGGATTTCTCCACGGTTTCCTTTGCCAGTGTTTCCTAGAATAACCTAGTTAATGGGAGATTTGTGGGATCTACTGGGCAAGTTTGTGCCGATTCGCATCATTTGTAATGACTCCAGCAGTGTAGCGTCAACCTCGGAGTAACTTCTGAAATGTTTCTGCATCTGAGAGACGGATTAAAACTCGCCGGGGAACCTGTGTGTTATCCCGCCACTCCTCTCATCACTCCTGCTCTGATGTTGTGTAACCCAGTTGTTTCGTTGTCTCAGAACGCAATAACCCCGCGGCCTTTCGCTTTAAACGAGCAGAAGTCCTTTAGGTTTGAAGAGGAGTGAGAGTCATGACTAAACAAAACGTCACCAGACCACACGTTTAAATCATCAGTAAACTTTATGTAAATGAACCAAGGTTCACACACACTTGTCTAGTAGTAATGAACAGCTTTGGTTTATTCAATTGTAAGTGAGTTATGCAGCCTCTCTGACAACAAGGTGTGTGTGTGCGTGCGTGCGTGCGTGCGTGCGTGCGTGCGTGCGTGCGTGCGTGCGTGCGTGCGTGCGTGCGCGCGTGTTTAGAGTGAGCTGTAGTCAGCAGAGACAGAACTGGCTTCTTGACTCACTTTGTTTTTCTGCGTTTTCATTTCTGCGAAAGACGAAGCGGTCATCTGATGCGGGCATTAAAATGTGACACCGTTAGAGATCTGCAGGTGCACCGTTGACACCTGGCGTTATGGGCGTTGGGCTTGAGGGCTTTAAGCAACATAGCTCCCAGTCAACAGTGGAAAACATGACGGCAGTGGCGACTCATTTGTACCAGTTTACAGTCGGTTAACATAGATTAGATCTGCAGAAAGCTGCTGTGCATGTTTGACTTTTAACTTGTTGTTTGTTGGGTTGTTTTGTTGTGGGCGACCTGACCAGACGAACCCTGGAGCAGTGACCTCTCCAAATGTGTTTAAATTAGTACGCTTTTCATTTAAAGGAGGAAGAATATTAGAATTAATTTACTAATACCCCCTATCATTATCTGTTTACCTTACACCAAGGTCACTTAAACTGTGGGGCACAGCAGACTTTCCTGTTTCCTGATGCACCTGCGCCCTGCAAACCCAGCACGTAGGCTCCATCAGCGCTAGCAGTTAGCAGCTAGCATCTGGAGCTCACAGCCGTCTTGTTGGCGTCAGTGTTTTCATTGACCCCTGGGATCAACACCTGGTACGGGGGATAAGCTGGGTGCCACAGCTGGGCGTCGATCCTGCCCTCTGCATCCCAGCCCTCTGCCCTCACCACTGAGCTGCCAGGCCGTTTATGTGCGGCTGCAGTGACCAGAAGAGGCACGCCGTCGCTGCAGTGCGGTTCCAGAGAAGGAGGGGAATACCCGTACCCACGTGGGGGGGGGTTGTAGAGAGGCCTCTGTTTCAGAGCTTTGTTTATGTAAGGAGTGGCAGTGGGGTGCAGACAAGTCTGGGAATGTTGGGTCTTAATCGCCTGGGAATAACATGCTCATCTGTGTGTGTGTGTGTGTGTGTGTGCGCACAGTCGATTTATGTGTCTCCAGAGATCTTTGGCTTTGAAAGAAATTAAACAATTGATTACAGTTGACTGTGAAATATCAGCCAACAACAGTGGTCAGTCAGTATTCATCTGTCATTACAGCCAGGAATGTTTTAATTGTTGTTCCTCTGTGTTCGTATGAAACTTGTTGTGTTGTTTCGTGGTGTTTATGAAGAAGCTGTAGTGAGGAACGTTTAAGTCTTCCACGTCTTATTAATCATCACCCAGCTGACTTTGACATGTAGTGTGCTAAAGCTCACCTCTGTCGTGTTTCTTCACAGGGACGACATGTCAAGACCGGACAGCTGGCTGCCATCAAGGTCATGGACGTTACAGAGGTAAGACTGAGCCGTGCAGTGTCCCTCCTTCAACGTCAGGATGCAGCAGTAGTGTTTGCTTCAGTAGCTGATCACACAATCAACAATCTGGTTACAGGCTGTTGTTTTTTTACACATGAGTTATGTTGAACAGCCTCAACCTTCAAATGATGCAGAGGTGTCGGGCTCTGTAATGTGTCCCTCCCCCTGTAACAACCAGGAGTGGAAGCGCAGAGCCAACAGGATGCCTTTTCAGAGAAATGCGTCATTTAGCTACCAGCAGGCTGCCCTCAGCTGTGGGAGGTCCCGTTTGCAGATGAGGGGAAGTCGCACAGAAACACAAAGCAGAGTTTGAGAGGATGCATGAATCCCAAGAGGGTGCAGCCACCCACACGCCATAAAAAGGCTGCGTGAATGTGGGTACTGTAAACGCAAGAGCAGCTCTCACCCCAGCCGGTTGAGGAAGATGGCCGCCCACCTTTAGCCTGGTTCTGCTTTAGGTTTCTTCCGTTAAGGGGAGTTTTTTCTCGCTCCAGTGTGACTGTTGGCTTTTCCAAAGTATTCAGTGTTTCCATACGTTGTGTGACGTCTCAAACCCCACAGTGTGAAGTGATGCATGAATAAAACTGGAGCCTGGTTAACAATTGATAGTCATGATAGACATCATTGTGAGTGTGGACAGAGGCAGCAGCAGGTGTGATGTATGTCCGGACTTGCCCTCTGCCGCTCCTCAGGAGCCGACGTCACACCAAGTGAGTAACACGCTGATTTGTTATCGCGTGTAATCATTATATAGTATTTCCCAACGGTTTCCTGTGAGTTGCTCTAGGTGTGACTAACCTACAGAGAACAGTTGTTTATGTTGAATGAAAGCTGTCGGCTCCTGTAAACTGTCCCAACTGGAGAACCTGTTCGACCACGTATTGTGTAAATGGCTTCTGCAGTCGCAGGATGCCTTCAGAAACAGTGTCTAGCACATGACCCGGGCTGGAAGGCGTGTGCACCTTCCCAGACGACTATCGCAACACGCGTCATTCTGCAGCAGAGTGATTCATTGTGCATTGTCTAAGTGATTTGGACACACTGCTGGCAGATTTCACACTGAAAGTTCCTGGACTTCATATCAATGTCTAATATGTGACTGTTCAATCATCACTAAATTAATCAGTGACTATTTTAAACTAGGCTTATTTTCCACTCCGTCCCAACTCCTGACTCATCCCTCCAGTGTCACTCAGACCCACATTCTCTAACCCAGACCCTCCTCTTCTTTGCCACATACGCCTGAAGCTAAAGACTGATGGCTTTCTATGTCTGTCTGTCTTTCTGTAGTTGACCAGATGAGTTGGCCTTTGTTCGTTTGTTTTTTAGTGGCCAACATTTAGGCGCTTCCTAAACATCATGCTGGGTTTGTCTTGACTTTAGGTGGTTTAGTTAAAAGGTGGATAACTACCTTCACTTGATGGGATTAATCATCAAACATGCTGCATGAATGTTGTGTGACCCAGTATCACAGTGTATCAATCTCTCTCTCGTTCTTTTCCCCTTAGTCCTCTGTGCTGTCAGTTGACCAAAGCTCCACTCCTCCTCCTCCTCCTCCTTCTCTCTGACACACATCACCATATGATTGTGTCTCTCTCCCTCTCACCATGTGACTTGTGGCAGCGAGCCTTTCACAGTCGGGAGTGTGATAATCCCACAGCTGCACAGCAGAAGGGGGGGGGGTGAGGGAGGGGTGGTGTGCACAACAAAAAAGGCTTGCGTCAACTCAAACGAGTCGCGCAGCAGCAGCGCACCTCCTGCCCAGACGGCCAACTGCCATTTTTCTCCAAGTGATGCACAGCAGCAGTGAACGGAGCGGGAACATGCGCACGTGGTGCCGCGTGTCTTCAGATCTAGGATTTGGTGCCGAGCAGTGTGTTTAACGTGAAATAAAAACGCTGTTAGTGCACTTTATGCAGGAGACGCCACAAAGCAGTCTGTCCTTGCATGTGTTCAATTATTGTGTCACTGTTCGTCATTGTCGAGTTGCAACTGCGTGCAGGCGGGCGGGGAGTTAGCGCCGCGGCTAGTTCTGACCTTTGTGAAGATGTGAACCTGGACAGGTTCACTCCTGTAACAAAGGCCTTTTCCAGCAGATGCAGTATGCTGCATGAAAGTTACAGCTGCCGTTTATTTACGTGCTCTCTAGCTCTAACATCTCTCATCAGGATAATGTCTGCGTGAACGTGAAGTGTCCGTGAGAGAGAGCTGATGTAGGTGTGTGTCTACTGTACACACCGGCTCACAATGAGACTCACTCATGCGTGATTAAACTCCAAACAAAGGAAGCGTTTGCCAGTTAATCGGCGACTCGTAGTGCATTGTCCCGTATCCTCGACATGAATAAGGTTGTGTCTGCACTCAGACGGCGTCAGGATTTTATGACATACCTCGACACTTGCTGTAACATGACCCTGAATTGGTTCGGCCGAGGAAACTTAATGCCACACAAAGCCAGACGATGGGGCCGGTGTCCCCAGGACGGGGACAAACATGCTAACTAACGTTTGGTTGTTTCTGTTGGTGTGTAGGATGAAGAGGAGGAAATTAAACTGGAGATCAATATGCTGAAGAAGTATTCCCACCACAGAAACATAGCCACATACTACGGTGCTTTCATCAAGAAGAGCCCCCCGGGACACGATGACCAGCTGTGGGTGAGTCTTCAAATCCACCCGAGAGATGTGATGCTCCTCCTCCTCCTCCTCCTCGGGGCTCTGTGTTTAACATGTTACTGTCTACTCAGGCTCAGCGGCTGATCTGATAACTCCTACTAATGCTTTGTGTCTGTTACGTAGCTGGTGATGGAGTTCTGTGGCGCCGGTTCGATCACAGACCTGGTGAAGAACACCAAAGGGAACCAGCTGAAGGAAGACTGGATCGCCTACATCTCTAGAGAGATCCTCAGAGTGAGCTCACTCTCCTCTCGTGCTTTCTCCTCTCTTAGATTTCCTCTGGGTGATGTCCTGTATCTCTCTCTCTCTTCAGGGTCTGGCCCACTTACACGCCCATCACGTCATCCACCGCGACATCAAGGGCCAGAACGTGCTGCTGACTGAGAACGCTGAAGTCAAGCTAGGTGAGCGCCGCAGGTTTCTCCTGAAATTCTGCTTCACCAGCACATTGTTGACTGTGCTTATGTCATTTGTCCATCCAGTGGACTTTGGTGTCAGCGCCCAGCTGGACCGGACAGTGGGGAGAAGAAACACCTTCATCGGTACTCCCTACTGGATGGCCCCGGAGGTCATCGCCTGCGACGAGAACCCAGACGCTACGTACGACTACAGAGTAAGAGCCTCTGCAGAACGTGTGTCCCGTTGTGCTGCTAACCTCTCGTGCTAGTTGTGCCTAACGGGTGTCTCGGTCTCTTGCAGAGTGATCTCTGGTCATGTGGCATCACAGCGATTGAGATGGCTGAAGGAGCGCCACGTGAGTCCCAGTTCATAGCACTGTTGGCATGTTTGTGTTGGTTCCCTGCTCTGCGTTCTTACTGGTGTGTGTGGATCTTCTTCCAGCGCTGTGTGACATGCACCCTATGCGCGCGCTCTTCCTCATTCCAAGAAACCCCCCACCAAGGCTCAAATCTAAGAAATGGTAAGTAACACCCACAGTAGCATATCCACTAATACATTATCTATAGATTTCCTTCTCGGCCTTTTTCTCCACCCTCAGATCGGACATTTCAGGTTTTGCCTTTCACTCTGCTTTACTGCTGAGCTGAACATCTGTGGTGCACCTGCTCTGGCAGGCTCAGACCCTTCCTTCACACAGTGCTGGACACATACCAGCTCTCGGCTTAATCATCTAACATGAAATAGGAAGGCTCAGTGTTGGTGTCTAAAAACGTACCATGACGGT
Source organism: Microctenopoma stevenorrisi (assembly GCA_032270685.1). Taxonomy (NCBI): domain Eukaryota; kingdom Metazoa; phylum Chordata; class Actinopteri; order Anabantiformes; family Anabantidae; genus Microctenopoma; species Microctenopoma stevenorrisi. The sequence goes on from JAUMTR010000012.1 coordinate 7,241,224, forward strand.
TGCTGTGATAGATTCATGTGTGCTCTGTCTGTCTGAAATGTTTGTCTGTCCTCTTCACATGTGCTGCATCATCTTCCCCGTCCTTCCTCTTCAATCCCTACAGGTCCAAAAAATTCTTCAGTTTCATCGAGAGCTGTCTGGTGAAGAACTACACGCAGCGCCCCCCGACGGAGCAGCTGCTGAAGCACCCCTTCATCCGGGATCAGCCCAACGAGAGGCAAGTCCGCATACAGCTCAAAGACCACATCGACCGGACCAAGAAGAAGAGGGGCGAGAAAGGTGATGGTTCTGACATGAATGTTACTGTTCAGCGGTGTGGAGCCAGCTTCTGGTGTGTTTATAGTGTGTTTACCACGTACAGATGAGACGGAGTATGAGTACAGCGGCAGTGAGGAGGAGGAGGAGGATCCCCCAGAGCAGGAGGGAGAGCCCAGGTATGATGTCGTGGTCACACTATTTTTTTTCTGCAAGTGTCTCTACCTGCTTTGAAAGTCAGATTTTCTGCCCCGACCTCCAGCTCCATCGTCAACGTACCAGGGGAGTCGACTCTGCGCCGCGACTTCATTCGCCTGCAGCAGGAGAACAAGGAGCGGTCTGAGGCACTGCGTCGCCAGCAGCTCCTGCAGGAGCAGCAGCTCCGGGAGCAGGAGGAGTACAAGCGTCAACTGCTGGCTGAAAGGCAGAAGCGCATTGAGCAGCAGAAGGAGCAGAGAAGGAGGCTGGAGGAGGTACAAGTCTCCCAGTCAGATGAAATATAAGAGCGAGTCATGTTTTTGTTGACTTAATATTCTTTGTGTATTTCCCCCATAGCAACAGAGACGGGAGCGCGAGATGAGAAGGCAGCAGGAGCGCGAGCAGCGCCGGCGCGAGCAAGAGGAGAAGAGGCGCGTTGAAGAGATGGATCGCAGACGCAAGGAAGAGGAAGAACGCCGGCGGATCGAGGACGAGAAGAGAAGGAACGACCGGGAACAGGTGAGCTACACAACGTGTTTACGTACGGAACGTGATTCACTAACCGTGGTAGAAGGAACGATGCAGATGTTAGACTCGCACACATGACACATCTGGATGGTGCATTTCTGCTCCTGACTCTGTGTCGTGTTTCTGGACGTCTCTCGTTCGATTGACAGGAGTACATCAGGCGTCAGCTGGAGGAGGAGCAGAGGCACCTGGAGAAGCTGCAGGAGCAGCTGCTGCGTGAACAGGCCATGCTCCTGGTCAGTCAGGCACACTCACAACCTTCTCCATATAATAACAACGTAGCTGCCAGCTACACGGTAGTATCACTGACATGCCGTTAAGTTCAGTAACTCGTGCATTCAATCACCAGGTTCATCCCTGATGTGTGAGTAATTTTGGATTTAATTGCTGATTAAAAATTGTGCACACTTGTTAATTATTTAATATTTCAATAGCTTGTTTCTGTTTTATTGGAGTCACATGTTATGGACGGTGGGATATGTTTGCCTTTACAAACTGCACCGTCTTAGAGGTCCAAACACGCTATCGAAGGAGACTCTGAAGTCTCGGTAAAGGCTTTCAGAGTCTTCCTCCTCTCACCACCTTGAATCGACCCCACGCTCTGCGATAGGAGTTCAAGTGGCGGGAGCTGGAGGAGCAACGCAAGGCGGAGCGACTCCATCAGCGCCTGCAGCAGGAGCAGGCCTACCTGCTGTCGCTGCAGCATGGTTCCAAACAACAGCCCGGCGACGGCACCAAACTCCCCTCAGACCGTCTCAAACCCCCGCAGGCCTCCACCCTGCCCCCCGACGGAGCCATTACAACCCCACACGCTCAGGTCGTTGAGAGTGTTGTTTCTGTAGCAGGAGGTTCTCACGAGTCCTCCGGAGGCTCTCGCACAATCCCCTCAGACAGAACCAAACCCCAGGCAGCTGTGCTGCAGAAGACAGACTCTGATGAAACCTGTCCGAGCCCACTCCCAAACCCCCCCGGCCCTGCTCTGCCTGAAGCCCCCACTGAATGTAAAGCTCCAGAGGCAGAGCGCGTGGACATCGATAGGCCCGCCGAGCCCGCCACTCGTCCTCCTCCTGTCGGAGAGGTGAACGTTCTCCTTGGCTCCGCCTGCCGCTCTGCCTGCTTCTTCTAGCTGCTTCTTGCTTGTCTTCACACAGCTGCAGCGATAACGAGGAGAAATGTATTGTTATAATGATGTTAATTAAACGGAGCTTCCCTTCTCCATCATCTTTTCCCACTCACCTGGACTGTTGCTACCTCCTGTTAAACCGCTCTCATCTTAAACTCCACCTTAAATACGTTGAGCAGGAGAAATTATTTGTTTGTAGTTTATCAGTTGTTAGATTTTTTTTTCCTTTTGAAGCTCTTATTAGATTTAGCTGATAAGAATTTTTCAAAATGTGACTCATGAGTTCAGTCTGATCATTAGGACGAGGGCTTTGTCCGTCGTTTTCTCCATCACCTCTAAGCAAAGCAGAACCACAGGTGTTTGTGGACTGGGCCGTTGCATGCAGATGGCAGAGGCCCAAACTAACCTGCAGGACAACCGAGGGGTGTCTCCCGTCGCCAACGGAGCCGTTCTGTGTTATTAACAACTCAAAAAGGTTTATCCAATAGCAACTGGACTTAGTAGGTTTCTTGACGACGTTTCGCCCTTCTATCCAGAGGGC
>JAUMTR010000012.1:7244062-7255118 GCA_032270685.1 Microctenopoma stevenorrisi
AAGTCCAGTTGCTATTGGATAAACCTTTTTGAGATAACCATGACCTGGATGACTGAGAACCTTCACAGATATGTTATTAACAACAATCTCTTCAAATCCAACAGCGTACTTGTTTGTCCTGAGTCGTGTGTTCGCTGTGTGGCGTCTGTACGGCTGCCTCCAAGGCTTCCAGCATGTTTAATACCGTCCGTCAGTGGTCTGAGACGTGACCCTGTGCAGCGTCAGGAGTGGTTTCTCCAGTTTGTTTCACCTCGCCCTCATTGTCCTCTGTGTGTTGTGGGGTTCCCTCCCTCCCAGGCTGATGAGCGGTACCGTAAGAACATTCAGGGCTCTCCTCAGACTGCCCCTCCTCCCAAGCAGCCCCCTCCGCCTCCCCGCTCCTCTGAATCCTTCTCCAACGGCGGCCCCTCCTCCGAGGCCTCCGCCATGCAGCGGCCAATGGAGCCTCAGGTAATTCCTTCGTCCTCCCTGATAGTGTGTGTGTGTGTGTGTGTGTGTGTGTGTGAGCACATGTACGTGTGTGAAATCCACTCACACCCTCCCTTGTCTCACTGTGTAGTCTGCTTGTTTCACCTCCTCCTCCTCCTCCTCTTGTCCCCTCCTCCCTCACTCCATAAAAGGTCCAGTGGTCCCACCTGGCTGCTCTAAAAAGCAGCAACAACAGCGCCGCCCCCTCACCTCCTCCTCCTCCTCCACCCCTGGTCGCACGCTCCCAGTCCTTCAGCGAGCCCGGTGGGGTGACCACTAGCTTTGCACAACTCCACCTGCGCTCCCAGGACCCCCACCACCACCACCACCATCCATCGCCCGCACGCACTGAAACCCAGCCCCAGCCTCCCCTCCACCACCCCCAAGCCCAGAGCAGGGCTGACCACCAGCCCATCGAGGAGGTCCCTCCTAAGGTAAGACGGCCGCTTCTTCCCACCTCAGCCCCTTCCACCATTATCCACCTCACCCACCCTATGTCTGCCCCAGGGGGAGTTATATGATCGCAGATGACATGAGGTGGAGGATCAGTCTGTGAATAAATGATTCTAGTTGATGAACGTTGAAATATCGTTGATGCAGCAGTTATAACGATGTGGTTTAGTTGTTAACCTCCTGGATGAAGTAAGTCTTTATGGTGAATCATCTTTCACGCGTCTCCTCCAGGTCCCAGTGAGGACAACCTCCAGGTCTCCAGTGCTGTCTCGTCGAGAGTCGCCTCTGCCGTCGCAGCCTAGCAACCAGGGAGCGCAGAGGAGCGCTGGCAGGTAAAGAAAACGTCGCATTCAAACGGTTACGGCTGATGAGGTCGCCATGTAAACGGCAGCCGTTACTGGTGTCCTGCTCAGCGAGTATGGTTTCTGTCATGACAGTAACCTGGAGCAGCGGCCGCTGTGGGACCGAGTGGAGAAGCTGCAGCCTCGGCCAGGCAGCGGGAGCTCCTCCGGCTCCTCCAACTCCAGCTCACAGGCCGGTTCTGGGGACCGCTTCAGGCCACGCTGTGAGTCTCTGGGTACTGTGCTGGACTAACGGCTTATTAGTACACTGCTATGACAACACTGTTCATTCGGAGACATGGGTTTTGTGCTGCTGTCTATTGCGTGGACATCTGCTCAGAGGCCAGCTTTGGTTTCCTCACTAACGCCGCGTCCTTCTGTTCTCTCGAAGCTTCCTCCAAATCTGAAGGGTCACCTCTGCAGCGGCCTGAAAACGTGGCCAAAAAACAGGACGACAGGAACGTGGCCAGGCCCACTCGACCCGCTGTAAGTCCACCGTCGGCTGTGTGCTGATGAACCCTGTGTGATGCTTAACGGGTGAAAACGTCTCTCTACTTGTCTTTGTCTGTTTTCTGATGCAACCTCTCATTAATCCGATGGTTCGTGATGCTGGGAACCTCTTAGGCTGATGTGGTAAGCCTCATAAACGAGACTACGTCATTGCATCTGTGCTACGCCTTGCACCATCGCTCCCCCACTCACTGCATCATGTGACAGACGTCTGTGATTAGTCTTATAGCTGCCTGTGGCGTCATTGCCTCCTGCAGGCATCTCGTCTCTTCGTTGCCTGCAGTGGTTCTTCCCAGTTTATTGCTTGTTGTCGACAGGAGTAGGGTTAACCCCCTCGGCCTGGACTTGAATGCAAATACACATTTCCTGTTTCCTCGCACTTGTCAGAATGTCTCCTGATGTCTTCTGGCTTTGTTGTTGGATGAACTGTGGCCTGTTTGCTTTGTTACACGTACCAGTAGTATTCCTCCTCCCTTCTGAGACTTCACTGACCTTACAGGACTACATTATGAGGAGTGCACAGAAAGCAGAATGCTGCTAATTTGCTGCAGGAATCAGACGAATATTAATTTGTGATTTGATATTCTGCTTAAATAACTGCATGCTAAATCCTACACTGAGTGGGATCTCTGCTCAGGTCTCATAGCGTTTCATCTTTGAGTCTACTCCACTATAAACAATGACAAACAGAGATCTGCGACTAATTCTAATGTGTGAGTGAACTGAAAAGTTGCCACAGGTTTGTGTAAAGTGAGCAGTGATGACTTCCAGGTTCCTCTCTGTCTAGAACAGGGGTGTCAAACTCCGGTCCTCGAGGGCCACGGTCCTGCAGGTTTTCCAGCCTGCATGTTGCTGATTACCTGGTACAGGTGTGTTTAGTCAATCAGCAGCTGTAGATGTAAGGTTAGTTGGAAGAAAGGCAGGACTGTGGCCCTCGAGGACCGGAGTTTGACACCTTTGGTCTAGACTATGGGATTCACCTTTCACTTTGTTAAAATTAGCTCTTTTGCATCTTTCTAAAACGACTGCTCCTCTCAGGACCTGACTGCTCTGGCCAAGGAGCTCCGGGCAGTAGACGATGTACGGCCTCCCCACAAGGTCATTGAGTACTCCTCCTCAAGCGAGGACTCGGGCACCACAGACGAGGAGGACGACGAGGAGGTGGACCAGGAGGCTGGAGAGGAGTCCACCTCGGGAACCGAGGACTCCAGGGCTGGGTGGGTAGAACTGTGACCCCATGACGTGCAACGTTAAACAAATCAGTGTTGCGTAACTTTTCTGCACGACTCTCGCTGCTGTGACAAACCTCAGATGTCCCCGTGGCTTCTGCAGGAAGCTGAGCAACGGGGAGACGGAGTCCGCTAAGACCATGCTGCTAGAAGACTCGGAGAGCGATCAGGCCCTGACGCCCTGCAAGGACGGCACCCTGGTCATCAGACAGGTAAGATGAGGAGGCGGGTGTTGCTTCAGCGTCTTGTATTAAAGAATATGTTGTGCACGTCCTCTGGATGAGAGGATCCTGTCGGGGCCTGAATTGTGACGCGGCGCTCACGCGTACAGCTCCTCCTCTCGAGCCCAAGTTTGCCTGTTCTTGCTTTCAGAGCACTGTTGACATAAAGCGGTTGGTCAGTCTCTCGTCCTCGTCCTCTGCTGGCTCTGGTCACGGCCAGCCCCAGCCCCCCATCTACAGCCTGCCAGAGAAAAACGGCTTTCCAGGCTGCACACACCACCTACCAGATCTTATCCAGCAGAGCCATCACTCCCCCTCCTCCTCCGCGACCATCCCTTCCTCCTCCTCCTCCTCCTCATTCCCCTCTTCATCTAGCCATGCCAGTCCTGCCGCGTCTCCGCAGATCCCCCTGGACGATCTCTCTGCCATAGAGGTACGTCACCCTCACATCGGCGAGACAACGAGCCGAGGACTGGACGGAGCAGCGTGCAGGCTCAGACGTGCTGCAAGCAGCGACGGAGCAGTTGCAAATGTTTGTTTTATCCCAGCGGAGACCGAGACCGAGGTGGTGCACGAATCACTGCTTCAAGACTCTCCTCGGTTTGAAGCTGGGTGAAATAAACAATTTGCAAATGCTCAGGATTACTCGAGTCTGTACACACTGTTCATCCAGTCCTTGATTGTTGGTCTCCTGCACCCCACACCCCCCTCTCTGTGACCTCCTGGCTTCACTCTGGCTCTCCTCCGCCCCCTTCTGGCTTAGCTGAAACCTGGTTTGGATCTTCTGAGTCGCTGCAGTCCTCCTTCCCTCTTGCAGCTCTCACTGCATTGCACGGGTTAACACTGGGACCTCCTGGTGGTAGAACGCGCTCATGGCACGAAACAAAACTAAAACCGAGGCTCCTCGTGCTGAACTGTAACTTCTTCGTGGTACATGCGATGTGTGGTGTTGGGTGGTGTTTGGCGGTGGTGGATGTATTGAAATGATCTCGTTTAACCAGCTGTGTTTCAAACATCTTGGGTGGTGGAGTTTCATTCTTCTGTCTGTGCTTGATTAGTTGCAGCTTCTTCCCTCTAATATTTCTCAGCAGCCCGTGTTTGGATCACGTCTCGTTTCCTGTTGTCGCACACGTTGTTTTTCCTCTAACAGAGCGAGTAACATCGCTGCATGCCGTCGCTTTCATTTGATGTGTTAACGCTGTTTTCCAGATGTTTGTGTAGTTTGACTGAACACGGTTGAGCTCGAGTGTTTATGAGCCTCTGGACTCGACTAAAGACCGGGTCCAAATGTCTCTCACGGTTTCTCGATTGTCTTCACTCTCTCTCAGTCCATGTCAGAGAGCAGCTCCATGTCCAAACACAAGTCGTCCTCCTCCTTCACGCCCTTCATTGACCCACGCCTTCTCCAGATCTCCCCATCCGGCGGCACCTCGCTCAACAACGTGGGTAAGTTAACGACCAGCTGAGCGTGTGGACCTGCTGTTAGGAAACGTCATGTAACACGTGCTGGTGACGTTAAACTGCAACTGAATAAGGAGGGGACATGATCAAATATGCTGATCTCTACGGCCTCCTCTTCCTCCCCCTCCAGCTGCATTTGGGCAGGACGCTCGTCTGGCTGATCCGCTGAGGTCCGACCCGTCCCGTAAAGGCTCGGTGGTCAACGTCAACCCAGTCAACACCCGCCCGCCAAGCGACACGCCCGAGATTCGCAAGTACAAGAAGAGGTTCAACTCTGAGATCCTGTGTGCCGCTCTGTGGGGTAAGGTTCTTCTAAAACTACACACGTGGTGCCGAAGAGCAGTTCAAACGTTTAACGTGTGATTACTGCAGGCGTGAACCTGCTGGTGGGGACGGAGAGCGGCCTGATGCTGCTGGACAGAAGTGGTCAGGGGAAGGTCTACCCCCTCATCAACCGGAGACGCATCCAACAGATGGACGTCCTGGAGGGACTCAATGTTCTGGTCACCATATCGGGTACGTGGGTTTATGCAGGAGGAATTGTGTTGCTGCAGGCTGACTCTGAATCAGTCAGGAAACATGTGCACAAACGATCGCTGCTCTCAGTCGAACTCTCCCTCCTGCAGGTAAAAAGAATAAACTGCGAGTGTATTACCTGTCGTGGCTCAGAAACAAGATTTTGCACAACGACCCAGAGGTAGAGAAGAAGCAGGGCTGGGTCAACGTGGGCGACCTGGAGGGCTGCGTCCACTACAAAGTCGGTAGGTCTCACGGGTTTGACCTGAACACGACTGGTTAGCGAGTCCAGACGCTCACAGATGACCTGCTTCTTCCTTTCAGTGAAGTACGAGAGGATCAAGTTCCTGGTGCTGGCTCTGAAGAGCGCTGTGGAGGTGTATGCCTGGGCCCCCAAACCCTACCACAAGTTCATGGCCTTTAAGGTAAGCGTGGCCCACTGTGTGTGTGTGTGTGTCACCACATGCTGCTCTTCTACTCCACTCACCGACTCCTCGTTGGTTGTAGTCCTTTGGTGACCTGGTGCACAAGCCTCTACTGGTGGACCTGACTGTGGAGGAAGGTCAGAGGTTGAAGATCATCTACGGGTCCTGCTCAGGCTTCCACGCGGTGGACGTGGACTCCGGTGCCGTCTACGACATCTACCTGCCCACACACGTAAGAGCCCGGCAGAGGATTCCAGTCGCGGGCGGCATTTTGTCTTTACCCAGTCTTGACTCTTCTTCACGTCTTCCTTCAGATCCAGACCAGCATTCAGTGTCACGCCATCATCATCCTGCCCAACACCGACGGGATCGAGCTGCTGGTGTGTTACGAGGACGAGGGCGTCTACGTCAACACTTACGGGCGCATCACCAAGGACGTGGTGCTGCAGTGGGGAGAAATGCCGACGTCCGTGGGTAAGCAGGGACCGTCCCGCTCGTCCTTTAGTCCATCGTCCTCTAATGCAGCTCAGTGATGACGCCGTCTCTCTGTGTGACTCAGCCTACATTAGGTCAAACCAGATCATGGGCTGGGGGGAGAAGGCCATCGAGATCCGCTCTGTGGAGACGGGACACCTTGACGGCGTCTTCATGCACAAGAGAGCCCAGAGACTCAAGTTCCTTTGCGAGAGGAACGACAAGGTGAGCGCGTGCCCTCCTCCTTTTATCTCTGTTTCTCTCTTCGAGGGCCGCTCAGCTCATCCGTCTCTCCCCGGTCTCTGTCTCGCAGGTCTTCTTTGCTTCTGTGCGCGCTGGAGGTGCCAGCCAGGTGTACTTCATGACCCTGGGGCGCACCTCCCTCATGAGCTGGTAGCCGACGCCCGACCGCGACGACCAAACCGAGCTGAGACCAACGCATGACGATTGTGACTGTGACCAACGACGACAAAGAAGAGAACAGCCCTCGAGCCTGAGCCGGAGGAAACGGCCTCCACCCGCCTGCTCGGGCAAACAAACAACGTTTGAACCGTAACCATGATGAGAAGCGAGGGGTGGGCGTGTCCGGGGGGGCTGGGAGGCGCGGTCTGTTCTGTCCACTAAGACTAGTACAGAAACTCTCCCACGAGTCCTCGGGTTTCTCTCACCCCACCCCTCGCAGCTAACCTTGAGCCGATCCCGTCGCGCCGCCTCCTCCTCCACCTCCTCTTCCTCTGCGGGACGCCGATAAATCTTACTGTGTCGTAGTGAAACTTTGCATCGTGTACGTGCGTGAGTGGAGGAGACGCCGAGCGCGTGACGAAGCGATCGGGAGTAAATTACTGTATTAATGAAGGCCGATGCTGTACGCGCTGCGCCCTGAGGCGTAGCTGTGCTTACTCCGCTCCTGGAACCACCACCATAGATTTCCACGTCAAGCACGTCTCTAAACACTAGTCCAGTTTCCCTCCACTTACATTGCTTGACTCGTTAATCTGCCTGTCATCACTTCGTTTGCCTTCTCCTCCCCTAAGTGAAGGGACATTCGTGATATATCCGTTAAATGCAGGGTGCTGGACGTCGGCTCGTACACGAGAACGACGCCCGCCCCGTGGGTCCAACAGACGCACGATGTGTGTCGGAGAGGCAGCCGCATGTTGCTTTGGTGTTTAGCAGACAGGTTATCATACACTGTATATTTTCTATGACTGGCTGCACATATAGAAGCATAAACACACAGGACACACCCGTAAATGAGCGTTAAAGGAAAATCCACCCTGTTTATCATCAGTTATATTCTTCCTACTTTCACATGAACACAGACCTACTAGTATGAGCGCCATCGTCTTTCCTTGGGTGGATTTCTCCTTCGACGTCGCTCATGCGTAGGGTGAGAATAAACTGTGAACTAGACGTGCAGAAGTAGCAGGAGGCCGTTACCGTAGCATGGAGGATGCTGGGCAGTGAAGGCAGCATGCTTAGTGTCACTTATATGGTCTGAGAAGACGCTTTGAACCTCACGCTCCAGGACGAACTCGCTGTCGGCTGATGCACAGCTTCCAGCCACAAATCACACGGCTCTGTATGTAGAACGAGACGTAGCTTAGATGAACGGGCCTGAAGCTGAAAGTCCTCCGTGAACGGCGAGCAAATAGGAACTTTGTATAATGTAGGGTCACTTTAGTCAGAAGCAGCCACGTGATTCATTATTGGACCTCTTTTTTTTTCTCACATACGGGGCTTTAGACGTGCGGTTTAATGAGTCCAGTGTGTTCACTGCGTTATCTGTGCTGTCACGCAACAGCAGACCTGTGTTTTAATCCCACGTCTTTCTCTCTCACTCAGTCGTCCTCTGAAAACTCAACGACAGGCGCCCAGATTCATTTTGGGTTTAATCTCACTGTTTTACTATAGAATCCATCCTGCAGGTGTGTGTGTGTGTGTGTGTGTGCGCGTGTGCGCGTGTGCGCGTGTGTGCGTGTGTGTGTGTGTGTGTGCGTGTGTGTGTGTGTGTGTGAGAGAGAGGATGAGAAAACGTAACAGGACTCAAATCGCTCCACTTGAACTCAACTCTTTGACCCCCCTCTCAGCGAGGGTGGTGCCTTCACTGTCTTCGGTGGAGGACCTGCTGAGAGCCGCAGACCATGACGGTCTGATCACCTGCGACAAGCGAAGGCGACAGAAAGAAATATTCTAACAGCAGTGTTACTAAACCACCTCAGACGGCGAAGCAGCATATTTTTACCTTGGACTTAGTTCTTAGCCTTGTTTTCTGAAGTTTTTATTACATAACCTTTCAGATAAGTATGCGACTGCAGTGGTTTTTAAATTGTAATGCACACCTTATGTTGAAAATGTTTACAGAGCAGTTGTTTTGTGCATCGATATGAATATTTATGGTTTATTTTGAGGGCAGTTTCTCCCCGTTTTGTATTTTGTATTATTCCCTTTTTGTACTTTCATTTAGGCGTTTGTGTGCAGGAGTAATCAACATACGCTCACGTTATAAATCTGTCGTGTGATTCCACTGATTCCTCTGCATCATGCCTCCTGCACAGTGTGTGTCCCTGGCTGTGTGCCAGTGTGGATCAGCTGTTTTCTGCCACCCAGGTGACATGTTTCCCCTCAAACCTCTCTCTGCCACGCCTCTAATTTATGTCCTCTCTGTGTGTACTAGGGGAATTACTGTACTTGCTTTTTTTTCCATTGAATAAAATCAAAGTAATTTACAATGTGGTGCTGTTTGTTGTTTTAACACAATTTGATCAGTGACATAAACAATAATTTTGTTAAATAAAAGAGTATAAAAGGTTGAGAAAGAATTATGTATTTTATTTATACTCAACATTACTAATACTAATGAGGAAAACTCGTGTTAAAATGCCATTAAAATTACTTATTTGCATTTATAAAAACGTCAATAATGCAGCAGTTTCTATTTTGTTAACTTGCATTATGTCAGAAAAATGTTTCACGATTTAAACAAACCACCACCAGATGGCGCTCCGGTTTGAATCAATAAATCGAATTTAAACTCTTCAATCATCTGTTTCGATGCAACAAAACTGAAATAAAAAACAGCAACAAGAAAGAAATCGAGTTGAACCAGGCAATTTGAGTAAATACGGGTTTCTACTTTTTAGTGTTGTGAGAGTCAACAATTTGGTTTATTACATAATAAACATGTAAATAGCAGAAGTGCCCAGAAAATTTTTTAATGTAATAAACTCAGATTTTTCATGTACAGGAAACGCTTTCTACTGGAGCAAAACAAATCAAACAAAAATCTGCACTTCCTGTGCATCTCGTGTCCTTTATCTCAAATCTCCTTCTTTACTCTTTAGTAACATTTAACAGCAGTTGAAACAAACTATTAATGTGAGTTTTCCGTCTTGTTATAAATGCTCTTTTTGCACTTAAATATATTGTTGTTAAACTACTTTTTATTTAAGGTTATTGTAGCTTCTTTAATATTAAGTTACCCTATGAATCCTCCTGGCTTCCGTGGTTAATTCTTCACCCTCTTCCCTTGAACCCTCCAGGATCGTTGTCTCACGGTGTAAAGTGTCGGTTTAAACTTCTCCTCCTGTGTGTGACTGAGTGTGAATGTTGCTCCATCATCATGTGCTGAGCTGCAGCTTCATGTCTCCATCTAGTGGACTGATAGTAGAAGAAGAGCAGCTGCTCATCTCCTCCTCCTCTCATCAGAGTCTCCTCTGACCAACTCATCCACCTCCACACCTTCAACACCACCTTCACTGAACCTCTGTATCCTCAGTTGGGTTTAGGTTCTGGTCTGGTCCTGGTTCCTCGTGTCCTCTGTAGTATTTTCCTTTTCCAGTCCTTTGAAGATGGAAACTACTATTAGAATCTTTTTTTTTCCTTTCTACGTGATTTGGACTGAATCCTTATTTGTAGTTTATTTATTTCAAAAATATACATTAAGCATATTTTTAACTTTCATCATTATTATTGAGGATAAAGTTAGTTCTTCTGTTTTAAGGCTGAAGTGTAAACTTATATGTTCCTTTTATACATTGTGTCCCTCACTTATAAAAATTATATTATAACACCAAAACAAACATAAAACAATGACCAAAATAAACAAAAAACCAAAAAAAACAAAGTAAAGGAAAAAAAACAAAATTTATTTCAACAAACTCAAAAACTGAAAAACAAAAATTTTATTTAATATTTGATATATTTTATAATATTTTATATCTCATTTTAAACTGGTGTGATGTTTATGTATGATAAAACCTAGTTTGAGGGCCCCTGTAGCTCTCTCCAAGACAACACAGACACAGGTCGGTTCCTCTAAAACGGGCATTTATTGCTTTGGCGCTCTCTCTTTAAGCCTCGCATACGTCTTCACTCCATCACGCCGTCAGAACTACACAAATACAATTGAACAGTACAACATATCGGCAGTTTACAGTACAAACATAAAATAAAAAAACATTTCTGAAACAAATACCTCGGTGGCCGCTTGCCCTAAAAAGAGGTCTTGAGTCTTGTGTCACTCGCTTTGAACACCAGCCCAGCATAGCAGACCCGCTCACCTACAGTCCATGAACGATATCTCGCATGCTCGCTCCTAAGGTGCTCCCACGAGATGTCAGCATCCAGACACAAAGACTTTAACAATCACAAAACAAAACTGTAACACATTCACTCTCTACATACATTTCAAATAAAGACATCCTCAACACTAAACTACATTCATGAACAACAAATCAACCTTCCATGTGTACTCAGGATAACTTAACAGCAGTTACACTCCCACCAAAATCACTCATTGACTTAAATGAGATGTTTTTCAAAGAAAATTATAAAAGAAATGATGTGTGGGTGTTTAAGTGTAAATTATGTAGCTCTATGTTTACTTTACTTTACTTTAGTTTGCTTGGCAGACGCTTTTATCCAAAGCGACTTACAGGGAGCTAGCGCTGGGTGTC
>JAUMTR010000012.1:7255218-7281000 GCA_032270685.1 Microctenopoma stevenorrisi
TGAAGTGAGAGCAACTGTAGTAAATACTCTGCTGCAGCTGTTTCTGCAGGGATGTCAGAAACACTTCCAACAGTTTATACACGTTTCTTTCAGCAGCACAGAGCAAACACATCCTGACACATTTAATTCTAACACGTTTAAAAAGCGGAAGCTTGGGAGCCCCCTAGTGGCCGCGGGGCTCTGTGCACCTGCAGAGTCCGCATAGCGCGACACACGGGTCTGACTAAAACACGACTATAACAAATAAAAAATGCATTAATTGGAATCACCCAATATGTCACGTGTTATGTCACATGTCGACACGTCTATTCTATTTTAACAAACTTTAAACACCTACTTTCGCGCGTTTCTGTCTCGAAACGCCACAGAACCACGCACTCGGTTTTATTTTGAAACGCCGCCAGAGCGGAAGCCGCGTCGCCACCGTCTCCAGCTTGACGCAGTTCGCCTGGGTCACGCTGCAATCCGGCCGGATGTTTTGCGGCGCCCCTGCGCGATGGTTTCATCGCGGCGCTGAACGCGCGGCTCCAGCGGCGCTGATCCAGGTGAGTGTCCCGCGCTGAGCGCTCGCTGCGCGGACCGTGAGCTCGGACGAGGCGCGGGCAGGTGCGGGTGAAGGCTGCAGGGAGGTCGTGACGGTGTTGGTTTGCGGTGAACGTGCACGCCCCTGCGCCCCCCCCCAGACATCCATCATTGCTCATTCAACAGGCGGGTGGTGCTGCGGCTGCTTGACATGCATGTGATGAGTGTTTGTTTGCAGTGTGGCTGCTGTGGAGCCACGCAGGCCTGACGGTGCTCTGGTGGATCCATGGAGGGAACTCCACCTGTCCAGCTTTCCTCTGTGGTCAGATGAGCCTCAGCACCCGTCTGTCCTCATCCCATGAGGATTTCACTTTAAGTTGTCTTTAGATTTAAAGTAAGTCAAGTGTCTCCTCTTAGGAGCATCTCAAAGCAACAGCTGAGAGTAAGTTGTTGTTCTGACAGCTGGTGGTGCCTCCGCCATTTGTTCTGGGAGTATTAATGTGGATGAGATGCACTGCTGAGCTGAGCTGAGTCTTTGGGTTGTAATGTTTGTTGTGAGCGATGGATCTGTTGCACAGTGATCTGCTGGTATCTGTCAGACAAACACATGAAACCAAGACACTTCATCCATAATGAATGTTTCCGGAGCCGTTGTCCGTCTCTGAGGGAGGGGAAGCATCATCCTGTTGTTGGGACAGATGGTGTACAGAGTGTCTCCTGGGTCTGTGTGTTTGGACACGAGGACGTTGGTCACCTGCTTATCTGACTCTGACAACATGTTCTTATTTAACCAGGTGCTTCTTTTCCTCGTCGAGCCGCCAAGCGGAAAGTACACTTGTTTTATTTGGCAAGTCAACGGGGAAGGACACACACAGACACACAGCACCACCGTTTCCCTGCGCTACACCTGTGCTACACCTCCAGCAAAGGATGAGGAAGAGACGCCTCAGATATTATAATCCTCTTTTATTTTGGTGTCACACACGAGATGAAGGTCTGTGCCCTAAGTGTGCCTCAACAATGAGGACCAGGTCCCCTCCTCATACTCATCGGGACATAAAACTTTTTGATGTCCCTCACCCCCCCGTGTCGTCCTTTGCTCCTTTTAGCCCAGCCACACTCTCCTCTTCCCCTCCACTCTCTTAAAGGCCACGCTAGTCTTTCAGCCGGCCTCAGCCTTTTCTTTCTGATTGAACCTCCACCACAAAGCCCCCACACCCCCTAAGCCCGAGACAAAGGGAGGAGAGTGACTGTGGTGCTCCGTAGCCAGGTGTTCTCCACTGCTGCCCTGGGCCGTAATAGCACCAGCCCTCACACTGCAGCTGCCCTCCCCAGCCTCTCATTGTGAAGCCCCATTGTTCGCTCGCCCACCCCCTCGTTGATTCACCGGCCACACAGGGGAAGCCCTTTCAGGCTGGAGGAGTGTGTGTGTGTGTGCTGGTGCACAGTTGAGGACGCGTGCCTTGGGGAAACTGGGTGTTTCAGGCATTTGCCCGCAGCCACCCCACCCCCCTCCCTGCGCATCGCTGTGATTGGTGGAGAAGCAGCCACTCAAACGGGGCAATGGCAGACATTGTTGGTCCATCTGCTCTGCCACTCATTGTCTAAGTCGCCTTCTTCTGTAGGAGAAGCTGCAGCTCTGGATGGACTCAGGTGTTGGTCTGGAGCTTCGCCTGCAGAGAACACAGCCGTCACCTTTGGATGTAGCTGCTCTGGAAAGTTTGGGACTTAGTTTTTCTGACCAGGCCAGTTCTCCGGGGTTTAATCATGTGGACATATGCTGAGGTGCTTTCACTGACCTTGTAAGAGCTGGTAAGTGTGAGCTGCTTCTTCTGCTGTGTTACTTCAAGATTCAAGATTCAAAACACTTTATTAATCCCAGAGGGAAATTGTTTGCCATGAATACAGCCGCTCTCATTATAGAAAAATTAGAAGACCCACAACCATAAATAGCAGCAAACAATAAATAATATAGAAATAACTAAAAAAGCACAATAAACATAAACAACAACATGATAACATCCATCATTAGTCTCGCTGATACTAAGGCCGCTGAGCCGATGCAAAGAGCCCAGGCTACAGTAGTGTTTCCTGCACAACAGGTTGCTCCTCCACAGCCCGCCTGGTTGGGCTCGGCTCTCTTCAGCCCCGTGGGATCATAAATCACTGTAACTCTGACATAACTACAACACTTCTGCTAGATGAAGGGATTTCTTTTAGTTTCAGTAGACCAAACAAAGTCTGAGTGGAGGAAGCACTGGTGCATTTCACACGCAGAGAAGATGCAGGAAACGTGTATTAACATCCATTTAAACTTGTGGGATCTGCAGATGTTTCAGTGTGTGATCTGATAGGAAACGTGATTAGGGACGGGGGGGTTTAAGCCATAATGTGGGGAAACTGGGAGGAGGAAACAAAAAGTAACCTTGTTTTTATCTAGGTCACATGAGATTTGCATTTGCTTATGAGGTGTGTGTGTGTGTGTGTGTGTAAGCTTTAACTGTGTACATCTGACTGTGTTTGTGTATCTTTCTTCTCACTCTGATGACTGTGTGGAGACAGTGGTGGGATATGTGTGTGAGTGTGTGTGAGAGAGAGAGAGGGGAGACACCAGTTGCAAGAACCACTCAGTAGACATCTGTTACCCTCCTGCTGGCGGGGAAAACCTAGCGCGCCATCTACACACACACACACACACACACACACACACACACACACACAGCATTCCCCTGCTCTAACCCTAACACTCACAAATAAGTGACTAGTATAATGCCTACGTTTCATTTAGTATAATTTTAGTATATTACTAAAATGTCTTTACACCCCCCCCCCCCCTCCCCAGTTGTCCCTGTGTCCCTCCCGGCCTCGCCCCCCTCTGTCCCCCAGTGCACACACTTACACAAAGCTCCAACATACAAAGCGCTGTAAGGACTGTGTTACATATTCATTACTACCTCCATGAAAGCTACAGCGCTCCTGTGTGTGTGTGTGTGTGTGTGTGTGTGTGTGTGTGTGTGTGTGTGTGTGTGGTGGGGGGGGCGCTGCCCGGCTGATGTTTGAAAGATGCACCCACTCAGCCTGGAGGTCTGGAGGTGGTGTGATGAGGTTGCTCTGCCGTTAAGACCCACAATGCATTTCTCTCTGGGGCTGGGACCAGGAGTCTCACTCTGAATAACTTGGCTGCTCAAACAGAGTGTGTTTCAGAGAGGGAACCTAACTAATGGTTGATGGAGCTGGGTGGAGGTCACCGTTGATAAACACTGATCCACATGTAACCCCGCCCACTGGTGTAGCCTTACTGAGACCGTCACCTTAGACGATCAACAGAGCAAAATGGAACGTTTCCAACAGCCCCGTTCTCTCCACAACAGTGAGTCACTCAGTGAGGCAGGGGTGTGTGTGTGTGTGTGTGTGTGTGTGTGTGTGTGTGTGTGTGTGTGTGTGTGTTTGTGTGCGTGTGTGTGCGCGCGCACCACCACCACCACCATCACCCAGTAGTTGATACCTAGGTCCCAGTCCTAATCACTCCTGCAGGTCTATTGTTGTCTTGGGTGGCGGGGTGTGTTGCCAGTGAGGCACACTTAAAGCCCCAGACCTATGTCTCTGTGTGTGTGCGTGCGTGCGTGTGTGTGCGTGCGTGTGTGTGTCTGTGTGTGGCAGGTCCCTGACTGAACGCCACAGCCTCTGTCTTGGCATTTGGAAGAGCGAATGCTTTCAACAGCTGTAGCTTAGCAACAGTAGCTCAGCCATGTTGCTAGGCAGCCCTTTTTCATAAAATGCGCACTCACTGCCCCCACCCCCACCACCTCCCCGCTCCCACCCTCCATCTCCAAGTCACTTCCCCTTTCGTCTGTTTCGTGGCGATAACGCGGAGGTTTCACTCAGACGCTCACAGCTGCACATTTCCATGGGTGGAGTTTGCACCTGGAGGATGTTTCCAAGGCAACCGTGTTTATTTCGACATGCAGAAGGATTTCAACCTCTCGTGTAGTGGAGATCTCTAATGCTGATGTTGTACATTTTACACATATGTGAGAAACGTGTCCGTGGTTCTTGAATGCAGCGTGATGATTGGCCTCCGAGCCCCACACTGTTTTAATGAGTGACTCCACCACCTCAGTGGTCCAAGCATATGGGCCTTAATTACCAGACATAACGTGTGTGTGTGTGTGTGTGTGTGTGGGGGGGGCTAACGGCTGGTGTCCTTTATTTTGCAGTTCACCCTCTGTTCCCTCTCAGACTAATGTGATGTGACGTGGCCCCGTTAAAAAAAACGCGGGAGCCCATTAATTAGGTGGAGAGGCCCCATTGGCTCTTTGTGTCAAACAGTCCGTGCTTAAGTGGAGTCCTCAGCTGCCCCTGACAGACACAGACACAGTGTTAGGTCAGTCCAGAGCAGTTAAGGTCAAAGGTTTAAATAAGAAACTTCCCTAAATGCACAGTTTTTCAGTGGAGACATTAGTTTTCAGCCAGTTTAAGTCGGGATTCACACGTTTTCTGATTTGCATGTGAGTAGAGGACGTCTCGCTACTTTCATGTGTTGATATGAACCACTGGTCTTAACTGGTTTCCACTGGGAGCGCTTCATTTACTCACCTCTACTCCACCTCTCCGTGTCTTTCTTTAGGCACCAATGAGTCGAGCTTTGTGAGGGGGCAGCAGTCAGCCCAGTGTGCTGGATGTCTGTGGCACATCCATGGGCCAGAAGGACCATGTGGAGGCAGGAGCAGGCCACATCCTCGACCTGGGTTTGGAGTATCTCCACGTAGCGGGGACTCACCGGCAGGCTGGTGGCGCTGACGGGCCCCCTGCTATGGAGGAGCAGGGGGAGAGCTGCACCGCCATTTTGCCTCCGCCAGCTGTGGTGGAGGACAGTGCCGGGTTCGACGCAAAGTGCGACCCGGCGCCGTCTTCCGGGTCCACGCTCGCTGCTGGCCCAGACCCCGATGGAGGGGAGGCAGGCTCAACTCACAGCAAGAACACCCACCAGCTGCTCTGTCGGACCCAGTGTGTGGACTTGGGCACCGAGGGGCCTCCTGAACCTGAACTCTCATCGGGGTTAGAGCACGACGCTCCTGCCCAGTCCCCACCCAGCTCCCCGCGTAAGCACCCGCCCGAGGTTCTCCCCACATCAGCGCCCCCATCTGAGGCAGGGGGGAAGGAATACCAGGCGAAGCTGGAGTTTGCTCTGAAGCTGGGCTACTCCGAGGAGACCGTGCGACTGGTGCTGTCCAAGTTGGGCCCCAACACCCTCATCAACGACATACTGGGAGAGCTGGTCAAACTGGGCACCAAGTCGGACAGCGAGCAGTCGGCCGGATCGTTAGCCTCTACGTCCTCCTCCTCGTCCTCCTCTTCGTCTTGTGGTTGTTCTGAACTGCTGGATGGCCAGAGGTCGGACTCGCCGTGTCCCTCAGACTCTCTGTGTGACCAGGACAACCTGAGGCCGATCGTGGTGGATGGCAGTAACGTGGCGATGAGGTGAGCAGCCACTCCCAGTGCTACATCAAATCTTATGTCTACATCAAATAAAGTATTAATTCTTTCCATGTCCTGTAGCCATGGCAACAAAGAAGTATTTTCATGCCAGGGTATCCAGCTGGCAGTAGATTGGTTCCTGGATCGTGGTCATCATGACATCACAGTGTTTGTACCTGCGTGGAGGAAGGAGCAGTCCCGTCCCGATGCCCCCATAACAGGTCAGTGCAGCATGCACAAAACACACATGCAGTCATGAGATGCTTCAAACCGTGTGCTAACCAGCTCCTCCACAGATCAGGAGATCCTGCGGCGCCTGGAGAAGGAAAAGATCCTGGTGTTCACTCCCTCGCGGCGTGTCCAAGGCCGCCGCGTGGTCTGCTATGACGACCGCTTCATTGTCAAGCTGGCTTATGAGTCAGACGGCATCATCGTGTCCAACGACAACTACCGAGACCTGGCTAACGAGAAGCCCGAGTGGAAGAAGTTCATTGACGAGCGGCTGCTCATGTACTCCTTCGTGAACGACAAGTGAGTGGAGGTGGATTAGTGAGGGGCGGGTTTAGACAGCTGTGTGTGACGCGCTGTCAGAACAGCTGTGACATTTATTGTCCCTGAATGGAACCGATGAAAGGTAATCCGTCGATCAGATGTGACATTTGCTTCAACAAACACCGCAGCTGACTTTCTCCCCTCGGTTCGGACGGAGCATTAGTTTGTGTCCTTTCTAACCCTTTTTAGATTCATGCCTCCGGATGACCCGCTTGGTCGCCACGGCCCCAGCTTAGACAACTTCCTGAGGAAAAGACCCGTCATGCCTGAGCAGAAGAAACAGCCGTGCCCATACGGTGACCGCACATTCACACACGGCGCCCGTCTTTCCTACTTCATCTCCGCTGACTCCTGCAGTTTTATCACAGCTCATTGTAACTTAACGTCAAACATGAAACGAGCTCACAGACTGAACTGTATGGTAACAGGATGTGCTGACGTGTTTAGCACCTTACAGTAGACTTAGTATCTGACTTTGAGTTCTCCACTCAGTCTTTAGTCTGTAACAAACTGAACCTTCCTTTACTTACCAATGAAACTGAAACCTTTTCTCTACCTTCAGGAAAGAAGTGCACTTACGGCCACAAGTGTAAATACTACCACCCAGAGAGAGGTGCCCAGCCTCAGCGGGCTGTGGCCGATGAGCTGCGAGCCAGTGCCAAGACCTGCGTCACCACAAAAAACCAGGGCGACACGGGGCTGGTGAAGAGTCACAGTGTGCCGGCCGGCAGCATCGAGGCGAAGAAAGGAGCCGCCAAGAGGCAGTCAGACCCCAGCATCCGAGCTCTGTCCTACAGCGACGCCGAGGAGAAGCTGCTGGCCAAAGGGAGAGCTGACAGTCAGAAGACCAGTTTCTGTGGCAGCAGCGGGAGTACGACAATGTCCCCCGCCCCAGGAGGCCCCCCGTCCAGTCTAAGCCTGCTCCAGGACCAGCAGCCCAGATCAGCCACTCCTCACGGTCTGCTACCAGCCCCCGGCCATGAACTCTACCCTCACTGTGAGTCCCCGGACCTGAGCTACTACTCGGTAACGCGTGCCTACTCGGGCCTGACCCTCTCCTCTAGACGCAGCCCAGACTGTCGCTTCCACAATGACACGGACCTGCGTCTGGGCTCGATGGGCTCGGCCGGGTCCGAGTGCGGCAGCGAAAGCAGCGTGAGGAGCAGCAGCAGCAGCTGCGACTCGTACACCGAGAGGCCGTGTCCTGCGTGCCCCCCGGACGCCTTACTGGAAGACGGCGTCCATTTTGCCAATCCCCACAGCCGGCTTTATCCCCACCACGCCGCACCAAACCACGACCTCTGTGGCCTTCATCCCGCCGATTACACAAACATCCAGCACAGTCTCCCGTCTAACGCTGGGGCGCACAGCTATCACCTGAGTGTGGCGCGCGGCCAGAGCTGCGTTCATGATCCGCCGCCTCCAGACGCTCCGCCAAAGCGCCCTCTGTACCCGTTACCCCTTCACCTGCAGCACCAGCCCCTCGCTTCACGCTCCAGCTGCCCCGGCGACTACCACTCTCTGCCCCAGTCCAACCCTCACCCGCCTGGCTCTCCTCTTGGCCGCTGCCTGGCCCCCACGCGAGCAGAGAGCGCGTCGGACTCACATCTGTACGAACACCTCTCCGCGTCGCACCATCACCACCGACCAAAGGCTCTGCCCAGCTGGGACACGTACTACAGGCAGCCGCCAGTCCCCCCGTCCCATTACGAGCCGTCTGCCTATCAGAGCCTGCCAGACACGCGACCGTCATCCTGGCACACCTCATCCTGGGCACAGGAAGGCTACGCCCAGCACCACTCCTCACACCCAGCTCTCCACCCGTCCCCGACACATTACCTAAACCACCCACCGCCTCTGGCCCACTCTCCTCACCCGCCTCATCCACCCAGCACCGCTCTCCCGCCGTACAGCGCTCACCTCACAGTGCCCCCCCATGCTCCTCCTCCCTACATGCCCCAGCACACAGAGTCCCCTGCGCACGGCCACTACGGGGACGCGAGGGAGAAAGTGTACGTCAACCTGTGCAACATCTTTCCCTCTGAGCTGGTGAGCCGAGTGATGGCCAGGAGCCCTCACATCACAGACCCTCAGCAGCTGGCGGCTGCCATCTTGGCAGAGAAAGCCCAAACGGGCTACTGAGGAAACGGAACGTCGGGATGCACAGAAACAAGAAAACCCAAACTGGAACGGGTTGGATCAGCAATAAGCCTGCGCAGTAGAGGAACACACGTTTAGACACTGTATATAATATATACGTCTCCAGGAAGATCCAAATCCATCTCCAATAAACTCACAGGAGTGTGGACAGAGATTCTGTAACTCTGACACGCAGCGCGAGAGATGCTTCTACGACTACCCTGCTATTTATTCAGCGTCTCCGACATGCAGAACACGTCACACATTCAGTCTGAACGGCATTTTTGGTTTTAAAGCCAAATCAGAACGTGGTTGGGTATCACGCATATAAAGGAATATATCGTATTTTTCCTCCATCCTTATGAATGGATTCTGAACTTACGGGAAACGCACTCCACGTACTCTCACACCCGGTTTGTTTTTGCATGTAGCAGCAGATAATGAGATTTTTTACGTTTTCAAACTTTCCTTTTCTATATATTCCCGGGATTTCTCTCTTTGTCGTGTGGCAGATCCCCGCCTGATACTCCGTCATCCCATGACTGTTTCAAACGGACCACAGTCTGTGTATTATACAAATCTGTGTCTGTTTGTGGGTTTTTCCCCCATGTTGGTGAAAATAGGTGTCTGAAAGAGCTGACATCAGTATTTTGGTCAGAGTTGTAGCTGTAGAGATGGGTGACCCTGTCGTGTGTACCTTAGTTTTAGTAAGGGACATCTCTCTCTCTCTCTCTATCTTTCTATCACTCTCTCTCTCTCTCTCTGGCCCGTTATTTTGGGCCAACTCTGGTTTCTGCTACAGACAGAGCGCATCTCGGAATCAGTAAGTGAGGACGTGTACGTACTGTAAATATATTTAACAGATGCTTTTTGGCCCACAGCAGTTACTGACGTCTGTAACAGATCCCAGCTGAATCCATGCTAGACAGAGAAATCCTTGTTTGATACAAATTGTATCATTAACTAAGTCGCTGACGTTCTATACAGTACATGGACTTCTTGATCCGTATTTATCAAACTCTTAATGTGTTGCTGTACGATGAAGTGCACTGACAACTTTTACAAAGAAGCTTTGAGACAATTACTTCATGTATGTTTAAAACACGGAAGGAGTTGTCGGCCTACGATGTTCAGGTTTCACAACTCCTCCATCTGTGCTTTGGGGTTTGAAGCTGGCTTATTTTTCTACAGGAGCTCCAATTAGTTTGTGCAATAAAGGACATTCTTTTGGTTGTCAGACGTGACTACCTAATTTATTTTTTAACACGTGAAATTAAGCTTCTTTATTGGGCGAAGAAATGGATATAATTTGTGAAAGTAACCTTAAACGTATTGAATATTAAGCATCTCTCTAAATGATTACTTGGAGTGGACAGACAAACATTGAAGAGTTGGGTCAGTCCTAGACCTCGTGGTGGCCATTTTGAACGCGTAACACTTTACTGAATGTTCACATGAAGCATTTGCAAACACAAACTCATTATCACATTATCATGAACCACAAATGATGAAGAAATCGAACTTTTCAGGTCGTGAAGTGGCCACTGCAGCCGGTTGTATGCCAGGACAGTAACTGTAAAGACCGGGTATGCAGCATTACTTACTAGATATGGCTGACCAGATTAGTATGACACGCTTGTTTTTAATAATGATGTTTGCAGAACACACCTCAGCCTGCCCAGAGCGTAAACACAGTTCACAATGGCCACCGAGGAGGTGAAGTCTGCAGAGTGAGCTCATCGTACAACTCATCACAAGCCAGCTATATATAGCCCACTGTTTTCTTTTTTGTCCAGCGTGTCACCTTGTACAAACACTGAGCGGTTGTACAACAACACGTGCGGGTGATGAGAGAGAACCTTTGTGTGTATTGAAGAAGCGCCTTCTCTCCGGCCTCCTGGCACCGTGTGTCAGTGTGGCACCTGAGCGTGGGCCCAAAGTAATGCCTCTTCGTGGCATTGTGCTTATGACACATCCAATACTCTGAACTATGTTCAGCTAACCGTTATGCATGTTTTGCTTTGTGTACATAGCCGTGTTTCTGCTCTGCTAGTTTGTCTCGCCTTCAGTGACATGATGCTAGTTGTCGAGATGTCTGCTCCTAAAACAGGCTCGTTTCCAGCTCGTTCATGTATCTTAGTGTTCATGTCAGTGTAGCGCCCTTCTTATGTGTAGCTCATGTTCCTGTTCTCTATTAATGGCCTGACACACTTTGCTTCATAGTGTGCTGGGCCAAAGATGGTGAGAATGGAAACCATGAATTACAATTACAGCGCCGTATCTACCACTGCACTGTAGTAAGATTAAATATTTATATTTTGCCATTAGAATAATGAATGTGACTGGTTATGGTACCATTCAGCTGTGACTGTGGTTGTGTATTAAAGATGTTATAAAACAGCTGGTGTCTGCTGACATTATTTACTGGGACCAGTAACTCCAGTACATTTAGCTGTCGCTGCTAGTGACTTGTTAGATTTTGCAAGTTGCATATGAAAAGCTAATAAAGTACAGCGCATTACCTTTTTCAACCCCAGCAAACTTTCTCAAATGCAACAAATAAATGAGTCTACACCTAATAATCCATGAATACTAAGTCAAAGCATAGACTTTCACTTAGCAACCTCAGGATCATATTGGGTTATATTTATGCAGTGGATTTTGTATCCAGCACTTTGATCTAAGCGGTTGATTTGATGGTGTTTAAGTATTTTCAAATATACTGACAAAACATTAGGAAAGTGTTGATTTTGAATGTTTCTAAAAAGAATATATCCAGGTCAAAATTTAAAACTTTTATTTGTGAACCAATGCAATAGGCTGGAATCCATTTGTTCCCATGTTAAAGAACACTAGCATGAACATAAGAAAACCAAACAGCAAAACATGACAGCTGGTGCCAGAGCAGGCATCATCACATCTGCTGGAGCCTAACGGAAACCTTACAGACTGAACGTTTGGGGGGGGGGGGGTGTCAACAGGCGTTTTCCCCTCCACTGAAGCTGTGCCGTATGTGGACGCTGGTTCGGAGTCTTTGAACAATACAAAAATATGAGCTGGAAGCACAGGGTCCTTCCTTTCACCTGCTATGGCTAAACTAGAAGACAAACAAAAGGCAGGTTTCACTTTCTTATTCTATACAAGTGCTTAAACTTTAAAACGGACTAAAAAAAAAAAACTACCACAAAATCACCAGCTGTCAAGTTTAGCGCAACAAATATAAACATTTATCATATTGTTAATAAAAAAAAAAAGGAAAACGTAATGTTCACTCGGTTGATAAATGCTCCCTGGAACCGATTTTACACCCCACAAACGGTAGAGTCGCTTTGTTGTCTGAACAAATCGTGCCGTTAGATGAGAATTTAAGATTTGGCCTTTTGTCCTTTTTACTTCAACTGCAGAAATTTGAACACATCTCAACAGTGAGGTTCTTTCAAAATAACAATTACGCCAGCTCTCTTTACACATTCAGTCTTTCCACCGCAGGACGCCAGTCTGTCTCTGAGCAGATGCTAAAGGAGGCCCCACGTCCAGGCAGCTCTCTCAGGCCACATGTACACACAACTTCATTCTAATATTCGCAGTATTGTAACTACTTCCCTCATTGTTTGGGATGTTTTTGTACAAAGCAAGAACGGCCTTAATCAAAGTGAGCAGAGCAGGTGCGGGACAGACCAAAGAGGTAAATGGCCAACATCGATCTCACTTTACTCACCCAACAACCAGCCACAAACCTACTAACCAAAGTGGAGTCTGCATAGAACCACTGCACACAGATGTCGTATTTTTGGGTTTCTTGGAGAGGGAGAGGAGTAGCACCCTGAATGTTTGACCATCAGCCACCACCGCTAACACTACTGAGGTAGAGATTTGTACCAAGTTCAGGACTGATGTTTTCATAAGCTCCCCAGTCCGACAGGATCCAGGCCTCAGCTCCCACACCTGTACACATCCATATGCGCTCTGTCTCATGCACACAACACACTCGGACAGACTGACGACGTGAAGACATTACTACCCTGAGTTCCTTTTTGAGCTGGTGGGCAGAGAAAACCCATCGATGGTGGCTGGAAATGAAACACTGGGATGCAACTAGACGATTGCACACGTGCACAGAAACACACAGCTAAACAGCTACCAGTTAGCTTATCTGTATAACACTTTAAGCTCAAGGGCGTTAGCTCAGTGGCACAAGCTCAATACACTATCCCGTCACCTCTGCGTGTAAAAAATACTTTCCCTTTGTGACCTTTGCTACATTCATTCGTTACACCTCTTTTTATAATAACGCTTTTCATCCAACTCTGAAAATATTGCTTATCTTCATATTAAGCCTCAGATGCAACTAATAAAATACTGCCATTCGTGTCTTTTTATTTAAACATATTAACATAAATTTAAAACAATAGTTTGAATTGACCTCAGCTCAGCTCTCCAATGACTCAGAGATGCTAAGAGAGTTAGCATATATAGCTCGTGATATGTTTTGACATGATGTTCTATAGCAATGTTACATTACAATTACAAGTTAAACAGAGAAAGAACTTAAAAACAAAGAGAGGACGGGTAATCTTTAACTGAAGACCACGAATAATAAAGCTCTGGATACAGGTCGTTAAGCAAAACAAGAAAAGAAAAAAAGTTACTTTCTATGGCCGTGTTTGCACAAATAAAAATATCCAATTGATCTAATGTGGTGCGACACTTCTTTTCCCCAGCCTGTAAGGACGGACAGACGATTTCCGCACAGTGATATCTGCTTATTCAAGGTGCCGTGTAAGGAATTCCACAGCAGGAAAATATCCAAACTTTTGGAGATGTGGGACATGACTTTGGCAAAGTTTGACCAGATGACGCCTCAAGACTGCCTGGTTGAAGGGGACGTGCTCGTTTAACAAGGACAGCAGCCTTTTTGGCCTTGACAAACCAAGCATGCGCTGAGGGGAAAGTTCAGGAACTGATACCTCTGCAAGCGAGCGGACTGAGGAGAAGAGGTGCTACTCTCACATGGACTCAAACTCATCGATGCGCTGCTTTGTGTTGCCCTGTCGGATCTGGCGCAGTGTTTTGTATTTGTCTCGACCTGCTTTCACGTTCTCGGCGTGTAGCACATCATTCTGCGTCTTCTTGGTTTCATCCCTGGCATCGGCCAACTCTGAACTTAATGTCTGAGATCAGAGAGAAGAAAAAATAAGAGCATGATGAGGAGGAGGAGGAAGGAAGAAGAACACGAGAAAAGAAATCAAAGAACAGAAAAAGAAACGGAAACATAACAGCGGGTTGATGAGGACACGTACAAAACAAACAAAATCCTTCAGGTGAAGTGTAACGGTAAAACATATTTTTTGAAGCAGAAGTCAACAAACATTTCATCGGCCAACGCTGGCTCACAGCTGGGAAACTCAGTCCTGTCTGTGATTCTTCCTCTTACCACAGCTTCAGTAAAACGTCCTGGCCTGTACAGTAGCCCTGCTTCGATCTACAGGCTTTCTAATGTCATTTAAGTTATGACAGTTTAGTACCATCAGTCTGATGTGTTATTACCAGAATGTCTGCTTTAAGCCAGGCTACGGTCTAAGCCAGCACATCGACTCCTGTAAAAGCAGGAGTCCAGAGAAGAATGGACAGAGAGGTCGGCCTTATCTTACCCTTATTTGCCATTGCTTGGCTGGTCGTTCTTCAAACTGCTGTTAGAAAATAATATAATCTCATTGTTATTTTTGTTTATGAGACGCAAATCTCTTTTGGTTTAAACTAATGAACTGAAGTTATTTAACCTTTATTTCAAAAAGTAAGCGTATTGGGTTAAAATGATTTTTTAGCAGCAGGCTGCTCTGCATGAGGAGGATATTTCCATGAGCTTTACTTTGAAAGTGGACTGGACAGGTCCTTCCCCAGATTATCATCTTTTTGACTTTTAAATTCAATATTGTTAAACGTGCGCCTGCTCGCCACCACCTCCCACCCCTCACTCTCACCTGCAACTGTTGCTTGACCCTCTCGTTCTTCTGAGCTTCAGTGACGCGTGCCTCTTCACTGCGCAGGTCATCCTGGCTCACGCCTTCGTTGTAAAGCTCTTCGCTGGCCTCTGCATGGTTTTCATCTTGCTCATCATGCTCGCTCTCAGCGTGGCCACTCAGAAGTGCTGGCACCACTGTCATCGCAGTCTTCAGCTCCTCCTTGGTTTTCTCCAAGTCCTCTTGTGCTGACATCGCCTGCAGGTGGGGGCAGTCAAACAGGACCGGGATTAAAAGCCACAGCTGAATGTGACATCCACCACTGTGGCAGCCCACAGGCTTTTCCTTCTAAGATCGCCATGTGATCACAGTACTGTTTACATCCAGTAATTAAAAACACTAAGATATCAAATGAAGTTTTAAGTTAATGACTACAGGTGCCTTTATTTGTGTTTTATAATATAATGGCACACAATGACGTGATGAAGAGTACTGTACCTTGTGCTGCCATTCTGTAGCCTCATCTTCTTTCTTCTTCTTGGCATCTTCCAGGAGTACAATCTTGGCTGTGAATTCAGCCAGTTCAGAAGCCTGGGATAAAATAAAGACCCCGTTGTTACACATTCAAACACAGAACTTCACACAGGCCCATTAAGTAGTCATACGGAGTGTATAGATTTGTGAGCACTGGAACTGCTCAGACCATCAGTCACACATAGAAACACACCAACTGCTCCTGGTTCTTCTGCTGGTCTTCTGCCTGCTTGGCCAAATCTGCCTTGGCCTCTTCAGCCGCTTGCCTCTCTTTCTCCAGCCTCTCGGCCTCCTCCCTCGCTCGCTTTCTCTCCTGCTCCAGTTCCATGGCACGGCGGGTCTGTTCTTCAAGCTCTGTGGAGAAAGAACATGTCGCACATAACGTCTACTTTAATTAGATTTAATCCGTGTTCCAGATTCAACCATGTATGTGTAGTATGATGAATACCCACTAATGGTCTACTTACAGCTACGAAGGGAACATTTGATTTAATCCACAGAAGAGTGAGGAGGGAGGATAAGGACAAAACAAACCTTGCTGAGCTCTCATTGTCTGTTCTTCAATCTGTTTCAGTCTCTCCATGAGCTCATCCTTCTCGCGCTCTATCCTCTCCTTTTCTTTCTCTGCGTGCTCCCGCTTCTTTTTCTCATTCTCCAGCTGGGCTCTGATAAGATTTGCAATAACATGCTGGAATATTACTGGCATCAACTAAACCATGATATAACAAGACTTAGTATAAATTATTACACTTATTAGTTCAAACATGAAACAATTCTGTTTGATACTGAAGAACATGTTCTGCAGTACCTCTCCATCTGTTTGTGGTGCTTCTCCTCCCGGGCCTGAGCCTTCATCTGCTGCACTTCAATGGTATCGGGCTTTCTTCTCCTCATGTACAACTCGTGGTTACCCATGCACAATGCCAAGACGCGCTTGTTGATGCGCAGCCGTGGGGCGTAAAACACGAAGTCCTACACGGAAAAACAGAGAGGAGTGTAAAAGGTTTCCTTCGGTGTGGCACACGGACATCCTCACCGCGCTCTGATGAATCTCACACTCACGGGTGCTTTCTTGTCAATAGGTTTGATGACAAACTTCTTGTCATTGAAAGCGATGTTTCGAATCTCACTCCAGGGGAATCCAATCTTTGGGGTCAACCTGGGAAAAAGATCAAGTTGTGGTTCATTTGAAATGTTCTAACTTTACATCATGGTAAACAGCAGATCGAGCATAAACAGACCAGCTGTACGGACACAATTATTTTAGGAAACCTGGCACAATATAACATAACATATGCATCAAATGAGTGAATCCTCTGTTCTTTGAACAACACTGCCATCTAGTGGGGGCTTTAAACAACACAAAATGAACCACTATCAGCGATCTTTCTAAAAACATTCATTCAGTTCAACCGATAGTATAACAAAACATAATATTGCATTTTGTCACATCCCTAGATCATGCGCCGACAAACCTTTATTAGCATTTCTGTCAGAGACATCTTCACCTCCTCTATGCTGCAGATTAGTAATCCACTGCCAACCACAGCTCTGAGCTGCTTGCAGGGATGTGTCTGTGCACATGCCTTTTGGGAAATTAAATCCTTCATAAATCTAAGTTTGTTTAAAGAAGATTTATGTCCATAAATAGAAGACTTCTCTGTCACTGCTGACACTTCTATCCCAGACTAAAACTTGTGTTATTTTATAGTATGTTATTTGTCCGCAGAATGATGCATAACTCGGTTGTAAATTACTGCGCGTTGGTGTCTTACTTGTCTTCATTTTCATAGATGTTGAGGCCAAGAGCATCCACACCCAGCCACAGCTGTGTGCCCTTCTTGTTTTTAATCTGGAAGTAGTTAACTCCATACATCTCCAAGTCCTGAGCAATTTTAAGATATTCCATCATAGAATCCTCTCTAAAAAACAGGACAAACCAACGAGGTCAGAAGACTTTACATCACAGTCTTTTTATTACAATAAATGATCTGTAACGCACAAATAAATGTGTACGCTCTAACATATCTGGAGAACGTGATAAGGAAAGTCTGACACACACCTGAGCATTCCTCTGTGTTCTTCGTGCCATGTCTGTATCCTGTCCTCCCATTGCTCCTTGGTCAGTTTGTGCTGCTCCAGGACTCTGCACACAAACACAATGACTTTCAGAATAGTTTGGCCTGGAGGAAATCACAAAACAGTGAACGGAGACATGTTTTGACAGATCTGGTGTGAGAGAACTGAAGTTAAACCTCCCACAGTAAGCAGCAGTTTGGTTCACAGTAGAGCCATATGCTGCAGCTTGTGATATATTTTGTGAGTGTGAATGAGTGTGCGTTTGTACCTCTGAGGCAGCAGTCTGTCATGAGAAAGGTAACCTGGCTTGTGGACATCCTTGTTGTAGTCTCCGTACTTGGCCTGCACAGAATATGAAGCCAGTAGGACAGCGGTCTCTGGGGGACAGTAGTTCTCATCGTTCAGGATGGCCTCCTTCACCTGGCAGAATCAGAATGAGTTGTTACCTTTAACAAATACATTTCAGTTCAGATAATTTACAATGGTATTTTTTGAGCTGCCCAGCTGTTACTGACCAACAAAAATAATTTAAATATACCCATTTAATCAATCGTCACATATTTTAGGAGATGTAAATATCACTTAAGATTCCAATAAGAGAAAAATCCAAGCAACCAAAAGCATGTTTGTCTGGCCCACAATGAGACTTATTGTTTTTTCATGTGACTAATTCCAAATCTATGGAAAGCAGTAGTAGAAACATATTTCATTATACACCTACACACTTGTTTTTAGTATAATATAAAAGACTTGTTGAAACTTAAAGTCCTGCTTACCTGCAGGAAGAAAAGTCTCTGGGTGATCTCCTGGATAAGCTCCTCTGAGACATCCTCAGGGAAGAATTTAGATCTGAACTTAAACTGTAGAGGATTCTCTTTCTTCACATCCTGCTGGGTCACCTGGAAAATAAAGGCAAAGCTCTTATCCATCAACTATACACTTGGTACCACAGCCTGAGCTAGGTTGGGCAGCTAGGATGAGCTTGCCAGCCTGTAATAATGTCCTATTTGCTTTAAACTTCAGAACTCCACGCAGCAGACCATCAGGCATCGGAAAATGCCCAACGGTGCTTAAAATGTCCACTGGGACCCAAACATCCTTGAAGAACAGCATTGAAACGAAATGTTAAGGTCAGGGCAAAAAAGGAGGTTAAACAGTGGGAGACTGACCTTCTTGTTGAGTTTGAGCCAGGTGAGATAACCTTTACTGTCCATATACTGTAGGCCAAAGAACCAGACCTCTCGCAAACCCACTGTCTTCACAACCTGAGAATAAAATACAATTTAAGGTGACAAAGCATCAGTATAAAAAGACAGCGCCCCTGCTACCTACTTGACTAGATAGAAGAATTTGTCTTGTGTCTGACTGAAGCATACATGCTGACACCTCTCCATCACCCCAAATCAAACCACACATTTCTCTATTGAAGGCTGCTCAGGCAGAAACTGCATTTTGAAAATCACTAAGCACTCAGCATGCGTCATGTCCTTTATGCTCACCTGATCAAAGAGCTGTTTTCCTGTGGTGTTAGGTTGGATGGCAAACTCCAGCTCTGCATCCATGGTGGTCACACGGACGTTGATCTAGAATACAAACAAAACAACAAGTTGACTTTGTCATATTAACAAAGATTTTACATTGAGGCATCATATGCACCGATATCTACACAGCCAATGCAGCACAGGCAGTAGACCCAGAAGCAGCTGATGACATTAAACAGAGTGGGCCTGACGTTCTTCCTGTCACACACACACAGACATTGAGATCAGAGTTGGTTTAAAAAAAAAAGAGCAGTGTACTGAGGAAGGTTAGAAGCACAATAACAGAGAAAGTGAAATTCTGAAGTTTAGCAAGAGTGGCGGGAGGGAAAAACACAGAGTACGACAGGAAGGGAGATGATCTGCGGTGTAGTCTCACTGAGATTAAATTACAAGAAGGTTACTGTGGACGAGCCAACCATATAAAAATGGAGGGAAAGGAAAATGGACAACGAAAGAAGAAACTGAGGCAACAATCTTTCCTTTCCCTCTGAGCAATTATACACAAAACCTCAGGAACGCTTGCTCTGCGTTTCTCTCCCCTCTAATTTCTACAGCGTCTCTCATCTTCATCTCCCCTTTTCTCTCATTTCTATAATGAATAATCCATGAAACATAGGTCTGTACAGTGGATAAGTGGACTTCCCAACCCCACATGGAGCTCAGACTGTCATGTATAGGCCTCTTTCTTCTCATTACTTACCCATGAAACATTGCCGTACTTTCTCCACATTAACAAATGTGAAATACCAACGTGTTTGCCTCCGTCTTATGACGCCGTGTATGTGGTATACTGTGGTATAATGTGACTGAGCACTCGATATACTCCCTGCCTGGGACTCTCTGGCAAAGAGTCACCTACGGCTATACTTTTTTGCAAATATGTTGCAGCTGTCTCAAATAACACGGGTTACATGTCATCCGACACCAAGCTGCAATAAACTTGTACTTATCTAACCCAGTTTCTACAAAGGTGGAGAGGACAGTGCTATCAAAACGAATTTTACTTAATCCAGTAAATCCATATCTAGATACGAAGTCACGTCAGATAAATCTACCTTTCATGGGAATGAATTCAGACTGTGTTGGTTTCAGAAGCAGCTGCCTCTCTGACTTTCTAAGTATTTACAGCGAATGTAATGCTGAGCAAGCATTCCCAAGTGAATGTCTACAATGTTCCCTCCCCTATATTTGTGTGGGGACCGCCGGCTGTGACAGAACCAATCTTTGTGCTGTCAGTGTGTGTCTGTCACAACATAGCCAACCCACAGAGCAGAGATAGGTGGAATCCCGTAAGGACCAGACGGTCAGTTAATCCTGTCTCTCCTGCAGAGAGGGGGAGGAGAAAACAAAACACAGAGACACCGACTCAGCTAATCACACACTCTGACAAAGGAGATGTCTCAAAGGAGCAACGTTTGTAAGCCTGTCCTTATAGGACACTGCCCGTGTGGTGATATTAGACACATGCCAGTCATTACAAGAGCCAACTAGTTGTGTTTCAAAAGTAAAAAGGACTAGAAGTGCTCTTAAAATAAGCAATATTTTGTGAGTTATCTGCGATTTTGCAGGTAGAGGCGTGTAAACTACCTGTGAATTCAGGAATGTTTGCTTAGTGCCGTTACAGCATCATAGGGAAGACTGAAGATCATTATAACCTAAAATCATTTGCAATTAGTTTTTTGGAGACATAGTTTGTGTTTGCATGCTAATTTTGTCTTTCCACATTACACGCTCATTTAGATGAGGTAACACGCTTCACTCAGAGTTGTGCTTTACTGTGTTTTACTGCTGTACTACTCCCATCCCATGTTGTGCTAGTATTTACTAATAAAAACTGGATATATGAAGCAGGAAATACATCCGTCTCCTTAACTTCCCCTTTTCCTGTATATTTCGAATCTTCCTCATGTTAAACTAGAGTTAGTGATGAACACGTAAATATTAATTAAAGCAACAATATATTTAATGTGGTGGGCATTACTGACCACTGTCCTTGTGGCTTCTTATTGGCTGAACACACGTTCCATAGTTGAAGACACCTGACTCAGGTGATCCACAGTGTGTATGGCATAGATAGTTCAAGGACCAGGAATCCAAACCCTTGTACATTTCAGGCATAAAGATAAGTTCTTACACAGACAGACCTCTTGTTAAATGTGCAACTGTCTAGTTACTGTAAGCTGTTTAGAGAAACTTTACTGAGAGACGCCTTAAGACACACACACACACACTTCAATCAGTAGAGCTGCTAATCAGGCCTGCTGGGCTCTGAGCAGCTGTCTGTCCCTCTGATTAACCCCCCTGCAGGGTGAGGCGGGCATTAGAGAGGAGGAGGAATGGAAGGGGAACTGATAGCGGAGGTGGAATCACCACTACATCCAAACAGAAACATTATCATTTTTGTGTGTGTGTAGGGGGGGGGGGTCATCCCTTAACAAGAGAACCAAAAAATTGACTTTTCCATGACCAGCCGACTGATGTGACAGGATCTGACATTTTTCCAGTGGCTTTAAAATATATACTTGAGAGATAATAGATGGGAACCAGAGGACCCTGCTTATTCTGCATTAATTAATGAGGCGAATGGTCAAACAAGAGCACAAGCACTGAAACTCCTCCCTTCCCGTAACCTTCAGTGTTTTCCTGCCTCTTAAAATTCCTCCTGGGTGTCTCCTGAGCACTACATCTAAACCCTCCTTTCCGGTCTTCTCTCTTGATTTTCCATTATTTTCAGTCTTTCCTCTCCTGACACTCTCTCCGTCATCTCTTCACCTTGCTTCCATAGTTCCACAGAAACAGGATGTTGACATCAACCAACCCCAATATACAGAGCAGATCCCCCCTCTCCAGCAGACTGAACAACAGACACAAGCAAGGAGGTCAGGGTCTCTTCTTGTGGGGTGCTGTCACTGTCCCTAATATAAAGCAGGCTAAGGCAAAGTAAAGTCTATAATATAATCAATTTCAGGGAGGCTCAGACTCCTTGAAATTGATGATATTTTACACTTTATCTCCACAGATGCTGATGTCCTCAGATAGGGTAATGTTTAAAAAAAAACAAGAATGCTGGAATTAATTACATTTTTTGGAGGTTATTGCAAAAGCACTAATTCAAAAGACAATCTCAGACCCCTCTCTACTGGTATAAAAAAACTCATTTGTTACTCAACCTTGCAAATGTTTTTGTGCTAGATGAATGCTGAAGCATACGAGGCCTGTTCCAAAAGTTTTCATGTCTGTTGACAAGTTTTCATTCTCTGGCACCAGTCCCAGAAAAGGTCATGTCAGATGGGCCCTGCTCTTGCTTCCTCTGTTTATTGTGTCGGTGCTACTTAATGAAAAGCTGTATATTCACTGGTCACTCGTCTGTGACAGAGATGTCGCCCTCAGCAGAGCTCCACTGCTCTAGGAGCTGTTTTTGGGATGATGTCGTGGTGGCTCAGGGGACAAGAAGGAGAAGTAGAGGATTACATCAGTAGCTTCTTAATGCTATGCATAGATACACTTCACTTGTAGTGGCATCTAAAGCCCATCACTCCCAAATAGTAGAAAGGTTTCTGGTTTCAGCTTACCTTACCTAGCTTGACCTTAAAATCTTTTAATGAGAGAAAGTCAATGTAAGTTTTGTTTAGATTTCATCCAGTGTCCAGAGATGGAATTATTTAAAACGACTACATTAGCTGCATTTTAAAAACATTTTGTTTCAGGCCAGATGCTGTAAAATGACAACCGTCAGATGGAATATCCCCAGATCAATGTGTGCTCCTCTCAAGACTGCTGTTGATGAAAAAGCAGCATGACAACAGTGGGAATGAAACATCCTTGGAGGCACTGCATCAAATTGGTTTTGTTTTGGCGCTGTTCACATCCTAGGAGTCTGGCATTCTCTCCCCCTTTAAGCAACAATAGCAGCAGTGTTGCAGTTGCAAGGCCCATGGGCCTGGCCGCTCACTTCACACTCTGGCTGTTGTTTACTTGAAAGAAGTAGGAGAAGTGGGAGCAGCCATGGGGATGAATCTGCCACTTCACAGACCCTTCAAATGTAGCTATGGGCATCAGTGTATGACAACTATTATGACAACTAAAGAGCAATTCTAAAAAGTAGGTTTTATAGAATCGTACTAGATGTGAACAAACAAGTTATGACGGGTACCTCACATATATCTCTATATCTAGATATAGAGATATCTGAGCTACTGCTTAAAAGGCTGTAACACCACAACTCATTTTTTCCATCCCGCAGAGAAAGTGCCTTGCACAAAGTGTTTTTTTTCCTGGCTTCTTCCCCTTGCAGCTGTGCAACTCCTATGCCTCCACTGAACACTGCATAATCAAAAAAACATTGATATATTTATGCAAACACTCCCCAAGCTTTTTTCAGTCTCTTACCGGTTTTGGCATCTTTGCTTCCTCTCCTCCTTACACCAGACAGTTCAGAAGATAAATCCGTCCCACGACGGGCAGCAACACCTGTATCACACAACGCGAAAGTGAAAGAGACTATTTTACAATTGAGATCACGTTATACATGGGTGAATACACCAAGCTGCATAGTTACCACATTCACTGTATAGTGTTCTCTCAGTTATTTAAAGGTCTAATAAAACAACTAGATAACATTTCATCATACATACAATGAAACACAATAGAATGTGGCAAACGTTATTTTATGTAGACATTACTTTAATATACACATCTAATCTAATAAATTACTGGGTGTGAGGTGGACAATACAATGCATTAGGCACAAAATAAAACAGTTTTAGGTGAAACAAGTTTTGTATGAAGATTACATTAATGAGAAACAAAACTCCAGTGAGTACCATTGCTAAATCTGTTAATGACTGCGAGGCACTGAAACTCAGCCAGAGGAAGCAGGACCTAATCCTGTTTTCACTCAATATTTGCTATCACTTTGGATAAGTGTACATACAGTTACTATTCCAATTATTCATGGAGGCGATTAGTTTAAACATAATTACTAAGAGACTCTGACAATTTAAAATATGGAAAATACATGACTACTGTTTTTGGCAATTACCTAATTCTAATTCTATTACCTAATTCTACCTATAACCTAATTCTACTAATCAGCCTGAATGATCTAGGGATTATGTTTTTGATAGTGTATATTCACAGTAGCATCTCTACAGTGGTCTGATACACTTTATCATAGAGACAGTATCACAATCACGAAATCTATCCAGTGTTTAATCAGCTAAATAATAGAGAAATAACACACCAGAATCTGCTTTATGTTAAAATAAATGCCTGGACAACCCTCTGTCGCTCGTTGGTTCACCAACCCAAATGTTTGGAAACTCAACTGGCTTAAACTCAAGTAGAAGAAGAGGGATCATCGAGTAAGATGTAAGCGAGTGTAAATCTGTCATCAGTCAATGTGAGCGACAGAAAGAAGCGATAGAAACGATGCTTAGTGGTTTAAAATATGATGGGACACGAGCCGCCGGCGCTTTGCGCTGTGACGTCGCCTCCACGCGAACGTGCCCACTTGTAGCTTGTGAGCAGTTAGTTAGCTTGTTTGGCTATTTACCCGCCGAGCTGGCTTCCGTTACGTTGTAATTTAACACATGCGCCATTTAGTCGAACTGTACTCCGTAAATATTACAGTAATGTTAGTCGACTCGTCTTTTCTAAATACTCAGAGTGGACACAAAGAGTGGACGTTGACTGATTGGCGTTTTCAAGCTAGTGGGTGTCACAGTCTCTATAACGGTACAAACGTTAGCGCTGACACGCTCATAACGTTACATGT
The DNA here is from genome assembly GCA_032270685.1 of Microctenopoma stevenorrisi. Classification (NCBI taxonomy): domain Eukaryota; kingdom Metazoa; phylum Chordata; class Actinopteri; order Anabantiformes; family Anabantidae; genus Microctenopoma; species Microctenopoma stevenorrisi. The sequence goes on from JAUMTR010000012.1 coordinate 7,279,800, forward strand.
CAACTTTTCAAACCTTCCCAATGTTCGACATTTTTCACCAAATCTGCCCCCAAATATAAGAAAGTAGCCAGAAATGTTTAACTTCAGGGGCTGCGGTGCGTTTACAGACCGCTAAAGAAGCACAGCTTCATTTATCTGGTGTCATATAAAATATGAACTGGGCGAACACGAGGACATCCGCTGTTCCATCAAACTTGAAGAGAAGCTCGTGTTTTAGGGAAAGGCAACTCACCGGAGAGTCCTGAAATTGATAACGGAGCCTGGTAACGTCGACTGCGGCAAAATATCCGCGGTGACAAACTCGCTGTAGTTCCCGTCGCTTATCTCTCCGCCTCTTTACCGAAACAAATTAGCACGGGCATGGAAAAACCGTTAGAGTCTTCACGGCCATAAGGCGATTTGGGGTGTCACTGTCGAGCCCGCCGGAATAAAACACCGCGGCTTCCGCTCTCCGCCCCAAAATAAAAGCCTTTCTGTCGGAAAAACTCGGAAGAACAGCGATAGTCATTTATAATTATAAGTATTCTTAGAACAGCCATAAGAACGAAAATAATAAAATATAGCGAAGAAAGAAAATAATACCAGTACAAACACAGTCTCCCACTCTTAAATAACAGCGTTGCTACCAAACGCTGACACCAATGACCAAAAACAGGACCAAACACATTTTATATACATGTTTCCAACTATCGGGTTGTAACTTTTATTTTGTTTGTTCCCCATTTTGAAGGAACAATGTCTGATTTCCGGTCTCGTTTTCACTTTCTGTCACCAACTTGACGTGTGTAAATTGTGGAGATGTACAACATGGCTGTCAGGAGAAGAGAAGAGGAATGGATGCAAGTTCCGTGTGGGGCACATAGCGTGTCACGAGGTGTATGTGGAGTCTTTATAGTAGTGTGAGAGTGAACACGTGGGCTGTGCATGCAGGGATTTAGATTTAAAGAGCAGTTCTTCTACTCTTCAATGTTTCTGAGTGTGTCAGAGATCCACACTCTGGACCTGCTGGCAGACTGCGTTAGATCAACCACACATCCAACCTGATCTGAGTTAGTAGCAGTTAAGATGCCTTAAGACTGATCCAAACATCCATGCACACATCCAACACAGTCCTTCTGTAAATCCTACCGATGTTGCTGCAATGTCCACTCTGGACAATCTGTGAAGTGTCTTTCAACCCAACCACTGCAACCAGTTAATT
>JAUMTR010000012.1:7299916-7337965 GCA_032270685.1 Microctenopoma stevenorrisi
CACAGAGCAGTAGAGCTACCATTCCCCCCCACCGGGACGTTTTCCTGCCTGGAAAAACACACACACGTTACAGCATCCGTAAAACAGTCTCCTTTGTCTGATTCGTTGGCTCCTTCGCTGCTCCGCCTCCCTGTTACTTTTGCCTTTCTCCAAGTCGTAGTCTTATTGTCTAATATTACACTGGAAGACTTGCACCTTAATCTCGTTGTACAATGTCTCATTGCTACAATGACAATAAAGATTCTGATTCTCCATCTTTCGTTTCTATATATTTCACAAAAATATTCTTGAAGAGATGAAGATAATATTAACATATACTTTTAGTAGAGAAATGTGTGTGTGTGTGTGTGTGTGTGTGTGTGTATGTATGCACATAGGCCAAGTAGTTCCTGAGTCACTGTTCTGACATCCTAATATAATCCACTGATGTCTGGAGCCATGCCCAGTGACTTACTGGTATTATTACCCTGTGTGTGTGTGTGTGTGTGTGTGTGTGTGTGTGTGTGTTAATGGTTTCTTACCTGACCATATATGCATTGTGTGCCACCTGTTTAATCTCCCAGTCTGACCACGGTATGTGTTGTGAGTCACAGTCTGGCCACTGCTTTGCTGACACACTGCGTGTAGCATTACTGGCGATCTAAGCTCTTAATCTGTTGCGTTTCTTCATCGTATGAAGCTCGGAGGCTCCTTTCTAAAATATGAACAGTTTGTTTGCTTTGCACTCTGGTGTCTAATTAATGCCTCGCACTGCCAGTCTCGCCACAGTGCCTGCAAACCCTGCCACGCTTCCCTCACGCCGGCCGCGGTGCCAGCTTTCCAATGCACGCACACAGGCTTCACGGTGGTGCTGCAGTGCACGCACGAAGGTGACAAGGCATGCAAAAAAAACATGTCTCAGTTTTGGTTCACACAGTAAACAGTCCCACAAACTGGTGGCACGAGAATTTAACGTTTTTTTTCCCTCTGTCTTTCTCTCTGTCCACTCTGTGTCTCAGGGGACTAAATGAGATTACTGTAATCCAGCACGGCGATGGAGAAGCGGAAATCCAAACGCTATTTACTTTATCCTCTGTTAATGTCTCCACCTCGCTCTCTCCTCGTCCGACTCTCTCTCCCAGTCTGTCCAGTTTTACAGTGATGACTGCGACGTCGCACGTTGTGCATGGAGGCATCTGATGAACACATTTGCACCTCTTTCTCTCCAGATGACATCCTGCAGGGGGAGGATGGTCCTCTGTGTGCAGCAGAAATTGGCTCTGAACTCCAGAAGCAGTTTGCCATCCTGCCAGGTTGGTGCGATTTCTTTGCCTCACACACAGTTTGATCTTATGAAATGAAACGTGAGACGTGGAGGAATAGTAGAAGGATGCTGGTGGTAATTTAACAGGTTGACCTGGAGGCATTGGTCACTAATGAACGTTTTAAAATGTGCTGTTGGCTTCCATGACAACCGTTGTTTATGGTCGTGTATCAGATCAGGTTTGAGTCGTACACACATCCTCACAATGATCTAGACTCTGCTCACACACACATTCATAAAGCAACATGAACCAAACACATGTGCACGAAACGGCAACGACAAGCTTGGCCCTGGACTGTGTTACCATGACGATAATACCTGTCCATGTGCATAATTCATCGCCACAATGATCTGGTTTGTAATTCGACCCAACGACAGAAGACGGAGACACAAAGAGAGAGAGAGAGAGAGTCAGCTGAGAAAGTTTGGAAAGGTTTTATGTGAGATTTAACCCGCTGCACTTCCTGATTCATCCCTATGAATTAAATTCTGCCGGGACGTCCCACTGACGGTTCTGCTGTCTCTCCTCCTAACTCTATCTCTGCAGGTGGACGAGGCATGAACGGCAGTCCCATCGTCATCTTTCCAGAATTCCCAGCTTTCAGCGAGCTAGATGATGAGGAGGTCCAAAATGTCCTCAGCTACCTCACCAGCATCCCCAGGTTAGCCCCCCCCCCACACACACACACTTAATTTAGTTTGACAACAAACAAACAGAGCAGGGAATCTGGCCAAACTGTGTCATACCACGTGGAGCCAGCAGATGTCAGCGCAGCACCACAGGCTGCACAATAATAAAGATCTGCAGAAACAAAGATTGTTTGGTTCATTAAATTCTCCTCCTGTATTCTGCTCCCTCCCCCCCCCTCCTTTCTTTCACCTTTTCTTTAGTGCTGAGCAGTGCTCTCCCATCACGCACACACACGCACACACACTTGAACAATAAAGGGGTGGAGGAAGGACGTCGATGCATGCTGTTGTACTGCTGTTTATGTTTATGTACATGTGTGTATTTCTATGTGTGTCATGGCGGCTTCTCTGTGTATCAATTTTTTTTATGTGGCTCATCACCTTTCATACCCCCCACCCCCACCCCCTTTCTCCCCACCAGCTATTTGCACTCAGCTGCCAGTTGGCTGCGCTCCGGGCTCTGATTGGCTGTGTAGGGACAGCAAGATGCGGGGGGAAGCTGTAATTGGCTGAGGGTGTGGTATGCGAGTGGTGGAAGAGGCAAGGGGGGGAGGGAGGGAAAAGGAGGAGGGAGATGCTCCTTAAGGATGAGAACAGTCACCTCTTGTAGATGCAGGAACCAAACACGGGAACAGAAGGAATAAGGATAGATCCAGGAAGACTGGGATTATTTCTTCATGACGACGATTAAGGATTTCTGGCCTCTTTGTCCTGGATTAGCAGCATTTCTTCCAATTCCGTCGGCTTCATTATTGTGATTAGACATTTTTCCCACTTGAGATGGATTGAGGATTTGCCGCTGCAGCATCCACTGGGTAGCGTGTTCATTTTCATAATGTGCATGTGTGCGATGAATACTGGCCAATAACACCCCAGATGGACCATCTCAGCAGTGCGTGTGTGTGTGTGTGTGTGTGTGTATGTGTGTTGGCCCGTGTGCGCGTTTTTTTTTTTTTGCTCTTTGCTGGTGTATTGGAGTCTAGATGTCGATTTGTCCAGCGGGACGTTTAGTGGAAATTCCGCATTCCCGCGCATACACATACGCTGACACACACACATTAGCTTAATGAGGCTGCTACATATGGCACAGCCTGTAGAATGAATGGGAGGATTTCCACATGCAGACACACACACAATGCACACACGAGCCAAGGTTGCCATGGTAATCACAAGGGTCTCTCATAATCATCACTGATGACAAATGGTGACTACAGACATACAGACATCTGGACAAAGGTTCAACCTTTGCTCTGTAGTTGAAATAAATAATGTACATGTTTATTGTGTAGGGCAACAAAGACGAGAGAGTGTGTGTAAATGTTAGAGATGCTGATGTTCATCAATAATCATCCAGCCTGCAGACAGCTGATGGAAAGGTTTTATTGGTCTAATAATAATAATAATGCTCTGCACAGTAGTTTGACCTGTTTTCTAGACTTGAACCTAGTTGGCAAACACACATATCGACGAATGTTTCCCTGCTGATAACGGCGTGTGTGCCTCTCTCCTGCAGTGTTGCAGCATCGGGAGTGGGTTTCATCCTGGTCATCGACAGACGTCTGGACCGATGGGCCGCCGTCAGGGCCACCCTGCTCCGCATCGCAGTAAGATGCAGCGTGTTTGTGGATAAGTAGTGTGTGTGCGTGTGTGTGTGTGCGCGCACATTAAGATAACATCTCGCTGGAGCAGAGAAGTGTGTGAGCCTCATCCTGTAATTGTTTTTTAGCCAGCAGCCTTGTATTTGTGTGCCATTAGCCTACTGGCCTACTTCTTGGAAAGTGTAAAACTTTCAATTCTCTCTAAGATGACAATTTAAAGAGGGAGCAGGAAAAAGAAGCATAAGTGGTGGAGGATTTCCATCCGTCATCATTGCTCCCTGAGGCCCTTAATCTGAAAAACAGGTATTTATAATGTGTGTGGTCGGGGGGAGTTTTCCAGAAACGTCATTGTCGTGAAACAATGATAAAAATGAGCACAAAAGAAACATCTTTTCCACCTGCGAGTCATGATTAATTGGCTCTGCCACCACGAGGAGGAAGCTTCACCACATCAGTTGTTAAGATGCCCATACTGTGTAACACCGTTTAACAGGTTCAACGTATGCAGATACATGCTAATATATGCTAATTGGACACTGATTATCATCCGGCCTAATGGTGTTTCCATGGTGCCAGGAAGCAAATATCCCCACTGTGGCCATGATGAGGCACCTTGTTCTAGTAACTGAACTTCACCAAGTGTCACTCACACACACACACACACACACACACACACACACACACACACACACACACACTCGAAACACTGAAAGGTGTGTTTTGCTGATAGCAGGGAACTAATAAATAGTTTTCTCTTTGTTTTAATTGGTTCAAAGCCGTGTAATTTAAATGGTACTAGGTGTATTATGCTGTTCTGAGTTAATTGAAAGTCTAAAAAGGTTTTATGTGAACTGAGTAAAGATAAGAAAGAATCCTATTATAATAAAATTATGATGAAGTGGATGACACAAGCAGGAGGAGCCCCCTGATGTGGAGCGGTGTTCAGAGTAGAATTCATCAGCTTCTCTCTCTCCCGTCTTTTCTTCCCCGGTCACCTCTCTCGCTTTTTTCCGGCCCCGTGCTCCTACTGTCTCTCTGCCCCATGGCGTCGCCAGCTGCTTTCCTTTCCACGTGGCAATTTAAAGAACAACTTTACATGAGGGCAGAACACACAAAGACAGTGTGTGTGTGTGTGTTTGTGTGTGTCCACCACGCCTGCCTCCTAACTCCACCTAAAGGCACGAGGAGCAGGTGGTGAGAGGAGTGTCTCTCACTCTTTCCTTCTCAGTGCCCTCCGTTTTATACCCTCTGGTGCAGACGCTCTTGTTGGGGACACGCCCGCCTTGTCCACCAGCCAGTGACACACAGTCTCGCTGAAGAATCTTCAAGGTCATCCACAGCCGTGCAGTAACAAGATGGAGAGATCCTCCCACAGTGCAGACCTGCAGTCTCTAATGATGCAATGAGAATAAACTTTGACCTCTCCAGTCAAGAAATGTAATAATTCCTGCTGACGTTACATAGAAATAGAAAAGTGGAGGCTACAGTCACTAAGTGAATCCACATGATATGCAGTGCAATGCAACACCTTCCTCTGTGTTGCAGCCCAGCTGGGTGATTTAGTGTAATAAACATGCAGCCGTTGGAGCATGCTGCAGAGGAGCATCACTGCAGGCTACAGATGGCTCCGTCAGCTGGTGCAGGCTCGAATTAGCTTCAACAGATCATTGTCAGCAGCCAAACACAGTGTCAGTACAGGAAAATGTCTAAAAGCAAAAGAGATGCAGAGAGTAGAGGGTTTGGTCCCGGGAGAATGATGTGGATGTCATTAGTGGACTTGACTGGAGGGGTTCTCCTCCCCGCTCGCTCATAAAAAAGACTGCAGATCAGAGATCAACAGCAGAGGTCGTATTAATCCTTATCATTTATTTATCTGTGAGGGGGGGCACTGAGGCGTGTGTATTCTCATGTTAATGCAGAAGAATTAATGACCTCAGGTGATTTATTGAATCTGACTCCAGTTAAAGATACTCTGGTTTGTGTAAATGTACATATTCTGCATGTGCAGGTGTAGTTTGCTATAATCAGAACACAAAGGAGCGCGTGTGGAAAATCATAAAGAAACCTGCCTGTCAGCAGCTTTACAGCAGACAGCGTGTGTGTGTGTGTGCGTGTGTGTGTGTGTGTGTGCGTGTGTGTGCGTGCGTGTGTGTGTGTGTGCGTGCGTGTGTGTGTGTGCGTGCGTGTGTGTGTGTGTGTGTGTGTGTGTGTGTGAACCAAAAATAAATGATGGGTTGCTACACTTGCTTCCCCTGCATCGTCACTCTCCCTATCGTTCTGTCATGGACCATGCTTTTACCAAGAACGGTTTCTATGGCAACGTGCATTTCAGGACTACGGTGTGTGTGTGTGTGTGTGGATGAATGTGCGTTTCTGTGGGACGAAGGTGAATTTCTTCTTTGTGATGATGTCGGCGCGTGTTCACGTTGTAACCTCATATGTGTTGAAGCGGTTGCTGGTCAGGTTGGGAGCATTAGCAGCAGTAGCTAACAGAAGTCCGTAGACTCCATCATTAGATGAATCTCGGAAAAAGAACAATGAAGACAGCAACACTTGAGTGATGGAAGGGAAGTGTGTGTGTGTGTGTGTGGGGGGGGGGTGTGTGTACCCCACATCGATTTATGATGCCTAACAGGGCGGAGCAATCCGCCCTGGAGGGTTTTAGATGAGGCCGTAACCAATAAAGCCTTTGAGCTGAGAGGCCTCCTGGGCCGCTGCCTGTGCAAAGGCAATTCTGCGCTTTTTAACCTGTTAGTGTGGAGGTGGACAGACAGGAGCTGCCGTTACTCCCAAAGACACAAGGGTAATAAAATCTCACAACGACAGTGATGAAATGTGGATAGTTATTCCTCAGGACGGCCATAACACAGAAATAAAAGATGTTGGGTTGATATAATTCCAGTTTACAATAATTGTAAAATTAGGTTCTGCACCTTTAGGGAAATGTTGTGGAAAACCAGTAACTTTAATTAAAAATTATTGATTTAATGAAAATATAAAATGGGTGGAGATCACTGATCTTAGTCCGGATTTTTTTCCCCGCACTTTGTCTCTCAGGGCTCATTTCCGGGGAACTTACACTTGGTTCTCGTGTTGCGTCCCACCACCTTGTTCCAGCGGACTCTGTCGGACTTCCTGTTCAAGTTCAACAAGGATGAGTTCAAAATGAAGGTGCTGGTGTGATTCGTACGCTTCTCTCCTGCATATCACACATGTGCGTTGTGTAGCTCAACACATTGTGTTTCGTTCAGGTGGTGATGCTGAGTTCGGTGACTGAGCTCCATGCTTATATCGACCCGGGACAACTGACCAGAGAGCTGGGAGGCACACAGGAGTACCACCATGACAGCTGGATCTCCCACCGCACTGTATGTGTGTGTGCACACACATACACACACATCTTTGCTCTCTTATCCTTCAGAGTCGGAGCACAAACACTGAAGAGTCACGTCTGTGTGTGCACTTCTCTCCTGCTGTTCTAATACGCGATTCCTCCCGTAGGCGATCGAGGCCTTTGCCCTGATGGTGAAGACCACGGCTCAGACCCTGCAGGCGTTCGGCACTGAGCTGGCAGAGACAGAACTACCCAACGACGCGGAGGCCACCACCAACCTGCTGCACGCACACACTCTGAAGAAAGACAAGATGAAGGTCTGTTCCCCACACACACACACACACCTATGTGTGTTCTGTGTTTGCCAGCTCTGTCTGCTGGTGCATGGTTTCTCCTAAAGCACTTCTGTCTGTGTCGTTTCCAGGAGGACCTGCAGGTGGCGCTGTCGCAGGGCAGGCGTCTGCTGGATTGTATCAACGAGCCTCTACACACAGACCCAGAATACAGCATGACACATGATGAACAGGAGAATTTAGCTACTGTACAGAGGTGAAGGGAGAGATGAACAGAGACGCTACGTCCCATGCTCCCCCTCCTTCTCTCCACCCTTTGCTCACCTATGTTCCTCCCTCCCCCCAGGCTCCTGGGGCAGCTTGATGAAACGGAGGCGGCGTTTGACGATTTCTGGGAGCGTCACTGCACTAAGCTGGAGCACTGTTTGCAGCTGCGCCACTTTGAGCAACACTTCCGTGAGGTGAGTTGGGTGGAGGCAGCGCGGGTGTAGTCGTTCTAGAAGTTGATGTTCACCTGCATCCGCAACTGAGCTCGGTAACGTCGGCAATGCACGTGTGTCGTAGGTGCGCTCCCAGCTCGATGTGACGTCGGAGCGCTTGGCGGGTTTCTCTGAGGTCACCATAAGCCCCGCCCACGGCGAGCACATCCTCCGAGAGCTGGGCGGCCATGAGGACAAAGCCTGTGTAAGACGCGCGCACACACACACACACACACACAGACCAGCGGACTGGAGGATGATGAGTCTGCTCTGCCTACAGTGAACGGAGGAGGAAGAGCGGAGGCTGATGTGTCATCACAGGCTTTTCTCTTTGGTTCGTTGTGATGTTCATCCTCGGTGTGTTCTCATAGGACTTACTGGACCGTGCCCTTTCCCTGGCCTGTGACGGCGACAGGCTGATAGAGAACGGCCACTATGCCGAGGACTCCATCAGGCCCAAGTGCAGCGAGCTGAGAGTGGTGTGTAAGGAGATCAGCTCCACTCTCAGGAGCAAGAAGAGTCTCCTGCTCCGAGCGATGGAGCTCCATCTCTCGCTGGAGAAGGTGGGAGTGTGGGATTTATGTGAGAGATTCTATTATTATTTATTATCAGCAGCTTGTAATAAGCCTCATCCCCTCCCCAGGCATCACAGTGGTGTGAAGAGGGCATCTTCCTCCTGGCGAGCCAGTCGGTAGACCGGTGTCAGTCTCAGGATGGAGCTGAAGCCGCTCTGCAGGAACTGGAGCGATACTTGGACACGGCGCCGCTGCACACCCTCGCTGACTGCAGTGCCATCTACTGCCAGTACGAGGCGGTGCTCACCCCTCAGCTTAGGGTCAGCAGGAAGCACATTTAACCGATTCACTGCTTTTAAGTGATAAGTTAACGTTCAGTTAATCTGACTCTGCTACAAATGGCTTCGGTCTCCATCAGGAGCAGGTGGAGCGAGTTTTCCAGAAGCAAAGCTCTGTCGAGGAGATGTTTGAGAAGAGACGCGTCAGCCTGAAGAAACTCGCTGCCAAACAGACCAGGCCAGTCCAGCCCGTGGCTCCTCGACCTGAAGTGAAGTCTCCGCTCTCCTCTCCCAGTAAGTCTGGGTGTAGTGTAGCATGTGTCAAGGCTTCACAGCGAATCAGAACGTGTCCAAACAGTGTTTGCTCTGTGCCATGCAGATCAGCAGAGGAAAGAGAGGAGATACTCTGCAGATAACGTCCTCGCCAGAAAGGTCAGAAGAAAGATTTGATTCGGTTTCGTCAAAGTGAAATAATCTTTCACAAAGTTGAAACGTGTTTTATCGCTGTAAACTGGTGAATGTCACTTTGCAGGCAGAGTCGCCGACACACAACGGCAGCACCAGGCACGCGTCTCTGTCCGAAGAAGAAGAAAACCTAGCCGTACTGCGTCGGTAAGGGGTCAAAGGTCATCCCAGGAGTCATACATCCTTTAAAAGGCTAAAATGAGAACATGAACTTCGGTGATTCAGTGTGACTGTATTTCTTCTGTGTGTCCAGCCACGTGATGAATGAGCTGCTGGAGACGGAGCGAGCGTACGTGGAGGAGCTGCTGTGTGTCCTACAGGTGAGTGCTGCTACTGACCTGTAATCCGTCGACCCGCCGGTAAATCAGTGGGTCTGATTTGTTGTACCGAACCTCAGGGCTATGCAGCGGAGATGGACAACCCCGCCGTGGCTCACCTCATTCCCAGCAACCTGCTCAACAAAAAAGACGTCCTGTTCGGCAACATGTCTGAAATCTATCAGTTTCATAAAAGGTTTGCCGCGAAATAAAACATTTAGCTTCATTTAGGTCACTTACTCCTGAAAAGAGCATTTGTTGGCTTTGACTTTATGATCTGAGTTCTTGCGGTTTGTCTCCAGGACGTTCCTAAAGGAACTGGAAGCGTACACAGACTGCCCAGAACTGGTGGGCCGCTGCTTTTTAGAACGAGTAAGCCCTTCTTCCAGGACACATTAGATACAACATGAGTCATTTTATTTTGTTAACGAGATGTTTGTGCCCCGTGCAGATGAAGGACCTGCAGATCTACGAGGCGTACTGCCAGAATAAACCTCGCTCTGAGAGCTTGTGGAGGCAGTGCTCGGACTGTGCTTTCTTCCAGGTTTGCCTCTCTCTCTCTCTCTCTCTCTTATTTCTAACCTTCCAGCTGTAACAACAGCAGCAAACTTTGCTGATTGATGCTTTGTGAAACAGGAATGCCAGAAGAAGCTGGAACATAAACTTGGTTTGGACTCCTACCTCCTTAAACCTGTTCAGAGAATCACCAAGTACCAGCTACTGCTTAAGGTGAGTCCTGTGCATGCACTCGCCCCCTGTCTTTCTCTCTCTCTCCGGACTTATGTCTCTACTTTGTGATCGCAGGAGTTGCTGAAATACAGCAAAGGCTGCGATGGCTGCGATGACCTGCAGGCAGCTCTGTCCTCCATCCTGGGAATCCTCAAGGCTGTCAACGACTCTATGCACCTCATCGCCATCACAGGATACGAGGTCGGAGAGAAATACGCATCTCTGGTGACAAACGTGCTCGTGCTACTGTTCGGCTGGCTCTGTTGGACGTGTCCGTCTCTCCTTCTTTCAGGGCAACCTGTCGGAGCTGGGTCGTTTGCTGATGCAGGGCTCCTTCAGCGTTTGGACGGAGCATAAGAAGGGTCACGCCAAGGTCAAGGATCTGGCCAGGTTTAAGCCCATGCAGCGGCACCTGTTCCTGCACGAGAAGGCTCTGCTCTTCTGCAAGAGGAGGGAGGAGAACGGGGAGGGCTACGAGAAGGCGCCGTCTTACAGCTTTAAGCACTCCCTCAGTGTGAGCTCCCAGTGGTCACATCTGAAAAGAAAATGCTAGTACAGCTCTGTAAATGCAGCGACTGTGGTTAACCTCCTTTGGTTCTTGTGTCTCAGATGAGCGCGGTGGGCATCACAGAGAACGCTAAAGGTGACAACAAGAAGTTTGAGATTTGGTGCAACTCAAGGGATGAAGTGTTTATAGTGCAGGTAAGGTCGAGCCCCAACAGGCCAGCAGAGTGATGGAGCATTTCCATAAGTGAAGAGAAACCCTATCACTGCGGTTGTTACTGTTTGTCCCGTCTAGGCTCCGACAACTGAGATTAAAACGGCGTGGGTGGATGAGATCCGCAAAGTTCTGACTCAGCAGCTCAAAGCCTGCAGAGGTGCGGGGAAACCCCCAGACCCACACACGCCAGCCGTACGTCTCCTGCCTTTGTCTGTTGGTAACTGTCGTATGTTTCAGATGCCAGTCAGCAGAAGAGCTCGGACTCCGTCTTCCTGAGTCCCACCAGCAGTAACACCTGCAGCTCCCTCAGGTTGGTGGGAACATGCGCCTACACATGTGGAGAACGTGATTTGATTTCTGTGTTGAACCTTCCTCTTCTTGTCTGTCTCAGTCCGTTCCGCGGCAGTGCTCAGAAGAACCAGAAGAAGCAGGAGGAGAAGAAGTCGGAGTCGAGTCCAGTCTCTGACACGAACTCCTCTTCCTTACCCAAACACAAAGGTGAGTGTTTGATCCGTGCTGCATCGTCGTCAACAGGTTTTATCTGTGCTTCAGGTTAAAGTCTCCTGACCGCTCTTCTCTTCATCACCGTCACGATCATGGTTCCTCTCTCTCTACTTTATTTCTCTGTCCCATCTATCTTATCATTACTTCTTCTCCCACTGCTTCCTCTTTTAAAACCATTGCTTTCAGATGAACCAGTGACCAGTCCGACCACTGACAGATCCTCAGTGGCTAAAAAGCGTTTTACTTTGCAGGGCTTCAGCAATCTCAAGAGTCCAAAAGGTAAAATTACAGGTTAAAACGGGCACATGATGCGCGGTTTAGTTAGATTAAGTCCTATCATATAATGTTATGCTTCAGATATGCTGGATGTTGAAGTGGAGAGGCGCCGGCAGAGGCTCGGACTCACTGAGCGGCCAGCAGTGGTGCAGGGGCTGCACACACAGTTATATTTCTAACAGCTGGGGGTAAATTAGCCAATTATTACAGAGGAGAGTGGTGCAATCAGCAACGTGGCTGATATGAAGCATCTTATTACTGTATATTTGCTAACAGTTCTATTACCTGAGGCAGACTTACAGATGAGAAATGTTGGAAACACTGCCCCCTGCTGGTGGAGTCTAACTACCTTATTTTATACCACAACACCAGGTGGCATCAAACCCAATTTACCCTGCCGTATTTTGTACACTGCTTTAATTATTGAATGACACTGTAAAATTGCAGCCCCCCCCTCACTTCTTTCCTTCCTCCTCCTCTTCTTCTTCTCTTTCCTTCCTTTATTCTCACCTGTGTGGCCAGGCTCGGCCCTGAGCCCCGAACACGGCTCCAAACGCCACTTTGTCAAGAGCGACCCCACACCGTTTGGGTTTAAAGGTATATTTTCTGTCCCGTCATGGCCATGAATCATCTTCCTTACCCCCCCCCCCCCCATCAGTAGCACGCACTCCAGTCTCATGTGTCACCACTAGAGATTTCACCTGTGTCCCGTGTAGAAAGATGAACCTGGGTTTACTTCCAGGTGTAGCTGACATCCATTCACCAGTAGAGGTGCGTTAATGTCGTCATATCATCTGAAATTCACCGTGGCAGTGTCGATGTCGTGTCCATTTACTAGGTGTGTGTGTGTCTGAGAGTGACTGGAGGAAGAATCTACGATCACGCTGGTAGTTCATTTCTCCAGGTCTTTTAGAAACATCGCCGACGGACCAGCTGACCACACGACTGTCCGGCTGTCTCACTGACTTGCTGGCTGTTTCTCTGTCTCTAGAGCCGGCTCCCCACGTCAGTCTGAGCAGAGTCAAGTGGATGAGTACCTCTAGCCTTTTGCAGAGCAAGCGGCGAGGTACAGCGCTGCTCCGTTGATCGGCCACTTTGGTGTGTTTGCTGTGCTTTGCTGTGGTTCATGATTGATTTTAGTAGAAGTGTTTGAAGTCACACGCGTGTCTCTGGAGTGAGATATTTAATCTGGAGCCTGACGGGCACATACAAAAAACAGTTACCACCTCTACCTCAAATCAATCATCTGCTCCTTTAACTCCTGGGTGTTTGGGGTTTCGGTGTTTGCAGTCAGAGCTTCTGATGAGGTTTTCCTTCTGTCTGGGATCTATCTTCTGGCTCCGGTGATCTCTGGGATTCTGTGCTGTGATTTAGTCGATTTGTGTGTTTTGACAGAATAGATTTAGAGCTTTAGTGATTCTTCTGGGAGGTGTGTGTCTGTGTTTGTGTGTGGGGGGGGGGGCTTCTTGTTTGCTCCTGGCACATTCCACGTTCACTCCCGTGTGTAGTTTCTGTTCTCCAACACATTTAATCTCAGTCATTGCTCATCTCGTGGTCCCTCTCTTACTCTCTCTTGCATTCTTCAGCGTGGAACAAGGCATCGCACTCGGTGGACGCCTCAGAGGAGAACGATGGCTTCTCCAGCGGCGAGGAGCCCATGAACTCTGACCCGGAGGACGAAGGAGAAAAGAAGCTGGTGAGTTTGATGAAGAGTATATGTTTAGGATTAAAGTTGCTAAAGCAGTGAAGAACAACCCTTATATGTTGCTGCGTGGCTCTTTTAACCCTACTGATCGACTTTGTTGACCTTTGAACCCTGCAGGCCCCAGGAAGGTACACTGTAGTTGCAGACTGCGAGAAGGCGGGCCCTCAGGAGCTGTCTGTCAAGAGTGGAGATGTGGTCCAGCTAATCAACGAGGGAGAGGAGGGACAGTGGTCAGTGGACATCGATCCATCTTTATCTACTGGCAGAATGATTAGAGAGACTGAGATATTTAATTCTTCTTCGCACGCAGGGGTACCTTTCAGGAGTTTGAAGTAGTTGTCACTGCTCTGCTTCCTTGCAGGTTTGTGAAAAACCTTCGCAGCAGTAAGGAGGGCTGGGTGGCAGCAGCGAACCTCCTCAGTCTCATCTCAGAGTCCAAGTCATCGCAGTCACTCAGCAGCTCGGGTATTTTTATAAATCTTTACATTTATGTACGTTTGTGGATCTAAAAGGTGACGTGATCATTAGAAAAGCTTCTGATGTTTGCGCTGTGGTCGCCCATGTTCTCCTGTAGATGGCAGCGTCTCTGGGAACCTCAGCACTTCTTCCAGCTGCAGCGAGACGTACACCAGCTTCTCTGACATCAAACCCTGACCCGACATCAGCTTCGTCCTTTCACTTCAACATTTTCCACGTGGAATAAGGGAGAATAAGGGACAGGGAGATAGAAGAAAGCTCTTTGCGGGGATCCAGCCAAATCACCTGTCGGTGTAACTGTAAACGAGAAGAGCTTATTTCCACTCTGCAGTATTATATTCTGATTTCACATTCAAACATATCACACTGAATGTCTTGGGTTCAGTCCTTCCTGATTAATGTAGCATTAAAGTGGACACACTTAAAGAATATCTGCACTAAACGCGAGCTGTGAGCAGCGTCCAAACCTTTGGTTCAGCAGCGGCGTCGGCACAGCGTGGTGAGAGATTCTTCTGTGACACTATCGGCCCGGCATGATTCACATTAATCGCACACTGTGAAAAGTGGCAGCTGGCTGCAACAAGAGAAAAAAACCAACTTTCAGACATCACCGTTACTGTGAGCACTGTAACACTGTTCTGTGTAGAGTCTGCTGGTGTGGCTACATCGTTAGAACGAGCCTCCTTAGGGTCTTGTATCAACTGCAAATTAGGAAACATAGTTAAATGTCTCACTAGGTGAATGTCCTCTACAGCACGACCTGGTGGTCACACGTGTTGCACTTCTTCAGCTACGAGTACAAGTTGCTCACACAGACGACGGCAGCTTGTAACACACATTTGAACTGCTCTGGATTTACCTCTCAGGAAGCTCGAGGAGACATGCGGTCGGGCAGGTGTGCCCACATACCTGCTCGCATCCACTAAAATGTCTGTGTGTGTGTGTGTGTGCGTGCGTGTGTGCTTACACTGGCTGTTGAGCTCATGGGGGTATATATAATTGGCTTGTTAACACTGTTTGTGTGGAGATAATGGTGAAGTCATCGGGAATAAGTCATCGTTTCCCCCAGGAGATCACGTGAATCTCTATACCGTGCAAACCTGTTTCTATGTCATGCTTACTCACTTATTTTTGGCCTGCCCAGCTACAACTAATGTGGACACAGTCCACCTCACCCTCTGCTCCCAGCCCCGCTCAGGCATGTGACAATAGCCATGTCTTTATGAGCAGGGCTGAGCAGGGCCCAGACCTGCTCGACATGTTTGCACCACCACCCCCAGAACAATATTTGTGTACGTGACACAGTGATGTACTGAGAACTGTCGCAGTGGAGAATAAAAGTCTGACTTTGGGTGTGAATTACACAGCGGGGGTGGCGAGTGAGCGAAGCCCTGTTTGTCCACGTTTGTCCTCATAAATGAAATGAAGTCGCTGACGCAGCTGCTGTGACACACACACACACACCCACACCTGTGCTGTTCTCAACACTGAAAGACACCTTTTCTCTTACGTTATTTTCTAAGGTAAACAAGTTTTTTTTATATATCCCAGTATTTCTACTGGTTTCACAAGGTGCACTGTAAAACAATCGTTTTCTCATAGTTAATGGTGAAGGTCCAACAGAAGAAGTGCAGCATGCTCTTGCATTTAACCAGCCCCACCCTTTTATTACGAAGAATAAGTTCTATTTGTCCACTGACTTAACAAGCACTGTGTCACTCTGACGATGATTAGTGATCCTGATCATTTTTCTCAGTTTCTTTCAGTTGAGAATCACATTTTTTCCCCTCAAATCACAAAGATATCAGCATAAAGTCAAACTATTTTATGGGCCTTTCAGTTTCAAATTTGGTTAAACCAGAGAGTAAAGTGAAGCTGGTGTCGTGTTGATCTGTGTAAAGTTCTGTAAGACTAAGCAATGTATGTTAAACGTGTACAGATGTGTCCTCTATACCTCACACGGTTTTCCTCAAGAGCACTTGCATTGTGAGGAGGAACCTGGTTTTGTGAGTCTTTGTCTCTGTACATCATCACTGTCTGTGGCATGTTCCTCATAGCCCCAGTTTGAAACATCTCACGTCAAAGCCCTAAGGAAGGGAAGTATTTTTACTATTTTTTTCCCTCTTATAAAATCTGACACAGGCACTAGACTTGTCAGTGTTGGATCACAACCACACAATAAAGCTTATTGTTGTAGTTATTTGTATTTTTGAATTGGAGCCTGGTGCAATGAGAAGGGTTATATTTTTTATTTTATGCAGCACATTGCAGCAACTACTTTCTTTATTTTCCTATTGTATATCTACTGAGTATGGTGTTATAAAGATATTATAATGAGACATCTGTATATATTTGTAAATATGTAATTCTTTATTGTATGTAAAATTAAAAGCAGCTTTAATAAAGTATGAGATGTTTCCTCTATGGGATTCATTTATCTTTTTCAAATAAAAAATTAAATACATTTTTAAATTAGTTTCACATAGAAACATTTATACATTACTAATATCATTAACTGCATTTTTGTGATCCGGAAATGCTGTTTCAGCCACGTGATCTCTAACCTCCAATCGGCTTTTCTCCAGTTTAGACCGTCATGATTTGGCATGGGTCCCGTCCCAATATGTTTACTCTCAGACCTTCAGCCTCTTTTAATTATTCCTGTAGAGGGTGGAATATGTTTGGTACGATTCGAAACATATAACAAACCTATATGTACCCAAATAAATAGCATTTGTGAATATACATGTAGTATATGGCTATAATTCAGTGTGATACAGGCAAGGCGGTAGCAAAGGCGTCATGTGAGAGGATGTGAACCGCGGCTGGAAAGATACAGATGTGTTAAGTTGGCAAGCGTAAGTCAAGCTCCTACCGGAAGTGCTTCTCTTTGCTCTATAGCAGACTTGTCCATTTGACAAGCTCATATCGGAGACATGTCGGTTGGATACGTACTTAAGACGGTATGTGAAGCATTAGTAGCATTTCTGTCTCATATCTACCATTAATTCTTCTCAGTCGTCACGTGGAGCACGCGAATTAGCGTTTGTCCGAGTTTTACTCTGAAATTATAAACCGGAAACGCATGGGTTTTTTCGCGCTAGCTCCACAGAGGACTGGAAAGCGACTAGATGGGATTCTGCGCTGCCTTCTTAACAGATTCCTCACATTTTAAACAGCGTCGCTCGCGTTTCTGTGGACTTTCCTAACAGCCGACAGCCCTGGCGTGACCACAGGCGCATATCTCCGGGGCTCGAGTGCGCTGCGAATCGGGACCGAAGCGGTCAAGGCATTAAAAGACAAACATCTTCCCGCTGTAAGTATCGTCTCCAGCCGTCAGGGACGAAGAGCTTCTGTTTCCCCCCACGGTGAGACGTCTCTGCCCTTGACAGTCTGTGTAACTTCAGTCGTGTGAATGTCTGTTGTGCTGGGACGCGGAGCCTCCGCGCGGTCCTCCGCCGCTGGCGCCTCTGAAACGATGCGCTCAGCTGTAATTAGCTTCGGAAATGTGTCAAACAAAAAGGGAGTTTAGCCCCGAGGCGAGAGGGGTGTAGCCTCGTTAAATCCCACTGTCTGGAGCTGTTTATGCGGCCTGTTTGCTGCCGCCTGCGCCAGCAGCTCATATTCCTCTCTACGCCGTCATTCACGGGGTCTTTAATGCTCCGTCACAACATTAACAGTGCGACTAATGTGTTTTGGTTTTTCTGCTTCTCCTCCGCTGCGCTACTTCAGACGCGTCAGCCCGGCCGCGATGATAACAATGAAGCTTCCGGCCCCGCATTTCAAAATAAAACGGCTAATTCTGTTATTGGAAATGTTGTAAATATTACTTGGCACAGTATGTTCAGTTAGTTTTCAGTATGGATATCAAATGGCAACAAAACGTATGTGAATGTGTGTACCGTAAATAATAATATTTAAGGGTGTTCTTATTATTATTTCATTGTTAGGTTGATTATCTGAAAATTAACATTTACAGTTTTGTCGGTCAGCATGTGTTTGACTGTGCCAGCTGCCAAGAGTTCTAACTGATAGTCATTTAATTAAAATGTATTTAGGTGTTATTTGTTGACAGTATTTAAAATTATAATGAAATTTACAAAATTACAAAATTGTAATGTCCACCTTTCAATTTGTTTCTTTTTTTTTGATCAAACAATTGTAAAGACACAGTTCTGCATTATTTTACTACCTTACGGAGGGCTGAGATTAGACGTAGATTATAAGAGGTAGTTACATCTTGTATTAGCTTTTACTCGACAGTCAACATAAATTCAGAAGTAACTTGATATTATGTTTAGCTTTCATGTAGAAGTGATTAGTTCATCAACAGAAAACAGATAAAACGATCAAGGCAATCGACTTACTAATCAAACTGTTCAAGGATGGGAATGTTTTCAGCTTTTTTCTTCATCTGCTACGATGACCTTTGGGGACCTTGGTCAGGGGTCAACTTCTTCTCAATCTATTCTGCTTTTATTTTGAAAGCAGAACCTCCTTCTATTCAGCGTCTCTCTGGGTTCCTCGATTCACCTTGACACAGACCAGTATCGGGCACATCTTGTCAGTCTGAGTGTTTGAGAAGAGTAACACCTAAACAAATGCCTGTGTACTCTATGAGGTAGCAAACATTTTACACCAGGTCTGTCGGTCTGTGTGAGCCGATGGTTGAATGGCACGAATGTGATTTTCCTTACAGAGGCTTTCAGTAGTCATACACTTTATTGTGTTATACATTTATATGTATAATACTTTACTCACATTTTATATTATACATTTATCAGAGTCTCGATCAAAGTGGAAAAAAGAAGAGGAAACCCTTTAAACCATTATTGTTCTGGAAGGTGGACCCGAGGAGGAGCATTACTTCCAGGTTTCCTCTGAGGGGGCAGCCTCTTTGTGGTCACTTCAACCAGTTCAAACGTTGCATTCTCGCTCGTCCGCCTGGAAGCTGACTTTGTAGCAAGGCAATGCTTTATTCTCTGTTTCCTTTCAGAATTATTATTTGGGCTTCTGTTAGCTTGGACCAACCTCTGTAACCACGTGTTGTGAAACCCAGTGGGCGCCACATAATTCCATTACATAACTTATAGTCAGTCCTAAATTGGCTCTAAGTGAAAATGAAGGTTTCACAGAAACCTGGAGCTTAAGTTTTCCAGGACTCCAGCACACGTTATTAAATGATTACTACGGACCCTTTAAAAAAACGAGACACGTCGCTGCAGCAACAATGTTGGACGACAGGGTGGAAATATTAGACGTATGACTGGTCATTACCTGCCACAGCTGTCTGAAACATGACTGGATACAAAGGCGGCCGAAGCTCAGAGGCAGCTCCCTGCCTCTGATAACTACTTCCTCATTGCCAGTTGATCCTTTGACAAATATTGACTGAAGTGTAGCCACAAAGTGAAACAGAGAGAGCTTTACTGTAGTTTTCCACTTTTTCCACTTATGCTCGTTGACACGCAGCAGTGGAAGGCGCACCTTTCACCCACTTTACTGCCTGCCGTACACATTGCAAACCACCTCCATATGTATTCAGATGGGCGCGAGCCACGAATAGCGAAGATGATCAAGTAATGCGATATTACATTTTCCCTTGGTGTCAGAATCAGAGCATGAAATAAACACACGTTCTTATTGATACCAATCAATCGAGCCTTTACAGCGGAACCGTTACGAGTTTCAGCTTTTGTCTTCGTCAGGTGAAGACCTTGTGAGTCCACTCTGAGCTGTTTCCTTCTTTCTGCTGGTATCAGAGACTCCCACAAACCAGCGTTCGTCCTCTCACTCATTAAATACCTCAGATGGCAGGTTATGTGCTGCATTGTTAACTGTGAATGAAGCAGACAGAGATGGAGCGAATGAAGGGAGGAATGGTTAGATGGGGAGGAATGAAGGTGGGAGTCAGGGTTAATGCCAGTTTACATTCCCAGATGAGGATTAGCGGTCACAAGTTCTCTGCTTCTCTGTTCCTGACCTGGCCTGGATTGTGAAGGCCGCTGCTGCTTCCTGAGTCTTTGAAACGCTCTCACACTAAATCCCGAAGCCTTAAGTCATTTCTTTGTACTTTTCCATCGGCGCTTTGTCCTGTTCTCCTGCCGGGTGTTGACAGCTGGATGGATGCTGGCGTGGTTTAACCTGCGCCGACTTAAGGAGCATTCACGAGGTTCTTGTTGACAAGACAATACGATGAAAGGTTGAGAAGCTAAAAATAACCTGCACAGTTCTGCACAGTGGAAATGCATTTTCCTGTATTTACGAGTGTCGGAACAGTGTAGTAACCTACGTGTGCTGCTGTTAATGCTCAAACAGTCTCTGACCTTCTGACGGCATCAGGGCAAAACACGGCTGAGGCCAGTTCACGTGTTGTGTAATAAATCCCCGGGCCTCAAATGTTGAAGGTGTGTTGCTGCTAAACTTAATTAACTACTTCTCAAATATTCAGAGCGGATCTTAGGATCTGTGGACTAAAGCTGTACAGTGGGTCCATGGTGCTTATTTAATAGGAAGAGACACTGTTGTGAAGGAGAGAGGATAAAAGCTCTGACTAGTATTTATTGCACCAGCTTCCCATTGACTGCTTTCATGTGGGTGTGTTTGTTTCCAGGCCCCGAGGTGATTGTGTGTCCATCATGCCGCTATTCGGTAAATCCCACAAGAGCCCGACAGACATTGCCAAGAGCCTGAAGGAAAACCTGGCCATCCTGGTCAAGCAGGATAAGAAGACGGACAAGGTAGAGAGGGATATGTGTGTGTGTGTGTGTCTGTTAGTGCCTGGGTGTCCAGGGGCCTGAGGGTGACAGCCCTCTGTGAAGTTAGAGCATGGAACATCCTGGTTCTGTCATCTCCTGACATGAACACACGCATCTAGTTCCAGCTGTCTGTCTTCACTGCTGATCTGTCTGTTCAGACACTCAGGTCCTGGTCCTCGAGGGCCACTCTCTTGCTTGTTTTCCATCCAGTTTCTGATTGGCGGAACAGATCTGTATTTTCACTACGTTTACTTCCTCCTTCTCTGTTGTGTCCTCTCTGTCCGCAGGCGTCTGAGGAAGTGTCGAAGTGCTTGGTGTCCATGAAGGAGATTCTGTACGGCAGCAACGATAAGGAGCCTCACACTGAGACTGTGGCCCAGCTGGCTCAGGAGCTGTACAACAGTGGTCTGCTGATAGCGCTGGTAGAGAACCTGCAGCTCATAGACTTTGAGGTGAGCAGAGATGGGTTTAGGTTCCTGTCTTCATGAGCAGGACCGGACGCTTTCGGGGGAGACGGCTTCTAATCTCTAAGTCTAGCACTTGTTGTTGTTTAACTTGAGTTTGTGTTTGCTTCCAGGGGAAGAAGGACGTTTGTCAGATCTTTAACAACATCCTGAGGAGGCAGATCGGGACGAGGTGCCCCACTGTTGAATACTTCTGTTCCCATCAAGAGGTCCTGTTTATACTGCTGAAAGGGTGAGACGCACACACTACACCGTCCAGACTGCACACAGTCAGACGACGGCTCACGAGGTGACACAAAGACTGTCCGTCTGTGCGTGAAGGTACGAGACGCCTCAGGTGGCGCTGAACTGCGGGATCATGCTGAGGGAGTGCATCCGCCACGAGCCGCTCGCCAAGATAGTTCTCCATTCGGATCATTTCCACAGTTTCTTCAACTACGTGGAGATGTCCACCTTCGACATCGCCTCCGACGCCTTCGCCACCTTCAAGGTACGCGTTCAGTCGTGTGTGAGTCACTGGCACAGCAGCATGTAGCATAACAATAAATACAGATATATTCAATAATCCGAAATAACAGGGTGCAGAACACGACATCCACTTCCTGTTTCTCTTCAGGATCTCCTGACCAGACACAAAGTACTGGTGGCTGAATACCTGGAACAGAACTACGATGCTGTGAGTGGACACACACACACTGGGTAACATTAACATAAACACTGTTCAGGGCTCTAACTGACGAAGACCCCGAGAGAGGAAGCTTACTGCACATACATACACAACCAGATCAGGTATCGGTCTCTGCTGCGCTCAATGGTCCAGTCATGTATCCAAAAAAAGGGTCTCTGTCATTGAACACACTGGTCTCACATGGGGAACCACGGGGTGTTGTGAGGGACTGTGCAGTACGACGGGATGTATGAGGGGCCAGCTTCATGGGCAGGGCCCCAGGGGTCTCAACCTGTGGAGCTCAGCCTCACACAGAAACGCCTTTTCACCTGGGTGCCGTGCGTCGACAGATGTCTGTTTGTCCCCGTGAAGCCTGCCAGGAGACGGTGCTGTGGGCTCAACGGAGGCGATGTGATCCAAAAGGCTGCGACGAGGCCGAGCCAGAACACGGCGCTGATTAGATATTGGTGGCCTGCCCAGATAATTTTTCAGTGTGATGTTTTCACTGATGGCCTGAGGTTCAAATGTCTCACTGCTATGACGATTTCACACTGTGTCTGTGTGGGAGAGGTCAAAGACATGTCCAACACGTCCCAGTTCATCCATTTCCTCGTTGTTTTCAGGGACCAGGTAGACTCCTTTTGTTTGGATAGTCTGAACTTTGAACTGTTCTTCGATGAATAAGTATCATTAACACGGGAGAGTAGAAATGTGAAACCTCAGAACTCTCCAGTTCCGTCTCATTTGATTAATAATGTATAATAAGGTGTGTTTTTCATGCCGTTGCAGGTGTTTGCAGACTACGAGAAGCTGCTGCACTCTGAGAACTACGTCACCAAGAGGCAGTCACTTAAGGTTTGGCCTCGACTCGTACTGATTTATTCAGTCTGTTGCCATTTTGTCTGAGAAATCTTAGGAAGGTCATGCTGCAACACAGGGAGTTGGTTTTAGCTGTAAACCTTTTAAAACGTATCAAACGATCATGTAAAACTCTTTTTAATTGGTTTGCTGGTGTTGTGGGTGGGAAGCCAGTGAGGGATTGCTTGTTACTGTTACTTACTGAATGAACACCCCTCCAGCTTCTGGGTGAGCTGTTATTGGACAGACACAACTTCACCGTGATGACGCGCTACATCAGCAAACCTGAGAACCTCAAGCTGATGATGAATCTTCTACGAGACAAGAGTCCCAACATCCAGTTTGAGGCCTTTCATGTCTTCAAGGTAAAAACACCAACCTTCTCTAAATGCAACACAGCGTTGTCATGGAAACTACCCCAAAAAATGTGACCATGGAAGCAAACGTGGTTTTTGTTTGGCTGCCCCTGCCCTCAGGTGTTCGTAGCGAACCCCAACAAGACTCAGCCCATCATCGACATCCTGCTCAAGAACCAGACCAAGCTCATCGACTTTCTGAGCAACTTCCAGAAGGATCGAACGGACGACGAGCAGTTCAACGACGAGAAGACCTACTTAATCAAACAGATCAGGGATCTGAAGAAACCGGCCTCCTAGAGAAGCACCCCCCCCCCCCCAAACTTTTTATCAATAGGAAGGAATAGAAAAAAAACACATTAACTAGAATGGTTGTTCTATTTAAAATATCTTCAAGACATTATTTGTCTTTTTTTTCCTTGTCGGTTCATTAAAAACTTGTTGAAGAGTAGTTCTCAATCACTGATTTTAGTTTTGGAATTATTTTTCCCTTATGTTTTCCATCTGTAGCACTTAGCGCCACAACTCGCGGCGTTGGAGGCAGCCGATTTGCTTTTTTGGGGAGAACCAGCGGTGGAAAAACTGTGACGCTTTTATCGCCATGTGATGGTGCTGTGGATTTCTGTGTCGATGTGCGCAAACATCAAGTCATTTTCAGTCTTTGCTAAAGTCTTTGTTAGCCAAACGCCAACTCCAATGCTCAGTTGCCTTCTTGTAGCCAAATGTCTCTTTGTTACTGGGCTGCCACCGAAAAACGGGCGGTAAAAACACCAACAGACGTAATGTTTCACAACGCTACACTGTCGATAAACACATCCTGTTGGTCTAATTCACTGAGGCAGAGAATAGAAAGTTGAGAGCATTAGAGAAGAAAGTTGCCAACAGAGGAGGAATCTGTCAAGGACGGGCCTCTTCATTCACTCGGTACACTGAGCCTCACTTATTTTGATCTTTGCTGGTGGCACTTTCTGTATGATTAAAAAAAGCAGGATGATGATTCTTATGTTGTTTTTTTGGTTAATCTTAAAATGATCACACTGCTCGACGGTATTTTTTTTGTTTCATTTCTTGTCGAGTGCGATTTCTGGTTTGTTCATCTGAAGCGAGACCGTGGATCATCTGCCGTGTGGCTGTTTTCTGTACTGTTTCAGAGGTGCCTTTGAGTTTAGTGCTGTCCCTTCTCTTCCCTCCTGATTTTTTGTATCTTCACCCAGGGGGAGCTTAATTATTGTTCTCTGGACAGAGAGTATCGGTTGTGATTAAACAGTGAACCTCTTGTTTGAGTCACGCTGTCAGAGAAATGTTCTTTTTGCAGCTTGGTTGCTGTGTACAGACCAGCATCACACTTTGATTTTGTTGCCAAAGTAGAGCTGACTCCACGTTTGATTCGCGAAGTCCTGAGGTCAGAGGTGATCTGTAGAAGATGTTGATGGTGAAATGTAACTGTGAAAACGTAGTTGAAGGACCACAAAATGTGCAAACTCATGGAGGATTAAACACTGCTTTTAAAGCAGAGTTGCTTTTATATGGAAATAAAAGGACCATGTTTCCATTTTCTGAAATAAAAAAGACGACGCTGATGTCAGTAAAACTCCAGAATTTATTTCCTGATTGACATTTGATGTGCATCCATTGGGGTTTAGTTTTCTGTTTGATGGAGCTGTGACGTGTTACAGTTGAAAACGACTCAATTTAATTTAGAATTTGTTTCATAAAGCTGTAAGTTGCTGTTTTCAGTCTGGCGTAAAACATCCACATACCTAGCATCTATTTTTACTGTGCCAGAATATAGCATGAGGTGCAGAGAAGAGAAGCAGCCGATGAGCTACTGGTGGAACAGAACTGCACATTCTCTCCTCACACTGATGCTGTTGTACCACATCCACAGCTAATAAACAGATGGGAATGCACATGTTATGTGTGTGTGTGTGTGTACACCATGTAAACGTTTCCCTAAATGCAATGTCTCGAGCATTTAATGTAGTCATGTTTTCTACTGTGTCATTTATCAGCATGCTCGCGTACCGTCGAATAGTGCAAGTGCAAAAAAGAAATAGAGCTGGAAGTAAACGTCCCCAAGCTCAGAGGAAAGCAGTGTAAACGCTCCCTACAAACCCCCCAGCTCCACCCATACCCAGGAAACCAGGAAGCAGCTGCTCTTTCTCATTGTCCCTGCTGAGTGCACACTGACCCGATCCAAACACCTTTCTATACCAACTATATAAAAATAAAGGGACGTGAGCCGTGTTCTCCAGCCACGCGGGAGAGTTAGTGCATGTTCCAGTTACATACGATCAGTCTCCTGTGAATGTGCAAATAAAAGGGCCAAATAAATAATGTAAAAATGACGTGTGCCACAGATTTGTTTCTCCCAGTATTCGCTGGATTCCTGCAGCTGTACAGACTCAAATCTGTGGCAGACGAGCTAAAAACAAGACTGTGGTAAGTCCATTCATTCAGCAGTCCGTCCATCCCTGCCTGGTGTTCAGATGATCGTAGGCGGGTCATGGGATCTGCTGGTGCACAGCTTCTTGTTTGTGGGACCCTCCTGCTCAGCCTGCCTGCCGTGCTTTCTGACATAACCATCTGGAACAAAGGAAGCTTCTGTTCAAGTCAGGCTGGTCTTTTTTATTCGTTTATTTCTCTAACGTACAAGTCTAGAAGAACCGTGAAAAAAAAGCAGCTGCAACTTACTGACAACGTGTGGAGCTGAGCAAGCTGAAGGGCTCCTCTGCCACTGTGAGGGCACAAAACACACAGAAGAAACTCCAGATGTGAGCTGTGCGTACGAGTCAGACAGCTTCGGTTCAGGTGCCTTTTCTACTCACTATGAACTTGCTGGTGTCCTTCAAACTGCTGAACCTCAGGTAGGAAATGTCTCCCTTATCTTTGTCCCTGTCCTGGTCGGTGGTGTAGATGTGCGAAATGCCAGCTCCTCTGATCAGCGGGACACACTCGTCACACGGACATTTGGTTACAAACAGCATGGTGGGCTCTCCGGGTTTGATGTCCCGGTTCCTGAACACACATCAGGAGGAACAATTAGAATGAATTCACGTAAAAGCTCATGTACAAAAACAGAAGTGCTCTTACCTGAAGGTGAGGGCGTTCTGCTCTGCGTGGATGATGTATCTGTACTTGCGTCTCTGTCTGTCCTCCTGTTTGTTGTCCATCTGTGGGTACTCGGCGTACTGTGAGCCAGCGGGGTAAGCGTTGTACCCACAACCCACCAGGTACAGACCACAGGTTCCACCACAGCCAGCCTCAGACCAGAACAAAACAGATTAGTGCTCTTATTGGACAGATGACGCCCAATGAAACAAAATAAGGAGAGAAAACTGAATTATTTGTTACAGATTTTGTTTGTGAAAGTCAATATTTAAAGCGTCTGTATCTTACAGCATTACTAGAAATGATCTTCGACTGTAGCTGCTTTTTGCCTCCACCCTGTGGCTCAGTGTGTGCATTGAAACAGTGGAGACAGTTTGCATAAAGTTGGTGTGATGAACCCTGATGAAGGGTGTCCCTACACAAGATGCCATCGACTCTGTTTGTTTATAGTCAAAAATGTAGTATTGGACAGTTTGTGAATGAAAATGTTAAACTATTCCTTTAAACGTTGGCTGTAGACACTGCAATGATTGTTTTTTTTGCTTAACGATGCTCATGACCACAAAATAAACCTGCAGTAAAGAGGAGCATATTAGTGCAGTCACGTGCATGCCTCTTTACTTTTACTTTACTTTACTTGGCAGACGCTCTGACTCATGGATGATTGGCACTGTCAGGAACCATTACTGTGACACTCTGCATCAGTCCACAAACCAGAGGAGAGAAACATGGACTCACTGACTGTCCTCTGGCCCAGATCACAGCACCCACGCCAACCTTAGGGTCCTCTGCAATGAAAAAAGGTTTTCATATGAGAAACTGTTAAAATGCTGTGGTCTGACTTAAAACAGGACATTTACTGAAGCGCTGAATCCACCGTTTATCTGCCCGTGGAAACCAAACCTGTTCTGTAGGAGAGCAGCCTGGCTTGGATGATGCAGTGGCGAGCTGCTTCTTGAGATAGCTCCTCCTCACAAAGGGCCAGTGAGGGATCACGAGTTGATGTTTCTTCCCTGAGTTACAGAAACAAAACTCTAAAAAAACACAGAAACGTGGAGGACAACTGCACAAACCGGCTTAAAGAGTGTTCTGAACCTGTAGAAGCCGTGGTTTAGCAGTGGAACCCCGGCAGCGGCTGTCGCCAGGACCTCCACGAGCTCCCTCATGTTGTCCCTCAGGCTGGAGAAGTACGGCTCCACACAGAAGTTCTCCAGACGCATCTGAGTCAGAATCTCCCGGTGCTGCTGAGATGTTGAGACCAGAAACTGTGTGGAGAAAAGCTTCAGCTGCCTTAAGCGCTCTCTGAAAAGAAAAGACATCCTTAATCGTCTCGTAACTGCTGCGTGAGCAGAGGTGTGCGGGTCCAGCGGTACCTGCTGAAGAGTTCGTCTGCGCTCATCTCTGGTTCGTCACTGGTCACTCTCTCCATGAAATCACACTCTCTGGACGTCTCGTCGACAAACTGAGCCAGGCCAGGTGCCAGCGGCTGAAGCGGCACACAGATGTGAGGGCGGCTGTTGGACTTCAGCTTCTCTGTTGCTATGGCGTCCAGCGTGGCCTCCTCTGTGATGCCAGCGGGTGGGCTACGCCTGAGCGGTGGGTGTTGGGAGTTTGACTGATTTGTAGAGGCGGACCTCAGCATGCTGACCTCAGGGTCTCCAGGCCAGAAGGAGATCTGACTGACTCCAGCTGGAGAAGAGCGCAGCATCGTCAATATTTCTCCCCATCGCAGTAAGTTAACTTTGCCCAGTGGACGTGGGCAACGAGAAACAGCTCCAAAGTCCAGCTCAGTGTTTAAGTCTAATAAAAGTCACTTTACAACAGCGTGGGAACACCTGGACTCCACACTCAAACATCACTTTACCAGCAAATGCTGCCATAAAAATAATTGATTGGGCAAAGGTGCCGAGTCCAGACTAGGTCTAAAAATGATTCCATGTGTAATAACACATGAATAATAAATCAATGAATCCTCTGCACTAACATAGAGTGAGAGTATTTAGGAAGGTGTCATACTGTACAGTGCATATTCAGCATAGCCTTTAGCATTTCCCCACACCACCACTCAGTTCTCTGTCCCTTCCTCTCACCGTTAATGATCATCTTGAGGCAGGTAGCGCAGGGTCTCCTAGAGAAGAACAGCTCACAGTCAGCCAGGTTGGTGCCATGTTGGATGATGGCAGCCTGTCCTGCGTGAAGCTCAGCTCCTGAGCAGTGCAGTCCTATCACCTTACTGCCCCGCACCACCACCAGACCCATGCCACGAATCTGAAGCGGGTCGACAGAGAGCATGCTCGGTGCTAGCACATCAGCATGTGATAAAAACGTGAATCTACAAAGTGTCCCTCTGTCTTCATACCAACCTGACCGTCTTTGTCCTCTTCAGGTTTCTCCTGAGGAAAAAGTTCCATCCACAAGCTCAACAGGGTGAACAGGTTTACCTTTGATAACCTGGGGCCATGACCTGCAGGACAAATAAAAGAAATGTCCACGTTTTGTTGCCAGACTGCTGAGAGGGAGCTCAGGCTCCATCTATGGATTTTTATCACTGTTTCAAAGACGAGGATACCAGACTTGATCACGATGACATCCTTCACCCCCACAACACGTTTCTGACATTTGTCTGGAGATGACTGATACTAATATTATATTGTACTGGTAGACCTTCCCTCTCCTAGATCAGCTGTTGTTTGACACGACACAACGAAACCTAGCTTCACCGTGAACGTTAGAGAGTTCATCTGGCTCACCTTGTACTCTGCTGTCAGTCTGGCTGCTGCTGTCTGTCCTATGTGGTTCTGGCCTGGACTGGTCCGGATCGGCTCGGTTCCTTGTCTCGCTTCCTTCCATTCAACCCACTAGTTTGAACCAAATGGTATTTAATAAATTACGACCAACTGACAATATGCGGAGATCAACCGGAATTATAGTTAACCTGGGGGAATGTGCACGCAGAGACAATAACTTCCGGAGTTCGCTTCCAAAATAAGAGCCGACCAAACAACTCTAAGCATTTACTAACGAAGCCAAAACAGAGAAAGAAGTAGTGGCACCTATTGCTTTTTACAAACATGTTGTAATGTTTCCACAGTATATTTCTGTGACATACTATCTCCTGAGAAGCGAAGCTCTAACAAGAAAACAAAACTAACACTGCTAAATTATGATAGACTCGTAGCGAAAATTGCTAATCTAATATAAAGTATATATAACAGACCAAATGTCTGTAAAACTGTTACACTAATTTAAATTACATTTGTTTGATTTATCTCGTTATTTATCCCGTGTTGGTGCATTTTTAACCTCTTATTTCGAAGACAAACTTCATTTCTGTAGCTCACCCGGTTGACGCATAGTCAGTTTGACAATTACTAGGCTACTTCCGCAAGTGGGCGGAGCAACGGCGATACGTCAATTGGATGCGCCTTTATCCCACTAGGTGGCAGCACAGTCGAAGCTTATATTTCATCATCGGAAACATAAGTGCACATGCGCCGTTTTCATTACTAAGCTTAATACAAAAATTTGTCGTAGCCCATCACTCAAATTGTCCCCCCATAGCACCAATACAAATTGTTATGTTGTTATAATATTACAGATTGGTCTAATCCAATAGATTTGAATTTGTAGACAACGCGAATAAAATCACGAGCAAACAACTCAGAATTGGGAGTTATTTATTTCTTCACAGAAACATATTATCCCCATAAGTAAATATAAAAAATAATGTCACAGTAGTGCAACAACTAATGAACAGTATTTAAATCTCAAGATTGCAACGCCGATCACCTTAAAGTAAACAGTTAAATCAACCTTACCTGCAGTTTATTAAATTTGTCCCATGTGTGACTTATTTTCAACAGAGTAACAAAGTTCTCTGATAATAAACTGAGACCTTACTGAAGCTGAAACCAAATTAAAATGGTCCTACCAAGCATCTGAGTGCATGAAGAAACAGAAACCTAACAGAGGAAACAGAAACTGATCTCACCAGTCTTAATGTCAGCTGACCTGGTCAACAGCACTATTGTCTCAAACATTTTCTGAGTGATACAGGAGCGATGAATCACAGGCAGGTTTTTGGTCAGCATGAGATTCTGAACAAAACAAAATCTCACTTGTATCTAGAGAGAGTTTCAACCTGTTATATTACTTTTGCTTGCACCGTGTTGTCAGCTTGTTCCTTTGCATTTAGGCCATTAACATGAGCAAACACAAACAGCTGATCCTGTTTGTTGAAGGTCAGACAGTAACAGGTAAATAGAAAACTGGAGTAAACTGGAATAAAAAGCTTCTCTAACATAACCAATGCCTTAAGATATATTCACAACGGTTACACTGGAAAATAAACCTGTGTAAAAGTAACACACCCTTCCTTTTGTAACATTTAAAGTGCAGAAATATTTACCTCTTTTCCACAGCAACTTACATTTTTTAAACTATTATTATAGTTATGATGAATGTAAAAACGAAAGCAAGTGTAGTTTCCTTTGGTGGCCAAAGAACAAAACATTAAGTCAAGCTGAAAGAACACACCTAGGTATAAAAAGTTAGAAAGAAATTCCTTATAATAACCTACAGTAGAACTAAGTCAGCTGTGTATGTTGATATTTCTCTTTATGAACTAAATAGTTTCAAATAGTTAATTTAACTTTTACCTGAATACAAAGTTTGCAAATTGAAAATGAAAGAAATGGAAAGCAGATTTAACCCAGTAGTTTTTTTGCTTAGCTAAGTATTGCCCAAGAAAACTAACATAAATTCAAGTATACATACAGTACATAAAGAACACAATGCATCAGTGACTCCCAGGAAGTGGTCAAAGTGCTGATTCCAGATCCACGTACTGTATGATGATCTGTGCCAACATAACAACGGTAAATATGCAGAATCCACACGTCCAAACAGAGCCAGCGATTCCACCTCAGAACGATGATTTCAGTGCTGCAACACTTCCACTTGAATTAGTTTAGAGTTTGGTAAATGACGTGAGCACCACATCAGTTCTTGAAGGCTCCACAGTGGCTGGCTCTGATAATAAATTCCTTGAGCATGGCTCCGTCCATCTGCCAGTAGGCTCCAGTCTGCGTCACCTGAGTCAGATGGTTGACACAGAAGCGGAAACAAAACTCTTCCAGGTCCTGGAAAAAAGGCAAATAATGAGGGTTAGAAAACAGAAAATATAACATCATGGAAAATACAGAACAGAACGAAGCAACGTGATCTCTGTGGAGACATACAACAGAACAGTGCAGCAGTTACTTCAGCCTGTCGTTACTGAATTATTGTGTGGAGGGTCTGTGTACACTGCACCTCTGCGTCGTATCGAATGGCAGCAGACAGCAGAGAGAAAGCGTTTTCAACAGTGATTCCTCTCTTGATGATCTGCTGACACAGACGTTTCAATCGGTTTTCGCAGTAAGACGTGGCCAAGTCCAACAGGCCTGCAGCGGTCACACAAGCACACAGAGGTCGTGCATAAATACATGTCTACCAACACACAGGCGGATGAGATATGAATGAAAGAGCAGAGCGCATGAAGAAGTGCCAACCGACGGCATCCTCGGGGGAAACGTCGACATCGTCTGTGTAGAGAAACTGCAGGAAGGACTTGTACACGGGGTACGGGAACTGGCCAATCTCAATCACCTCCTGCTGGTCCTCCGTCCACTGGGAGCGGAACATGAGCCTGAAGTGCTCACACCTAGTTAAAACAAAGCAGCTCTGTTTGCACGTCTCCTTTTTTAAAGCCTGGATTTCCCTGATATAAGACAATGTGGCATCAATGATTTGGCTTCTACACGCACCTGATCTTCAGCACAGCTTTGTGAACGTGGATGTATTTGCCGTCAATGCTGAATTTCAGGTCGGCCGTTTCTGGATTGTCAAATTCTTTCCTGAGAGCCTCGGCAACTGTTAAGTAGTCGTCATGATCTGCAACAAAACAGAATATTCAGTAATCTCAGAACTTCATTCTTTGGTAAATGCATTACAAAATAAAATCAAAAGTACAGCGATAACGTACAATTCAATTCATCCCCATTCTACAGTGGACTGATTCTCTCACCCATAGACGCGAGCCTCCACATGACCGAGGGCGTGGCAAAGCAGGCGAAGACGTCATCCGTGCTGATAAAGTGTGTCAGGTAGGGCAGGACGATGGACTGGCCCCGACACTGCCCCCACATAAACACCTGGAGGATAAACATTGTTAATCCCCAAAATTCGGAACATTCCCAATTAAACATGTGAAAATAATAAAAGCAGACAAATAGATGAAGTGAAAACACATCAAAACTGGACTGCAGCTTTACCTGTCCGCTTCGGGTCTTGGCTGCTGAAGTATGTGTTGAGTGACAAGCAGCAACTTCTACAATCCTGTTAAATCAAAGACGGCATGTTAACACACTGCCACACAAGCCCCATGCTTCGTAGAGCAAACAGAGTGTGTTTTGCCTACTAACAGCTACTCAAGAGCAGGCGTGGCTGAGGTAGACGAGGAGGAAATGAGAACAGGAAACAGGAAGGTGACGTCTTAACAGGATACAGGAGAAACTTCTATGTCTATTCTACAAGTCCAAAAACACTGGTTTCACATTCAGCTCACGGTACAGCCCCTTCCTGCTCCCCCTACCTCTCTTTGTCAGCCATGATCTGCACTGGGCTGAGATGGTTGCTCTTGTTTCCAGTTCCCAACTGGCCGCAGGTATTTGCCCCCCACGCATACAGCAGCCCTTCGTCCGTTAGCGCCAGGCAGTGGCTGTATCCCGATACAATCTGGAAAGCAGGGAATACTGTGAGCGCTACAGGGGCTGCAGCAGCTCCAAATCACCCAACCAATTAAAAATTACACACACACACAGGAACACATAAGTACAGTGAGTCACCAGCTGGTGAGTCATGTAATTCATTAATTTCATTTTCCTTTGCATACACAACACAACACCTGACATTATGTAGGTTGTTGTCTTACCTGCTGAATACACAGCCCTTGGAGTGTAGGGAGGTGGCAAGGCGTCAGCTGGTTTCCATTGTTACCTGTACCCAGCTGACCATTACCATTATAGCCCCAGCCATAAACCTAGAAAAGCATAAAACACTATCAAGTTCAGATTATTCCCACGATGATCATTAGCGCGTCACCTAATGCCACCCTCACCTCTCCACTGTCACCCAGAGCTATAGAGGACGTCTGCCCACATGTGATGCCCACTGCAGTCTTGCCCTGCAGGCAGCCGCTGACCTTCCTGGGGTACGGCTGATTGGCTGTGTTGCCTGAACCAACCTGGCCACAGTTATTATAACCCCATGCATAGACCTGGAGAAGCAGGGAGGCAAAATAATGTTATGGTAAAACTGAAGTGCATTTCACAATGATTTCCAAGGGTCTGTCGTTTCACAATAGTTCAGTTCAGAGTTCAGTGTGAGGAGCCACCAACACATTTTACAAGCCTACAGAGTTTTCTCATCACCACTTGCTCCCTTTGAAGCATTTTCCTCCGCCTCTGTTCTTTTTTTGCTAAGTTAACGAGCTGTCAGTTCCACTTTTAGGCTAAATGCACAGAGACACGTGGTATCAGTGTTCCCATGTAACTCTTAACAAGAAGCACAGCTCCCAGGAAAATCTATGCTGTTAGCACAAACAAACCAAACTGACATATTTCAGTAGAAAGATAACTCAATACTCACACTGTGAAATGTGCAACAGTTAGTAGCTAATTAGCTTTAAAAAAGCTTGGTGTGGTAATAGCTGATCAGGACGTAGCTCCCTCGAGGTTTTTAAGTCTGCCAAACTAAAACTAAAGATACATAAACTAATGAAACACAAACATCCCAGTAAATATGCTGTTCCCATCCTATGGTAAACAAAGCTACCTCGCCATCCTGAGTGAGAGCCAATGAGTGATGAGAGCCACAAGCCACCTCCTTCACTTTCTTGTTCTGTAGGTTAGAGGCGATCAGCAGGGGGGACAAGCCCTGGCTAGTATTCCCATTCCCCAGCTGACTGTAGCTATTGTGTCCCCAAGCAAACAGCTCTCCATCTGTGGTAAATGGACATACAGATTACTCTTATGGTCAGGATCAGAAGTGTGAACGACTAATAAAACAGTTACAGGGTTCACAACCTACCCTCAGTTGCCAATAGGACATGGGGTCCGCTGCCGTAGCTCAGGCTAATCACCTTCTTGCCCTGCAGGAAGTCTAGTTTCTTTGGTGTAATGGTGTTGAGACTGTCTCCTGTTCCAAGACAGCTACTGCAGTTGAATCCAAACACAAATACCTGGGAAACAACACACAAGCACAACATTCCCAAAGATGTCTCTTTATGTAAACGAGGAGAAGCCAGAGACACTTCACAAGTGATTCTCTACCTTTACACCAAAGAGACAAGGGGGGGGGGCATAGTGTGCCTTAGTCTGTCCTATAGTTTTTAAGCTTTAGATAAATAAACTTGTGAAAGAGGCAGATTGTACTGATGTGATCTCACACACCTCATTTCCATGTGTGATGTAGATGGCTTCATTAGCAGAGGTTCCGAAGACGCAGGCCTGTCGGACTGTGGCCAGTTCCTCGGAGCTTAGCAGAGAGAATAGGGGCCACTTGCTGACATCCACCATGGCGCCTGCAAAATTTCGCCTCGCTTGCTGGGGAGTAGTCAAACCTGTTGGGCGTGAGCAGTGAGGTACAGGAGGAGGGCCACATGCAGAAGGGGATACGTGAGGAGGAGGCGGAGGCGATGCTGGTGGAGGTTTGGAGCAAGGAGCAGAACCATCCCTGCGGACACTTCAGATGGAACCAGAAGAGAGACAGTTGTCAATTTATCTGCTTTCAGCAGAAAATACCAGTAAAACCAGTTCAGTAGGACAAATACAAACATGGTCACGTTGGTTCAATCAAAATAACATGCAAAAATAGCTCCAGCCGTTCAATTAGTGTGGAAAAAGAATTTAGATCATCTGCATTATTGCCCCTATAAGTGATGACTTAAAGCATGACATAATCAGAAGTACTTCATTAATCCCTGAGGAAATAAACAACAAATGCTTTAAGTCCTGACTAGCTCATGTATGTGACAGATGCCATTTCCATATTGCAGAACAATGAGTGATTGACAAACGCGTCGATAAAACACTGCTGCCTTAAAAGAATTATAATTGATCACATTCCTCTAGACATAACAACAAACGTGACTTGACACCTGAGAAAAGCTTCTAAATCATCTTATCATGGGATAAGTGTTGCTGCAAAGCAGGGAGCGTATGAATTGATTATTCGGTGTGATGTCCTTAGCCTTGGAACTAGCCAACAAATGTCACGTTTAGCTGTTCATTATCTAAAATTGCATTATGTGACTCGAAACGTGCTGTCTAAACTAGGTTTTGAAACTTAATGTGGACATTTAATGAGGCATCGCGAGCAGCTAACTTGTGTGTGACAAACAGCAGAAGCTAACAGCCGAGTTTGGCGCTTCCTACCTACAGCATCGCTCCACAACGACTCAACTGGTAAAACAAAGACCCACAGCAACAGAATAACACCTTGATATACAACATGTAAGCTAGTAACGTTGGTTATTACCCGACTTGAATTGTTATCCGTTGTTGTCAACAGTTCAGCCGCCCGATCCAACTACAGGGCTACGGGACACTTCTTCTTCGTCTACTGTGTTTCCGGCAGACTATGCGCTGCATGGGCGCAATGCTGCCCCCTCTGGCTATTAGTTCAACGGTTGTTTTGCAGAAAAGAATTATCTTTTAATATTTCGTTGAGCACATTTGCTTTTATTTATTTTTGTTTTTTAATAAAATCTGCAACATATAGCGCCTAATCACAATAACAGCATCAAGGCACATTACACTGTAAGGTTAAAGACTTTTAAGTACATACAGTACAGAATAACTTAGAAAACAGTCCCACTTGAGGAAGCACTGTGCGACAGTAGAGAGCAAAAACTCCCTTTAACTCCAGCTGAACCTGAACCAGAACCTGCCTTCATCGTTTGAGGTGAGTGGAGTAAGAAGAAAGCAAAGAACACAGACAACAAGAAGCAGCACGGATGGCTGCAACTATACTAAAACTTAATACTTAATTCATGGATTTTTCAATTCAAATAATTAACCTAGAAATTTAAAGCAAAACAAAAGAACACACATTTTACAATGGAAATAAAAGAACAATCCTGCAGTGAGTCTCAAATTCCTTAATTATAATGGCCTGCAGGTGGAGTAGTTCTGTGTAGATCTAATCATCAATACCAGGGAATAAAGCATCATTTGTGAAGATACTATAGCCAATGCAAGAGAAAAATGGTTTAAGCGTTAGGGTTTAATGTGGCATCAGTTTTCATGATTAAAGGTTGTATAAGAGTCATATTCATGATGGTTGGCAAACAAATGTTGTTATGAAATGATTTTTGGTTAACATCTCAATTATGGCAATAATGAACTCTCTCTACTCTACACTCTAGTTCACCACCAAAAGCAGTTTATTTTCAGCTGGATTTGTGATATAAATAGAGATTTATTGATATATATGCAAGTCTCTCTCTGCCTGAACGTCTTGCCACTGCACAGAGGATCACCAGGATCCAATCTGGGTTGTGCAGCAGCACTTGTATTGCGGTCTGTTCTCTGGCTTAGTGGGTATTATACGATATTACCTGGGCACGGGCCATGTTGTGCTTTTCTCTCAAAGCTTCAGATCAATACATCATCAGGCTTAGTAGCCCCCACTGCACAATAACCTGTTGTCTAGTACTCCAACAGACATTTAGTTCAGCAATGTGCCAGCTGTAACTGTAGTTCACCAACCACTAACTTTTAGTTAGTGTGAATATATAGTTAGACACGTGTTCTTGGTTATAAGCCATTGTATTTTTATGCCATTATCTAGAAGGTATCGAATACTTTATATATTGAGAGAAGCTATAAACTTGTTCTGAGAAACACTGAGTTGAGCAAGAGTCACCCCCTTCTCTTTCTTCCTCTGTTCTTTTGTTTTACCTTTTACTCCTCCCCTCATTTTATTTCTCATGCTTCCGTCATCTTCCCACACTGTCTTCTTCTTCGTTCCTGCATCTTACCTCTTTTCAGTTTTCCTTTTTCAGCTCTCTGCTTTCCAGATACATCATTTGCTTTGTGGAACAAGCACACGTACTGTGCACACACATGCAGCTGAGGCTGTTTGCTCAATGACCTGAATCAGCTCTCCGCACACAGATGATATTTTACCCCTTGATGAAAGCAATCCCATGTTGCAGCCCTGAGCTCCTGAAAGCAATACAAGTCGTGAACAGAGTGTGAAAAAAGTCTGCCAGGCATCTTTCTGCAGTAATGACTATGTGTATCTCCTCTTATGTATATGTGCTTTGGTTTTGATCCAAATGTCATAATATACAAGACACAATATGCAATATACCAATATACATGGTGGTGTGTGAGGTCCATTATTCTGGACCTGACTGCCAATGCTTAAAAAAGTTCAGTATTGATGTGATTGGTAATTTGTGGCACTGCAGAAATTCACTAATTAGAATCTGTGCCTGGCAACTTAAATATTAAAATGCTTTGCAGCCACATTATTACAGCTGCATGTAGCTGCTGACTCAACAATGACGGGTGCAGTATGCAGAAAATGTTAACTTTCCAACACTGTTGGCAGATTAGCTGTGATAGCTCGATATGATCATTGTGGACAAATGATTTCAACCTCGTTTGTTTCTCAAAACTAAGGCTCAATTTCCACAAATCCTTTTTGGACACTGGCGACAGTGTTTACCCAGTAAGCATAACCTGTGGCTGGACGAATTCCTTCCGGGGGCGTTAAGGTGTAGCAGAGGGAAAGAAAATGAAGATAATTAGGGCTTTATTAATAAGTCAAGATCGGACCGTCAGGGCCAGCAAAGCCTTCTCAGCTGGCGTAGACATGCGAACAGATATATATCTTATATCTTTATAATTTAACATACGTTTACATTAATGCTGTATGTATTTTATCAAATGTCCCATCAATCTGTTTCCATTTCATTGCGTCTTTCTTCCAGTGCAGCACATATCAACAACTTTTATCCATCAGATGTTCTCCTTCAAAGCTCTCAGTGAAGCTTCGGTCGTTCATTGTCAATGGAGACATTTTGTGGAGTGTCATGTTT
>JAUMTR010000012.1:7339416-7355337 GCA_032270685.1 Microctenopoma stevenorrisi
TACTGTTGCTGTAGATATGGATTAGTTAAGTAAAATGACAATAACGCATAGAGCTAGTGTCCTGCTGAGGTTATGTTAAGAACATTTAATTTTCAGAGGACTGCCTTGAAGGCCTAGTTGGACAATGCCACTGGTTTCAAAGTTATTCAGCTACATCAAAAGCACAAAGGAAACAAGATTGCGCTGTTTTACACAGGCCAGCCGAACTGCGTAGAAAATACCAATGTTGTACTGTGACGTGCAACAGGTGTGTGCGTTTGCCGACAGGAGAGGCGGCTTCAAACTGTCAGGTTTCCAGGCGGACTTAAACTGATTAGGATGCGCTTGTTCTGAAGAAGCAGTGGGAGACAAACGTAACCGTGGCAGCCTCGTACCTACACAAACGTCGCCATCTCCAGCGCCTCCATCCCCAATATGTGCCCGGTTATAGTTTATATCCAGTCACTTTAGATACTGACGCCGTGGGAACCACGCGTCTACGTAACAGCAAGCAGCTCCCTTTAGTGGGTCAACATCAAGCAGCACAAACCAAACGGAAATAAATATTCAGAACAGCGGTCGAGGGTAGACTAGAGCTAAATTTCTAAGATGGTAATATTTTATACACAGAAAATACAGACTTAATATTTTCCTGTTTACCAACTGACCACCTAAAGATTTTAAGAAATATTTTTGGTTTGATTATTGAATGCACTAAAGATAACGTTACTTGGTATGAATATAGCCCAAGGGCTGTTATTTTAATTTGAAGACAAATAGAAACAATCATCATAAGAACTTCATGAGAAATATAGAAATCACGATATAAAGTTACAACAAATTCACTTGATGTCTTTTGTTTTGAAGGTGCAAACCGGAATTTCTGTCTGGGGAAACTGCTCAGACTTTTGTTGCTGCTGGGTATAGACAGTCAGAGCACCTCCTCGCGCTCCAACAGCCGTCGGTCGTCTCGAGCGCAGCCAAAGAGGACGCTGAAGCGCGGGAGGACCACGAGCAGGACCCGGTCTTTTTCTTCTGCTTCTTCTGCATTCAGTTTGTGAAGTTGTTATGACAGCAGAGCCATAGTCCAGCAGCTCCCTTTCATCGGCAAGGTGAGGAAGAGGAGGAGGAGAGGGGGGAGGAAGAGGAGACAGACAGCAGCAACAGCAGTATCTTGGCGCATTGAAGCTTATGGATTATTAAGAAGTGGAGACCGAAACGCGGATGAAATATTCATAAGGACTTTTTAAAGAGAAAAACATAGAGTGGGATAGTGCAGAGATTCCTTACAGTGCTTCACCTGGCCGGTCCAGCGCTGCATGCGCTCTCACTGACCGGCGACCAGAGGACATGCGCCGCTGCTGGAAAACCATTCTGCATCTACCTTGTGTGCGTCTGAGTGAGTGAGTGTGTGTGTTTGGAAAGGAGCCCCCCTACTGCAGTACTTGCCTGGGGTACAGGGATGCCACCGACTTGCTGACTGACACCCGGTATCCGCAACCCACCCCTCCCTCCTTCCCTCCCGGACGGACGGACGCGTCGACCCCTGCGATCCCTACTAATATGCAATGGTTTTTTGTAAAGAAGCCGACAGCTGCCGCGTACCGCCGACTTCACGCTAGCGCCGCCGCATGCCTGTCAGCCGCTGCCGCTCCTCTCCCCGCGCCGCGCGGCAAACGACGCCATTTGAAGAGCAGCGCTCGGGGGGTTCTCACGCCGCGGCGGCCGGGCGGCAGCAGCGACCGCTCCACCGCCGCTGAAGACCACCGGCCGCTGGGGCAACAGGAGGAAGAGACCGCGGACAAAAGCGCTGCAGCGGTTGCTCTTTTCCTGTCGCACGGGGACGACGTCGACGCG
Source organism: Microctenopoma stevenorrisi (assembly GCA_032270685.1). Taxonomy (NCBI): domain Eukaryota; kingdom Metazoa; phylum Chordata; class Actinopteri; order Anabantiformes; family Anabantidae; genus Microctenopoma; species Microctenopoma stevenorrisi. The sequence goes on from JAUMTR010000012.1 coordinate 7,341,253, forward strand.
GAATACGTGCGATTCCTGGTCTCCAGGCTTGTGGAGGAGCCGGGCGAGAAACCGGGCGAGGAGCCGGGCTTCCTGTTCTTATTCTTGTCTATGGTGCAGATTGGGGGGGAGAAGCACCGCCGAACTGAGCCCAACAGCTGCCCAGCTCTGCTGGCATGCAAACAGGGGGGCGGATCAGCCCCCATGCGGTGGGTGAATTTTAGGCTGCCGCATCCGGAGCGTCTCTCGTCCCCCACCTCCTCTTCCTCCAACTCCTCCTCCCCCCCTCCAGTGTCAGCCAAATCCATGCGGTTTATTTGGAACAACATTTTCAGCAAAGGATCGCATATGCTGCAGTGTCTTTGTGGCAAGAGCCTCAAGAAAAACAAGAACCCAACTGGTGAGTTTGCCCTGTCTGTGTGTGTGTGTCACTGTGTGCCTCTCTCTCTGCGTCTGTACCTGCGTGTGTAGGGGTGATAGAGAAATACTTTATTGCGTGTCTGAGGGCGTGCGCGCGCGTACACCCCCCTCCCTCGGGACTGCACTATTCGACTGTTTGCTGGGGTTTCTCTGCAATCGCAGCTGTGCAGCAAGTGAGTGCGCTACAGGGTGGGGGCGGAAGGGTTGTGATTGGGGGGGGGGGTGTGATAACTTATTAGCACAGGTCTGACTACAGTGCGTGCGTGCTGTGCGTGGCAGAGATGCTGCAGAAAATCCAGTCTAATGCAGAAGCTTTCAGGCTCCAGTAACCTGCATGATTAAACAGCACATGGCCTTATTTAGACTTCCAGTGTGGATATGTAGTGTATACTGTGAGGTAAGAGTGGGAAGATGCTCTTGTTTGTTCTTATGGTTGCAGACATTGCAGTCAGACTGTGCCAACACAAGCACCTCTTCTGATGAGACCAGCGACTGAATGTGATGCCGTGTTCAGCAAAGCTCAGGCTGACTTGAAGGAGTCATACTGTTAATCATGAGCCTAATACACACTGCACCCGCTCGCAGCGTCTCCGTTCTTGAATTTGCCTGCACGTATATGTGGATGTAACTTTAAATATTAGCACTGGGACACCCAACTGCCACATGTCTTTGTTCGTGTTCATCAATAGGGGGCAGAGTGCAGGCACAACATAATTAGGAGTGAAATTCCCTTTAATTCAGCAGCAGGTCTTTTGATTCTCTTAGTCATGCTCTCCAGAGAGCACAGGACATATTTAGATTTGCTAAAAGCTTTGACCAGTTTGTTAGCTGTTTTCCAGCAGTCACTCTGGGCGAGGCCCAGAGATTGACTCTGGCTTCGGCACAGAGAGTGGACATTGTTGACATTGCATTAAAGATTTGGCTCTTGCATCCCGGGCGTAGTGTTTAGAGGTGAGCAGCAGGCTCCACGAGGCCAAACTGGAAGTCAGATGTTGTGTTTTTTGAAAATTAGTTAAAATTGCCCATCATTAACTTCTTTGTTATGTTTGAGTTTGGAAATACTTCAGTGTTATTGTCTAGTGTTTATGTGCTTAGAAGGATGCCTCACAGCAAAGGTATTCAACACTGCAGTGCCATTCGTATGACTGTTCCACCAATCAACCCACACAACATGCATTTATTTGATCACACGCAGCTTCCTCTGTGTCGGGTTTTGGCTGTTTATAAGGTGCAAATGTTTTCGTCTGTTAAAGCTCAAATAATATTGATGTCACATGAAAACTCCATGTAAGAAGTTTTTTTTTATGTTGTTTGAGTGATTACAAAGCACCTTCCCTCTGGTGTGGAGCTGATGTGTTAAAAGGACAGACATGCAAAAAAAGTCAGCACCATGGACAGCACCCGCTACCTCCAACCATTATGTTTCAACTATTTCATTTGCTTTAGTGGCTCTAAGCAGCTTTAGTTTGTTTCTTTTATCTGAAAGTGGAGCGTAGATTTCGTCACTTGCAGTAATTTATAAAGATATATTTATACGGACTACCAACCTCATAGATACAGATGTATAAGAGATAGGACTTGGAGTTTTAGTTGTAAATAGTCTCTGATGTAACAGTGATTCACCATATAAACAGTCTTTGTCAGGCTTTTTGTTTTTCCCTGTGTAAGCACACCAAAAAAAAGAAGATACAGTAGATTTGTGCGCTATGTCATTGTCAAGAAATCTCTTGGAAAACACTGGAGTAGAAGGCACCAAAGATGAAGCATTAATCTTGCAGATTAGAGGTGAAAACAAACAAAACAGAATTAATATTGGTGTGTTGGTGCAGGTGAAAGGACTAATTTGCCCCACAGGACTCAACATTTGTAGCAGCTGTAATGTTTTCATAGCTTCTTTTCACTGCCTGCCAAAACATTAACAGCCTGCACCGTGCACTGTGTCACATGAGTGGTTGTGTTGTTCTGCGTCCTCTGGGTTTTAACTCATTTTTGTATTGTGCTCCTCTCTGCATGTGTATGTGGGTTGATGAATTGAAGCTCGAAGAGAACGCGTGCACTCTTGTGATACATAAACTAACCCTCGAGTGTCAAACCCACTCTTTTGATGCGGAACATTTTTTAATGGACAGAATTCAAGCCACAGTTTTGTTCTCACAGCAAATGACAATATATTACTGTAATCACAATTTTGAGACTATTGTGGTTCAGTATTTTCATAGCATTTGAGATTTACATAAAATGCATGCACCGAATGTTTAACAGTCAAGTTTAAAAGTTCACTGTGGGCTGGAACGGGAGTTTGATATACTTTAACTCAGGGTTTATTTACTTCCTTTTTTTCAAGCTTTTAACCACATCTCATGGTCTTCATCAGTAGATGGAGTTTGCTTAAATGACATCACCTGACCTAGAATTTCAGTCCATTGATATGATTGTTTCCAGTGTTTGCATCTGTCTGAATGGACGTCCCTTATTTTTTTTGGTGAGGTCACTAGCTAAGACTAATCTCGCTCATAAATATACAGCTGCCGGTAGAATTTAGCTGTCATTCTGTCTTTTAATTAAAGGAAATGCTTTAACTGCCCCCCTTTGGAGTTTTAGTGTGAATCTGTAATACACAGCAGTTGGTGGTGAAATATGGACCTGCTGCACATGAGCAGGAGGGAGCGTTTTGTCGACTCAGCGTTTGTTAGCGTTTTTCCTCTGAATCGCACAATTTAGTGAAGTGTCCACTGGGAGGGTAGTAACACAGCTTTGTTTATTGTGTGTGGCTGTGTGTGTATAAGTATATATGTATTCTGATTCTAATAAGTCTGTTTGTATCATATTTAGATGGATTTCTACTTACAAATAACAAGGCTTTAAAAGTGTTTGTTTATGCATTTAAGACCCTGAAACGTAACAGAAGGTACAGAGCAGTTTCTTTTAGAAACATCTGTAGGTGTGTGAATGGACTCGAACCAGCATCAGCCTCATCCATTGTTAAAAGGAATAAGGCGCAATGTTACTCAATGTCTTATGTCCCTTGTGGTGTGGCCCACATAGAGACTTTCAGTCGTTATAGCACGCGTAGGTGTGCAGGCCTGCACACACACACACACACACACACACACGCACACACACACACACACACACACACACACACACACACACGGCTGCACAGCTTCTCTGGAGAGTTGCCATTTAGGTGTCATACTTTATATTTTATTTAAACACTGGAGTACTTCAGTGGGCTTTGTGCCAACTCAGATCTGTCTTCTTAAGTGACACACACACACACACACACACACACACACACACACACACACACACACACACATTAATGTTATTTAACTGTAGTGTATTGAACTTTTATTTTAGTTTCAACACAGTCAATTGAGAAGTACACTTTCCTGAGATCTACCCAGAATATTCCGTTTGTCTCTGCCTCTGTTTCTTAGTTGCATGCTGTTACGTTGTTGAAATGTGATGAGTTGACAAAATAGTGACAGTCACAGTGATGTCTGTCCTCTAAGGGCATATAGAGGATTTTGGTGCAGTACTGTAAAATGCTCCCCTTGAGGTGTGTGTGTGTGTGTGTGTGTGTTTGTGTGTGTGTGTGTGTGTGCGTGTGTGTGTGTGCGTGTGTGTGTGTGTGTGTGTGTGTGTGAGAGAGAGAGAGAGAGAGAGGACGCTCATTAGCTCATGGCCTCATTGTCCAAACACACTGAGTCTGCAGAAAGACATTATGACTTTGCTGTTCTGACCTGCTTTTGCCTGAACCCATCATGGACGTCATAGTTCACACACACTGCACAGAAACTGCCAACTAATCACAGTGCTAATGCACGTGCAGCGCAGTGCAGTGACATAGGTCATCTTACACAATCGCATCAGGGCAAACCAAACTGAACTGATAAAAGACAAAGAGACAAAAATGTATGTGGTACATTTGCATAGCTCCTCTTTTTGTTTTAAGCACACCTTAGTAGAGGTTAATAGGCTACTCATTTCAGACATATGAACTCCTTCATCTTCAGACTCTCCACTACCATCCTATTGCTCCAACACACGACTGAAGGCGTGACACTCATAAAGACTTCTGAATGACTGGTTTATAGCTTATCTGAAAGCCATCACAGGACCCCCGCTAGTCAAATAAGGAGTGGGAGGTCAATACAGGACTGCGCTTTATCATGCAACACATTGACTCTGAGACGTTTGTGGACTTCAGCGTGGTATTCATCACTACATCTCATCTTAGCCTACTTGGCTAGTACAAAATTCTATTCTTGACTGGATTAAAATGTTAAGAAGCTCGAGTGCAAATACTTTGGTTATTGGCCACCTACTGTACCTCCTGCACCCAGAAACCTCCTCGGGTGTCAGCTAGTAGAAGTAGAAGTAGTAGGAGGAATGAAAAACGAGTAAAATGTTTCCTTACATGTCTCTGCTGCGAATGTTTAAGCACCAGACACTGAAGCTGCCATCTGATATATGACTGTATTTCAGCTTTGAGACAACAGTACTGAGGTAGAAGGAAATCAGTGCAGTTACTGCAGGGAGAAATGTGATGAGAGACCAATGCTGTTGATTACACTGTTGATGCTGTGGGAACACTATAATTTTCAAAATGAAGAAATGAGCACAGGAGGAAAGGTGAATGAGGGAAAGTGTGTGTCTATGCGTGTGCAGGCATGTGTGTGTTTGGACAGCTCTCGCTCCGGGTTTCTGTCAAGAGACAGCGAGTGCTGAGTGTTATTTTTCCAAGTGCACTTAAAAAGCAGCAGGGCATCAAAGGCTCCACTAAGAAGTGTTTTCACAGACTGGATGATAAGAAGCGGAGAAACACTTGACAAAAGCTCAGTCTCCTTCTGACTCACTGCATAAAAAGTGTTTAATTGGGGAGCCTGGAGATGCCCTATAAACATAGTTGCTGTGTTGTAATGCTACAGTACTGAAAGGTGATACTCTAGCACAGTCTTCCCAACTCAAAGAGCATTTACCAGCTGTTCCCAGAGTCCTCACCGCATCACATGTAAACTTCATCTCAGCCATACGTTTTATGGCCTTGAAGTAAGCACGGCATTAATCTCGTCTCTGTCTGGCTCCTTCTCCCTGCCTCCATGCTTTCTGCTTTCTGTAAATACATCTTGGCAGAACGTCAGTTCCACTGTTTAGAACAACTGCACCATCACTTGTTGGTCCACATCAATGTAAGAACTTGTGTTTTTGTTCCTCTGTCATGAAAATAACGACTGCTGGTGGTCATCTACTTCTTCTGCTACACAAATATAAATCCGACCACATGGTGTTTCTGAGTAAAACTAAATATAAGCTGTAGATGTGTGATGGGGTGATATTCCTGGCAATACAGTCTTGCAGTCTGTTTCTTTAGTGCCTCTTCTCTTTATCTCTGTTCTCATTGTTGTGGCTCTCGATCCCACACACTTGAGCTGACTTTAGGGCTTTTCTTGTCTGTGTTAACCTTTTGCCTGATAACAGCCTTGCATGACATAATATGTCCCACTCACCGTGTGTGTGTGTGTGTGTGTGAGAGAGGCCAGAATGGGGGAGTCAGGACAGTTTAAGAAGTGGGTTTTCCAAAGAGTCCATCACGCTGGTGTTTATGTGTATGTCTGTGTGTTAGTCATGGACTTTTTGTTTATACTGAGGGTAGCACAGAGGAGAATTAAGGCTGCTTTGGGCAAAGCTGATCCAGGTAAGATACTCTTTCCACTGGAGATGTATCATGAGATAGAGTTATGTGAATGAAGTACACAAACTCAATAGTCAAGTCTGCGAGTTCTTATTTTTGTTCCTAAAAAGCAACGTTCATGACAAGTAATCACACCATTTAAGTTCCTTCTTCAAGTTAAACTGCTCAGCGTATGCTATACAATGTACTTCACAAAAGTACATGTACTCCTTGTGCTTCAGTAATTTCAAGCACAAGGCCACTGCTATCTTTTATTTTTCTACTTCTATTCAAACACTGTAACTATAGCTCTGTGGCCCAAGCCCACTGGGTACAGTGGAAACACTGAAGACGTAATTTCGTCTTAGAAATGCTCAGTCACTCCTCAAACAGCTGCCTCTGCAGTGTCTGGAAAAAGATGCTCAAACGGGAGTAAATGGTGCATTTGTTGGGAACTATTTTTAGCTGTGGATTAGCACATGTTTGTCTCTAGTGAGTATTTTCAGCAGCAAGATGGTGTGTGTGTGTGTGTGTGTGTGTGTGTGTGTGTGTGTGTGTGTGTGTGTGAGACTGGTACAGAGAAATAAGCTGTGTCACACTTGTTAGATGGATCAGTTTATTGTTGGTTTTGCTTCTTTTTTTAAATTGAATTTGACAGTTGCGATGGTTCAGAGTATGAAATGCTCTGTGAAAAACTTGGCAACGTTCAATTTCATGCCAGTTTGTAACATCTTCTGCACGCAGTCATCTGAAATCCATTAGCCTGTCCTCTCTGTGGGTCCTAAATAATGGACACAGGGAGTGAATGCTTATATAGCATTTGTCAATGCACAGCACTTATTCAGCAGAGCAGTAGTCGTATCCCCCTCACCTGTGAGAAGTAATGCGCTCGGGGCTGCATTGTGGCCAGGTTTTTATTAAATGCTCCTGTTAGCTCCACGCTCTCAATGGGATCTACTAATGGACCGTGCTGCCGTTTCACGGTTTATGTCGTCATTGTCGGAGGGATTTCTATACACGCTGCTTTATTGTGGGACTCTGAGGGAAACCGGTTGTGGGAAGCCTTAAATAAGCATCTAGATCAGGTGCTTTAGGTTTTGGCTTTATTTGCCTGTAACATGTGGCAACGTGGGGCTTGTTTAAAGGTACATGCTGATAACTTGAAGATGTCTCATTAGTTCAGTGTAAACGCAGCAAGAGCAGAACTCAAACAACCACAACAATGCAAATATGCTTTTCTCAACCATCCACCACCTGGTCTTTGTCCTCCTCCATCCAACTGTGGGAACTTTTCTCTGCAGACAGGTGTGAGGAATAAGGAGAAAGTTTTTTTTAATTCCACAATAGCTGAAATTAGACAGTTTATTACTCAGACGATGGCTGCCCACCAAGCTCTCGCCCAGCATGGGCACAACCGTGGGTGGCACTGAAAACACTCTTTTGTTCAGCTTTGAATGCTTAACAAAGTTTTGTCTCTTTATCTGTCATCAACAGCAACACGCTGAGCTCTAATCTCCTTCGTTGGGAAAGTCTGGAGCAAACCGACAGTCGACATATTGCACGGTCTTTAATATGATGCCAGAGTGTTGTGAAAGCTCTGCCAACACAATGAAACACTGACCTGCCTGAGATGTGACTGGTTTATTACAGACAGGCCAGCAGGTTCCAGTAATGTAAACATCTCAGAGACATGAGAAGAAATCAGTCATTACTCATTAATGGGCTTTGTTTTACGCTGGGGCCCGGGAACGGCGGTGGGCGCTTCTGCAGCAGCAACAGGAGTTTGCATTAGTCACAAATCCTCCATCTTTTACTTCCCATTTTCCCTGCACTCAAAAGCACGGCAACCTAAGATACTGTGCAGTAAATCTGTATTCTTGAACTTTACTTTATTTATAAAGCACATTAAAAACAATGCAGTGCTGTACACGGAGAGTAGAAATAAATAGCAGATAAAACATTAAAATCATACATAAAACATCTCACACAGACAGAGAAGAAATGTTCTCTAAATCTTTATACACATATATTGTAACGCATTGGTACAAGCTGTACAGTTTCTTCCCAAAATGTTGCCATTATATAAACGACTTCCACCCAGCTTTGACTTTCAGCACCTTGTTAATTCAAACTTTTGCTTGAAGGCTTTCTCCCTTCAGTCTCTGTAGTTATCTCCCCTCCTCCTCCCCATAGATCCACCCTCTCTCTCTCCTCTTCTCATCTTCCTCTGTAGTTTTTCTGACTTTTTTTGGGGGGGAAGATCTGGAGCGCTTATGTAACCGCTCTGACGCAGAAGACTTCCATTTTCAGCTGTTATCACTTTGCGTGGAAAATGATGACTTGAGTCCTGAGCAGCCGCCTGTGACCCCTGACCTGACCACAAAAAGGAGTGAGGTTATAGTCCCACAAACACCAGGCAACCAGCATGTTCTGTCTCCTGTCTCTGGTGATGAGCTGCTACTTTAACTGGCAGCCGTGAAGGAGGACGTCACGTTACAGCTGCCGAGACGATTTTAGACCGGATCAGTGTTTGTTATAGTTAGTGACTGTGGGGAAATGACATGGCTAACGGGAATCGACTTTCACTGTTACTGCTAGTACCAACAGCAGCAGACTTTTAAGAACAGCATTTCCTGGGAGTATCTCCTTGAAATGTTTCTGAAGCTAAAGTATGTAAGTAAGTATGTGTGAGATGTTTAGAGGACCCTGGTCCATGAAACCTTCTATTTACACCCAGGTCCTGCTATTGTGAGCAGCCTGAGGCACTTAACCTTAATAAGCAGACAGGTGTAAGGAGATCAAAAATATAAAATAAATAACGTACTATAATAAAAAAAAGTAGCTGCACTTCCAAATTTAATCAATATTTATTATCTGAAATATCTACATTTATATCACCAACTCCAATATATACTGTAAGTACAGGTTCTTGGATGACTATTAGTCATCGTACTATTGAGGTATTCAATAGGACGTGTATATATTTAAAGTTACAACAGTATTTTCTGCACAGCCCCTTTCCAGCCAGTGCACTGGCTCAGACATCTCACCCACCTCATTACACTCAGCAGTTATTTTAAAAGAGCTAATGATCTTTTGAAATAGCTGCTGAAAATGGTCCAAAACTCACCAATCAAGCAGAAATAACAGGGTTCTCTGGTAGAAGGATAAGCCTCACTTAAAATCCTTTAGAAGCAAATACTGTGTTCACTGAAGTTTCACCAGCATCCAGGATGTAATGGTTCTTTCACAAGGATTTCAGTATGAGACTATAGAAAGAAGCGACACATTGTCCATCTTTTAACACAAAATGTTGAATCAATAGGCTTTAAAATGTATCCCGACTGTTAAGCTGAAGCCTCACTTCAAACCAATAAAGAAACCTCACATCTGCTGCTTCCAAATTACATGTATAATGATGCACACAACTCGGTCTTTAGTTGCTAGGTTACAGGGTCTGGCTCATCTTTCCTCGTATGTGATAATAAACCCGGATTTTTTAACAAAAAAACATTCTGCTGTGGTGCACATGTGAATTTTCTCAACTTCTGTGTGCTGTGAGCAAGAGCTGATGGAAAGACATTTGAGATGAGGCAGGAACAGAAAGGAAAAAATAAAGAGGGGAGGGGGTCCAAGACAGTAGAGACGGCAGAAAGAGATGGGGAGGCGTGAATGAATAATTTAGTCACTCCGTTCCTTTTTCTCCTCCGCCCTGCTGAGTTGGTGATATTACAAAGATGGGAGAAGAGAGGAGAGGAAAGGGAAAAAAAGAGGTTGGAGGAGACGAGACGAGGCAAGGAAATGAGAGAAGGAAAATAGAAGTGGTGGAGGCAAAGGGACGGTGCTGTAATTTTTCTGAGAAGAAAAGTTTTGAATTTCTGTTTTTTGGTAGTTTAACAGTGTGATTGCATATGTGTGTGTCTTTGTCTTGAGCAACTGTGTGTGTGTGTGTGTGTGTTTGTGAGAGAGAGAGAGAGAGAGAGAGAGAGAGAGAGAGTGTAAGGCAACTTATTGACAGAGCACACAGATGAAGTCAGAGGATGAATGTAACTGATGTAACTGTTCAGATCTGTGTGTGTGTGTGTGTGTGTGTGTGTGTGTGTGTGTGTTATCCTCTCATCATTCAGCAATTGTTCTCTCCCTCCTTTCGGAGACCCACCTGCGTCACTAATCACTCGTTACCTAGGTAACAGTGGTCTTCCCCATGCCTGGGCTCCTGTGAGAGCAAGTGGGCGGGTGTCTGAGTGTGAATTATGAGTCATCCAGCTCAGTTCAGAGTGGCTATCCTCACACTCCGGTCTGGGGAACACCCACCCACATCTGTTACCTCCCTGTCTGCCTCTCTTTCCCGTCCTATCAGTCAAATGTCTCGCCTCCCACTTTTCCCAACTTCTTTCTCTACTGCTTGCACCTGACTGTATTTCTGACTCACAGTTATTATAAAATGTTTTAGTGTAATGTGTGTTAGAGTGCATAGATTTTACCCTGGTCTATCTAATAAACTGACAGCTGAATAAGTATTTAAACATAAATGTAATGTCCACCTGTTACTGACATTTATTAGGATGAGCCACCACACTCTCCGCAGCTGCGCAGACAAAGATACGAGCGCCACCTACAGAGATGGTGTTTCACTACGTGATCTCTGGGAAGTCCCATTAGTGAGTCAGAGTTTTTATGTGGTGTCAAGCCTGGCAATTTGTGGCCTGGACACCGACGCTGCTCAGTTGTTGTTCATCTGGGACACACATGCAAACTCTCCATTTTTATGTTTGTGTGCAGATTAAACATATGTGAGGTCACTGATCAGCCACAATATTAATGCTGTGGTGGTCAGCGCTTTGTGTTCTGGCACCTGTTGTTCGCGGTCAGCATTTTATTTTTCCCTCATTGCCATAGGGACGTTGAAACACTGGACAGTAGAGAGTACTTTTCAAGTTCAAGTTATTGCAGCACAACTCCTCTGTTGTACTGCAAATCACATCTTGCTTCTTGGCTTCTTGGTAAATGTACGGGCAAAAAAAAGAAGAGATCAGAACCAAACATGCAAATAAAAATCATCCTCCTACACTCAACATGTTCAGTACTTCTCTCAAGGCACAGTAGTCACAGTAGTCACAGTTTTGGTGTCAGTACTGGACAATAACTCCTTCTTCTTCTATTATTGGCGTAGGCAGTTCTTCTTGATTGGTGTTGAAAACAAATAACTTGAAATGTCAGAGACTGAGCATGTCAGTGTTGCTGTTTTTGTCTGGTTCATCGGGTTTATTCATGCTAAAACAATTTTTTATCGGTTTCAGTGAGTGTCATTGTTTTAACCAGGATGTCTGTTCACTGATGGGACACTGAACAGAACGTACAGTAGTGATGTTTTTTTATACATCTGTTAAATAATATAAAGATAGTAGGTAAAACTGTGATTATAATTCACATGCATTTGTCTTGGAGCTGTGGGGATTGGCTGTAAACGAATAGTGGTGCAAAAACTAAATGTAAAAACAGACAGAGGAGTGTGGTTCTCTTTTAGCCCTGTAGAGGGAAGTGTTGAATCTGTACACACCCAGAAAACACACTGTACAACTGCAGATGCATGCAGGAAATGTGTGTGTGTGTGTGCGTGTGTGTGCGTGTGTGTGTGTGTGTTCTCTCAGTATGGAACTGGATGTTTGATTAAATTAATGACACTCCAAATTTCTACTTGCATGTTCTCTCACAAACGCATAAAACAAACAGTTGTGCGTGTGTGTGTGTGTGTGTGAAGGGGCAGATAGTGGAATAAGTGGATGAAAGAAGGACGGGCTGCAGAGAATTTCTCTTTTGAAGTTTAAGAGCGGCATTCTGCCTTCCTGGGATGTTGTAAAAAGCAGAAGATATGAATTTTAATGTAAATTTAGCTTTGATTTATTCATAACTCCTTCACTTGGTATGACCTGGATAAAACGGTTTGCACACCGACTCCACACACACACACAAAATTACACGCTGTAACAATTTTATTTCTTTTCTTTTTTTTCAAATTTTTTCCACTACTGTCTGAAAGAGAGAGAGAGAGAGAGAGAGAAGATACTGTGTGTCAGCAACATCAAGGACAGAAAAAGGAAAGGCTGGAATATTCTGGTTTTACCTGCTGTAATGGGTCAAAAGATGAAGATCAGGGATGACATTGCTGCTGCTGCTGTGTCTTTGAATCAGTGCTGAAATAGTGCAAGGGGAAATATATCGGTGAGAAAACTGTGATGGCACAAACATATTCGGCTCTCCCAGAACTCACAAACTCTTGTTTACATCCAGAACTTACTTTGTATTTTCTGACATTAACATGAGAAACATCATTCATTTGTGCTGCTGCTGATTATCAGTGAGTGCAGCTCCTGTTCTCAGACGTGCTCTGGTGCCATCTAGTGGCCACGAGGCAGCACATGCATCATATTGCTGTTTTAAAAAAAAAGGATCTCGTCACTGTCCTTGGTGCTGAAATATTTTCATCCTTGTGACGCCACAAAGCCTCAGCGCAACGTCTGATCATTTCTTAATCACATAAGCTTCACCTGATTTCTTTTTAGAGCCTCTCAACACAGACAGAAATACTTAAATGAATGATATTTTCTATAGTTTTAAAACAAATAATTGAGGTGAAATAGAAACAGGACTCATGTTACTACTAATTTTGGGGAGAAATGATAAGATAAGTATCAACCTATTATTCTGTGAGATATCTGCAGAGTTGACATTTAGAAATGACAGTGATGGAAAAAGTTCTCACCTTTAAGGGCAACAGTGCGATGAATACATTTCACGGCAGCTTGTCTATCTCATTTTGATATTTTGTGCACAGAGGAGGAACTTGTGCCTCGTTGCTGATTGTACGGGAATTGTCACTGTGTCACTAAAGACTAACTGAACAATAAATATCCAAATCGAGTAATCGGACATAGAGTATCTTGCTCCCTCGTTAATTTGAGCACACACAGTCTCAGCAATACTTGTTGTCAGATTACCTGTAGAGCTTCCTCTCTGCTCCTCAAAGAGCCGCACTGCCAAACATCACTGCTGTTTTTTTATTATTCATTGTAGGGCAGATTGGTTGGAAAAGGACTGGAGGTTTTCTTTGATATCGGTTTCCCCGAGAAGAAAGGAAAAAATTGCTTTTCTGAGGTCTTTGTGTCCAGCTGGGTCCCAGCACAGCCCTTTATTGTGCAGACACGACTGACCTACATGCATCACTGGAAAAGAACGATCCATTCTGGCTTATGAAATTTAGGCAAAACTTCTGGAAACTGGAGTATTACCTAGATAAAATGTTAGCAGTGAGACCACCACCACAACATTCAAAATGGATTGTTAAACATCTTTACTCAGAGCACACAGACGGTGAGAATGTGTGGGACGAGGTAGCCTCATACACAGATTAATTCTTTGCTTATGTCACGCTGAAATCAGATCAGCATGACAGGGAGGGAAAAATATTCATATGCTGTAGATGGGATCTTCAAAATGGCAACATAGGTCAGACAAAATAAAGTCTGGAAAATGCTGTTAGAATATATACCTGCCCCACCCCTGGACTAAACACAGTTCAATTTAAAGCCCCTCTCTGCTCAAAAATGGTCACTTTAATGTTTGACCTTCATGGGGTATGGGCAGAGTCGGGCATTGATCTTTTTTTAGTGAAAGCTTGAAATGTCCAGCACACACACTGACAATGGACTACTGACTTTTTGCAGCCAACATTTGAAATGAAAATGTTTTCTTTTCAATGGAGGGTTGTGGGTATAGGACCGAGATACAATTTTAGGGTTTTTCTAAAAAGTAATTACATTTTTTTAACCATATCAGAAACAAATTGTCACCAGAAGCACAAATACATTGTTAAATTTGGGCTTTATGCTATTTCTGATTATGAACATAATAGACTCTCTCTCTCTCTCTATATACACACAGAAAAATAAAGGTGCCAACTGGAACCAAAAATGGTTCTGTAGAGTGATGCCATAGGAGAACCTTTTTTG
>JAUMTR010000012.1:7357701-7394166 GCA_032270685.1 Microctenopoma stevenorrisi
CAACCAAAACCCCCCCCCACCCGGCTCGCCCCTCTCCCCCCCCCCCCCCCGTCCTCTGTGGCGGCACAGACGCACGCTGTCATGTCTTGTAGTGCCCTATGGTTCAGTAGTTTCCGAGTACATCCATTATTAAAGCCACAGATGAGTCTAGTCTTTCTCCGTCTGTCTGTGCGCCTCCACCTCGCCGTCTCATTTCCACTTCATTATTCCAGCTCTATCAACATGATCAGACTTTGTCTTAACTATTAGCAAAATGGCAGACAGCAGCAAAACTACCACCCTCTCTTATTTTGAAATGACGCTCGGCTCCCAGTTATACTGACTTTTCTTTTTTAGAATGAAAAACGGGGACTGGAGGTCAGAAATGTCCACCACTCGCATCCAAACACTTAGCATCCCTGTTAAGTCATGGGATGATGTTGACGCCAACGCACAGGGAAGTGATTAGATATGGAAGTGAATGCAGACGATGATAATGTTATGATTGTGTGCCGTGGTAAGCGTTCAGCAGCAGAGGTGATAAGTGCTGTTGTAATCAGTTGATTGTGTGAGAAACCTTCAGGTGACGGGCGGGAGGAATGAAGGGAGGACAGACGGGCAAGAAATGAGAGGAGCGGAGGGGGAGGTGAAGAGGGAGAGGGGAGTGTTGATGGGAGTTGGTTTGGTTTGGATCTCTCCTCTTTTCTCCACCATTTCCTCTCGTCCTTACCTTTTCCTTATGTCACCTCTTCATCCTCGGAGAGCTTCAGCTCTCTTGAATTGTGTTGTATCCCCTTTTTTCTTTTTCCCTCCCTAACATTTTACCTACTTTTCTCCCTTTTTTCTTTTCACCCTTAATCAACAACCTCCTCTCTTGTAGTCACAGCATTATCACTACTTCTCTCTCCATCTTTTCTATTCTTATTTTCTGATTCCCTCATCTTATCCTTATCCCGAATTGTCTCCTCATTTCCTTTTATTCTTTCATCCTTTTTTCTTTCCGTAAAAAGCAGAACCCAACAGCCTCTTTCACGTTTTTCTTTTTTTGCTCCTCTCTTCACGTCTTAGCTTCTCTGCATTTTAATTCCACACCTCTCTTTGCCTCCTTTAACCCTTTTTCTTCTCCCGATCATTACTTACCCCCCCCCTCCACACACCTTAGATCTTTTTATCCCTTCCTCCAGCTACGTTTTACTTTTCTACCGTACCTCCTTTCCATCTCCTCCTTTCCCTCCTCCTGTCTCTGCCTCCTCTGCGTTCCCAGCTGTGAGAGCTGCTGGTGGAAGGTTGGCAACGTCCATATTTTCTATGCTCTGTCTGTGTGCGAGATATCTGCCAGCATCACGCGCTGTCTTCCAGAGGTTTTGTGAAGGACGGGCAGACCCAGCTCGAACTGATCTGCAGCCAGCCTTCAAGATGTGGTTCAAAACAGCTGGAAATGTTGAAAATATCATAGGAGTCTCCCTCTGACATGATGGACGCTCCTTCTTGGCCACAGTTAAACTGTTGTTGTACCCGAGCGCGTGGGAGGATTTTACTCCAGTAAACTCAGTTTTACCTTGTCCGGTTTGAGAGCGTCATGACAGAGTGTGTTGTTGTGGAGCAGCCTGTCAAGCTCACATTTGACATTTTACATTGTTAGTTCTAGTTATTCTTTCTTCATGTAGGCGTGCCACACGAAAAGCGCCATATAAACGAGACTTTCCCACCAAATTAAATTAAAATAACTACCACCACATATTGCTTTTGTCTAGTTTCAAACATTGGCTGAGTCACAACACGAGCCAAGAGAGGTTTTCTGATACAAGCCGCAACTGAAGTGCACCTGCTGTAATATATGCATATCAGACAGGGTTTAGGACCAAACAGGAAGACGGATGTAAATGCAAAGCCAGGCTTTGAGGTACACTCTGTTCTGTGCCTCCACGTCTTTTTCACTAACACTTAAAGCACAAACATACATTTTGCATTACGTTTTATAAATGAACATGTCACAGACGTGCTCTAAAAAAAAAGATACAATGCAATAAATCAGGCTTCAACTGTACATGACACAAACAAGCAGGGAGAGAGTGGAACGTGGCTGTTTCAGCCCTGTCTGCAGCCGACGGTGTGTTCTGATGTCTGTTCTCCTCTGACAGATGGATGCTGGGCAGGTAAACTGTTATTTTGAATCATAAAGCAGCAAGAAATGCCACAGCTGTCAGTTAGAATGATATTCACTTATTGCATGAAAATACACTTTGTTGTATTTGCAGACACAAGAGGAAATGCGTAGTGCTGTGTGTCATTATTGATTAACACTCTCTGATCGCTTCCTTTGTGAAACCACTATTTATTTACTATGGTTTGTTGAAGAGTTGTTTATTGATTGCATATTTACCCACGCAGTCTATACTGTCTTTTACAACACTAAAAATATGCCCACTGCAATGACAAATATGTTATGCAACTACATTTTGGACTGAGTGGTGTAGCAATTAAATCATTATGTTTTGAGTAATAAAACTAGAGCTAAATCACACGACAAACAAAGGGAGACCATTAAAGCCTTCAGCTAATGGCAGTGTACCTGAATGTGCTGTACTTCTGCATACACTGCTTCACGTAACACTTTGCTTTGGAGCAGTTTTCTCCTCAGAAAATATGCTCTTGTTTTGGCTTTCCCACAATAAAAACCTAAGGATGATGTAAAGAGAAAAGCTACAAATATGTGAGAGTAATACAGTATTGTTCTCGATGCATGAAATCAGTCGGTGCACAGGAAACGCCGTGTCCAACAGCTCTGGGTCTGCTCCTTCCCTGCGTTTTGCTGCCAGATGCATCTGTATACCTCAAGGGCCCGGCGGAGTGCTCATTTCAGCCCTGGCTCCTGGAGCAACTGCTACGTGTTCTGGCTCCTTACCTGAGACTAGTTTGTCATGAATGACCCTGTAAGGAGCAAAACACCTGCACACAACAACTGTACTGTGTGTGTGTGTGTGCGTGAGCATGTGTGTGCATGCGTGTTGGTCGTGGGACAGTTCAAGTGTTTAATTGAGGATAACTAGTGTCCCAAAAGTAAATGCTGCTTGTGTGCAGTGGCTGTGAGCTGAACCACAAAGGTCTCAGTTTGCCGATTTGTTGATGTTGTGTTCGTCCATAATCATGAACTCTGCACACTGACCAGGAAAATGAGGTTATAGATATGCCAAAATGAGGATTCACTGCGCAGATGAGGAGTTGACCTCAATGTCGTGGCTGCTAATTCACATAAACCACAATTTTTCAGGCACCTGGTATTTTAAATGCTGCTAAATAAAATACTGGGTGAAAAAGAGAAGAAAAATAATGATTATTATTGTTATTATGTTATTATCCGTTAGAAAATGCTGTAATTTGAGACAACTTGCCTCTAATGTCCAGCGGTTGCCCCAGGGGCAACACGAGGCTGGATAAATAAAAACACATCTCTGCTGCTCTGTTGCTATGTTGCTACGTGGACATGACCCAGACACAGAGCTGGAAAAGGACAGATGAAGAATCACTATTGGTATTGTTGTCTTCCACTCAGTCCAATATTTTTAACATTAAATCTGTGCTGTGATTTATTCAGCGCAGGGCGATGCTCAGTGTTTCCCTCAGTGTGTCGTCCTCAGCAGCATTAAAGGCTATATGAAGTGTGTAATATCTGAATCTCAAATGCACGTTTAAAATCCATTTTTTCTTAGTGTAGATGTACAGAACCTCAGTGTCGCCATGTGAGACGTGCTCTGTAGCTAAACCACATCTCATCAAACAAGGGTTCGACAAGAAATCTTCTCTTTTCAGCACCCAAAGTGTTTCTCCAACCACTAATCACTCTGATGTGCATTCAGTTGCTGCTGGTGAATTCTTTGCGTGTGTGTGTGTAAAAGAGAGAAATACTGAAGGGCTTTCACGCATCGCTGAGACACCCATGATGATTTTTCATAGATTTATTTACACAGAATTTAGACTCAAATTGAGGTGAATTAACTCAACAATATAACTTGTCAAATACGGTGGGGCTGCTCGACAGGGTGACTGATTGAATCACATCATATCATGATGAAAAGATATCTGAGTGCGTGTGTGTGTGTGTGTGTGTGTGTGTACGGGGGAATACCCTTCCACTGGAACAGTCTGGAATCACGAGGCTGTTGCCGTGACAACGTGAGAATGGGAATTTCCCTAGTAACAGACAGAACGTGGAGACACTGGGAAAAGTGGGAATATCACCTTGACAACTGTGGGAATGTCACTGTAGCGACGGTTGCCAGGTCAGGTTGGAGAATAAGTAAATGGATAACTGGATGTTAGACGGTTGAATAGACACATAAATAGATGATGAGCTGATGCTGCGGGACAGTCTCCTGTGGTGAATTATGGATTTTCAACCATTAGAGCAAAGAATTATGCAAATACCAACAATAACAACAGTTCTCCATATATAGAGCATGAGAAATCTTTATCAGCATAATTGATATGACATAAGATGAAGGTTCATCAGTGGTCTGTGTAACTATCAGACGCACTTATTCAAGATTAATTTAAGCTGATCCTACATCCCTAATCGTTTATTTATTGTCTAATGGGTAATAAAGAATAGAAGTAAAACATGTGTGATGTGTACTGTGAGAATGAAAAATCTAAAGTGTGTGATTATAAAGCGTAGTGTGGATGGTTGGGCGGGGCCTTCAGTGCTCTCATCAGCTGAGTCACAACACCAACCTGGAGATGTATTCTGATACACGCTGCCACTGAGATGCACCTGCTGTAACATATCCGTATCAGTGTGACCCAATCTGTGCTGCGCTTAAAATGTACTTTACATATGAATTATTATAGATTCTAACACCTTCAGCAGCGTCCTCCGTCCGTCTGCCGAAGGCCGTGTGCTCTGATCTGTCTGTCGTGCTGTGACAGACGGATGCTGGGCAGGTAAACTCTTGGAGTCCTAGAGTAGCTATAGGCTGCGTTGTGCTACTGAAAATGTTGCATCAAGTAGAATATACATAGGACAAAAACATCTCAATTTACGGTGCTGAGATCATCGGCTTTGCATCTACGTGTGATACACATTTATCTGCACTTACGCCTAATGGTGGGAAATCGCTGCCAGCTAATTTTAATAGCTGTCTTTTAATCTAACCGAGATTCATCGTCCACACAACCACATGGCATGCTAAGTAGCGCGCTGGGAATTTAGTCAGTTTGAATGCTGGTTACAAGCTTCTCTTCCCTCCTTCTCTCCTGCTGCACAAGATGGATCCTTCGCAAAGATGGAAACACCCCCCCCCTCTTTCTCTCTGTCTCTTCACAAAGTGGGTCAGCCTCTGCTTTTTTCCTGTCCCTGTGTATAAGGCTGTACCTTCACACGTTCATTCTCTTTCTCCCTGACGCACATGTTCAGGGGGGATTCCCACTCTGCTTATGCTGAAGCCACGAAGGCAAGGTCCCTGATGGGCGATTCAAAGAGGAAGAATGGGTGTGGTCCCATGCGAGTGTGTGTCAGGAGCCACATTAAGCAAGCAGTGTTTGTGTGTGTGTGTGTGTGGAAAAAGTGTGCAAACCACAGACGAGGTTATAATAGAAGCACTGATGACAGAACGGAAAAAACGGCCTGTGCGCACCTGCTGAAGAACCCAGGTCCAGTCAGGGTTCGATGCGTCTCTTTCCCCAACGTCTCTTTAGTGGCTGAGTCGGTCTTTGTCCTTCAGCTCCCTGCCGTCTCTTTTCTGTCTCTCTTTCCAAGCAGCTGTAGTTCGTTTTTGTTTTTTTTAGATATTTCATATTTTAATGCATGAATCAAAAACCAGGCAACATGAGGCAAAAGGGACTCTTGCTGCCCATGAAATAGCTGAAAGTGTCTGGATCTAAATACTAACAAAGATCTGTAAGGATTGAGCGCTCCTGTTTCAGCTGCTGTGAATGCATCAAAAGAGAGAGAGATGCGGACTTACAAATAGTCAAGTGCAGCTACAAAGCCACGCTGAGACTCTTCACTATCAAAGGTTTAGAAATAATTTATCAATACTATTGGAGTGGAACACTGACCATGGAGGAAGGATTAGTCCGAGTATCCTGTAATGGATTGGATTTGCTTGACTGGGCTCTCTACAGGAAATCCCACTGGATGCAGCAGGGTCACAGGTGGTCACGTTGTCCTTCTCGTGTCTCACATGTGGCCTCTGGGATGTGTGCTGAAATCCAATTATGACAATGAATTTGAACACAATTTATTTACAAAGCTGAGGCCGACAGCCTCCTTCTGGTTTTATTCCCTTTCGTATGATGTATGATCATGTGAAGATGTTGTTCAACGCTTTTCTGTTTCTCTTTGTCTCTCTGTGCTGGTAGAACCACAGCTGAAGGGCATAGTGACCAGATTGTTCTGCAGGCAAGGCTTTTATCTTCAGATGGGCCAGGATGGAAGTCTGGATGGGACCAAAGACGACAGCACCAACTCCTGTTAGTACACACACACACACGGTCCAGTCAGTTGTATTCACCAGGATCCTCATTAATCAACACAACTATTTTTAAGACACTGTGATCACAGCATAGTTCTTCCTGCACCGGTCACTGCCTTCAGGGAGGACGTGCAGATGGACTCCTTGCTGATACATGTACAGTATCTTCTGATGTGCTTGTCTTGGCTAAAAACAAATGCAAATCAGTCTAGACTACGGCAGACAACTCGCTGGTCCAACCAGCTCAGCCAGTACGGAGGGGACATCCCACGTTGGCTGAGCCGGTTTCTCTCCGCCACCCGCCGACGTCCCACTTGTTTACTAAGATGTTTTTTCTACATCTAATGTCTGCCAGAGTAAACGCTCAACATAGTGCCGTTCACAATGGCTTACAAGCTTCGTCTTCTCATTCAGCAGAAAGGAGACTTCAGTGACATTTTCCTGCTGCATCTAAAAGGCCGCTTGTTACCGTCTCTAATCAGCTGGGTGCATATGTTTATGTTAATGAAGCCTGGGCGCCATTGTGATCGTGGTGGTTTTATAAGCGTGATATTTATCGAAGATGATTACTTGCAGGTGTAAATAGACACTCATAGGTTGTCAGAGAGAATTAACCACTTCTACAGATCCTACAGATCATTATTATAAGATTTTATCATTTCTCAGTCACCGTAATCAAAGTTTTATTCTCTATTATGTATTATACATTTAATACCGGTACTGAATTACAGTAATTCTATGTGTATATGTATTGGCTAGAGAGTGAATTAAACATCACATCAACTCTAAATCTGCTATAATTATATCATCGTATTACATCAGATGATCTTTGCAGGAGAGAAATAAGTTGTGTATTCTCACTGTTTGACAAAGTGAAGACAATTTGTTTGCAGTGAGGATCTAATCGGAACTCTTGCAAATTCACTTGACCTGAGCAGGAACAGTAAAATGTTCAAAGGTCACAACCTTTCTTTTACTTCATGGAAATACTAAATCTACTGGGATAAGACATCGCAGGACAGCGTGAGAGCATCAGCCTGCTGTCAGCCTTAACAATTCTGACATTCAGCATGATCTCAATTGCAAATGTTCAACACTTTATTTGTTTTATTCTTCCGCCCTGCAAATGCTGTACAACAAATCTAACGAGATTCAGGCAGTAAAGCAGGAAGTGAACAAAACCACCGGTGACACTAGCATCATCTCATAAAGTCACTGCCTAAGGCTGTGAGGGTGATCAGCTGTCTCTCCCTTTAATATCAATGACTGCTGTTGTTCAAATAACACTGACCTGAAGGAGCCAAGAGCCTTTGAACAAAATAGACGAGACGTGGCCAATATGAAAATGTCATGTCCTACATTACCTCGGTTAACATTTATAAAAATATGCATCATTCAAGATCATTTTCATATTCATGGGCTGAGTCTCAATTTCTCCACTTGTTCTGATTCGGTAGATGGCTTGCTTCAGCGTGATGAATGCCCCCATATGTCCGGAGCAGACAGAAATACATAAAGTTAGATAACAAAGAAGGGGAATGAATCGTAAGTCATATGGGAGCCGGGAGGGTTACAGAGATGGACAAGAAGCTTCTACTGTTATTACAGGAAGATAATAAAAAGACATGAAGGTGAATTATCAGTAGGGTTCAGAGTATGATGAGAATTTATATACGAAGTGTGGATTTTCACTTGTTTTCCACCAGCGTCCTCCTCCGTAAACCCCTGAGTTTAGAAGCAAGCAGCCCCACGGGGCCGGCTGCTGCTTCACCTCACCAAAAAAGCAACCTTTCAGAAGTGTGTGTTGTCTGCACGGGAGACACACATGACCTCGGTGTGTTTTTGTTTTGTCTTCAGCTCTGTTTAACCTAATTCCCGTGGGTCTGAGAGTCGTGGCCATCCAGTCGGTGAAGACTGGCCTCTACATTGCCATGAACGGAGAGGGTCATCTCTACTCGTCGGTGAGCGAGCACCAACACGCGCACACACGCACACGCACGTGATCTTTATGTGAGGCCTCACTTCATCCTGATGGAAGACACCAGGCATGACACTGCCGGGCTCATTTCTAAAATCAGTTTGTCTGTTACTGTCAAAAAAAAGATGTGAGCTTTTACTCTCAATAACCTCTTTGAGTTGACATTGACTACAGTCAGAAGAAACAGTAACTAATAATAACATAACAGCAAAAGAAGTTACTGTCCGTCAGCTTACGTTGTCTAATTGTAACTGGTGTATTATAACATGTGCCTTTCTGTGTGTGTCTGATAGACATGACGTGCTTAACTGCTGCTTTCTCATCATGCTGCTGGTTTTAGTCCAGCCTCTTGTTGTAGTCACTCAGTGTTCAGACCACTGCATCCAGCTGTGTCTGCGGGTCCTCTTCTGCTCTGGGTGAAAGGCGGCGCCAATGCAATCACGTTGAAATACCAAATAAGTGGCAAAGAGAGATTAAGTCAAACATTAACAGGAAGCATAGGATTAGATTGATCTGCTATTATTGGCTCCAGATGAAAGACACTTGTCAGTTTACAGACAGTTTTGCATTAACCATGAGCTCTTTCATTATTTGTTAATTGTTAGATAAATTACTTTCCACAAGCTTTCCCCCGAACCCAAACACAACAAAGTCACAGCAAACTGCAAAGTAAAAAAATGAAAATATTCCCGATATACATAAGAACACGGAGGACACGACTGGGTGCCAAAAAGACAGAGATGCTGAGGAGCAAGTGGAGCAGAGGAGAAAGGGGAAGTGAGGTGGAGGAGACAGGCCGAGATGAATATGAATTATTTCCATGCCGACTCTGGAGAGAGAGTTCACACTCTTCCATTGACATCTCTTCTCCCTGACATCATCCCTCTATCCCCCACTTTTTCCTTTTTGCACGGATGGAGATTACAGGAGCAACACCAGAGGAGACAGAAGGTGGTGGGAGATGAAGAGAGGAAAGGAGGGAGACAAGAGAAAAGGCAGAAGGAGGCGAAGAGAGGAAAGAAGGGAAATGAAAGGGAGAGGCGAGAGCAGTGAAGGTGAGACCAGGACAGAGGAAAGAATAGACCTGAGCGGAGGCAGAAGAAAGGAGACGAGGACGAGAAGAAAGAGGACAAGGGCAACGAAAGGAGAAGGATGGAGAGACAGCAGACGAGGAAAAAACATGCAGAGGAATGATGTGGTAGACGGAGGAGGAGAGGAGACAAGGAAGTTGTAGGGAGAAGACTAAAAGCTGGAGAAAGAGAGAGAGGAGACAAACAGTTGTTGACGGGGGAATTAAGAGGTGACAAGGGAGAGGGATGGAGACAAAAGACCACGGAAAGGAGAAGCCTGTGGACAGATGGGGGGAGGAAACAGGAAAGGCGGCAGACAAAAGGATCAGAGCAGGGAGTAATCAGTAAGAGGAAGAAAGGGGATCTGTGCTGCTCTGCTGGGCTTTCTCAGCCTGTCGCTGAAAGTCACAGATGCATGAGGGCTTCCTGTAAATAATTGAAGAGGGGGAGTCCCCCCCTACACACACACACACACACACAGTAGAAATCCCCTGTAAGTGAGAGTGTCTGATCAATAATGTATAGAAAACATACAGCAAGTCTGATTTATCACCAGGTCAGCGGCGCCTGGTGGGGAACTGGCCGCTGTATTGTGTCGGGATGACGGCGGAGGAGATGCTTTTTAGCCCAGGGCAGTGATGTGTACCTCACTGTATTCTGGCGACTGGTTGGTTCGCGGCCACACTGACGTTTAATGGACGCAGTAATTTTTCACCCTGCCAGCTTAGTTATTGTGCAGGTGTCAGGAAGTCGATACAAATCAGATTCTCAGTCCTGGATCTTGTCTGACGGTTGTCAGCCACCTCACCCTCAAAAAAAGTCTGTTTAAAAATGTGATTTTTTATATATTAATATTTATTATTGTACCTGTCATTTTAAGCACACTGAATTTATTCTAATCAGAACACGATGTACTGAATACTCGGTACACTTCACATGAAAAGTTGTCGAATGATGCGGCAAATATGCTTTTAGTGGTGGATTTAATTTGTTTCCTATCTCTTATGGATTAAAATATTTGTCTATAGGACGCTGTGTTGTGTCCCTACTAGATTAAGAGAGCATTTATTTTCAGACTTGCCCATGCTGTGCATATAGAGTCTCGTTGCCACCGTGAAGCCCAGGTGGTTATATTTGCGAGCATGGCTCGCGTAGCCGATCTCCACACGTATATTAACAGAGTCAATCCTAACGAAACATGAAGCACTGTGAGATTCTGAAAAGTTGTGACTATATAAGAGCTGAAACTCTCAATGGACACTTAATCCAGTTAATCCTGTTTTTAGGGATTATCAGAAAAGAGTAAAAGACACGGGTCAAAGTGGCGCCTTGATATTCTACAAATATTTGATAATATGAAACATTTCCACATTGTTAGTGCTATGAAGATCATTTTTCGTTAACACAATAATGATTTCCTGGCTGCCTCTCCACGAGGTTAGTTTCAATGAGTCTTAACTTGTTCCTAAATTTATGCTGCTCTGCCTTCAATGAGATTCTTTATCCTCTTATATAAATTGTTAATGATATGCTGCAAACTTAGTTATACATGGTGGGTCTGTCTTATTAATCCCAGATCCCAAGCATCTGGCAGTGTGTGTCTGTGCGTGTGCGTACGTGTGGCGTGTGTGCACGTCCGGGTTGGAGCGTGTGTGTGTGCAGCTAGCAGATGGCACAGTGTGCAATGAGCTGCTATGTGATAATTATGGAGCATGCTGGGGAAAGTGGGGGGAAAAAAGTGCTGATGAGTTTGGGACTTGGTGTGTGTTTGTGTGTGAACGAGACTAGGAGCAACGAGAGTGTGTGTGTGTGTGTGTATCAGGGTTGTTAGGTAGACGTAGGTGTTGACTGAGAGGTGAAAGTGTGAATTGACTTTTTCATTAAAGTAACTGCACATTGTGTAATGTACCACTACTTCTACTACTTCCGCTGCTACGGGGGAGAAAAAATAAAGACAATATTATGTTAGGGATAAAACGCTCTCCGACGTTGAGAAGAAAGGCTGCGCATGTTTGTAGATTCAAGCGGCACCGGTACCAGTCTGCACCAGCGTGGTCGTGAGATGGATCCAAATCACGAGTGAGGTTGCTGCACAGCAGTGGCTTCTTTAAAATCAGCTTGTTCTTGAAATCTGAATTGTGCTGACTGTCCACCAGCCAAGATTAGAAATGGAAATGTATTCCTTCACGCCAGCTCCTGTGAGTCAGACAGTCAGCGGCCCGTTCTGTCTGCTCGAGAGGTCCTGAGAGCCCAAACACCATCCGTTCAGTTCCACTCTGCATCTATCTATTCATCCTCCTGTGGCTCCTCGTCATTATTTGCTGATACTGTGTTGACTTTTTCTACCTGCTGCCCTTTAGCTGCACAGAAGCATCTCAAAGTAGAGGAGGGGTCAGACGAGTTCCCCCACTAAAACGATGTCACTTCCTGAAGAGAATCTGTCTTTTTTTATTTAAAATGTACATTTCAAAGCATCCAGCAGTGAATTGAATTAATTACCATGTGATAATTATTTTCACATGTGGGGAGCGAGCCCTTAAGGCAGCGCTTAATAGAAAACAGAGTTTAAACACATGATTTGATGTGTAAACCTTTAGTGAGGCTGATTTAGTGAATGGACCCCTGAAGGTTAAACGGGATCATAAGTGAAAAATACTTTTACATTTGAATTTCAGTTTTATTCACTCTACTGACTGTACTTTTTTTTTTTGGTATGAGACACTATCAGTATATTTGCCGATGATTTCAGTTGCATTTCATAAACCTAATTCCTTTTTTTAAATCGCGCATCCCTCCCCACTCTGTGCATCTGTCCTTTGTTTCTTTTTCTGAGCTATTTCTTTCATCAAAATGTCTTCAACAAACATACGGCGTGTGCGTGTGCGTGTCTGGTACACGTGTGCGTACGTGGGCGTGTACTTCCATTCATATCGCAGTTGGTACAGCACTCAGGCAGAGTGAGTCCTGTGATGTCTACACCCAGAAAGATGAGAAGGAAGAGGAGTGGCAGAGAGAATAAATGTTAGCCATGTGAGTCATGACACAAACACACACACATACACACACACACACACACACTTTTTCTGGCGACTAGAGAATGAATTAGTGAGCTGTGGAGCCTCTTCAGTGAATCATGGCGTTGAAGTATCACAGTAACACAGCGAAGCAGCAGAACACCTTTTGTTCAGCGGATGATTCTCTAATGTTTTATATGTGTAACACACGGATATGATGCAGCATTTCTGTGTTTCCACGCGGGTCTCTGAGGAGAACCTGCAGCTCTAAACATCTCATCCAATTAATAGGCACACGTTTTCTTAATGGGGCAACTGGATCAAGTGCGGTCCTGACGTAACTGAGGAGCGCCGCGACTGTCCGTGAAGATGCAGAGAGTGACTCCGGTTCATGCTTTGACTCGGTAGATCTGGACTGGAGAACATCCTTTCATGTCCCGTCCCTAACCGTGCTCTTTAATCTGTTGTTTTCATGTGCCAACACTTTTCTTTCCACTCCTCCTCTTCCTGCTTCTCCGTGGGCTTCTTTTCTTTAGAATGATTTGTTTACCCACAATTCCCATGGGTAATTAGTGCTGTGATAATAACTGGTGTTGGAAACAAACACACCCACTCACTGAGCAGCGCACACGGACGGACACGCACACCAGCAAACACGCATATACATTCAGAGGGGGGAGGAAAAACAAGTCACGTTGAGCCTAAACACATTAAGTAAAGTAGTGCAGCCGCACCTTCAGATGAGACGGAATAAATGTGTGCAACGCCTCTTTAAAAACTTAACTGTGGTTGTCACTAATTTAACCAAAAATGCAGCAGGAAGCTAACGATGTGTTAGCGTTTCACACAATGACTGTTGCATAGAAATAATGTTCACGACATTGTTATATCGTATTGATTTAAACCTGATTTGCTAGTAGGGCAAAATTCAGCAGTCAGCCTACGGCGAGTGAGCTGTGACTGGAAGACCGAGGTCTCAGACACGATCTCCTGTGCAGAAAGGGTGCACAGTTCGGACATCCAGAGGGAGCGTGGACGGGGTTCATGCATATTGACTGTGGAGTGGACAGATGAAGGTATCAGCTCAGCTATGTAGGAACTATACAGGGAACAAGCCGTCAGCTGTAACAAGTGGCCTTCAGCCAGTCCAACGTGTGGGATGTTACCTCCACTAAGTTTTTACCTTACACGCTGCTGGATGAGTGTTTCTACTCTGGATGATGATGTTATTGTGGGAACAAGGACAATGATCCCAGACCTTTGAACAGTAGGGTTCGTGAAGTGAGGTCTGCAGACCTACGGAAGACCAGACTGTCTCTACGCTGAACGCATGCTGGAAAGATATTTTTCATTTCACTGCGACTGAGAAACCAACAGATTATTATTATTAATCTCCATTCGCCAGCTTCAGAGCTGACAGGAGGAGGACCCAGTGTCCATGTGGTGTTTCTGTTGACCTGCTGTGCAGTGTCAGTTAGAAGACTAAACGTGTGCCTTTACTCCGCGAGTGGAGAAGTCACCTGCCTGAACTCTTTGTCCTGCCGTGTCTTTCTAACCACTCTTCCAGTTCCACGCCACGAGACTTGTTCCTACGTGTGTCGGTTAATTGCACGAGATAAAAAAGAGTTTGAAAAGTAATTATTAGCTGTGAATGTGCTCCGACTGTGGTACCACTGACCAGCCAGATGCCAAGTTTTGTAATTAGTGCAATCTAGCGCTGTGCCAAGAGTTGAGAGTGCTTCTCCCAACTCTGCTTTTGAATTCCTTATTTTTGGATCTTTAATGGAAGAGTGGCAAAGGGCTGCCTGTTCGAACGTAGTCGGCTGTGGAGCAGCACCTCGAACATGTTAATGGGCGGTTTTCTGTCTGATTACGGCGGTCTGCACACGCATGTATGCGTGTCGTCTGTTCAAAAGAGAGGAGCACATGTGTGTGTGCAGCGTGCTCACTTCCACTAAACCTCTGCAAAGCACCGAGAAATGACAGAGCGAGAGGAAAGAAAAGGAGAGTGATGAGAGAAAGGCACAGATAAGAGAATGGAGGGAGAGAGAGAGAGAATCCCCTGCTGTTTTTCCAATCAGAAGGCATCGTCCTCCTCACTGGGTGATTTATTCGCTCTCCTCTCCTTCATGTCCCAATTTCCACCCCTCCACCTCGCCCTCCGTTTCCTTCATTCATTGCTTCTCCCTCTGTTCTTTCTGTGGGCAGCTTGTGAACACGGCTCTTCAGAAATGACGACAGAAACACACTGAGGCAGGCTGCGTTGCTGAAATGACTCACCTGTGAGCTTTTCATCTGAAGCTATTCTTACAGTTCACTTCTCCTCTCTGAATTCAGCCGAGAAGAAAGAGACATCAAACATCTTTTATTTTAAAAGCACCATTAAATGATGTATGACCTGACTGACCAACACTAATAAGTGCTCCCTGCACACCCCAAAATATCATCCTCCTTAAGACATGAATAATGAGCACGGGTGCAGGTCAAGACTAAATATATATTATTACCTTAATTTAATCTGGGGATGAAAAAGATGAAGCTCTACAGCAGATTACCACCGTGTCCTGGTCATGAAAGGAGACGATTTGATTAGTGAGTGTCAGTGACACAGTCACTAAATAGAGCGTTCATTCATTATCACCTGTCCCGTTTTGTTGCCAGCCAATCGCAAGCCCCCCGGCACCACCCTCCATTCATCCCCTAGAGCCCGGGTGTGTGTGCTAGTGTGTGATCCTGGTACCACCCAGCCCAGACCTTTAATCAATGTCTTCCTCTACGTCAGCGAGCGTTTAGGGTGGAGAGTGACGGATACTGTAGCATGTTAGACGTTGCGTTAGCAATGCAGCCGTGCACTCGCGCGCGCGCGCGTGTGTGCGCATCTCCCTCTTTCTTTCTTCCTTTCGCAACCCTTCTCTCCAGAACACACACACGCCCCCCCACCCACCCACTGACCCCTCCCTCTCAGCGCTGGTTGGTTGCCACGGCTACAGTGTCGCCTCTCTTCCTCATGTTGCTATGAGACTCGGACCGACAGACCTGAGCTGAATGACAATGTGTCTGTGGCTCTGGCAAGAGACCCGCAACAACCAATAAGAGACGGTCTAGACAAACACTTCTCAATCTGGGGCCTGGGGAGCTCGAGGGTAATTGTTTGGTTTGGCAGAAGCCTCCTCAGCCATATGAGGAGTAGTTTCCCCATCAGCCTTAATGAGAAAATGTGTACATTATTGTATGCTGATTTAGTTAGTGTGATAGAAATGTTGACCCTACAAAGAAGAAGGAAAAATAATTATAAGATCACCACACACTAGACATGAATATGGTTCATTCAATCAGTTTAAATTCATGCGTTAACAATGGACCAGTGACTGTGTGGAGTGTTTCTGAATGTGAGAAACCAGCAGAACTCATTGTTTTGGTTTCACGCAGCTGTTTTCAGTCAGAAACAGTCGAATAATGCTGCTACCTGCAGACTACCTCACGGCGAAGTTACAGACTAGCTACCAACAGATCGTAACATGTGTTGATCCAGAGATCAGGTGACGATTAGAAGCTGCAGCCTTTATATAAAAGCCATCACAGAAGAAGTCTAGTTAGCAATGAGAAGCTGATCTTAGTAACCTTTAACAATAATAGATTATATGAAGCTGGATTCTGACCTCCTCAGAACAAGAATGTTTATGTCAGGTGGCCTTTTATACTCGCTGTGACTCAGCAGAGCAAGCGGACACCAGGGAGACACGGTTTTCTCCCAGTAAGAATAACACCTTGTTTCTGGGGAGAAATATGAGACGTGGGGATCCACGAAAACGAGTTCTGACACATAGCAGCAGTGCTGATTTGGGGCGGAGGGTGAGACGTCCTCGGGCTTCGTGTCCCCTGGATCAGTCTGCTTAGTTTGCTGTTCGTGGGCAGACGGAGGGAGCGACACTCCCTTATCATTTACACCAGGTGGCGTGACGTGAGCTTTGATCAGATCTCCACGCAGAATGCTGTCTGCATCACACTCTGCTCCTTTAATCGTTTAATACTGTAATGATGCGTTTTGTGAATGATGTCGTTAGCGAGGTCAGTGTGCTGTGGAGCTGCTAATGTAGTCGTAACTTTTTCATCAGTCTGTGATGATGGTGCGTTAAACACTGTTTGGGTATTTTTGATCTTGGTGAGAGGCACTATTCATGCGGTTCAGCCTTTTAGCTTCAGCGGTGTGGTGAAATAACGGTATCTGTGTGTCTTTGTTTCCCCTCAGGAACTGTTTACAGCGGAGTGTAAGTTTAAGGAGTCAGTGTTTGAGAACTACTATGTGATCTACAGCTCCATGCTGTACCGACAGAAGGAGTCGGGCCGGGCCTGGTTCCTGGGCCTGAATAAAGAGGGACAGGTGATGAAGGGCAACAGGGTCAAAAAGACCAAACCAGCTGCTCACTTCCTGCCTAAACCTATAGAAGGTAACATTACGTGAACTCATTGAGTTTAATTCATTTTGCTTCAGTTTCATCAGTAATTTTATGATTCAGTCTTTAATGAAACAGGTTTTTTTCACCTCTTATAACCCCCCCCCCCTTTTTCTTTGTTCGATCCAATCTACATCTCTTTCTTCTTCGCCTTTTCTCACCCCTCTGCTGCTTTCTCCTCTTTTCCTCCTCCACTCCTCTAGTTGCAATGTACCGAGAGCCTTCGTTGCACGATGTAGGGGAGGCGGTGCCTAAACTCGCCGGGGGCCCGCCTTCCAAAAGCACAACCAGCGAACCGGTGGTCATGAACGGCGGCAAACCAGTCAACAAACCCGACAAGGAGGAGACATAACCCCGCCCCCTCACTCTCACCCCCCCCCTGGCAGGCCAGATGCCAGAAAAAGCTAGAGATTCGACCCACTGCTGCGCTCTCAAAATCCCAAACTACAACAACAGGTACCAAACAAACAACAACTGTGAGTTCTGACTCGTCAGCAGTGGGGCCACACGCCTCAGCTCTGTCCTTCCTGGAGCAGGACGGTGCTGGGAACAGAGGGACAGAGCGCTGCGGTTGGTGGCGGGGGAAAAGGAGGAAGACGATGGGCCGACGCCAGCCACATAACTTTGGGACTGGGACTGTGGCGTATGGGGTAGAAAACAACTTAAAATATTACAGAACACACACCGGTATCTTTCTGTGAGACGTGGAAGCGCGAGGCTCCCTTTTCCTCCCTGGGAGCTCGGCTTTCTGTTGCTCTCTGACGCGATTCCCACAAACAAATCGATCTCTTGGAATTTGATCTTCGAGTAAACAAAGAACAAATTAAAAACATTAGCACACAGAACACCAAACACTGATAATTCAGAGAATGCTTAGTCATCGATCAATCGAGGTTCGGCACAGGACGTTGTGTTCCAGGCTCGCGATGACGCGCACTGTGCACGTGTTACACAAGCCTGCTGACCTGTCTCTAATCTCAACATATACTCTATATAAAGGGAGAGTTCTTATTTAACGCCGCATAGCTCAAAGCATGTTTATCTCCTCCTTATTCCTTTATCATCTGTTCTCCTGATGATTCTAGAGCTGCGTTGTACAGACACAAACAGATTTTAGTTTCTACCTCTCTGTCCGTCAGGCTTTTTGTTTTCTCCCCCGTCTCTCTACAGCCACTTTCAGTTCCCCGCCGCTGAAACAAGCGTAGCACGGACGGAGAGCTTTTGGAACCGCGTTGCTTGAAACAGCGTGTAGCTGAAACCGGAAGGATTTCCACAAATTCCTTGTTTGTAGCAACATGGAGCGTTGCAGGAGGCAGGCTGGTGTCCACGCAGCCCGGTAGCAGTCAGTGTTTACATGGAGTAGCAGATATTGTATGGTATTGATTGTGTTTAACGGACTGAGGGCGAAACCATCGATCAGGTGGCGTTTTCAGTCGGGAGATGTGGGAGTAGTTTTTCTTTCTGTTGCCTTCCCAAGTACTTGAAAATAAAGGAACGAGTGAGGGTTATAGCAAACAGGGTAAATGATTTTAAAACCACTATGTGTAGATTTCCAACGTCTCTGCGTGAGACGGGCAGGTCTGGTCTAGTCGGGTCAGGTCAGATAAGAAAATGGTCTCACACACACTTCATCCTTAGAATGTCCACAGTACACGAGATGGTGGCTGGTTTGTTACGTGTAAGAGACCGAACATCTCAATCAGAGGAGTGAAATGTTCTGTACCGGCTGCTAGCTAAGGGAAATGACAGATCCACATAGTGGCTTTAAATGAGCACATCGGCCTTTAAACCAGTTTAGGTTACTGAACGAGGAAGAGCACCACACGCAGACAGCACAAGTCAAACCGGAGCACGGGTTTGTGTGGAAGGTTGAGATCAAGGCAGAAAATTACATGAAAATAAACCAAATAGATTCCCATGCTTCACCCTCTCACTGTGACAGTCAACATGGCACCAATCTGTTCTGGACTTGAACCGCGCTCGACGCCGAGGCTTTCTGTTTACTCGTCTCTCTCCGACGGCCAGACTAGACGGCAATTAACTCCTCAGAAAGTTACAGCGCTGTCGCTGAGGAGATGTTAATACTGTGATCCCAGACTTCATATTCGTGTCGCTGACAATGAAGGAATATATTTAGTGTGAAGCACAAACTGTGCATCCTTCCAATTTTGTGCAAAATAACCACTTTGCATTTTAATCAGATCTTCATCTCTGAAGATGAATGACCTCCACTGACACTGCCCCGACTGCAAAGAAACAACAAGCCAAAGCAAAACTCAAGTCCGTGTGATTAATGCTCACGCTTGTTCCAACATCAAACGAGCACCGGCACAAATTAGCGGCGCTCCCCAGCCTCGCCAACAGGTGTGTGTGTGTGTGTGTGTGTTAAACATTGCAGTGCTGCACACAAATGCTCTAACGCGTTGTAATGTCGTCCCGCTGTGTTGTTCAGAGGATGCACTCTGCAGCTGAAGAGACTGTGAAAACACTGTACTAGACAGCTCACAGTGTTTCTAATTGGCATATCGCAGAGCTCTCCAACACATACCCTGCATTTTTCTCTCCTGCTCTGATCTCATTAGCTGTTACTTGTCTCCGTGCCCACATTGTGTGAACTCATCCAGTCTAATGTGCCCGATGTTTGACACCGGCCAGAAGAATTACTAGATTCATGATGCATTTCAAGTTTCGGCGTCGCCAAACCGCAAAAAGTAGTCAATGTTTCACGGCTGCCGGTTGATCAGGAAGTGTTATTTGTGCAGGGTAGTACTGTGGATTCTTGCTATGTGAGTGCCTCTCATGCCCAGCCGAGCTCAAGCTGTGAGTTGCAGGGTGGCTGTAGATTTCTGCTAAACGCTCAGCCCCCCTCAGTCTCAGCAGAGTTTACCCAAGATTTCCAGAATCCTCACACGCATGATGCTTGACCTCCGCTCTGTCCCGTCTGAGGGTGGGACGGCGCTGCTGTTGAGGAAGACGTCTTTTGACCAGTGTTGTGCTTGTCTCACGTTAACAAAATGTGGATGTAACATTTATTGACTAGTTGTTGTGTCACACAGGAAAAAGCAAAAGGTAAAAATAAAGATAGAAGACAAACCCTGACAATCAAGTCTGGAAACTTTCTTTTTGATTTTCAGTGTTCACCATCTCCTTCTAAATAGCCATGTTAATGACAAACAGGGGACGATGTTTTTGTTCTTGATACCGCGGAGAACACGGCTGCTACTCTCTGAGTGATCATCAAGCAGCTCATTTGTTCCACGCTTGCTGCTGGAAGAGAGAGAAGATCAATTTAGTAAGAGAACCAAAGCGTCCTCTGTTCAGAGGAGCCCAGCCTGTTGGGTCTGAGTCCCATGTGAGAGCAGTCACTGAAGATCTGTGACACGTGCTCCAAAAAAAATCCTAAATGAGTGATGGTTGATGCCAGAGGAAAATTGCCTGGTTTCCTGGCTGCTGACCAAAGACAACAGTCCAGCAGTGCTTGCAGGCTGGTAATAACAATTCCTGGTTCAAACAACAAATTGCACAATTATGGTGAGCGTCTCCTGAGAGATTTCTCTCCGCTGGTGGTTATCCAGGCACCAAGGCTACGACGATCAGAAGGAAAGCAGCTGCGAGCGATCAGGACAGCCCGGGTCACGTTCTCTTTCTGCCCGCGGCAGACGGCAGGCACACATGTAGCCATCTTACTCCGTCCTGGCATCGCCAGACACAAAATGGACACGAGGCGATGGAGTGCAGGTGTGAAGGTTCGCGCTGGTTCAGTGTAGCTCGCCGCCCTCAGGTTTTCTTTTGCCGTTTCTTACTGCCGCACCACTTTAATTCCTCTTACAAAAGACTTGCCTTATTACATCTGAGCGTGAGAGCGAGACGGTAAACGCTGTTTCTCGTCCCACACATGCGCTTTTCATCCTTTTACTTTTCAATTATCCTTTGATCCCCGATCTTCTGCTCACTGTACCTCTGCTAGCTTCCCCTCGCTGCTCATCTTGTAATCATGCAGCCAGAGAACCGATCCCCCACCTCCTCCTTCCTCCTCCTCCTCTCTCTGTTTGGACTGTTTCCCACTTGTTGCATGGTTCTTAAAAGAGGAAAGACGACGCGGGGCGATGCATGTGGTGATGTAGGAAATGTGCTATCGAAACAAGTCATTTACAGCTCAGCACCAGTAAAACAGTTCCTCTGGCTCGCCGCTGTCTCCGGTTTGTGCTGGCAAAGACGTGACAGACGATTGTTTCCCTGTGGCAGAAGAAAAAAGGACACTAATAATGAGACACTGGTGCATGTCGTGCATAGAAGATGTTCAGGAGCATCAGTCAAAACACAGGGACAAGTCTAACAGCACGATTCAGATTTACATTCACGGAAAATAATTGTTTTGCTCAGACTAAATACATTCTTTGTTGCACTCGGCTCTGTGTTTTTTACTTTGTTTTTGCTGCCAGTGGTTTTTATTTTCAGCACTCAGCGGTTAATGGTTTTTAGTCTCAACCATTAACAGATTTTATGAGTTGATGGATGACTCAGATGTCTGTGATTTATAGGAGGATGTTTCTGGAACAAAGCTATTTAAAAGTCTGGAGATGACTGTTACTTTACAATAACAATTTTTTTAGGAGGTTCCATTAAATAAACTCCTAGCAAAGCCACCACCTGTTGGATCTTACTGGTGCAAACCACGCCAGCTGTGGGCCAGAGCGAAATGTGACTGGTGCTTATTATAAAGGAGTTTCTGTCTGTCAGTAAATGTACAGTTACCTTTACATACATATTATGCAAACAGAGTTTGTCTGCACTGTACAGTTTGTGTCCAATCCATTGTATACTGTACACTCAGAAAACGATGATATTGATTAAAAGATTTATAGAAAGAAAGCAAGACTGGACTCGTTCTTGCGTCGGCTGATTAGCAGCAGTGACGTGTTCTGAACATAGATATCGCCCATAAATTTGTCTGTTCAACATTCTCACTTGCAGGATTTCAGTGACCTCCAGGTGCCCCTTCCAGCTTCACACACACACACACACACTCGGAGGCACCTGATGGGGCCCAGATGTGCAAAAGAAAAAGAACAGGTAAAATGCGGGAGCTGGCCTAAAACCCATTCGTTTATTTGCTGCTATGTTTTACGATGAATGACTGAACTGAGATTGTGATGCAAAGATGTGAAACACTACTGTGAACAGAGTCCGAGATAAAACTGTGCTCCGCTGCGTTTCATTTTGTTTTTCAGACGGCAGTAATTCAGGAGAAAGAACACATTTCCCCTTTATTTCCTTTATTTTCGCACCACATTTCATCATCGCTGTGCGAGAAGCACAACAACCCAACTTCTTGTTTTTGTGTTTTAGTTTATTTCACTTGCACAAAAACGCTAAAGTTGAAAACTTTAGTGAGTCAAACTATACAGATCTCACACACACACACACACACACACACAGAAATACTAGGAGATGATGGAAGCGGCTCTGCTATCAGACAGACCTGTATAGATGGAGCTGAAGAGACAGTTCAGACAAATGCAGACAGATTGACAGGCAGGACACACACACACACACACACGCACACACACACACACACACACTGCACGGCGTGGCCTCCTTTCAATGACAGATGAACCAGCAAATACTGTAATTAGGTGGATGTAATTAAAAATTAGCATATGTAAATGTAATGTAAATTAGATGTACTTTGAAGGGCAGCACGGTGTTTAATTAGCAGGAAGGGGTTTTAATTATATCCAGTGGAATGTCGCGTGCTTCGCCACTCGTTCGACCTCCAGATCTTCCTGATGCCACCTAAGTTTGCTCATTGTCAGAGATCACAAAGTCCTTCTTCTTCTTTTCAAGTCATTTCATTCCAACATTTGTTCCGTCACTGACGGTTCACGGCGAGATCATAAGCCTCCTGCTGAAGTCAGGTTGTAGCTCTCATACTTTTGTCCGTTGTACTGCTCTGTGCTTCACCACTGTGCAGACAAATGCATTTAGACAGATTTAATATGTGCAAAGATGTGAAGAAAAGCCTCAGGTGCTCATTTACAGTTCATATGCTGTATGTGTACGTCTTTTCATAGGGCTGTTATATGTTATTATCTCACTCTGAGGCCCTTTCATAAACATTCATATCATATAATTATTCCTCAGCCTAAAACCTTTGCTAATTCATTACACTGATGGCTGCTCTGAAGGTAAGCGGACAGCTGTGCAAACCGCCCGGTGTCATATCTCTGCCCAGTCAGACTCAAACCCGCTGACAGGTGAAGCGAGCAACATCGATCGCCTTGCTCCAGCGTCACCCGAGAAGTCGGCCGCTCACATTAAGCTGCGAGCGAGCAGGCCGTAATGGCTGGATGACTGGGTCACAGCGTCTCCAAACTGCACTAATGATGCCCAAGAAAGGGCAACCAGCGAACTGGTGACAGGCTCACGGGCTTATGATGCACACGAGGAGCAAGAGGTGTTTGGTCCGGCTCTATCCCACAGACAAGCTGCTGTAGCAGGTCATGATCCACAGGTGTGAGCCAGAGCGTGCTGCGTAGCTGCAGAGGGATTAGTGGACGTGCACAGTACATGCAGAGCAATTTGATTTAATGGCTATTCACTGAATGATAACTGTATAATGCTAATAAATGATATTTTCACCGTGTGGTTTTTACTTCTTCAGCTGCAGCTCGGTGAACGCAGCAGAAGGAGCGTGTGTCAGGGCAGTGATGAAAGACGTGGAGAGACCAGATGATCTGTTACAGGGATGAATACTGTCCACTGTGGCAGCTCGGCTCCACCGGCGAGACCACTGTGGCCACCAGCGAAACTAAAACTCCATTATGCACCAAGCGAAATGGCAGAGCTGTAATCTCGTATTAAAAAGCAGCCAATTATAGCCGGAAAGCAAAATGACATTCTGTTATCACATAACACAAAATGTTTCGATTTCCCCTCTTTTGGATTAATTTCATTAAAACAGCATTGAGTTGGGAATTTTTGTCTGTTATCTGCCTCCGACGCGCTCACGCTCACACACACACACACGCACACACACACACACACACGCACGCACACACACACACAGCGTGGCCGTGCTGCAGCAGTGTGTTTGAGGTGGCGCTGAGAGCTCACTTGAGAGCCTGTGTCTGTCTGTCTGTGTCATTATCATCAAAGACAACAGGCGCTCCAGAACATGGGCGCACACCCTCATGCGCACGTACGCACATCGGCCTGCTCCATGGATGGTTGTCAAGACCTGATGTCTGTCGTCACGCGGAGAGCTTGTATCTCCAAACTGCCGCCAGCAGCTGTGAGGCCTGAAGGAGGGCAGTGTGTAACCCGAGCCAACCCGAGTGGGAGGTTTTCACTGGGTGTTGGCATTATGTAGGCTCAGCTTGAGTTTTATTACATTCCCATGGCAACTGGCTGCTGTCAATCACTCTAAAAGGTTAAGCTCAATGCTTCCATGTGTCGTTATCATCGTTTGGCTAAGGTGGAGCCAGAAATTCACTGTTTCACCAGAACTTTTCTGTCTGTAAAAGTGAAACGTGATCCGGTTTATAACGGGACGCTAAAACCATGACATAGAAATGACAAGCAACATGTACTGATGTGCGTTTGGTCTCATTAGATTGATGAAGAGTATAGATGAAGGTCAGAGGTCACTGTCACTCATTATTCTTCATCTTTTTCCACAGCTCACGTCACCCTTTAACCTCATCACGCCTCCCCTCCTCATCATCACCATCACATTCATCACTCGCCCCCCCTCCTCTTCTTCCTCGCAACGACAGGAAAATGAAGAGGCCAAAGAAGAAATTGAAACGTGATGACTGGAGGAAAGAAATGAATAATTTACCTCTCAGGTGATGAGAGACATTTGACGGACACACACACGCTGACACACACACACACACACACACACACACACGCTGACACTGAGTAGGGCAAAGCAGCATTCAGCCAGGCAAACACGCAGCCTGAATACTGATTAACCAATCAGAGGCCATTTCTGCCCTGCGCCAGCAATTCTCGTTGATTACCATGGCAACCACGAAAGCTTTACAGCCAGAAAGGGCAGGGAGGAAGTGCCTAGGTGATAGACTTTACTTCAAGGCTGTTTCAAGTTATTATAATAAGGGATCAGTTTCACACTAGGTCATTTGAAAATAACGATTTGATTATTCCCGGCGGCCATCTTTGCAGCTTTGACACTAACATTTAGGGCAGAATGATAGCTCAGTGGGTGGAGCAGTCATCTTCCAACCCAAGAGTTCGATTCCCAGTCCCACCAGGTTACACGTGGAGGTGTCGGATACCTTGTAGCAGCGCAGACACAGGTCCAGCAGCTGTCCAAACAACAATTTACCCAAGAGGATCAATAAAGTATTCGTTATTATTATAATTATTTTCAGTGCATTCCACTTAAAGCTGGATTTTTAGATTGAGAGTTGATCCACTGACTGTGTGTCATGTAGAAATGATCACCCAAGCAGCTACATACTGCAGCTTTAAAGCTTTCGCTTCATGTCGCCACATCAAGTCTGTTGCTGCGTTTACCGTGGACCAAGCTCTGGCAACACTTTTTCTGACACACTTTGAGGGCTGTGAAACATTTCGTTGTCTGAGAGGCAGTGAAGGAGAGGAAGGAGAACACGAGCCTTTGTCGCGTTGCCTTGGCGTTACAGTTCACAACTGTCATGCAAATGAGGAGCACTGGACTGATGCAGGGAGAGATGGGTAGGACAGAAAGAGATAAACATTTTAAATAGGGTTGTCCTATTCCATATAGAGCAAAGAGCAAAGACTGTGCTTCAAATCCAGTGTTGTATTCTGTCCTTTAAATCTAAATATTCTGAATTCAGTAGAAATGTATATTCACCTCCACACATTACAGCACAAGCAGTTGTATTTAGCCATGGTGCCACATCTAGGTCAAACCACTGTGGTTGGAAACGTCCAGTCAAAATAGCAGGTTCAGAGTGACTAACGAGTCAACAGCACTTTAGTCTGTAAAACCGTGCAGCAGCTTCAAGTAAGTGATATAAGACGTACAGACGGGGGAAGGAAGAGGGGATTATTAGGAGATCGTGAAGGGCATCTCAGCAGGTTTAATATTAAAGTTAGAAAGAGGCCTTTAATATCAGAATTCATAAATATTGCATTTCATATGAATATGATTTCCCTGGCTGGCTCTCATCTGGCAAACACACACCAATATCCCATTCTAGTTTACGATATCAATCTTCTATTACTGAGCTGTGCATCAGCTCGTAACTCATTAATAAGAGACTGGAAGTGAGTGGTTGAGTTTTATCTTATTAAAGTATCAGCCTAACGTTTAGTCCTCAGACAACGTGGCATTAGTGGGTGTCACTTCCCACAGTGGTGTCACAGCTGCTGTGGTCTGGATGACTCACTGGGTGAAAGCAAAGTCATTAGCGCCGGCAGTAAGGGTTCTCGTCCCTTTGTAACTCACTGAGGCTTAAATGAGGTCCCAAAGTCTGGAAAAATACAAAAGAAGAAGAAGGACCAGAGTTGGGTCTAACAGGTAACTCAGCATGTTGGTTCATACACAGTCAGCCCCGCTACGCCGTGCAGAAGGAGCGTCTTTGTAGTCACAGGGAGAGGGAGAAAGAGCTGCCTCTGGAGATTTCTGAGAAACGGGAAGGGAGAAATGGACTGGAGCGGAGGGAGGGAGGGAGGGAGGGAGGAGAGCTGGGCAGACGGAGAGATCAATGCAGCACAAGAGCAAGAAAAATAAGGTGTTTTTCTTTCCAGTTAGGCTGCGGTGGTTGTGCAGGTGTAGGTGTAGCGACCTTGGCAACAGCTGTGGAGTAGAATATTTGGTGTGTGTGTGTGTGTGTCACATATACACAACAGGTCAAGACGCTGAAATGGAAAATCCATACATCTGCACTTACAGAGCTAAAATAGGCAGACTCTTTTCAAAATAAAAGCCTTTTGTCTGCTTCCAGCTTACAAGCCTTCACTAGGAGAAGCGTTTTAGCCCGATGACTCAGACAAATTTGTCAGTTGATCATAGTGTAAGACACGTCAGGCCTTTCAGCAATTTCACTCGTGGGTGCTGTCGCCACTCAGCCATTCCTCCATTTGCAGCAGGCAATTGTCCAGGTGTGTGCCGGCAGCTGTAACAGCAATTACTCTAGATTGTGGGGAAACTGAAATACACTTTGTTAACCTGCTCCGGTTGACATTTCCTAACCTCTCGGTCAAGCTGGTGAGCTGAATGAGTGCTTCGGTGCGCGTTGGCTCGCCAACAATGTGACACACAGCACATGACGCCAGAGGTTATTTCAGTGTGAAACTATAAGGACCAACACATAGATTCATATATCGCTTGAGAGTGTTAATTGTTTTGCACTTAAGGGCCCACGGCTGCACTGGAGAGCTGTACTGAGGCTCAGCAGCTTTCACATAAATGCTAATTAGCACTTGACACAAAATACAGACTAGTAGATACACTGAAACAACACCACCTCCTTACAGGAGTCTGCCTGTGTGTGTGTGCGTGTGTGTGCGTGGCATGCCTCATATACCCACAGTCTGTCTGTTTGACTGAAAGCTTAGACAGTACAGACAGAACATTCTGTGTTTGCAGTGGAGACAAATATCTGGATTTATTTCCATTGTAGCTTTTGTCAATTATGTGATATTTAATGTTGGCTGTACAAATCAAACATCACAAGTAAAGTGTACCAACCAGATGAATCCTTGTGTATGCGCATAGGTTTAGATTCATTTATTCATAGTGTAATTTATTTACAGACAGCACTGGATGAGACGGGACACTTCTGCCCGTATCTAAAATTAGAAAACGCTGCAGCGTTTCTATCAAACATTAACGACACGAGCGTAAACACACAAAGCCACCCCCTTGTTTCCTCCCACGTCCCTCTCTCCCTCTTTTTGATGGTGGCATTTCCAGCCTGGAGACAGCTTCTCCCATCACGCCTCATGACTGACGGCGGAACTCCTGCGCATGCAAATGAATACAAGGATGCTAATCAACTCTTCTTTGCTCGTACTTTAATGTGTCCGTCAATATATTTGACGTACACATTAAACAGACGTACACATATTTGGCGTGCGGTCAAAAGATGTCCGCTGCGTGTTCATTCAGCAGTTTGATGCACATGTTAAAATCCACTTTACAACACTAATGTAAACATTAGTCTGGCCCTCTGTTGTCGAGTAGGTGACGTGGTGACCTCTTGTTCACCTGTGTGGCAGTTAGTGTCGGAGCGTCAGGCCCAGCTGGCCTAGAGACAGGCAGAATCAGAAAATGTCTATAGAAAGTACAGACTCAAGTCTCCTTGAAACATCTTGACTTTGGGGAGACAGAAAGCTGTGTTTAATGACTCCAGCAGAGATGTGGGACAGAAAGGGGGGTCTGTCCATTCATGTCCTATGTGGTAGCTACCGCCCTGCTGACATGTTAGGCTCGAGACAGTGGAAACCATGTCAGAGTCATGTGCCTCTGCAGCAGGTTGCCAGCTGGCTCCAGTGTCCCGTGGACGCTGAGGAGCAACACCACCTCCCACCGCCTGAGAATCAGTTGATCAGAGACTGTTGACATCCTATCCTCCCTCCTGCCTGCACGCTTGACCACCCACAGAGATTTTCACATGAAGCAGAACTTGAGGGGGCAGACGCTGCTCATAATGACAACTTGAAACAGTTTTTCCTGTGATATAAGAAAGTGGATGTCAAGGTCTCACGTTCACATGTAAAAATATCTGCTTGTAGACTAACTGTTTTCCAGTTTCTATTGTTGACTTAACATTTTTAGTGAATCAAATTATATCCAGACAATGTTTCACTGCTTCATCCAAGTAAGAGAGAAATGGCTGAGACAGCTGAGACGAGAGTGTCTCAAAGAAGCCGAGAGTGCCAACTGATGGTGCGGGTGGGAGACTCGCTTAAAATTCAAAATAGTGAACTACAGAGCAAAGCTGTCAAGATGTGGATGTGCGGAGGAGTCAGGTAACGCAGCGGAGAGGAGCCTGAGAAAAGAAGAGAAGCAACTCTGCTGCAACATCAAGAAATCCACGCTCACCTGGCCAAGTTTTTGAAGCTGCAGAGAAGAAGAGAACCCGGAGACAAAGACGATGCCGACGGAGATGTGCTGATGAAGGACTTCCCCTGTTTGTGGGCTGTTTTTGTTGAGACTTCCCCACACCTGTTTGTTCTCACTTGAGTCAACCTCTCCCACGTTGTCAGCGTCTCTCGCCGGCTTCTCTTCGTAGTGCTGCTGATCAGGTCCGATTCTATCGCTGCGCTGCAGTTAGCTCAGGCTTTGATGAAGCGCCCAGACAGAAGCTGGGGGAGAAGTGTGGAGTGTATTTTGTCTAGTCTAATTTAGGAGCGCCACACTAAACATCAAAATCAGACAAATGGCAACAAACATTAGTCCCTGAGCTTCTGT
Source organism: Microctenopoma stevenorrisi (assembly GCA_032270685.1). NCBI lineage: Eukaryota > Metazoa > Chordata > Actinopteri > Anabantiformes > Anabantidae > Microctenopoma > Microctenopoma stevenorrisi. The sequence goes on from JAUMTR010000012.1 coordinate 7,387,103, forward strand.
TGCTCTCAGTTATTTACTAAGTGAATAGTTTGGCCTGGACGAAAGGACAGCTACTGTATCTACAGACCTCAGTCTATATCTGGATGAAACTCGAAGAGATATCTCTGACCTTCTGGGCTAATTAGGCACATTCAAACCCCTCAAATGCAAATGTCCAATTATTTCAGTGCGTGTATCCTTAAGACTCGCTAAAGCAAAGTCAATTTAGTGGAAACCCCCCCAGCTTCCTGAGAAACTGTCCTCAGTGGAGACGGGAGTGTTCGCTCACTGTCACCTCTGTGTCCACCTGCCCCGAGGACGGACAAAGAGCAGATGTGGCTGTTAGGAGGCAGCTGGATCTGCTTCTCCGGTGTTAGTGGAGGTTCACTGCACGTGCCTGCAGTGACACGCACGCACACACAGACACACACACACACACACACCTGATAAGATACCCTCCAACAATCACGGATTCGTGCACGATGGACAGACAGTCAGTTTATCAGAGAGGTCAGCAGTGCAAAGCTATTTCTGTTTGAGAAAAACATGACACGAGACGCACTGGGAACACTTGGAGAAATGTCATGACGCATCACAAACCACTTTGACGTCACAGACCGCTGCACTGAACACACTCGTGTAAGGGAAGAAGCGCGTTTGTTCCAGCTCAGCAGTCGGGACTGTGGCTCTCTCGGCCCAGCACTCCGGCTTCCCAGGATGACAGTCTTATCAACGTGTTATCCAGAGCGAGAGCCTGTTGTGTTTAAACTGCAGGCCTGAAGAGACGGCTGTCTGGACAATTACACACATGCACCGACAGCAGAGGGTCTCACAGCTGAAGGGAAGGTCCTCCAGAGGCTGTGGTGACACCGTGTGTCTGACAGGACGTTTCTCTCCAGCCAGAAGAAAATGAGGTGCTGCTACTCCCCCTGGTGGCTCAAAGGTTGCACAGTACATAAAGCGAGTCCTGTGTCACTGAACCTGTTCACAACACAGTGGGTGATCTTAGTCTCCTTCCCGTCGCTCAGGCTTTAGAATTATCCAAGGGCAAATATTCTACTTATATGATCAGCTGATACACGATGATGTATTATGGCTTCACTCAAATCAGCTCCACCTTCACCTGCTGCAACATTTGTCATGTTTATGCATTCGTGCATCAACTATTATCATAATCCAGTAAAATATATTCTAGAGATCTGTAGTAAAATCAGCTGCTGTCTTCTACCAGAAGGTGGCAGTAAGTCGAAGCTAATTCAAGTCAACTCAGAGTCAAAACGTACTAATAAAAGACATTTTATTAAAGAAGGGGGACAGTTTGGTTCCCTATAGTCTGTACATTATGTGCTAAACAATGTAGGCGACACAGACAGTACAGGAGCGCTGACTCGGGTCCAGAATGGTGTTTCCAGCGGCGTTTCATTTCTTCTCACGCGTGTATGAAGGAACTTCATTGTCAAAAAGCGGTTTACTGGTCTACAGACCGTATGCAGTAAAAAACCTTCACAGCAGACACACGCACGGAGAGTTACAGGTTTCTGTGTGCACAGTGACGCTGAAGGACAGCTGCTAGTGAACTCAGTACAAGCTGCAGGCAACCATCTCCCCATGAAACAGCTTTTCACTTTCACAACACAGGAGACAAAACTCAACTGAGGTTTTCATAGTTACCTGTGAATCATTAACACTACATTCACTGTGTTGAGTTCGTTTTTTGCCCTTAGAAACACCTGCCCACCGAGTTACAGCTCCTACGCAGCGAGGCCGGCGCAGACGGAACGTGGTGATTCAAACGCTACGTTTTCATCGCAAAGCATTTGAAGGTGACATTCTGAGAGTGTCCAGTAAATAGTTCTGTCCTGGCACAGCAAAGACAAACAACTACAATCCCATGTAATAACACTACCACCAACGCTCCTTAGTCTTTTGTAAGGCTGGAATATACTTATTTCTGAAAATAAACGTGTAGAACCCATAAATCCTGTAAAGCTGGACTGTCACATACACTGATAGTTCCTGTGCAGGGAAGAGGAGTGAGGTTGTTGTGGTTGTCGTGAGGATTGCCGTCTTTCACCAATCCTTCTCCCAGCAAGCGTGGAAACACAGGGGGCCACTCTTAATAACATTCATCATATCAGTCGTTGTCAGTCAAGGAGAATTCTTTTATTCCTATGGTTCAGAAACGTAACAGAAACAAACTAAACTATCTGGTTAAAATCAACAGTCGGGATTAGAACTCTGTACTTCACGTGTGCCTTTTCAATCTTTGAATACATGTGGGATTGAACAGCTGACCTGACGAACTACAAAACCCTGGGTTGTAAAGATGGAACTAGGGTTTGACTAATATTCAGCTTTAGTGCTTCATGCTCCAGCAGAAACGCGACTCTCCTGAACAATCGCGGTAAAAACGCTGTAAATGTTTCATTGTTTTTTCTGTCTCAAAAACAGAATGAAAAATGTCAGTCTTGGTTGAACCCTAGTGAAAAATGAGCCACAGGCGTTGACGTGAACAGCACAGACACACACGTCCTTACATCTTTGCATAAACTCTATGTACATACATTAGGTGTGTTGGGAGGGATTTGGCGACCACACAGAGAACGTTTCCTCTCGGTAGTAAGGCGTGCCGTGTCAGGTGGCCCTGCGGGACTCCGTCTATCAGCAGCCATGTGTTCCCTCCACTCCTCCGTTTATGGTGTGTTGCACAGTCCGTTTAGCGCGGGCTCACTCCGCAACACACAGGTGTCGACTCCTCCGCGATACTGCTCAGCTGACCTGCTGTGATGTCATCACTTGGCGCCCGCCGCTGCTGTGAAAGACGAGGAATCACTCCTGAAAGGCACGACATCATCTGGACACGGAGCGCCGACAGTCTGCTGGTCAGCCCGACTCTGATGTCACAACTGCCCACCGTGATGTCATCTCCCATGAGCCCTTGCTTGTCAACACCGTTGTTGTCGTGTCACATACTAGACAGCCGTCGACCTCGCGTGGCGCCTAGTGAGGCTCTCAGTCTCGGCTCTCTGGCCCTGAACAGGAGTGAAATAAACACATTTACACGGTCAAACATGTGAATCTGTGAGGAGCTCGCTGCTGACCAGCCGTCCGTTAGTTAACCATCAACGGGGAGTTAATGACATTAACGGGACTTTAGGTTTTGAATAAGTTTTAAAAGGCAAACCTGTAGTGCTCATTGAAGTCCAGCCTGAAACTAAGGAAACGCAGACTCTCATCCGAACTGGTCATCAGCAGCACCAGGAACTGCTGGACGATGCTCTGAGAGAAGAACAGAGAACGCGGGAATAAAAGAAAAAGACTACATTTAAAAATGAGGGACAGCGGCTGCTGCTGGTGGCTCAGGCTGGTACCTGGTAGAAGTGGGTCAGGATGCGGAGCTGCGAGCGCATCTTTGGTATGCTCTCCTGAAACTCCTGAATCCTCTTGTTCTCCTCTGCTTCCTGTTCAGCCGTCACTCCCCACTGACCCTGGATCAGCAGACATAGACAGACCAACGGGATCAGCCGCTCTGCTTTGTGTTCCCGTCACCCCTCTCATTCTCCGGTATCTCACCTCCTCCTCTCTCTGCTGCTTCCTCTCTTCATGCTGCAGTCGGAGGCTGAGCTCCTCCAGCGCCGAGCGGTACAGGGAGTCCTGCGCGTTCTGAAACTCGATGATCTGGTCAAATATGGCCCTCAGCTGGTTCAACAGGGACTGGGCAGGCACACAGAAATGTCGCGTAAGGAAATGCACGTGGGAGAGAATGGCTGAACAAAGAATCAGTACGTTTGTGTGCGTTACCCTGCTGTTATTGTCCAGCAGACATCTGGAGATGATTGTGTCCAGGAAGACGTCATGAGCAGCGATGATGTGGTCGAGATCCTGTGCCTGCTGCACTTTATTCCACAGCTCGTCCCAGGAGCACTCCAGCACCTACACACACACACACACACTCATCATGCTCTGACAGAGTTTCACTGAATTGTTTTGCAGTTTGGCTGCAGCACCAGTGTAAATCAAAGTAACGCAGTGTTGTGTTTCACAGACGCAGCAGATCGTCTCCTGCTGTAATTACTAGTCGTTTGCTGAGTTGTTTTTTTTTTTTTACAGCCTGCGGTGGGAACAGCGCTAATGCTCTGACCTCGAACGTGATGTAGTACTGCATTTGGTGGATGAAGTGGACCATCTCGGAGGCCAGGATGTGACACTGATGCAGCACGCCGGACAACTCTGAAGGTGAAGAAGCACAGTAACATTACAACATGCAGGTCAAGTCCCGTCATCACAGATCAGAACGATACCAGAGTGCAAAGGTTGTATGTTCGTGTGTGTACCAGGCATAGTTTTGAGCAGCTTGGCATTGCACATCTGTCCCTTCCAGATGTCAGTCAGTGTGTACTCCATCCTCTTGGCTCGCCACAGGAAGTTAAACACGCGCAGGTAGTGGCCCATACATTCCCTCGTGAACACCTGGAAACAGGAGCAACACATGGACACTCAACATACAGATGCAGACAATCTTTTTGCAACTGTTCTGAATCTGTGTGTGTGTGTTACCGTAGCAATGGGTCCATCAACATGGTAGTCCAAACTAAAAACATCCCAGCCTGTGTCACCAGGAGACACCTGGGGGCAGCAGAAGACAGATGTCAGAGCTGCAGCTCAGCTTCCTCGCAGACACACACACACGCACACGCACGCACACATTACCTCCAGCAGACGCACATCCAGCCTCTTCAGAATCTCTGCATTGTCAAACTGGGCATTAGTGGCTCGGACCGCCGTCTCCAAGATGCCGGTGAGGTTGTGCTGGTACAAAGTGGTGGCCGGACGTGCCAACTCGGGTCTGTGACGAAACAATCAACACACGCTTTTACATTTACCACGCAGCACGTGCGTTACACCGTAACAGACAACCGAGTGTGTTGCTGACTTGAGCAGGTCCATGAGGTGTCTGATGAAGTCTCCCTGGCCCAGCAACAGGTATCTCCTCATGGCTTGCAGGTGATCCAGCAGCTGGTAGTTGCGGTTGAGGACGTCCAGCAGGTATTTGCTGGTGTCGAAGTAGGCAGCGTCGATCTTCTCCTGGAACGCTCCCTCCAGGTCCGACAGCAGCTCGGCAGCTACGACAGCCGACGCGGACACAGAAGAGGAGCAGGAATTGATTCCGGTTGCGTAAAGTGACGTGTTGTTTTCCTGCAGACAGTTCTAATTCATTTGGTTGTTTTCCCTTCCCTGATTAAAAAATTAAGGCTGAGCAACTGTGATGTCACCAGATACAGTAAAAGCCTGGTCCTGCAGACCGGATCGATAGAATATGGCTAAGTATGCCTCCGTCCACTTCATGGCCAGAAGGAGAGGACAAGGCCACCGAGCGGTAAGAGCATCGATCACTGCCAGTCTAACCGTTTCAGTACGATGACCAAATCTTAAAAAGAGGCTTCCTATTGGTCAATAACGAGTCCAACAAAACAATAAACGCAGCGATAAAGCCAGTAACAGCTTCTATTCATAATTTATGTGTTTAATGTTCCACTTTCTAAAAGACAAAACAAACAAACGTGCGTGTGTGTGCGACGTGACAACGCGCCAGAGGAGCTCAGACTCTTACCGTCTTTAGGCGTGTCTGCAGACTTGGATGCTGGTGTGATTTTGCTCGGCGGCGTTCTGTCGTGACAAACCTGATGCAGGAAGTTGATGGATTTACCGATCAGCAGAACCTGGAGGAGGGAGACGGAACATAAGAGTTAAAGGGGTCGAACTGCAGCCGTCACACAGGTTGTAAGTTGTGTGTGTGTTTGTGTGGTAGGACACGTTTTAAAAAGTGTAAACACACCTTGCGAGCTTGGTCCATGGTGATGAATGACGGGATCATTGACTTCCTGAGGGAGTACTTGTCGTGCCAAAGACGATCCGTCTTCACGTTGGGATCTGATGCTACAAAGAACTACACACACACACAGTTGTATATATTTAAACACAATGCTTGTAGTATTTCTACACATCGGAATGACTGTCTCCAGGACACTGACATGTCCTGAATGAACTCGGGAATAAACTTTAGAGCTAAACCCTGGATGAACACAGTAGCTCTCCAGTCTGTGACGGAGGCTTTCATCCGCGGGTCACTTTCACTCACATTGTCCATTTACTTCAGAGGACGCCCATTAGCCCGCTGGCTTTGTAATGGGTATGCTGGAGACTGCACGCTCTATGTAAGCCGATACATTTCTGAAACGAGTCCAACTGTCGGAGCCTCCGTTAATCCATCTCTGTTGAGCACTTTTTCCGAAACGTCTTCGCTAAAAGAAGGAGTTCTCTGTATTTAAACACTTAAGACCAGAGTCCAGAGCTCAAAACAAATACTGGGTGTGAGAGAGAGTTAGAGGAGAAACATCCATCACTGCTTTCTCCATTACACCACTCTCATCAGTCCTCATTAAGGAAGTCGTCCCGCCTCGCCTCTCCTCTCCCCCCTCCCCCTGCAGTAATGTTCTCTCACTGGGGTCAAACGTCAGAGCGGGTGAACAGAACAATTACCACAAATGAGCAGTAAATTCCTGATCTCCTCCCTCACTACACCACCTTCACGCAGCATCTCCCCACCTCGTGGTAGGTGTCCTCCAGCTCTCCGTCGTAGATCCACCTGTAGAGGAAGTTGAGGATAGGGTGTGACACCAGGCAGAGGATGTGTTGAACCAGCGCTCTCATCTGTGGGTCTCCTGTCTTTCCGTAGGCATGGACAGCTGAGGCCAGCTCACCCCCCTTCCGACCTGAACTCACACACACAAGAACACATGTAATGCTACATCTACACTACTGTGTTATTCCGCCTCTACACACACACACACACACACACACACACTCACCTTGGCAAAAGTCAACAAGAGCAGCCAGCGTCTTGAGCCGCACTTTGGGATCGTACATCCAGACCAACAGCCTCCTGAGAGTCAAACTGTTCTCTGTGCATATGTTTACACCCTGATCATCCTCAACCTGCAACTACAGGGCGCGCGCGCGCACACACACACACACACACACACACACACACACACACACACACACACACACACACACACACACAC
>JAUMTR010000012.1:7394266-7426433 GCA_032270685.1 Microctenopoma stevenorrisi
CACACACACACACACACACACACACACACACACACACACACACACACACACACACACACACACACACACACAGAGATAAGTTTGTTCTTATAACTCTCTCTTTTTCATGTCCTCACATGTTTAACTCGTGTACCTGGGAGTGGAGGACGGAGAGCAGCCTGTAGTACTCCTTCAGCTCGTGGTGGAGTGAGGCGCAGAAGCTCTGAGGGAGGAGGACAGAGATGAGAAGATACGTATTTGAAAACACATGACACTAACGGAATAATAATATAATATAACGTGTAGAAAAGAGACGCACCTGTCCGACCAGTCCAAAGGCGCGGTCCAGACTTCTGGCATCGGTGTATTTCCTGACTTTGTTGTGGAGCCAGCCGAGCTCGGCCAGTCTGCTGCTGGTGTCCCTCAGGGACTTGCACAGCACCACCTGCAGATGCACAGCACATATTTCAACGTTAATTTTCTTGTGCATATTCTATCTGTTATGCAGCTTTGAATAATCAGGACATGTTTCATTTGCTAATATGTTAATGAAGAGCTTTTAGCAAGTATGATCCATCCGACCTTTTATTTCACAACCTCTGATGAAGTGATATTATGCCCACGCTACCACTGGCACGGCCTCCTGCTGCTCTTAATAATGCATTACACATTCTTCTGCTTAACTAAACCTCCCATCCAAAGAGCTTCACAGAAGTTAAGTGGTCAGAGAGGAGTTCCAGATCTCTCCACCCTTGACTCATGTATCTCTGCGCTCAGTGGCTCCTTCTGCGTCAGGTTGGTGGCAGCAGATTGAGCGACCGCACGTCTATGTTTAGCACCACAGACAGAATATGGGGCAGGTTACATCTAAGGCCTTTCTATTGACAATATGACAGGACGGGACGGAGAGGAGAAGAAAAGAAATTGACAAGACGCGACCAAAGAAGGAGCAGAGAGAGGAGGTCGATGTGGCTCTAAGCCAAAGAGATTCTTATTGATCTGTTGGAGTTTTCTTTCAAAGCTCAATCAACAACAACACTCATCATATGAGGTTCAGCGTTTTTTCCTCCCTGATGAGAGTGACCTGAACTTTGCTGCTAATCACAAACCTCCAGGTACCTTGTTGTCTATTTTGTAGCAGTTATCCTGGGCACTCATCTTGACGAACTTGCCATCGATTCCCTGGAACACGTAGAGGACGTCGCGCACGAGTGCCGCCTCGCTCACGTCGCCTGCACAGACAGAGGGTTTACATCAGAAACACAGTCTCAGTTAAACCAAAGAGTGTAAACAGCCTCTGTCTTTGTGTTTAAGCACACGTGGTCACATCGTGTCGTACAGACACCAAGCAGGTCGCTCACCGGCTGCATCACCGTCTCGCCGAGGACGGACCACTCTGGTGGAGGGCGCTGGAGGTCCGAGCAGTGGTCGAGTGGTGGGCGGAGCCAGAGCGGACGATGGGGAGGCGCTTACAGGAAGGGACCAGGCAAGACGAGAGCCCAGAGACTGAGCGGCCCCAGCTGCAGACTGAAGGGGTTGTCTGAAAAACACACACACACTATTGTAAAGATCATAACACATATAAAAAGGAAGCATAACTTTAGTCTAATAGAGACTTAAACAAACAACCAAAGCCCACAGAAAGACGAGACTAAAGCACTGAGACCTGATGGCTCGATGGTCATTTGTGTCTGAAGGACCCCTGCATTATTAATGAGGACTAATGGAATTAAGTGGTTGTCTGGTGCCTCATAAAACAGATTTATGAAAAGGTCAGGGTGAGATGCGAGCTCGTTTTCTGGCGCTTACTGATGCTTGATGTTAATTGATGGATGTCAGTGCTAATAGAGGAGGCTCAGAGTGATTTAACAGGACCAACATGTGATAAACGGCCTCGTTTTTTCACGTGGCTCGGTCTGGTGGAAAGTCAACTGCGCTCTCTGAGGTCTTTAATAAAGGCTTTTGTTACCATTAGCGTTTACGTGCGGAAACCTACCCAGCCAGCAGTGACTGTGGAGTGGGCGCGGGTCCGTTGAGTGTGTAGACTCCCATGCTGGAGATGCCGCTGGTCCCCATGCTGGTTGAAAGGCCCGCGGTTCTCTCCCCGTAACTTAGGGCTAGACTCTGGGGTCGGGTGCAGTAGAACGGGGTGGAATGTGCATCCCTGGGGAGGGCCTGAGCGAACAGTGCCCCATAATTCCCAACCTGGACACAAAAGAAATCAGCATTTTGATCTTATACCGTGTGAAAACAACAAACAAGAAACAGGAGCTTCAAGGGAGGCTGTGTGAGAGTGTGTGTGTGTGTGTTCCTCACCATGCTGGACGGCTTTCGAGGGTCTTCAGAGAGGCTGAGCAGCAGGTAGAGAACAGACCATCGATGCTTCAGAACGCTCTTAAAAACAATGAATAATTATTATAATCAGTTTAGTTTAAATAAATAACCCTTTCGTTTTCCACACTAGAATAGGATTTTGAGACCAACCTGCGTCTGAAGTTTTCTATGTAGCTCTGAGAACAGAGCAGCGTCCGCCTCTCTCCTCTGCTTCAGCACTGCAACAGCATCGAGACACAGTCTGTTAGCCGCGACGTTTGAATGAAGTGGAGATGTTTCTCAGAGTCTCCTGCACTGATCAGTCTAACAGGTGAACACACAGACCGTCGCTCCCTGCATGATTTATTACAGGTAAGAGTATATAGCTTTTAATCTATTATAATGAAAAAGATGAAGCCTGAAATCTATTTGCTATCTCAACAAGACTAATAAAGGTTAGCCATGTCTGAAGCCCCAGAGTACGACAAACGAAAGCAGGAAATGAATCCTGAAAACTGTGAGATCCATCTGTGCTCGGAAAAGCAGACAGAATGCAGACTGTGCCGCTCGCTCTCTTCTGCAAAGAAACCTGTCACTTCACTGTGAATAGAACAAGCGTCATCATCTCTATTTATGAGACCTTTATCTTTTTAATGGATTTCTCTTTTCAGAGTGAAAGGTGCTGAGGGGTTACTGCATGACTGAACTCAAACTCTTTTTTCCCTAAAAGTTCAAACTTTTTGGATAAATAAAACATTCTCTTTGTGAAGTGAATGTTGTTTTAGCTTGGATCAATCTTTTCCCACTAATGGCGCTATTTTGCACACTGTGAATGTCCAGTGGGATTTGATAGCACGGTGCAGTGACTCCAACATTAAAAAGTAAAGCGCACAGAGGCGGGGAAGATACATGATCCCCCTGACAGAAACACAGATCAGGTAGATTTGTTTTTGGATCAGGGGAAATGCTGCAGAGGCAACACATTGTGAAAATTTACTTTAGGTTAAATATAGCAATGAGCTCCTGCCCTTTGAGGCGGTGTGTGAGGTAGAGCAGTGGCCCGCCAACCAGATCGGTGGTCCTTGAGCAGGACACTGAACCCCAAGTTGCCCCACGGTGTGTCAGGTCATCGGTGTGTGTGTGTGTTTGTATGTGTGTGTGTATGTGTGTGCGTGTATGTGTGTGTGGATGGGTGAATGAGAAGCAGTGTAAAGCACTCTACAGGCGCTATATAAATGCAGACCATTTACCATGTGTTCTCACTGTGTGGTAGTGCTTTGTCACCACTTACGTTCTTTCTTGATCTTTTCTGACACCAGGAACTCATCCCGTTCAATAGTGGGAGCGTAGTTGCTTCCAATAACTCGCACTGCATACTGGAACTGGTGGGCAACTTCAGCTGGGAAAAAATAAAGCAGACATAACCCGGGACAGTTACCAACCAACCCACACTCTGGCTCTAATATTCCCTTCAGAGTCGCAAAGATGTGTGTCTGTGATGACAGGATTTAAGCTGCATGCACACTGATAATCATCTACCTTTGCAGCTAACATGCTAAGCTGCCCCCAGCAGGGGCCTGCAGCTAGCAGCAGACACAGCTGCATCCGAAAACCGTGCACACACTGTGCTTTTTCAAACCTAAATGCTTAGCAAGCTCCAAGAGCTAAAGTACACAGCTAACCTCTTTATCGAACCGAAGCTAACGGTGTATCGCAGTGACAGCAGGGAGTACCATGAAGCTGCTGAACGGAGTGTGCAGTGTCCGTTAGCCAAAATGACGGGATGACATAGCCCCGCTAGGTGCCGTTATCAAACACAGCTAAAGTGATACCTAACTCAGCTTCTTTATATTAAATACTAGTGCGACATTAACTTTAGGGATTTTGTTAAGATTAAAATAACGCATCCCATTCCGTTCGGCTCACACACCTTGAATCCAAGCAGCAAACTTGACCAGTTTTCTACTCATTAAAATACAGAGCCGAGCAAGAGCATGCAGTTTAAAAAGTTTAATTGGTGGTCAATCAAAAACTTCTTGCAGAGTGAATTATACGCCGAATTTCACAGTAGACGGTAAAGATTCAGATACTGTCGTTTCGTTAACTGTAAAATGTGTATGCTCATAAATGTGAAGAACAAAATCGGAGAGCCGAGTTTCTGAATGAGGTTCGCTCTGACGTTTCCTGGCGCGGAGCGTGCTAACGTACCTTCGCTTTTCCCCGTGATCCTGCAGCAGAGGCTCTGGAGAAGCACGTTGGGCGATTTCTGATCCAGTGTCGCCATATTGTCTGTGTGGCCAAACCTCCGTATGTTGTCCGAATATATCAATGAATGACACTGAGTAATATTAGCTAACTCCGGGCTCCCACTACCAACAACGCCATTTTGACAAATGAAGTCAAGTCAGCGCGAGGCAGGAAGAACAATACCGCGTGTCCTTCAAAATAAGAGCATAAAATCTCGTTTGTTTTGTAAGACGTTGACTTTCCATAGATTTAGAAACTAAACTAAACTTAAAGGTAATTAATAATACAAATACATTATTTATACACTCAGAGTTGAAAAAAAAGACAAAATGGCTACCAGTGCACTTTTAGCATACAATTTAAATAACACTGTTTTTTTAATCTGGAGCCTCTAATTTTGATTTGTGTCCGAAATGTGAGATATTTTATTAGAAAAGTTTTTAGATAAATATGTATATTAAACCTTATGAGATGAATAAAAACAAAACAAATACAAAAGGACCCAAACATACAACTTTCGATATCAGTAGCTGCAATTGAAATCATATATCTTCCTTTTGGTTTAAAGACTGACTTTTAAAAAAAAGGTTATATTGTGTCAGGATATATTTAATCGTGAAGACTACAGCCGGATGTAGTGGTTGTTATTGTCGTGACTTTCACTCTGGTGTTTCAACAGAACCCGCCGAAAAGCGTCTCAGGAAACAGAGGTTGGACAAATGAACGAAAACATTTCCCACCGGAAACATAGCGCCGTGGACTGTGGTTCTGACCCTCAATCTGACCTCTCCGAAAAGTAAACTTTCACAAAATACAAGCTTTCATCTTGTGTTAATAGTTGTTACTAATTACAATGGCTTTATTATCTTTTGAAAATTATTACAATATTTTAAACTTAAGAAATTTCCTTTATTGAAAAAGAATACGTCTATGGGACTCTTCAAATGACTTCAGCACCATCTAGGCGGACAGCACCGCTGGTATTTCGGGGTTCTGTACCGGTGGCCCCCCTACCTCCACAACACACCCAGAGACACACACACACACACACTGTAAACTTTTTGCTCTCTATTATTATACGGTCATAGTTATTGTTCAGTCTGTGTTTCGTAACACACACTGTCCCGCCCCGACACAAACAAATCAATATCCTAATTAGCTGAAACGTCTAATCAATTTACGCCCCCTCTTAAACACTATCGTGCGCATGCGCTCACCTCCGCTCAGAGCCACCACCTGGCTCTTGTGACGTAGATGAAAGAAAAGCTTCTTGGGCCGCGGCGCGGGACAAGAAGATTATTAGCGCGCGCGCATGCGGAGAGAGGGAGCGCGTGAGTGTCGTCACAGCCTCAGAGGAGGAGCGCGTTACTTGTCTGTGCCTGCGTCAAGTGTCCGAAAACTAGTAAAAGCGTCGCAGAAAGCCGCTCTTCGCCTGTTGTTAGGTGACTACTGGCTGTTGCCGGGAGCAGCCCTGTCGGACTGAGCCTTTTCTTTTCAAATTCAGGAAGAAGAGAAGGCAGGACAAGTCATGGACGGAGCAGGAGCCTTCACAAGAAGCTGGCGCCTCCAGTGAAGTGACCTTTGGGAAAGCGACGCAGAGAGAAGAAGTGTCCGGAGAGGAAGGAGGAACAGGATGGGGATGGATTTCAGCACTTTGAGGACCCTCATCAGCAGATACGTGAGTTTTTACTGCATTTATGTTGGTTTTATTCTGCTTGTTTTCCGCAGACCAAAGTCTTCCCTTCTCAGACCGCGAGTGGACCTTTCTTACTTCTGCTCTCAAATTCCGTCGAAGCGGCTTCTCATCCGGATTAAGTTTCCCCCGAGGAAGCGACTAAGGGGGGGTAATCATGGGGAAACCGCAGAGTTCAGACTTTTCCTGAAATGGGCTGTTTTTAAAACATTTCAGCAGACGTCTGTAAAAACTGAATTCAAATTATAAGTCCTTTCAAATTATACTAATATAAGTTTGTCTATTGAATGAAGTCGAACCTCACACGTTTTCTGGAGAGAACATTTTTGTTCGCTGACACAATTTTTCAGATTTGGCATGAATAAAATTTGATGTTTGTCATGTAAGTGTAAATGGTATTTCTAGTATTTCATCGCCTACTGTCAAACACAGCAGCACATACCTTCACAAATCACACAATCAACCCTGAATCGGTGAAAGGTGGAGTCTCCTGTTATTATTGTAATGCTGCATTCTTTCCATTCATGACACAACATGCCAGGAGACGCAGACACAGACCACTGACTACACCTGATCTCAGAATGAAGGGCATATTGTTGTTGTCAACGGGCCAAATAGTTTTTAAAGAGTCAAATCAATAGTCAGAGGCAGCATGTATTTTGGAAAGTCTTAATATGTTTTACATCAGATCAAATCAGTGCTCATTAATTTCTCATAGAGTGGCTCTCATTTGTTGTGCTGTACGTCTTCTCGCTGAACATGACCACAAATGTAGCAGGCAGTCATGAATTATGTAATGTAGTTGTTTTTTCCCTGCTAGTCAGATCAATGGGCAGCAGAGGAGCAGCCGGCCTGTGGGGCTGTGGGCTGCATTAGGCTCCACAGTAACGTGTTTGACAATAATCCAGGCAGAGCAAGCCCTGCTCACGAGAGCCGGTGAGGTTAAACCCCGGCTCTGTGCTCTGCTGAGGCTTAGACACGGCCTCCCAACTGTTGCAAATGGCTGATTAAATCCGAAGCCCGCTGCACGGAGGACGGAGTTAAGCCTTTTACAGTCAGGGACCTGTGGCTGGTAGGATGTGGGATGCTGATGAGGTCTGCTGCTGTAATCGAGCTGGATAACTGCTTTAGACAAATGGGCTGGGTTTAAATTGATTGTCGCTACTGCACAAACTTGGATGCAGAGAGAGTGCTGAATGCTCAGAAATCATTTATCTGTTTGTCAATCGCAGGCTTTTAAAAATGATCAGTTAATACTTAATGGAAGATCCTCCTTCTGACCACACCTGGAAAATAAAGTACATTTGTTTGCTGATATGAACCTTTTGAGGGCTGAGGTCATATTGTGGACACTCCACACCAGTTGTACTGCTGCAACTTTTTTGGTCTTGAAACCAGTTTCTCAAGTAGCTGTCGTCTGTGGTTAAGCAATGGCTGTTGCATAAGCCTATAGTTCTTTGTAACGCGCAGAGCTGTGTTCTGCGTGACACTTCTTTCTCTGTCCGGGCGGAATGAGAACAAACTGACGGGTAGAAGCACCGAGACTCAGAGTACTTACACAGTGTCCACCCTGCCTGCTCATTCCCTTTATTTTATTATGACTGGGAAAGTGTTTTTGCATTGAACTTATTATATATTAGGATTTCTACAGGTACCCCAGTGTTTGACGTGATGTCCAAATCAACGTGTCCCAGGTTGTTGTGTTTTTTTACCTGTAACTGTCAGAGTAATGTGTTTACATTAGGGCTGCAGTGACGTGATGTGATTAATTCATTACAGTGAAACATAATTTCCGCCTCAGAAAACCATTTATACTCTCGGCGGTGGACTTGCCATCGATTAATGAGAGAGAAGAAGAGCCTTGGTTGTAGGATCAGTGCACAGCTACTTCCTACTCTCTGAACTCAGCTCCACCTTCGTGCATTGCTGAAAGTAAAACACCCTTTATTATAGTTTGTAATGTTCTCCACTCTTTCGTGCAGAGTCAACAGTTGCTGTAATAATTTGGGGATGTTTTTGTAGAGGTGAGGTGCAACAGCTGGGCAGCATTCCTCTGCTGCTGACTCATCTGGATTCCTGAACTGGAAATGTCCCCCTCCTCTCCCTGTCTGGCTTCCTGCCGCCTCACGGTGGATTAAAGGGTTACTGCTGTTCACTATACCTTCGCCCACTTAATCCAGTTTGCAGCTATACTGTGGTAAGGTGCTGATCCCGCGCCGCTGGCGTTCTGATTGGTGGAGTGGCGAGAACACACTTTCGGATTGAGTGAATGTTGGCCGGTGTTCCTATTGTTGTCTCTGTGTTGTTGCTGTTACTTCATGCGGCCCGATAAGTGTGGAGGTGGAATGCAGTAGTAGTCAGGTGACGCAGAGGGCAGCAGATCACATGAACGCCTTGGCGCTGTCTGGTTGTCAATATTTCATAAGCAGAGTGGCTGTGAGGCTAGTCGCTCAGTGGGGCTGCTCATGCTGAGGCGTAGGGACACCCAGGGGTGCCTGGGAGTCCCGTTAAAGGGCTCACGGGGGAACTAGGAGCAAATAAATTCGCATTAAATCACGTTGATGTACTTTATTTACTTGTTTCCTTACTATTTGTCTTATAGCGACTTTTGTAATGTAGCTGCTCCCAAAACCTCCACAAAGGGTCCCGGGACTGAGTGCTGTACGTAGTTAGTCCAAGATTCTCACAGGAGATCCACTCCAAATCAAACCGGAGTCAAACTTGTGAGTCACAGCAGTAACTGTATTTGTCCCCTGAAGGACCTGCACACAGCCCGGGTGTGTCTGTGCGTATTTACATTTTCTATGGACTGCTGTTGTGCTCCTGTGTGCGCCCACAACAGCAGGCTTCCTCTCCGCCTCATGCTAATCATGCACTGGTCCACAAAGTGCACCAGGGTTAACCTGTTTAGCCGAAGGATTTACAGGCTCTCACTAAGCCACTCGGTCTTGGGATTGTTTCCCTGCTTTGACTGTCTGCTGCTTCACTTTTCAGCTACACTCAGCAGGGCATTTGTTCGCGTGTTCACGTTCGAGGTTCTGCAAAAAAGAAAGACAATATGAATAGTAATTTGCATTAAGTGAAGTCTAGTTCGACGGGAAAAGATCTTCGTGACCAGCAGCAGTGACGATAATGCATTCATACGTAAATGTTGGTACCTGCTGGACAGTGGGAGCCCCATTAAGGGTTTGTGTGCAGTATTGACAGTGTTGGACAAAGAGACAGATGATGGATAGCCTTGGGTTAATGGTGCATCGAGGCCTCAGGCCAAAGAGAACAACACTGATGCAGTGAGAGAGAGATGCTGTTTGAACTTGGATCATCATAATAACATTGCTCCGGGTTTCCAGTGAAAGTGCTGAGGGCGGCAGGTGCACCGTAATGTTCTCCCTGTCTGAGGGAATGATAGCTGGCCCGCTCGCCACTGGAACACACCATTCCCCATGGTCCTCATGAAGGAGGGCGAAGGAAAGTGAAGTGCGAGGTTACACCCCCTCTTCCTCACTGCTGATGCTGCACTCTGCAGACATAAACCCCCTCTCTCCCTCATCCGTTTCCCTCCAGCCTCACCCTCTAATCCCGTGTTTGCTTTGTTTCGCTCTCTGTCTGTTGGCAGGCAGTCATTAAACACAAACTAGTGATCATTAGGATTAATGGTGTGGACGCTGTAGGTGACAAACTCTGTACAACCAGGGAGACATTTGAATTCTTTGCAGCTGATGGACACACACGTCCAGCCCGCATTAAACCGCGTTATCCTGAGCAGACGCCTTCGTGCCCTGCTGCTGTTCGCCTCTTTCTTTCTTCGCTTTGCATGCATTTGAATGCCGCTGCTTTGATTGTGCACGTGATTGCTTTGAATTTACATTATGCAAGCGTTGAGATGACTTTATGAATGAAACCACAGTGAATTTCAGGACTTACTCTGAGGGGCAAACTCCTTCAGACAGTTCTGGTTGAAGATGGAAGTAATTTTAAACCTCACCTACCGTTCTTGCATCGACAGAGATAAACCAAATTGCTCGCTGAGCTGTTGCTCGGGCATGTTTTTAGATATAGATCTGAGTATGTGGAGCATGTTTAAGCCAGGGACTGACTGATATTTGTTTGTGAATAATATGGAATCGTCAGTGTTGAGCTTCAGTTTCTCCTGAGAGAGATTTAAAAGCTTTCCAATGGGAGCACTCGCTGAGCCTTTTGCAGCTCAAACCTCTGCAGCAAATGATACTTGTCTCTTGTCTGAAAGGTGCATTTGTTGCCAAGAGACAATATACAGACTGGTATTAAGTCTGTAAGTGTGTCTGATGTGGGAATGAAGCTGACACTACCTAAATGCACAGCACTGACTTTTCTGTGGCATCATCATTGCGGTTGGCACCAGCAGATAGAGGACGGTGATCATCTGTAACCAGTCTGTCCGGGCAGCACCAGTGACATAACACCGATCATACTGCCGCCTGGAAACGGACGTAATAGCTGTCTTCACTTTGGACTTTGGTGGTCTGGTTTAGCAGCAGCACAGGCTGTGAGAAGTGTGACACACACAGGTGAACATTATAAATAAATCAGCTACAGCCACCGAAATATATTTTGAGTGCAGCATTACTCAGACTGACCCAAATTACAGAAACACTAAATGGTTTAAAGGTGCTACATTTAAACATGAATAAATAATGTCTGCATTAATATTTGAGTGTAAGTGCCACAAACCAAAGGGGCCACGCCACTCTGCGAGGAATTCAGCTCAATGTGCTTCTTTGTGTTCTGGCACCAGGTTGAATTAGGTCATAAAACGGTTGATTCACAGCACAGTACATTATAGTTTGACGAGTCAGGGGCGCGCGGCGTTGTGTCTGCATGTGACTCTCGTGAACTGCAGCGGTTGCTCATGCAGCTTTTCTATTTCTACGCGTGTTTAAAGAGGCGAAGCTGTAAAGTCAGATGTAGGACGTTCAGGCCAGCGACAGCAGCGTCTTAAAAAGTGGGAGCAGTGGAGTCGATGCAGCGCTCAGTCCAGCGCGTGGTTCTGCCAAATCCTGGGCCGAACTGCGTGTGTTTAATAGCAGTGTATGAACAATGCTTCAGTCAAACGTGGTTCTAAAATTTGTTATTATGTCATCATTACATCACTGCCAGATCTTATTAGTAGAGCTATTTCCTCCTCTTTACCTCCCTGCTGACTGGTCTCATGAGGACCATGTGATGCCCCAAGGCTCCCCTGATCTGTCCTGTGATCTTTACTCACCCACTTGTTGCTCACGCGCACTGATTAAAACTTTTTTTTTTGCTGGGTGGTTCCTAGAATGAACAATAACAGTAAAACACAGCGGGGGAGATAAAGGACAAAACAACGTGGGGCCAGCAGACGAATAAGGTCAGCGGGAAAGTGAGGGAGGAAATCTGTTAATCTGATTGTCGTTGAGGACCTGGTGGAGAACTCTCCTGCACCCTCTCCCGCTCACCGTGTGTGTGTGCGTGTGTGTAAATTCATATTTCTGTAGGAGACATAGAAGGGCAGCAGGATGCATGGAGAAACAAAGTAACATGGGGTCAAACAAAGATTATTTTACTCGCAGCCTGTTGAGAAATATAGAGCAATATAGTTTCAGAGTCCCGCGTTGTTTTAATGGACAATGCTAGCATGATGCTGAAACACAAGAATAACCAAAGAAACCAAAAATCCTTATTGTCTGAACCATATCCTGCATATAAATGTTCCTATTCGGCCCTATCCACTAGATGTTTGTTGTTTCTTGGACGTGCTTGTGAGGGTGGGGGTCATCTCCGTGCCAACGCTGACGGATGTTGCCCATCGGTAGGAGCCCTCTGCCTTTGAATGGCAGCGCAGGAGTTATTTAAAGCCAGATGAGTGTCCACAGATCGATGCAGGCACTTAGTGGGATCTGGGTCCTCGTTGGCTGAGGCTGTGTTACAGACTTCAAATCCTTTTTTTTGATTACATATAAAACCACAGGAAAGTTGTTGAGCTTATTTAATGGGGTTGACTTGGTGAGTTCGTCTCCAAGCTGTGGAAAATAACCTGAGTTTGACTGACTGCTTATTTCCCGTCTTTATCGCAGTCTCTGCAATATTTTTACACTGAATCACTGACATTTACTAATGTATGAACAATGAGAGATGGAGATCAGAGGTGGAGCAGCTTCCTTCTGTGCAGATTTACAACACAACATCACACAAATGTGTTGGTGAGAAGCTTCGTCCACCTGCTCAGGCACCGCGTCAGAGCAGGCAACACCGCTGCCACAGGTCTCACGGCTTCTAAGAGGCCTTCACCCCTACATGACCTGAGAGCAACATAGGCCGAGTGGTTGGGGGTCACGTGACCAGCAGCGGGCCCCACCCCTTATCACACACACTGCAGCAGACACAATGAAGCAGTGTGCAAACGTATTCCCCCCACATCCATAGAACAACTGTTCTCATCCACAGGAAATCCACGACAATGCTCTTCCTATTCCCGCTCAGCTCCGCAGCCCCAACCACTCAAGTCAGATTCAAATATGTTACCGCTGCTACAGATCCATTCAGCTCTGAGCGTTTGTAATCTGTGTGTCTCCTCTGCTCTTCTTCAGGCCCTTTTAATAGTTTATTAAGGAGGGGAAGCAGGGATTCGGCGGGGTTTGGCAGTGGCGTTTGTGGGCGTACATAGACCAGCACACGCTCGCACACACACACACGGCGGCGTGCAGTGGTCTGCTGACCCGCACGTGGAAGCAGGTGAATCTATTTAAGCTTCCTTCACCTCAGTGGCGGTTGATCTCCAGAGGAAACCTCCCCGAGGCTTCACAGAATAACAACCACAGTAATATGTGATGTTGTCGTCATGGTGAATCTCATTTTATTATAGACATATAAGGTTTTTTAGAGTCTGTGGACTCTGTGTATTCTCTAACGGGACGGGACCTGTTGCCACCAGTGATCAACCAGAGAATGTTTGAATCGTCTTCTTGTAGTGAGATCGTGGAGGATGACTTAGTATAGTAGTACTGTAGTAGTAGTAGGTTAGTGAAACATATAGCAGGTGAAGTAATTAACAGTATTAGTCCTTTAAATTCTTTAAATATTCCCCTTTCCTGCATACTTGTTTTTAACTGTGTTTTTTCAGAAACAGTGACTTGTAAGAACATGCAGGTGTGGAGCTGTGATACTTTCAGATGTTTGTCTTCACACACACACACACACACACACACTCTGACCACCTCACCTGAACCCTAACCTAATTCTACCTGTAAGTCTAAAACCGGGTCCTAATCCTTCAGCAGTCTTTGGAAAAGGGTAACGAGGCGGTGAGGACCGTAAAAGAAACTCTCACACACACACACACGCGTGGCTGCAGTGCGTGTGCCATCTGATAACACTGTTTGTTTATGTGTGCTTAAAGGTAAACGGTGCAGATTTTCGTTCCACTTACTGCCTTAAAAACATGTTTTGTCATTTTGCATAAATCTGATAAAGCCTGTAATGAGGCAGATGGGACCTGCGGGTGATGTGCGGCAGAGCTCTGCAGCCAGACTCAGCTACCTGTCAACTGTAGCACATGGTCTTCATCGACAAATGGAGTGAAGATGAGGGACCATGCTAAAGAGATGTCCTGCCCCTTTCTAGCTTTACATGAGTAAAATGAGCAGCCTCACCAGCTGACGTACAGCACAAGACCTGCACGTGCACGTAAAACACAGCTCCGTTCTATTCGCTGCTATTCTCAGCCTGCTCCAGTGCCGTTTTTAAACCTCGAGTCCGATGGGAGAAGCCAAGAAGAAAGTAGTGAAAATTCTCTCTACTGCACTTTTACACTGAGGATCAACACAATAGACCGAGGATCTCTAGCTGCAGCTACAGCGCGCGCACACACACACACACACAAACAGACCCTGTGTGTGTGTCATTTAGGGAGAAGGACAGGATTTCTCTTATCTCCGTAGTTCACTGGCATCACAGAGATAACGCACACTAAAGTGTTTGTGTTCACACGTGCAGCCCTGATAGGTGAAAGTGTGAAGGGCACATGTGTGTGTGTGTCCAAGAGCGGTATCGCAGAGAGCAGGCTGCCGTCCGCGGCCTTTGTCGAGACTTATTCTCAGCGCTGTCTGTTTGCAGCAGGAGATAAAACGCAGTGAGGTTGGTCATCAGTCGAAACAACAGCTCAGCGCGTGTGTGTGTGTGTAGTGATTCCTCTTTCCGGCATGCAGTGTCCGGTAAATGTTATCTTCACTTTCCAGGCATCATTAACCTTTAATAACATGTTGACAGTTGTTCCTAGAGTCTGCATTATGTTCTCAGGATACATGCAGGAGTTACACGAGTAGGAAACTGTATTCATCGGTTTGTGGGACGCTGATACAGCAGTTATCCTCAGGAACCACGGACAAGCACAGATTCCCCACTATTGAGTCTTAACCTGTGAATGTGCTGAGATTAGTGAGTTAGTGGTGTAAGCTCATGCGAGTCACCACACGTTTGTAAAGATAATAATCTGGGTTAATGGAATCACTGCACAGTGTTCTGTACTGCTCTGTTGATGAGGTTCGGATGTGTGTAAATCTAATAAAATCTGACATTTAGAAGACGTCTGCAAACGTTTCTGGGACATGAGGTCGCTGCTGCAGGCCGTCGGAGTTCTACGTGGATCATTGTTCCCGAATCCTTCGCTCCTCTGCGTCTCTACTGGGACGAAGGAGGTTGAGGGAGTTCGCATTATGAATTGTGTGTCTCCTGTGTGTGGGCGGGTCCTGCTCTTCCTGTTTACAACACGCTGCTCTGTTTCTGGTCACAGTGGGGCTTCAGTGTGTGGTTCTAATGCGGTTAATACCTAACGGAGGAACAGAGAAGCTGGTGATGTCGTGACGTCGTCTCACTGTAGCTGCTTGTTAGTCAGAGATTTACTGGTGATGAAGAAAACGTTGGTTTGTTTTATCTTGAATGATTCACTCCGTCTGTAGTTGCAGCCCTTTCCACAGTTCACACCGTCTATAAAATCAGGGAATTTATCTGAAACCAGCAGTTTGTAACTGCAGCAATTTCCTCACCTGCAGCCGCTTTTCACTGTTGGACGAACCTTCAGGCAAAGAAATGAAATCATGTCCTTCACACCTTTGTCCCAAAACGGCTGAATATATGGACGTGGCACACAGGAAGCCAGGCGTGTGTGTGTGTGTGTGTGTGTGTGTGTGCAGGATCTGAACCTACATCCTGACTAAAACTAAGACACTGTCCTCAGCTGTCAAGTAGTGGATGAGGTGAAGGAAGAGGTGAAAACGCGTGACGGGAAGAAGAGGAGAAGTGAGGCGTAGCGTTTATATGCCGTGAACCTTTGACTACAGCGGGAACACTGTGTGTCACTGTGTTGTGATGTGATGTACCTGCTCTCATACATGTTTGATGTTGCAGGTGTGTGTGTGTGTGTGTGTGTGTGTGTGTGTGTTCCCTGAGAGGCTCCCTGCCCGTTCTGCTAATGTGGCTTAAAGGAAAGTGGATGTGGGTCCTGAGTGAGACGGACAGAAACAAAGCCAGAAAGATCTCTCTATTCTTCCCTCCTGACCACAAATGTTTCAAATACACCCTGAAACCTGCCGCGTCCTGAAACACGAAACGCCACTAAAAGTGATCATCAGGGTCCAGAATAACCCAGAGTCTCCGGTTACATCCGAAGGCTGAAGGCTCGGGCTCACACGGCTCGCTTTTATTCCGTAAGCCCAGCTTTTATTTTGTAGAGATTGCTGTTTTATTTGATTAAACGCAGACGGGCTTTCATGCAAAAAGCACCAATCCGGATGAAAGCTAAACGTAATCAATAGGAGAGAGAGCGTGGACTTAGAGGCCGTTCAGGTTGTGGTGAGCGGTGGAGACAGGAGAGGTGAGAAAACCAATAACGCTGCATGACAGACATTTCAAAATGGGGGAGATGGCAGGAAGAGACGGGGCCCATTGATTGTTGGTCTTTGCACGTCAGCTTAGAGCTGCAGCGTTTACTGGTCCTGCCCCATGTACTGATGCATGTCTGTTGCCTCTGACTGGTGGCACCACCGCTCCGTACGCAGGAAGTGTGTGAGGAGTGTGTTGGGTGAAGCAGGCAGACAATGAGAGGAACACCGGCACAGTGTGGGCGGAGGTGCTGTCTGGTTGTCATCTCCGTCGCCACTTGGTGCAGTCCCTCTGTGATGTGATGGATGCGATGCTGCGTGTTTGCTTCAGCAGCTTCAGCCTCGGTCTGGGCCCTCGGCGTGTTCGTTCGTATCAGTTTTCCCTTCCTCTCCAAGTCGGTTTCTCCACTATCCAAAGGAAATCTGGAGGTCACTGGATATAAATACCTTTCCATCCTAAACAAGGTCATCTTAGAGCAGGAAGTTCACCAGTTAGTGTGTGTGTGGAAACTGGGCCACGCAGCCTCTTGACACAGAATCTCATTCACAGCCACAGATTACTGTCACCTCTTATTATGCGCGTTTAGACTATTTAGCGCTGAATTTAATCAGCGACACTGTTTGTTTGTTGTGGCTGCTTCGACACAGGGACGTCAGTGTAAAGCAGAGGGGGGGGTGAAGAAGGTTTACGGTTAACAAGCCACTGATTGGGGTCAGAGGAGAGGAGGGAAAACGGTTCATAGCAAACGACAAGTTGATGCTTTACCGGAGCGACACAGCTAAACAGCCGAATAAAGGCGAGAACGAGAGAGAGCATTAAAGTTATTCTCATTCTGGAGCCGTAACACAGAGTTGTGTGTGTGTGTGTGTTTGTTATACACACCAGTCAGAATCACATGCAGGTTTGCGTATCCGTGGTAACAAAAGCTCTCGTTCATTGAGGAGAAAAATATTTATTCAGTGCCCGCCTGTTATCAGTGTGTAGGAGTGTGCTGAGAGGGTGTGTGTGTGTGTGTGTGTGTTGTGCAATGTTTATCTACTCTATATCCCACAAAAACTAGTTGTTCCCCCAGTGAACCGTCATGTGTGTCGCTCCCCTCAGTGTGCTGGTGAGGAGAACTGGGTGGACAGCAGGACGATTTACATCGGACACAAACAGCCTCCTCCAGGAACCGAGGCCTTCATACAACAACAATTTCCCGACAACAGGATAGTGTCTTCCAAGGTCAGCGGACACACACCGAGTAGAGTGTTAGAGAAGCTAACTGCAGCTAGATCAGACCCCGCTACGTTCTTCATCGCTTCACTGAGCATGTCTCCTGTTTCTAGTACACGTTTTGGAACTTCATCCCCAAGAACATGTTTGAGCAGTTCAGGAGAGTCGCCAACTTCTACTTTCTCATCATATTTCTGGTTCAGGTGAGAGCCTTTCTGAAACGTTTGATTCTACGCTGTAATTCAGGGTTTTGAAACCTTTTCTATATAAACGCGTGTGCGTGTGTGTGTGTGTGTCTGTGCGTGTGTGTGCGCGGCTTCAGCTGATCATCGACACGCCTACGAGTCCTGTCACCAGCGGGCTGCCGCTCTTCTTCGTCATCACCGTCACTGCCATCAAACAGGTGAGACCCAGCGATTCGGAGGTGGCTGTGGCTGTGTGCGCCGCGGCAGCAGGTCGCCCACTGAGCGACACCTTCACACACACACTCGCCTCACCACTTCCCATCTCTTCCTCTCTGACAGGGTTATGAGGACTGGTTGAGACATAAAGCAGACAACGCTGTCAACAAGTGTCCTGTCCATGTGGTGCAGCATGGCAAAGTGATCCGCAAACAAAGTCGCAAGCTCAGGGTACGTGTGTGTGTGTGTGTGTCTGTTACGTAGCACATTCAGAGAGACACAGAGGACGTATGTTTGCGACTTTGCCATGTCATGATGAAACATATATGTATGATAAATATTTGACCTATATTAAGTCTCTTTGTGCTGCTGCACTGGAAACAGACACACGCTGAAATAAAACACTCCCTCTGTCCGTCTCAGGTCGGAGATGTCGTCTTTGTGAAAGAAGATGAGACTTTTCCCTGTGACCTCATCCTCCTCTCTTCGTCCCGTGACGACGGAACCTGCTACGTCACTACGGCCAGTCTGGACGGAGAGAGCAGCCACAAGGTGTGTGTGCATTTCAAAGCAAGAGGCGTAGCATGATCTCCTGACAAACGTTAAACCTCCACCTGCTCCCTCCTCCCATCCCAGACATACTACGCAGTTCAGGACACCAAAGCCTACAGGACGGAGAAGGAGGTGGACTCCATCCACGCCACCATTGAATGCGAACAACCACAGCCAGACCTCTACAAGTCGGTACAACACACACACTCACAGACGTTACAACCTGCCTGCAGCATGTCTTCACTGGCTTCATGTGTCCCACACAGGTTCGTGGGCCGTGTCAACATCTACATGGACAACGAGCCGGTGGCCCGGTAAGCTGCACCCTTACAGCACCACAGAGATGTGCTTATGTCCCAGTGGAGTTTAGGACGTGTGTGACCGTGCTGCTGTTTAACTGAGCTGCTGTGTGTGTGCAGGCCGCTGGGATCAGAAAACCTGCTGCTCCGCGGAGCCACGCTCAAGAACACGGAGTTCATCTATGGTAACGGCACAGTGAACATTATACCGCAGCAATAAACACGCTCCATACGTCACCGCGCTAAACAAAAGTCCTCTTCCTGGTAGCGGTTGCCATCTACACTGGCATGGAAACCAAGATGGCGCTCAACTACCAGTCCAAGTGCCAGAAACGATCTGCAGTGGAAAAGTAAGTTCTCTCATGTTTCATTTCTTCCTTTGAGGATCTGTGTGTCTCTCTCCGGCGTCTTGAATCCAACAGGCTCTGCTGCAGGTGGATCACATTAACCCTGGGTACCGTGTGCGCCTGATCAGTCGTTACCATAAATATGGCTCAGAGTAAATGTGTTACTGTCCCAGCAGTGCCTGTGGGAGTATTCGTGTCCTCCTCACCTCTTCGTCTCTAGCCTGTTAAAAATCACTGTCCGCCTCCGTGTAGGTCGATGAACGGCTACCTCGTGGTCTACCTCTGCATTCTCATCAGCAAGGCCATCGTCAACACCGCGCTGAAGTACGCGTGGCAGGCCGACGCCAACAGAGACGAGCCCTGGTACAACCAGAGGACGGAGTCAGAGAGGCAGCGACACGTCGTGAGTCTGAATCCTTCACTGCAAAGCTTCTTTTTTCTCTCATCATCTCTGTTCACCCTCTCTCTCTGGTCGCCTTCCTCCTCAGGTAATCCGGGCGTTCACAGACTTCTTGGCCTTCATGGTTCTCTTCAACTACATCATTCCCGTCTCCATGTATGTCACCGTGGAGATGCAGAAGTTTCTGGGCTCCTACTTCATCGTGTGGGACGATGAGATGCTGGACGAGGAGCTCGGGGAGAGAGCGGTGGTCAACACGTCGGACCTGAATGAGGAGCTGGGACAGGTGTTTCCCTCCACTGTTTCTGTCTTCACTTCACTTTAGTCTCGGCGGGGACTCGATCCTGCCACCTTCTGCATCCCTGTCGCATGCTACCAGGCCTGCTCTTCTTCCTACATAACAACTAACATTCCTGTGTTGGTCACTGCAAATTAAAACGCACTGAATTACAAACACTTTCTAGAGAAAAACTTTCCATGAATCATTCCAGACACAGTACTTTCATATTGGTCTGTGTGATATGGGCACAGATGTTGTCACTCACCTCTGTCACTCCCTTTCCAGGTGGAATATGTGTTTACAGACAAGACGGGGACCCTGACGGAGAACAACATGGAGTTCATAGAGTGCTGCGTGGACGGACACGTCTACGTGCCAAATGTTATCTGTAACGGACAGGTAAGACCCTGTGGGTGGATCGACGGGCCTCAGCGATCCCGTCCTGTCTGTTTCCACACCATTCATGCAGAGTTCTGACCCAACCCAACCCGCTTCATAATCAGCTGAGTCCCTTGTTCACGTGTGGATCCGTGTCGTTTCCAGGTGATGCC
The DNA here is from genome assembly GCA_032270685.1 of Microctenopoma stevenorrisi. NCBI lineage: Eukaryota > Metazoa > Chordata > Actinopteri > Anabantiformes > Anabantidae > Microctenopoma > Microctenopoma stevenorrisi. Next base: position 7,414,426 of record JAUMTR010000012.1, read on the forward strand.
CGGTGCAGCGGGTATGGACATGATCGACTCGTCACCAGGTCCCGAGGCCAGGGTGAGCGAGGTTTAAATGACCTCACAGCGTCAGAGCTTTTCTTTGGCCATGTGTGTCTTACACGTTCGTCCGCCGCAGGAACGCGAGGAGCTGTTTTTCCGGGCGCTGTGTCTGTGCCACACGGTGCAGGTGAAGGAGGACGCGGTGGACGGCATCAAGCAAGACATCCACCAGGGAAAACCCACCTCGTTTTACATCTCCTCCTCTCCAGACGAGGTGGCGCTGGTGGAGGGCATGAAGGGGTGCGGCACACACACACACACACACACACACACACACACACACACACAGAATGCGTGTAGCCTCTCTGTCTGTCTGTCTAATTCCCCTCTGCGTGGTGTGAATCTCTGCGCCGTAGGCTCGGTTTCACCTACCTGAGACTAAAGGACAGTCACATGGAGATCTTGAACAGAGACGACGAGACTGAGAGGTGAGTGTGTGATTTCACACAGAACTACACCGCAGTATTTGTGTATTTATTTTGGACCTAAGCTTTCGGTAGCCTAGCAACAGCGGAAACCAGAAGCCTTCCAGACTCTTTAGTTTCCTGGTGAACACAGAGAAGTATAACGTCCATGATGTGTGCTCGTGTGTGTGTAATTAGGTTTGAGCTTCTGGAGGTCTTAACATTTGACTCCGTCAGAAGGAGGATGAGCGTCATCGTCAGGGACTGCAAAGGTAGGACACACACTGGTAATATGTAGGTGTAGGATCAGGTTTATGTGCGAAGCTGCTCATACACACTTCCCCTCTTTCTCTTTGGCCTGCGTGTGTGTGTGTGTGTGTGAGCAGGTGAGCTCTATCTGTTCTGTAAGGGGGCAGACTCCTCCATATTTCCCAGGGTTATCTCGGGCAAAGTGGACCAGGTCAGAGCCCGGGTGGAGCACAACGCCGTGGTAAGAGTCCGCACACGCTCGTCGTCTCATAGTTAAAGTAAATAACAGATATGTCACAGCGCACGGCCACAGCGGTTTCCATGGCTACTACAGGAAGAAGATCAGAGAAGCACGACCTACTTTCAGACAGTTATTTATATTGTGGTTTGTAACGGGTCAATTTGTCCTGTGACGGTGTAGTAACACTGTAGTTGATTGACGTGCCGTTACTCCACTTCTGCAGCGCGTGGTTACTCCGAACTAATCTCTGATCGCTCTTCTCCTTCTCTGGAGAAAAGTAGCCACAGGTAACGGAGGGCGTGAATAAACTAGAGCCGCTATCTGAGGACGCTGTTTTGTAGCTGTGGTTGAAAGCAGGTCACTGAAACCTCACCTTCTGAAGCCTAACTTTCACTGCTCACACACACAAAGGCCAGACATGTGTTTTCCATCGTTGTCCTAACCGTGTGTGAATCTCGCCTCTCGTTCAGGAGGGTCTGAGGACGCTCTGCGTTGCCTACAGACCCCTGAGCCCTGAACAGTACCAGGAGGTTTGTCACCAGCTGAACGGGGCAAAGCTGGCTCTGCAGGACCGAGACAAGCGACTGGCAGAGGCCTACGATCAAATAGAGAAGGATCTGATCCTGCTGGGAGCCACTGCTGTGGAGGACAGGTGGAGGACCCTTTAATGCACAGTAGAATAGTCTTATTTACAGTTTGAATGTGGGTATCTGCCCCGGTTCTTAGTTACAGGCAGAATGAAGAAAACACAGGTACCTAACATCGTATGTTATGTTCATACCAGACTCCAGGAAAAAGCAGCAGACACCATCGAGTCGCTCCACAAGGCCGGCATTAAGGTGTGGGTTCTGACGGGGGATAAGATGGAGACGGCGGCAGCAACCTGCTACGCCAGCAGGCTGTTCCACCGCAACACCCAGATCCTGGAGCTGACCACCAAACGCACAGAGGAGCAGAGCCTCCACGATGTGCTGTTCGACCTGAGCAGGACGGTCCTGAGGCAGCACGGCATTTTGACCAAGGACACATTCTCTAGGTGCGGTTAGCGGTTCACGGTGGAGCAGTGCACGCGCTCTCTGTTGCTTTGAAATAAGTTCCTCGTGTGTTTTTCAGTCTGTCGGGGGACTGTACTGACTTTGGTCTGATCATTGATGGAGCCACGCTTTCCGCGGTGATGAGGCCTGATCAGGAGGAGTCCAACTCGGGGAACTACAAAGAGATCTTCCTAGAAATCTGCCGCAACTGCAGCGCCGTGCTCTGCTGTCGAATGGCTCCCCTCCAAAAAGCCCAGGTCCAAAACATCTGGATTCTTCTGAATGAGGCCACAGTGACGCAGCTGTGGTTTCAGTTTGTGGGTGTGACCTTCGTCTTCCTTGTGTTTCTAGATTGTGAAGCTGATCAAAGCCTCCAAGGAGCACCCCATCACGCTGGCGATCGGAGATGGAGCCAACGATGTCAGCATGATCCTGGAGGCGCATGTTGGCATCGGTCAGTGTCTCCTGCTCTCTGCGTCTAACACGGCGCCGCGCTAACCTGCTTTAACCTGCTCCGTTTGCTTCTCCAGGCATCATGGGAAAAGAGGGTCGCCAGGCAGTGAGGAACAGCGACTACGCCATCCCCAAGTTCAAACACCTCAAGAAGATGCTGCTCGTCCACGGACACTACTACTACATACGCATCTCTGAACTCGTGCAGTACTTCTTCTACAAGGTAGTCGACGTATTGCGGTGTTTATAAATTCACAGGTGTTTTTCTTCAGGGAGACTTTGTTCCATCACTTAAAACATGAACCCTTTTCTGTCTCTCTTCCCAGAATGTGTGTTTCATCTTCCCCCAGTTCCTCTACCAGTTCTTCTGTGGGTTTTCACAACAGGTAGAGAGAGAGGGGCGCGCACACACACACACACACACACACTCACAGTGATTAGGACAGAAGGAAAACGTGACTCGCTCCTCCCGTGTGTCTCCTCAGCCTCTGTATGACACGGCCTACTTGACTCTGTACAACATCAGCTTCACCTCGCTGCCCATTCTGCTCTACAGCCTCATAGAGCAGCACATAAACATGGACATCCTGAAGAAGGACCCCTCCTTGTACAGGTCAGCGTTTAGCCCGTGTACATGTAAATATGTATTACCTGCCGGTAAGAACTGCTTTATTATGAAAACAAATGATGTTTTAACCAATAACGCTCATTCACATGCATTATGCTAAATCAGATTATAGAATCTAATTACATAGATCAGTCATGTGGATGATGTTTGCTTTGGCAGAGATATCGCTAAGAACTCGCTGCTGCAGTGGTCCACCTTCATATACTGGACTGCGCTGGGTGTTTACGACGCCATTGTCATGTTCTTCGGTGCTTACTTCCTGTTCGACAACACTACTTTCACCAGTAACGGACAGGTAACGTTTGTTTGTGCAGCACGTGATGGTAAATATCCTCCCTGTGTATTTCTACAGTATATACTGTGCCTCCAGCTGTTCAGTAACAGTGTTCCCTTACAGATGTTCTGTGTATAAAGCTGGCAGACGTTCGTTCTGTCACAGTAGCATGGCAGGTTTTCCACCCTCTTCTTTGCAGCGTTTCTCTCACAAGCATCTTTTTGGTTCCTTTGAGTGGCTTGTTTTTTTTTTTTATTGCATCACTTTCTTCACTATGATTTTATCCTCTTCTTCTTTCTCTTACCTTTGTGTTGCTTTTTCTTTTTGCTTCTCTTTCGTCCTCCCAGCTAATGACAACCAACACACAGATGGTAAGCCTGTATCTGTCTCTCTGTCCCCTCGCCCCAGTTTCACGTTCCAGTTTCGTCCTGTCACGCACCAAACCGCCCACCGTCCATCTCTCACTCACCTCATGTCCAGCCTGTAGTGCTTGTGTAGTGTAGTGACCCACCTTAGCTGTACACTCTGTGTGTGTGTGTGTGTGTTCTTATAAAACAGTTTGAAGTCATCTTTCATTACACAACATTACAAAACGTTTACAGATGTGTGTTCTCCGCCAGGACTGAGTACTAAAAATCTATCAGTTCATTTATTAGGGACACAAATGGGTCCATAATAAAAAAGACAAGAGCACAAACAATGCCACCAATAAATAAAATAAGAATCAAAATAATAAAAAAACAAAACAAAAGGGAGCACACATGATACTGACACGACCCAATCACATCATCCCATGATCCACAGAAGCAGCGATTTAAGTAAAATACAAACAGTAAGTGTAAGTAGCACTGCCCTACTCTTACTACTTTAAGTTGGGTGAAGCCTTGACGCTGCTGCACCTGCACCACATAATCCTGCTTCTAGTAGTCATTTACACGCCTCCTCCCATCGGTCACCTGATCCATCTGTACCCTGCCATCTGTTTGCTTGATTGAGTCCTCGTGGAACATGTGCACCACAGTTTCTCTCTCCTGCCATGTTGGCAGCTTGTAGACTGAGCCGAGTGTGTTTCATTGTTGAGTTGTAGCCGATCACAGTCGGAGGAGGTTTAAGGTTCAAGGAGATGTGAAATGTGTCACTTTGTCCCCGCAGATGTTTGGAAACTGGACATTTGGGACACTGGTCTTCACTATTCTCGTCTTCACTGTAACATTCAAGGTAAGCGCACATGGCGTACGTACACCTGCAGACACACGCTGAGACGAGACAGAATCATCCTTAAACGTCAGTATTTGGCTGCTCTGGTGTCTCCGCTGCAGCTGGCTCTGGACACTCATTACTGGACCTGGATCAACCACTTTGTCATCTGGGGCTCACTGGCTTTCTTTGTGGTCTTCTCTCTACTGTGGGGCGGAATCATCTGGTAGGCTGTGAAATGTTTAAATACTGTTGGAGTAGTTTTTGGTCTGTGCAGATCTCGGTGCCATTAAGCGTCTCCCCTCCTCCAGGCCCTTCCTCAACTACCAGAGGATGTACTATGTGTTCATGCAGATGTTGTCCAGCGGTCCAGCCTGGCTCAGTATAATCCTTCTGATCACAGCCAGTCTGCTGCCAGATGTGGTGAAGAAGGTCATCTGCAGGGCGCTGTGGCCGACAACCACTGAACGCATACAGGTGGGTTTCAGTACAGTACGATGTATTCCTAAAAGAGTTAAGGAGTAGTAATGCAGCCATTCTAACACTTGGATAGATACGTGTTACTTTCCGTACAGTAAATTGCAGGTTATTCATTGCATACAGGAACACAGCGCCCCCTGCTGGCTGTGATATGTATCGTAGGTCAGTAGAACAGGACATCTCACCTGCTGGTTTTTACTAGATGATGAAAGTGTAAGAGTGTTTATGAAGTGGCCCGTGTCCTGATGGTGACTGTGGCCCAGCAGATGCATACGGCCTGTGGCTACGTCCCCGCTCTGCTGGATGTAAGTCAGTAAACCTCTGTCTGTCTGCGTGGAGTGCTTCTTTACTTCTGAGACGTTAACACAGATAGTATTTCAGTGTTTGTGTAGTCATTTGATACGTTTAGTTTATTATTTAATATATTTCACAGAGGAGCTGCTGAAAAGCACAGCGTGCATCCACCAGTAGGTGGAGGTGCAGCACACGGAGCCACAGGTCCTGTGTTATTATGCTATAATGAGGAGCTGTCGGTTCTCTTTCTGTTTGTGGTGTGGTTTGAACTTTGATATTTCTCCCTCTGTGCCCTAAACTGTCTCCTCAGTGATAATGAGGCCTTTTTAACTCCTCTCTCTCCTTGTTCACTCCCTCTGACCTCCCGCTTCCTCTCCTGTCGAACCTCCCTCTGCTTGTCCTCCGTGGCAGGCTAAGCGTCGATGCCTTGCCTCCGAGCCCTCCACCATCTTTATGCTGTCACAGACCTCCAGCAGAATCAGTTTCTAACCCAGCCCTTCTGGAGGTGACCCTCTGCCTTTCCTCTCGTCTTTAACTGTGATGAAATCTCTCTCTCCGTTCCTCCATCCCTCTGGTTTGCATGAAACATCTGTCTGATTTCATTTACAGTTGTGTTAGAACATGTGTATTTTATGTGCATGTGGTCGATGCTCAATGTGTTTGTCTATGAAAGTGTCTGCGTGTGTGTCCACAGCGTGTGAGAGAAAGGAAAGGGCTTGAGAGGCCCCTGGCCCACCAGAGCTCTGACTCCTTACTAGATGCAGTAGCCGTCACAGAGGCCTAGAGGCCCTCAGCACGGTAAAGCACACGCCACCTGAGTGGTGGAGGGTGGTATTAACATCATGCAGCTGTGATGGGGTTTACTGTGCTGTGTGTACCTGACTAACGCACGCGTGTGTGTGTGTGTGTGTGTGTGTACAGCTGGAGGTCTGGTGCCCTCCAGTGGCTCGTGTCAGTCTTCCTACAGGGTTAGTTTGCATGGTTCGGTTCGGTTCTGTGAAAGGAAGCATGTTTCTCTGGCGTTGAGGCGCTTGGGTGGTGTTGCTCGTGTCTGAAAGGAGCAGATGGGCTGTTATCATCACAGCTGGACAATTGGATGAAAGAATAAACTCCACTTTAAATGAATGAACTCAACACATTCACAGTCTAGAGTATCGTCTTCCCAAACGCCTGGAGGTAAACTGACCTGTAACCAGCTGAGATAACAGCGTCTCCTGCTCTGACTGTTCCTCCTGCACCGCTCCACAATAACACCTTTTCTTCTCTCTTCCCCTGTCACTTTATCTCTCCCGCTCCACCGTTTACCCCACAGAGCGCAGATAAGCTCTACCAGGGCCAGCTCTCAGAGTTCACCCCCCTGGCTTCGCTCCACGCCCCGTCCAAGACCAGCAGCCAGCGGCGCGGCTCGGGACACCAGGGGAACGCACAGAACCCTCGAAGGTCTGAATCCTTTAACAAGAAAATCATGTTCACGCGCTGGCAAAGAACACCAGACTACTATACCTTTACCCCCCTCCTCCGATTCACAGACGGCTCACGTCCCCCGAGGCGAGGACACGCCTCTGCTGGAGCAGGTCACGAGACCTCAGTCTAATTTATTTCTATCTGGTGTTTTTACCACTCTTGACCTTTTAACTGTAAAATGATTCTGACCAAGCTGAGCCGATCACCGCTCCTAGAGCTCGTTACCAACAGTAACTGGACTAGAGTCGAACACGAGTCCATATTTCTAACGGCAGGTACCTGTAATCCATCTGTGGGGATTACAAAGAAAGTGACCTTCACCGCAACCAGGTCAGCAGCCAAGTAATGGCACAAAGCACTACGGGACGTCTCTGGAGAGGACTCCACTCACTGGGCCTCTCTCTGCACCACCTGCACAAGAGCTCCATGCACTGAACAAACTAACAGACTTGAAAGTTTTGATTTCTTAAAGCGTATTATGCAGTACGTCACGCTGAAAATATGTGTACTGGCCCTTTACGTCAGTCTGCCTGTGACAGCAGCGCGTGTACTTTCATTATTAGGATTTATTGCTGATGATGATGATGATGATGATGATGATGATGATGTAGCACAGTAACAGTGCTTTAAACCAGCTGACCAAACCTTTTCTTTTCGTTTGTTTCGGCTGTCTCTCTCTTTCTCTCTCTCCATCTGTCTGCTCCGTCTCTTGTAGGACTAACTGCTGTTGCCTGTGTGCAAACATATTATCCCGAAACACTTCATAGGACCGATCCTACGCCATCGTAAGGAGCAGTGTAGTAGAGTAGTAAAGCTTCAGTGTAGGACAGATGTGTGTGCTGATAGCTGGTGGTCGTGGTGGTGTGTGTGTTTAATGCACTTTATGTCTTATGTTTCATAGTGATGAGGGACTTAGAGTATCAACGTTTTCCTTGCTGCCTTAATGATATTACACATAATGTTAATTTCTTCATCTACCAAAGACACAGAGACAAATCTGAGCTCATCCAGCGAGTCAGCTGTTGAACTTTTCTCAGAGCTCCTTTAAACCGGTTGGCATCATCGTGTAGTGTAAAGGCAGCATCGTGTATTTACACACACGACACGTCTGCACCTCTCAGAAACTCCTCGTTGATGCCTTACGTTGCCGTTTCTTCCAGCGATCTCTTACCTCTGTCTTTCTCTGCTGTAGTGATGAGGAAGTTTTTCCTGCCTCTTTGACAGCTGACCATCCTCATCGTCACCTCCTCGTCCTCCATCCGCTCGTCCATTCATCCATTGTAAGACAATAGAAATGACCTTTTATATTGAACAAAGCCTTGTTCCTGCTGGAGAGACCTTTAGCTGCTTTACTCTAGGTGCCTTGTGGTAGTTTGTTTGTGCTGAAGTGTCTTCGCTCGCTTTATGATGAACCTCCTGCTCATAATAGACATTTGAATGGTACAAATAACTGCACACGATAGATGTATGGATGGTGCATGACTGAGAAGAGACAATGAAAGGAAAAATGAATGAAAAGGTGAATCTCAGCGTTGATGGAGGACCGCTCGCACCAAAGTGTTCGGTTGTCAGAGCTCACTGGAACTAAAAGGAGAAACTTGAAGAGCTGGAAGTGCAGACCATCGACCGAACATGCTGCGGTTCTGATTTTGTTATTTATATAAAAAGATAACAGTAAAGTCTACTGTGGATTCTGAATTACAATCACGTTTCTCTCTGTGAGATTTCATGCAGGTACTGCGCAGTGGAAACAATCCCTATGAAAAAGGACTTTATATCTGAGTAGGTTTGCGCCATAGCTTTTTTGCCAGTATTAAATACACTGACACAAATAAATGTAGAGTTCCTCTGAGATAATGAGGAACCTGTTGGTGTCAGAGGTGGCAGGTAATTCAACCGATGCCTTGTATTTAAATGACCGAATGCAACAGATGTGGCCTCAGAGCACCAACCACGAGTTGGTGAAAAAGTATGACTGTGTACTGTGTGCACGGCATAAATCTTTATCTGCAACAGCAGAACGTGGCACGTGACAATCCACGTACAAACCAGTTCAGCAGAGACGTGAAGTCCAGTCCGTGTGTTCGTCCCGTCAAACCTGACTGAATATTCGTTTTATAAGTGACCAGAGTCCCCTTCTTCACACGAGGCACGTGAATCTGTATGTATGAGGCTTTTGTTTTTGACTTCCTGGATGTGCACTGGAACAGCGCGTCGCAACAAACCAACACTGGAAATGCATGAATGCAAGCGTTCAGTTTGAAGATGCGATTTCTGTGTCTGCTCAGAGGCACCCCCGTACCCAAATGTCCCGTCTGATGATCGATACGCTGCTGTAGGCACTTTCAAAGCCATTAATGGTGGAGTTAAGGTCTGATTGTACAACTGTCCCGGACTAAACTGACAGCCTTTGAACAGAGTGTTAACTTTTACAATGTGTTATTGTATAGTGTTATTTCTCATATTCAATGATATCTATAAGTCTCTGTGCGCTCAGATACAGTGTGTATATATACACACACAGTATATAAATAGTAGTTATGTTAATTGATGTACAGTTTTGGGGTCTTTTTATATACAGTTTTTAACAGAGTAATATCCATATTTACTTGTGAATTTTTGCCAACCGTTCTGTAGCTATCGAAGGCAAACGACTGTACATGTGCTTGAAAATAAAAACCAAAAGTGGAGGTGCTGAATAAAAACTTGGTTTCTTTCACTAGTTCTAGAAACTGCTCTTCATGCATCAGCCACCAGGGCGCAGTAGAGTATTTCTGGTGTCTCCGGCCTCTCAAACATCTAAGTTGACAAATCCAATTCACCTGAAGCTGATGAAATAAAGTCAAACGGATGTTTAGAGCGTGTTCATATGTGCTGTGTTATCTCATGCTAAACTACAAGCTGTGTTGAAAATGACAAGAAATTGGGGGAAAAAAGACAATTTTTAGATACCATATGTTCCTCAAAGTTGCTTTGGGGCTGCCGTCTGCAGCGTCTGAGGACGTCAACAACATAGGGATGGAGGTTTTTGATCGATTGGATTCCCTTCATACTTTTCACTTCCCATCAGCGCTGATCTCTCCGTCGTCTCCTCCACAGCTGGCAGCAGATGAGACCTGCTAGTGTGTCTGACGAGGATAGAGAAATATCTAGGCCACGGCTGTCAGAGGTGAAATCTTGGGAAGACAGAAAAAAATGTAGCACATAACAAACATAGATGGTAAAAGAAGCAGCGTATGCACTTTTTCTCCGTAGTTGTTTTTACTAAGTGAAAAGCAGAGTCCTGATGTTTTACCCTGAATTTCATCAACTATAAAACCACTAAACATTTCAACTAAAAATACCCAGTATGCCCACCTTCAATTTCACTTTTATTGTTTGTTACTTGGTATATAATTTAAAATATCTAAACAGGTGGGAGGTGTAATTTCAGGTGTAACCAAGTCCTTTACAGCCTCTTCAACACCTGCTCAGGCTTCCTTCATGTCGAACCGCTGGAGGACAGATTGCTTGCAGCACATTAGTGAGACATTATAATGCACCTTTCTGATGGTATTCACACCCCCGGTCATACGAAAATACTCCACATATCAAGTGTACATAATGAAACGCAGAGATGGAAATGGGACTGGCAGAGAAAACTCTGGATGTAACTCGGAACCGAAGGTTCAAATATCTGTTCTTCTGCAAATCATGTGTACGCTTCTCAAACAGCAACTTGGTTTAGATTCCAGTTATCTAAATAACTACCAGCCCACAGGGCCCTTTCATTCAGCAGCTGGTAGCAACTCCTCTTCAAGCACTCCTACACACTGTAGCAACCTTTTTAGTGCGCTTTCTGTTACTGACGTAACCTCACTGATGACCCCGCGCCCATCGTTGGCCTTCGGACCGTCCTCATCCTCTGTGACATCAATGCTGCTGATTGATACCTGTTTCTGTAGGACCAATAAAAACAGTTGGTTTGTAACTTGTCCAGTCAGCTGTAGTTACCCAGGTACTCGTCAGGGGTCAATGTTGGGACCATCTTTAATTGAATTTAATGCCTGTTTTAGACACACACACTTCTCTCCATTAATCTGATGGCATCTGAATGAACACCGTGGTCACTCTCTCTGTACAGAGATGCTACAGGGCTGTCGTGACAACACTGTGCGTGTCTCTGCACACATCTGTGCCCAGCAGTGAGTGCGACACTCATTCTAGACCCGAGACCTCCACACACATGCACACATACGTCGAGTCACCTCACTGTTGTAATGTCAGCATTTGTCTCTTTTCACAGCATTAAATGAAGGGTTGTGATGGAGGCGTCCACACGTGAAATCTACGAATTAGCTGTGAAATTGCTGTTATTTGCCACCAATGGTTTATGACTCTGTACACATATTTTTTGGGGGGGGAATTAGTGATGGAGGTGGGTGGGTGGGTGGGGGCGCTCTCCTTTGTCAGTACAAAAGGCTTTCTCATTTTTGGTCCTTGCTTTTAAGCAGAGTTGTTTTTGAAGATGGATAAACACACATACAGTCACCAAGGAGGAAGAATAAGCTTAATAGTGTCTGATAACACAAACCTGGAGAATCTTAACTAAATGTTTTTCTTGTTTCAGTAAATAAAGCGGTGATTGACTCCTCTTTCCATCGCTTCTCCTCTTGTCTCGGCTTTTCTATCATCTTCAGCCTCTGCATCTTGTCTAAATGAAGTGAAATTGTGCAGAAACTTTATTCCATCTGTCCTCTCATCCCTCGTCATGTCTTTGTCACGCTCGTCAATGTCGTGACACACAATACAATCAAATACAATGCAAGACAAGGCAATCTGAGCCTTAAAGACTTCTAGTTAGCTGAAAGCTGAGGGGGATGTAGGCGTCATGTGGAGTGCTCGTGAACAATATACTGTACGTGCATACAGGCTTCTATGAAGGTCACTGAATTCTCTTCATCTCACTTCTGAGCTGCATGTCGTTTCAGATGATATACATCATGAGAATTGGGACTATTTTTCTTTTTTCTACTGTTAATTTTATTATGTTAAATGCATGAAAAGGTATGAGTGCTAGAAAACACATAAAATGTTTGTAAATACTTTATATTCACACAGCGCTGTATGACATTACAAACTTTGGGAGATGTCATTTGTGTTGTGGCTAATGATGTCAGAGTGTGGTGTAGGTTAGCCTGAGCGGCGATGGATAAGAGGCAGACTCGGAGAACTCCCACAGATTTCCAAAGAAAAG
>JAUMTR010000012.1:7429644-7448725 GCA_032270685.1 Microctenopoma stevenorrisi
ACTTCAGTTGTGTGTAATGAATCTAAAATATACGACAGTCTAATGTTTATCAGTAAATTACAGAAAATAATGAACTTTATCACAATATGCTAATTTTTTTAAAGAAGCACCTGTAATTGCTCTGACCTGCCTCACTGTTTGAGGCTTGAGTTGTCACAGGCCGGCTGATGGATGTGTGTGTCTCCCGTAGGAAAGAAGCTGTAGTTCTGCTACTTCACCGTACAGTTGACTATAAAAGATCACAGTGAAGAAACATGTCCGTCCCCTCTCCCAAGAGTCAGTTGTTTTCTAGCTCCAGCGGTGTGACATGCTGCTGTGCATGGGGCTGTCAGCAGAAGAAAACATGGAAATGTTGCTGAACCGGACTCATCTGGTGGTGACTGACAATGATTGTGTGCATTTAGAGACTGTGCACTCAGCGTTTCAAACGATGAACTACTGGAGCTAATCAGTTGTTAAAGTCACACTTTAACGGACTAGATATTTTTCTGCCTGTTAAACTATTTGGAAAATGCTGCAGAAATTCTTGTTTCCATGTAAAGTGGGTTCTTGTCGTGAGACTTTCTATGATGATTTGTAAGATTCGCCAACTCAGAAATGAATAAGCCCGAACAATCAGACTCATTATTCTTTATTTGGTTTGGTTTAATTACAACACACGCCACAGTTTGCTGCAGGTGGAACATTTAAATATGTAAGCAGGAGATCTTAACAGTCCCTGTTTATGACGCATTTTCTAGTCTGGGAAATTAGGTTTTGTTGTTGTGACCAGGCCGCTTCCATGCTGTGAATTTAGGGCCGGTGATTCATTCCCTGCTGTCACTTCTTTCACCCAGAGGGTTTCGGGTCTTCAATGGGAGCAGGGGCCCAGTTTGTGCACGTGTGTGACAGAGGGAGGTTCCCTTTCCCCAGGGTTATATCATTACATGGGTAATTAAGTCAGGTCAACCAGGGAATTCCAAAGGAATGATGACTCTGGCTTAGAAAAACCTCAGGGCTCGACAAACTGACCCACAGTCAGAGAAAACTGTTGGTTTAAAGTGAAACAGAAGAGACATGACGTAAGATGTAACACAGATTCTGTAGAGGAGACTTTGATTGGTACAAAAAGCTTCAGAGCGCTGAACCTTAGTGGTCCGAGTTTAAAAACCAGTGATAGTTGGAGCGTTAGAGGAGAGGAAAACCACATCCCCACCTTTGTTTTACTGTGGCCTCGTGTAGGAGTTACGTTGAGGGTTTAAATGCAGAGTTTTATTTATTTTCTGACTTCCTTTTCAAAGAGAGACTATCCAGTGAATGTCAAGTGAATTTCATTATGTGTTTATTTACAAATCAAATAATAATAATGATGATAATGATAAAAGTGATAATGGACAAGAAAAAGAAGTGGAGACACAGGGATACATAGTCTGGTTACTTTAGGTGGAGTTTTAGGTGGTGTTGGCTGTGGATAACCTTGCATATAGGAAATATATTTGTCCTCGTCCTTCTCTCCATTCACCAGAGTTCACTTGAAGACAAAGACCCCTCTGACTGAGTTCAGACTCCTACGCTCTCACACATACAGCTGAACTCCACACATGCGCGCACCATCTCCATGTTTACCTCCTCTAAGTTCTCAGTGTCTGTTGAACTGATCCGATCTGAGCAGCCTTGGAAAACTGAATTCACTTTTGTTACCAACTCACTTCCTCATCTGTGTTCATGCTGCCTCACTTTCTTTCCATTGCTTCAACCTTGGATGTGTGTGTGTTTGTGTGAGATGTTGATTTTTGTAGTTTTTATCAGATTGTATATTTTATCTTGTTCTTATTCTATTTTATATTTGATTTTATTTTACTTATGAACTGATTTATATCTGATATTAATTGTCTTGTTATTTCACCTTCTCTACAGCACTTTGGTCCTTTGTGGTTTGTTTTAAGTGCTTTATAAATGCAGTTGGTATGATTTGGTGTATCATGATATTTTTTCTCTAACAATAATTGATGATAATTTACTAACTGCCCCATATTGTTCAATCTGTTCTCTCTGTAGGATATTTACTGCTGCTAAACGGCACATCGAGTAGTTCATACAGGCTTGGTCTGTTCAGCTTTACGTGACCACAGCTTATCTCCGTCATGTAATGAATGAGACTCAACAATAGGAAATCTGCATCAGCGTTTTTTTGGTCGTCGATTACGTCGACTAGTCATTGCAGATGTTCCTGCTACAGGACAGTTAGTAATAAATGCAAACGCATAGGTCAGTAGATGCAGTGTCCCAAACAGTGCAAAACGTCTTCTCGTGCTCTGTTTGTCCTCAGTCCTCCCTCTTTTTTATTATTCAGTTTCTGTCCTTAAACTGAAGTGGGTGTTTATTTTTCTCATCTGCAAGGTCTACTAAATGCAGCTGAAGGTAGAAAAGTACACTCTCATCCCTCTATCTCCCTCCTTTTTACCCATTAGTCTTCTGATAGCATTGAAAGTAAATCAATCCCAAATAAAAGAGACAGTCGTACTGTGATTGTTTAGATCAGTTCATTGTTCATTACTGCGATATGATAAGAGGCACAGTTCATACTGATATCATGTGATAAATCAGATGTGTTGGTCAGTCTGTGGCTCACAGGCTCTAAATGAAACGATGAGGCGTCTCTAAACTAAAAAATATATTTGAGCCTGTGTCCGAATATTTAGCCCGACTCTGCTGATAATGTTATGGCACCATCCCAGGGCCCCTCCCACTCCTGACGATATGTGCACAGTCTCCGCTGTGCGCTTCGGTTAAATACGATGTTTACAAGCAGCGTTTAAGTTGGAACTCGTTAACCTGGTGAATGGCTCAGTCGTCCTGCTTCACCAAACGTGTGTCCTGTTTGAACAGGACTTCATAATCATAAAATCATAAATCATAAAAATGCAACTAGACCACGATGTCCCAGAAATGCCCTCAAGCCTTCTTCACAAGCGTACATGTGAAGCTCTCACCAACATGGCTGTGTGCGTTTACATGGCAACGCAGTCATTTTCCTCTGCAGGTTTCTTATTTACATGAAATATCAAATAACTGGAAGGAGGCAACAGTAAAACGTTTCTGTGCTCCAGCTGGAGAAAAGAAATAAAAGAAAAACTTGTCTCCAGGTGACTTCTGCTGTGAATTGATGCTAAATAAATAACACTGGGTTTAATTAAATTTGGTGTGTGTGAGTGAGTGTGTGTGAGAGCCGCGACTTCAGAAAATGAAACGCATGCTACATGTACACTCTGTGTGTGTGTGTGTGTTTTATGTGGCGCTTTCTCTGGATTGTAGTTACAGGATTAGCGGTGTCCATGTGTTCCCATGGCCTCAGACCTTTACCGCACACACACAAATACACACACTTGGTGGTTTTATCAGCCCAACGACTTCCAGTCAACCTGAGCTGCTTGAAGTCAGAGCTCAGTAGTGTCGTCGGTTGATTTTGCGTGCACACACACACACAGATCCCCAAGAGACTAAACTTGATCCCTGGCCTGTCAGTCACTTGTGGGATTGACTTACGGTTAATTGACAGTTGTTGGAGCCGGGCCCAGTGGCAGGTAAAGAACGCTGGAAGAGCTCGATAGGTGAGAGTTTGAGTGGGTGTGTTTGTGAGGCCTGATGAGAGTGGAGCGCCGTGCTCGCTGATAACAATCAGTCTTTGAGGTTAAGAGTGTTTTAATGAAAGAGTCTTTAATCTGAGGTACAGTGTCATAAGAACCTCAAGTGTTCACTAAAAGAGACTCATTTTCTTTAAAGGAACAATTTAACATTAACTGATAAGGAAAATGGTTTTCTTTACTCTGGTGGTAACTATTCATTTATTATCTTATTTAAGTTAATGGAAATTTGTATGTACAAATGTATACATACATCAATTATACATACTTATATATACGTTTCTTTTCTGTGTTTGTGTAGCGGCAGAGTAAAAATTAATTCAGAACACTTTATTATCTCAGAGGGAAATTGTTTTGCCTTGTTACAGCTGCTCTCACTTCAGAAAAGATGGAAAGAACCAACAGAATGCAAAGACACAAAACACAAATATATAGGAACAAAAACATGATGGCAATGCAGGGGGGAGGAAAAGAGTGAGGAGAGAAACCGTCTGTGGTGGAAGCCGCATGTTTTAAATACTGTTAGTGTTACGCAGCCATGATAAATATTATTTAATAATAATAATGATGGTTTGTTGTGTTGTACTTTAGGTGGGACAGTTTAGTAGCATCTTCTTTATTGTCATCATTGGGGCAGACACGCAGCTCTCAGACTCGCTTATAGCTTTTAGTGGCAGGATGAAATGATCGAATTATTGGATTTCTGTGCATGAATTTACTGTGATAATTATCACAAACATAACATCACAATAATACAATAAACCCAGACACAATAGACTCGCTGTTCTACTAACAGCAACATCAAAACAAGTCCAACACAAAGAGTAAATGGATGAAGAGCGTTCGCTGCTCGTGCTCGTCTGCACGTAAAGTTCACAGGTTTCTAATAGGTTGCTCTGTGTTTGGAAAAGTGCTTTCAAGGCCGTCTTTTTCTCTTCACAAATGTTATTTTCACAAAAGTATTCTTCTCAAAACCTACTGATCTTCAAGGATTTCCAGGTTTTGTAAAGATTCTCTAATACTTACATATGTTAACTTTACTTCTTTAACACATGGGTATTTATGTTGTTGTATTTTCTTCCTCTGAAGTCTTTGTTACTCACCTCTGACCTGTTGCTATAGATACCAGCCCCTGAAACATTGAACAGGAATAATAGGATAAGACGCTTATTAGTATTGTTTCGTTGTATTTTGGTGTAAGACTAGTTGTGAGATATTTGAGCTGAGAAGCTGCAGCTGAACATGTCTGTAAGGACTCTTAGTGGTTTCCCTTTTGTCTTTCTCTCCTCCTCCTAACAAGTGATCTCTGTGCAGAAACCAAATGTGTTCATCAGCAAGTCTTAAGTGTTGTTTTGTTTCTGGAGTCTTGAGAGGAGATGACGCGATACTGCTTCTGGCATTTTCATGGGCAAGTATTCAGTAAGTTAGTTATTAGCAAGAAGTTTGAATCATTACATTTTATAACAACAATGTAAAATGAAGACGTGTTCAGTGTGTTATTGGATGAGAAGAGCAGAGGATGCAGCCACGAGCCAGCGGTTGGGTGAAGAGGTGTAGGTGACAGGTGTTTATTGTCGTTTGGGCAAATGTGAAAAGCTAGAAATGTGATTACAGTAAGAAATGCTTTAGGCCGTTCCTGTCATGCAAACCAGGCAGGCACAATGCTCGCGCCGTGGCTCCTATGTGCGAGATGTCAGAGAGCTGGTTCTTACAGCGTGGTGTTGAATATTCAGTTTTCTGGTGCTGCTTGGTCGTGGTGCGTTGCAGAGCTGTCAACCAATGCTCTTATATTCCGTTTTCAACGAGCTGGAGTCAGTTCATCAACAGAACAGCGGCTGTTGGCTTCACCCGAGGAACCAGACATGAAAGGCAGGGAGACAGTCACAGGGAATATCAGGAATAAAAGTGTAACTTCCTGGCCCCCCCCACACGTAGAAGAGTGCCCCTGGACCTTGGTGGCTTGAGGGGGGGCAGCCTGTCCACAAGAAAGTCCCCAGCAGGATCAAAGAAGACTTTGTGTGTGGTAGTGATGTGTGCAGCCACTGTCGGCCAAGTGAAGGTGTTCACTACTGTCTGCTGCTCAACAAGGGTATACACCTGATATTCTATTTACCTGCGCTTAACGAGCACGTTCTCAGGTTTTATTATTCTTCGTGGTTTCACCTTCGCTGCGGTGATAACGGGAACAAAAGAGGAAGTGGTGCTGCTGTCATTTCTGCACCATAGAGAGGCGTAGCTGTTTTTGTGGTGGCTCATAAATGGGATGATATGATGCGTTCAGCAGTTGCACTAGAAGTAAAAACCAAGCCCTGTCACAGAACTTACATGAAGCTGGTGGATGAATCTGTGAAGTCCTTTTTCCCTAAACGTTGCCCTCCTCTATGCAGCTTCCCCTAATCTTCCCTCTTTCTCTCCCTCCTCCTCACCCCTGGTCTCTCTCCTCTCCTCCTTCAGTGACAGTAAACAGCCCTCCTGCTGCGTGTCTCCTATTACATCCTGATTCCCCTCTTTCTTCCCTCCTCTCTCTTCTTTTTTTCTTAATCCCCTTTTCTTTCTAACCATCAGTCCGCTCAGACTAAAAGCTAAAGGCCCTCTCCAGACACCGGCTATAAAAGATACAAGAGGTCCAGAACAATCAAAGGCCCTGAAGAGGAAACGGACGACGAGGTCACAGTGATGAAGGGGGCGACAACAGCAGTGATGAGGATGAGGATGAGGATGAATGTGCTGGTGATCGTGACGGCAGAAAGAAACCTCTAAAGTTTAACACGGTGATGCGGTGAAAATGCATTGCAGCAGAATCAGATGTGTGTTAATGCGAATGTGGTTTTTATTTCAGTTGAACCAGTCGAACAAAATGATAAAACAGAAACTGCTGAATTTACTTGTGGTGTGTGAACCAATAATCAGATTTGAGAAGAAAGGGGAAATTAAAAAGTAAATATCATGAGCCAGATGCCAGCCTCACCTGGCTGTAACATTTAGATAGTGCAGTTGTAATTGGTGCTGCCTGGAATTTTATTACGACAACATCAGCCTCGTACAGTGATGGTCCATCATTCCTGGTGACGTCCTGTAGAACTGCCTGCCTTCGATAACAGAGCCATGATTTCCACACGGAGGTCTGTTATTAGGAAATGATTGATGGTTAATGCACTGGAGGTGAAGCTTGGATTTTGGCAGAGGAAGTCAGGCCTTCTGTGGGTCTGCAGCCTGCATGAGCCGACATAAAGATAACACGACCTGAGCGGACCTCGCGTGCAGCAGCAGCGTGCTGCACAGAACCACGCCGACGTCACAGGACACAGGCGAAGAGAAGCTCGACTGGTGTTTTGGTTTGGATTTTATAACGGTCCAAACGTGTCTGCACAGGGGAGAGCGCACATGATTGATTAATATTGATTTGATATTGAAGACAAACAATGTGAAAACATGAAGCAGCAGGAAGCTGTAATGAGCATCATCATAATAAACGAAATAGAAAAAGCTTCTAGTTCTTCCACTTCCAGTGACCGGTCAGTATGATGCTGATTAACTATTGATGGAGATGCATAACAATTTTAAAATAAGAGCCCAAACCCTCAGCGGGTCGTAATGTCTGCTGTTTGTACCTACACGTTTTGTTCTAGCCCAGTTTTACACAGCAGTTTTCACTTTGAAAAGCTTCGCACACTGACTTGATTTGATCTACTTTGAAAAATTTACCTCATACCAAGCTGGCGTGTGTGTGTGTGTGTGTGTGTCCGCGCATATCAAAGTGTATTCAATAGAAATGTAAAATGTGTGACATTACTCCTCAGTGGGGAAAAAAGTCAGGTCTCTGTGTGGAAAAATTACTCTTAATTCTCCTCATCTCACACTCTGTGGGGCTGGAGGACATCCAGCAGGGCTTCTGTATACGCACGCACACACAGACACGCACACGCACAAACAGACACACGCACAAACAGACACACAGACACACACGCACACACACACACACGCACGCACACACACACACACGCAGACACAGACACACACACACGCGCGCACACACACACACACACACAGACACACACACAGGGCCAAGTCAAAGCCCCAAAGCTTCTGTGGCAACTTGGAGGGCCAGAATAATGACTTCCATCATGTCTCCCTACAGAGAGAGAGAGCGGGAGAGAGTTAGTGAGGAAGAAAGTGAGAGAGAGCGGGAGAGAGAGAGGGAGCACTTTTCTTTCCTTGGCTGTCGGAGTCCTATTGTCGCTCGCCCTGTGGGAGCTTTTAGTCCTGAACTGCAGCGTATCGGCTGTCCAGTCATGTGGGGCGGGTGGCTGAGAGGGCGTGGGAGCAGGTGGGGGGGGTTGATACAGTAAAAATGGCTGTGGAGGCCTGTTTTTTTTTCTTCTTCTTTTAAGTCTTTTTTTAGAGATGGGGCCTTTGTGTGTGCAGAGAGGTCAAAGCTACAGTCGATCAGCCTCCCTCCCTCCTTCTTCTTTTCATCTCTCTCTCTCTCTCTCCCCCATTGCTGTGATTGATCTATTTTTTCAGTTCTCCTGTTGTCGTGTGTTTACTGGGGTTCAATATGTGATTTTTAATATCAGAGGCACCTGTGTTGGACAAACACAAACACACAAGTCTTTAAGTCGCTGAGGATGTAATTACGTAAATCATTTGCTGTTGAGTGAGGCAAATATTTTATGGGGCTGTCGGAGAAAGGCCAACAACTCAAACATGTCTTGGTGTGTGTGTGTGTGTGTGTGTGTGTGTGTCACACAGTCAGTCAGCAGTAGAGGAACAGCAGCTGGTTCATATCGACGCTCTGTCATCGCTGCAGTTAAACTAAAAAGGAAAACAGTTTGAGAGCAGAAAAGAAAATATTTGCATTAACTGCATGTTGACCCTCCTTAATAATACACACGTTTGTGTACAGAAGCATCTGTGATGCAGTGGTAGATATGTAAGTTTGGCTGTGGGGCTTAAATTAATTCTCAGTAGTTCCACTCAAACCTCACGCAGCCTTTTCTCCTCCCTGCGTTACAGCCGCTCTCCTTCTCCTTCACAGATTCAGACACTGATGTGTTTTTAATAGTTGCTAAATGATTATTATTATTATTATTATTATTATTGTTATCATCACTGTGCTCACGTGATTCCTTATAAACTCAACTACTGCCTGAAGTTTGTTGGCATTGAATGTCCAGTACTTTGGCCAGCGATGCTTGCTGGATGCTGGACGAGCTGCGTCACTGGAGCTGAGGTTAAACGTGTTTTGCTAATAATTAATCGTTGAGTCTTAGTTACAGTAGAATATATAGAACAGACTTGGAGCGTCCTTTGAGTTGTTAGCGTTTGGGTCGTAGGTGATGGCTCCATCTGTGTGTGTGTGTGTGTGTGTGTGTGTACGCCTGATTAGATGATTATTTCTAGACGAGATAAGTGGATGAAATAGAGACTCTATTGACTGTTGTTCAGGTAATCAACACGTGCACACACACGTGCACACACACATACACACCAGTCATGCCAGATTGCATTACCTGCCCCTTTTCATGGGCACATAATGAGATCATGGAAACCCTAAACGGATGGATGCAGGGAGAAAGACAAACAGTTTGTTGGTGTGTGTGTGAATAGAAGCAGTTAGTGTTTGTGCTAAATCAGAGACAAAGAGAACATTTTTTAAAACATCCTTTCAGCCTGATTTCTCTGTTGTTAAGAACCGTGTGTATCTGTATGTGCATCATAGAAACAGGACGTGGACGATGAAGAGCAGGAAATCTGGCTAGCTGTCAGCTCGCTTCACTCCGTCAATTTGTCCAAACAGAGGAGGCTCAGGTTACAGTGGAGGGCCCGGTAACAGGAGCTCCAACAGACCACACCTACGCAACAGGTATTAGGCGTACCCCCCCCAGCTGTCCAAAATCTACAGGCAACACATCACCAACCGTGAGAAGATTTATTCTGACTCAGCAGTAGAAATAGATTTTTCTTTTTATGTCAGAAAAATAAAACTAGTATCTGTAATTTTTATATTCCACTCATGTGAACTATATTAAATCAAACAAGTTCCCAGTTAGATAACAGGTGAAAAACCTTCTGTTTTACTGCTCCACGCTCACGTATCTACTTCTCGTGCTCTACTCCTCGTACCATTTAGAATTTTGTGTTAGTGAAAGACATAATTCTTAAGAAATGAAACGGGTTAAATAATCTTATCTTGTGTTTTTCACAGACTCTCCACCTATTTAAGGCATTCAAAGGTTTAAAGTAGAGTAAGACTCACTGTAAAAAGTGTGTAGCTCCATTTCTAGTACACTTTGCAAACTTTGGATTTTTTGACAAAGTTTGTTGCAAAGTTTGTGTGTGTGTGTTTCTCATAATTGTAGGTCAGGAGTAGTCATAACAACATATTAGTGATAACAGAGTGTAGAACAGAACCACTGAGGTCTGCTGAACTTCATCCAAACTTGTCGGACGTCGAATGCTTTCTGACTGTCCACAGATAAGTTTTCCTATCGTACCTGAAGCCAGATATTTGTTGACCCAGCAGTGTTTGTGGTTTTCGGACTGACGAGATGGATGAAAGTCAGAATTCCTGCAGTCACTGGAGACTTGAACTTGAACACCTGCTGTACTCGTTTGCTCAAACAAACCTCACAGCGATGAAACTGATCTCTGGGTCGTGCAGTGCAGAAACATCGCACCCAGAATAAACCAGGGTCTTAAAGATTAGCAGCTTCATCTCCCTCCGCATCTTTAAGTCCTCAGCGTCACGTGAACGAGGCCACCGAGCAAACATCGCAGCAGAGGAGACAAGGTGGCTTCCTGGACACATTCCTGCAGCTGCCTCCACGCTTCGTTATGCAGCTTATTCTCATCATATGGCCCTCGGTTAACAGGCTGATGCAACAGACGGCAAGCGCACTCCTTCACTCCCCTCCTCTTCCTTCTTTCTTCCCACTCTTTCTCTCCTCCTCCTCCACTGTTCCCTCTTTTTTCCTCCCATCTTCATCCTCCTTTCTCCCTGCTCTCCATCCCTCTCTCTTCTCAACGTCTTCCTCTCTTTTACTACAGTTTCCTTCCTTCCTCCTCTTTTTTCTTCCTGTCATCAATCATTTTCTTTACTTGCAGACTTTTCCTCATTTGTATTTTTCCATTCTTTTCCCTGATTCCTTCTTTTCATTAGTGTTAGCCTCCTTCTTTGTGTTTCTTTCTTCTCTTCTTGTTTCGTCTTTTCAGTCTTTGCTTTTGTCACGCTTTCTTTGCTTTTTATCTTTTTTACTTGCCTTCATTTTCCTATTAGTCCTTATTTTCTCCCTTTACTTTCTTCCTCTCCCTCTTTCTCTCCGTACTTTTCTTTCTGTTATGGAATGTGTGATGAGCCTCCAGCTAATCCCATCCATAAAGCACCTTAGCAACGCTCGCTAGGGGAATTTGGAGGGAGCTACAAAAAAATACACATATACACACAGACATGCACAAATCCCAGCGAGCAGCCCCCTATTGGCAGCAAGTGGAGTCAGGGATGCACTAATACATCTTCAAATGTGCTTTTTAAGGCATTTGGAAAGGCTCTGTCGTCAGGCGATAACTCCCCACTGGTTAAAGGATGGATGCTCCCGTTGTGTCTCAGCGCCACTCTTCCCTCCCTCTGCCTTTTCTCATCCGTTCACATCCCTCGCCATCTCTCCTTCCTTTTCTTTCCCCTCTTCACCAAGTTGTCAACTTGAGAGGAAAGAAAAACAACAAAAAGTTTGTGGCTAAACAACAGGGTCATTGTGTAAAGTTTAGTTCAGACGATGTGTGACATGAGTCATGGCGGGGTACATGAAACACTTAAAAATAGAATATGTTGCTTTATTATGTTAAATGTAACTTCTGCATTGAATTAAAATGATTTAATTAAGTTGAATCATTACAACATCGATGACCTGAGTACGTTCTGTGCTGAAGTGACCATTGAGGGAGCGTAGCTACGCTAGGAAAAGAGGAACATGTGTGTTACATGTCACACGCCGGAGTCGATGCTGGCTCTACCAGCGTTCCTGGTTTGGGTTAGTTCAACTTCAAGAAAAGGAACCCAGTTAAAAAGTATGAGATTACGTTCAGATTCATTCTAACCACAGTAAACAGATTAAGCTACACAGGTAGTGTGTGTGTGTGTGTGTGTGTGTGTGTGTGTCAGTTTCTGAGGCTATAATGGGAATCTGTAAATACCCTCAGACTGAATCCCTCTCCATATTTAATCTGAGTCCACAACCGCTGGCTGCCAATGTAGATCATCCTCCCGTACACACGCACACGCACACAGACACACACACACACCGGGATAGCAATGTTCAATGTTTAACATCCAGAAATAACACAAACGGGAAAAGCATGTATAGATAAAACCATATACAGTATTCTGACAGATCATAGTCTCACACACACACACACACACACTAGAAGGCCTATATAAGTGGATCAGTGAGGTGGGTGTGTGTAGGAATTTTCAGCCAGGCTATCGCTAACAAGCATGCTCCTCTCTCTCTCCTTTATACGGCAAATCCCTCTACTTCACACCGGAGATTAGCGCATTGTTTTTACCCGAGCACGCACACAGGCGCACAGACACACGCTGTACTGCACAAACACTCGACGCTGCATCGCCCCAATGAAAAGCTGGAGTCAGGACGGTGGAGAAACCAATGTGTGTCTTTACCAGCAGAAGGAGAGCGGGAACGTTTAACTGGCGTTTAATCACACACAGCTCAGCTGGTAAACCTTCAGTTACCTGTGACACAAACTGATGCTCGTCTGGTTCAGAGTCCAAACCTAAAAGGCTCCGCTCCTCTTTGTTAATCAGAGGTACTGTAGAGATTGGGTTTTGTATCCTGATTTGACTTCATCACTATTTCATAACTGGTGTCTCAAACTGCAAGAAAAAACTATTTTTACAAATACTTTCTTGACTTATTTGGCACATGTCAAGAAATAACTCTAAACCTGTTTATGGTAACGTGCACCGATGAACAGTGATGTGTACAGTACAAAAACCAAACCACTCATTGACTCTGCCTGTTTCTCTGTCTGTGGTGCGCACACACACACACACACACACACACACACACGCGCGGACACACTCCAGTGACAGACAGCCTAAGTAGTGTTACTAATGGCTCTCTGCCCCGTGCTTGCCTTGGCTACCATGGGTCATCGTGATGTAATGAGTAAATGAACTTCCTGCAGAGGGTGCACAATCACTCTCACACACACACACACACACACACACACACACTGTCAGGCCAGTTTGTAGATTTGACTCCATTATTTAAGGCACATACAGTGTGTTATTGTTCTAGTCTGTTTTACATTAGAAGGTAAAATATAGTTCTATTGTTTTAATATGATTTTTAAAAAAATAATAATTAGGATGCAAATATGTCACAGTTTTCTTTAATTTGTAGTCCACTTTTATATTAACATTATCAGCCGTTTTATCGGTTAATTATTAACCGTGTATTTATTAAAAATAGATATTTATGCATTAGGTCAGATTTTAACAGCTTCATATAAGATTATATCCATAATATTCTTTTTTTCTTTTGCTTTAATAATTACATTTGACTATTTTTCATCGTAAAGTCCAACATTTGGATGCAAACACCCGTTATAGATTTTCACCACCATGTATCTTTACGTCAGACAAACCTAACACAATTTAAATAGGATTCATTCTGATTTGGGAAAGTTTCAGTAATGTAAGATCTGTAAAACATAAAAACACGCACAGGTCTCCTCGTGTCAAACATCACTAAATAATTACGGCACCATTGCCGGTGATTGGCACTAATTAAGCGGTGTTATTTGGTGCAGTGACTGGTGGGAGGCTGGAGAGACGTGAACCAAGTCTCACCTGAAATCTGCAAATGACACAGTTCCCCTCTGCAGAGGTGAAAGGGAGAGAGCGGTTCATTGGCCTGTGGGCTGGCAGGAGACCTTTTAACTCCAGTGATTACCTGAGTCTGTGCCACCGTTGTAATCATGTTAGTGTTTCCTGCTCTCTTCCACCTGTCTTGCTTTTTTTCCCCCAAACCCTCCAGGAAAAAAACGGCGGCGTTTGAGGTAATTGGCTTGAGGAGACCTCACTTTTGCTCTTGCATTTAAAATGAGTTGAAAAACACTGCTTCAACCTTTTAATGGTTCTGCAGGAGCACTTTTTACATTTGAGTAGAAACTGAATCAGTTGTCAACCATCAATAGTTTTATGGATGTGTGGAAGGTTTCCCGTTTACTGTTTATGTCCATGTTTTACCACTTCTAATGTTTCCTTGTAGTAATCTGAACTTATATATAATTGGGCTTTGTTCATCTTAGATGGTAGCGTGCTGTCGTGACGGGACTTTTTGGAGGCGCCTCGTTAAATGAGTGTGAAGTGTTTCAGTAAAGATTCTCTGCAGATGTGATTTGTTGCTGTGAAACGTCAGCGTAGTCTTTAACAGCAGGCATAAAGCAGTGATGAGCTCAAATGTCTGGCAGCTCGAGGTTATAGTTGCGTTGGCTGTGTGTGTGTGTGTGTTGTGTTTAGGTACCAGCTGTTACACACCTGAAAACGTGTGATCATCCTTTTACCAGTTATACAAAGCAGCGGCTGTCACATGTTATCTGAGGGAGTTCCTCAGCACAAATATGAGACGAGCTTTTTAGCACAGGTTTACAGCTGATGTGATGCAACGGTCCTCCTCTTCTCCTGTGGTGTTTAACCTAAAGGATTTCCATGTAAGTCGTACATGTCCATAGACATCATGAGGGAAGTCCTAGGACAACAGTGCTGGAACGTCAGGATGGGATTAACAGCAGGAAGAATCATCCCGTAGGAAAGGCAGGCAGTCAAACCTTCCTGCTAAAGGGGGAAAATCTACATTTAACACAGAAATGCCTTTTAAAAGCCTTAAAATAAAGCGCAGACTGTTTCTTGGTGGCTCCCAGTGGCCCCATTATGTTGCAGTGAAGCGTTTGTGCTGCTGGTGGGAGGGGCTCCGCGGTGCCTGTCTGAGCAGACGGTGTGTGATGATTATAGGCGCCTGGGGAGATCCAGGGGGTACTCCCTAATTGATTGTCACGAAAGGCTCTAATTGAATAAAGAAGCGCAGTGGAACAACACACCACGCAGTCCGTTTGATGCCGGGTTTTATTTTACACGGAGGTTTATGTGGGGAAAAAGTTAATTTACGCTTTTATTCTTTTAAAACTGAGCCTTGAACTGGCTGCTACCATCCGTCAGGCTGAAGTCGCTTCAGCAGCTTCCATGACCCGTCTTTTATTCCCAGTCACTGCATTTTAGCGATTATTCACACATACACGCCGTAATTACATTCCTACCAATAGAAGAAACTCAGTGCTGTACACGGAGACACTGACGGTATGGAACGTACTCTACCCTCACCAGAGTTAGTTTGAGTAACAAAAGATCTTTTAAGATCAAACCTCAGTTATGAACCTGTTTTAGGATCCAGTCGTGAACAGAGATCTGTGTTAAAGGTTTTCTGGAGAGATGTGGAGATTCTTTGTTTGTGGTATATTTTGGACTCCAGTGTGGAAACAACTGTTCTTCCTGCGGCAGAGAAAACTAGAGGAGAAAGAGAAGGCAGACTTTTCAGACAGAGTGATGGAGAGAGTCAGACAGAGCAGCGATGCTCCCTCAGCACCAATAGGTCTGCTTTTGGAAAGAGAAGGGGGAGGGAAGGAGAGGAGGGGGGCCCTCGGATTAAGAGGCTGAAAAATGGTTAAAACGTGTCAACGTGTAATTGCACGATAAGGCCCCCTCGCGAGGAATCCGTTGGCCCCGTTGCTATTTTGTATGGCGTCGCAGCTAATCTCCTCGAGCCACATTCGGTCTTGTGCAATCGGTCCCCCGTAATCTCCCATGACAGAACCGGGTCCAACGATGGAGGTGAGGGTTTTATAGGAGGAGAGGGAGGGAAATATGCGGAGGCGTGATAAACTGACACCGATTAGCCACGTTTAGGACACCAGGAGCACGCGGGGTGGGGTTATGGAGCGGAAGTCCCAGAGCAGCGGTGTCCGAGCACGTTGCAGGCAGAACCGGAGAGGACGAAGAAGCTGCAGACTCAGAGCTGTGGACGGGTCCCGGCCTCGGTGAGGGGCCTGTAGGAACTGGACTGTGCTGTAGTTTCATCTGATCGTGGACCGTCGCGTCTTACCTGGACGTCAGTGAGGACAAAGGTGACGCTGTCCCCATCAGATGAGAGACATCAGAGAGAACATGACGCGTTCGGCTTCTTCGCTGTGTGTTGATGTGTAGATAGTAAAGTATGTCTCTGACAGCTTTGTGTCCGTGAAGATCAATGAGAGCAATGATCCCAGCTTCATCACTACTTCACCAACTAAATGTTTGATAATTAATAATCACACTTTTCCCTTTTTTTCACCACTTTTTCCCTATAAATAAATTTAAGTTTAGAAATACTTAACAAAAATATAAAGTGAATAGACACTGTTAATATGGTAAATTTAAATATTTTTAATGATCATAAACTTTGCCTGATGCTCTCCTGCAGGTCTAAATCCAAACATTTGTTTTCTCATCTGATTATTGGTCAGTTAGAAATTCAGAATTGATTTAATATAGCATGGGTATGAAATGATGGGAAACCAGGAATTCACATTTATTAATTATCAGCCATGCAGATATATTTAAAAATATATATATGTAATCATAATGAATCAAAACATTTTTTGGGATTATTCCTTTATCCTCATACTGTATTTTTATAAAGCTTTTACATAAAGCTTCTAAAGTAAAAAAATGTTTCAAAGATAAATAAAATATCAGCTCACAGTGAACAAAATCCAAGAAATTTAAAATATAATTTTAAAAACAATAGAGAAACCCAAAAAAATACCGTCAGTCCCTGGAAACAGCTTTATCCGTGTGATTAGCATCCACGGTGCCCTCTCATTTTTAAGTCCAGACCCGTGTGGGAATTAGTCTGATAAAACCAGGGTGCTTTTTGTTAGGGGTGACCCCCCGGCTGCCCCAGCCAATACCGGGACTAATCCCCATTCTGCTTCAACACAAAAACCTCCTCTCCTCTCCTCGCCCCACTCTGCCTCCGTCCCCCTCTTTGCTTATTCACTCCTCCCTCTTCAGCCTCCAGTGATTCAGCCGTCCCATGTAACGGAGGAAATAATTTAACTAGTTGGAGCATTACACACACACGCAGGCATTTGTTGCTCTGCGTCAGAGGGATTCGAGCACCTTTGTGTTGAAGCAGAGTGACCCGGGTGGAGCTGATTTTGGTAGCTCACTGACTAATCAGACACTCTCCTGTTGGTTGAGATTCAGACTAGCGAGGTCATGACCCTGAACGCACAAGTTTTTGTTTCTAGGCCTGTGAGTTTATTTTTGTATCGACCGTCAGTAAAAACGGGTCATAGTAAATTCTAAAGGATCCAGACGGCCTGAAAAACCTTTATGATGGAAAGAAAATTCTGTCAGGGAAGATCGTTTATAGTGCAGGTGATTTTTATAATGCAGGACACAGCGCTGCTGACCAATAGACTCAGCTTTAAAAGAAATCCTAAATAAGCACAACACGTCATACTTCAACATTTGGCTCGTGTTGTGTGTAACGCTGTGACATTAACTGTTCTGTGAAACCCCACGATTGACCAGACAATTATTGAGAAGGTGCCAAATTTCAAATTAAGAGACAGACGAAAGGAAAATTATGAAATTATTTGATGAATATTTGAGAGCAAATCAAACCAACAAGTGTTTTCTGCAGGCTTCATGTTCGCCCCAGGATGACAGACATGATGAACCGATTACAGAGATAACAGCAGCAAAATCTGTGCTATAAATAAAAGGATAAAGATCTCCTTATGATTTGTTCGTTCATATTGATCAAACCGTTATTATTATTATATACATGTCAAATTAGTAGATGGGTGTTTAGTAGGTTCAGCTGATTTTTTTCTACCGTTTCAAACAAAGATTTTCCCTCATATGAATAAGAACAAGAAAAACACCGACTGATATTAATGAGCAGCTCAGTTTTTAATGTTCTATTCATTGTATTTAATTCTGAGCTGGCATTTAAAAATTTCGCCAAGATTATGACGCTTTGAAATAATGTTTCCGGTTTGGTATGAATGCGAATAAACAGCAGAGAGTTTATCCTGCAAAAATAAATTCCCGCGAACAAATCTAACATTTTCAAGACGGAACATTTATTCAACTCAGCGCAAAATGGTTTCATCTTCAAGCGAGAAACGAGGCTTGATATTCAGTGAATTATGTACAGTTGCATAAAAGCGTTTTCAGTAGGCCTATTTATTCACAATTTACAAGATTTTACAACAGCAAAAAACGAATGCAAATTACACCGACCCACGTTTACAAGCATTAAAAGTGAAAATCAATTTAAGAAACTTTTTAAAAACACAAATCTTTATTAATGATTTACACTAATATACAAATACCTTTAACAGCAACAGCTCATTCAGTAAGATGTCTTTTTTAAAGATGGCCGTAAGACACTGACCAATTAATGAAATGCGTTCGGCTTGACAAATGTGTATACAACTTCTATAGATCTACCAAATTAATAGGGGTATGGAAAAAAATTCTTATAAACTTAATTATGTTGGTACCGTTGTTTGGTGGCCAAACAGCGTTACTCAGCAGGCAATACTTGTTTTATTTATGAATCGTACCATTTGAAAATTTTCTAAAAAATGCTAAGTAAATAACCTCCAATGAAATCAACTATTTCTTCTGCAGATATATTGTAGTTATCTCGAAGCACGACAAACGCCTTTGGTAGCTCCCCATACTCCTCAACTGGTATGCCTATCACCGCAGCATCAGCTATGGCAGGATGACGTAAAAGAATATCCTCTAACGAGGCAGGAGCAACCTAAAGGTACACAACGAGGGTTTACACAGTCTTACTTGCAGCATAGTTTTCTTTATTCCATACAACTTATAGCGGTCAAATATGATCTGCGGTACATTCGATCACTTTAAGTGCAAGTTGTAAAACGTGATCATATACTATGCAAAAAAGAAACTTTACATGGGATACTGGTTGTTAATTTGGTGGTTACTCCATATCTGTCGTCCCAACTCATCCCAGATATACTTTATTGGGTTAAAATCAAGGGACACCTGACGTTAACGTTGTTCTTGGCCAGAAACGTACAGTTAGTCTGCGGGAACGTATAGGCGTGAATCTGCCTTTGACGGTTACTTATTGTTTGGACTCATCCTATGTTGAAAGGCAGTTACCGTCGCAGGGACAAAACGGTTACGTAGATGCGTCAACGTAAAGACGAGATCGTCTCTACGTGACGTTTTGAAAGGCCTACTTGATCTCGGACAATGCCGGTGTTACAAAAATTTTGACCCCGTGAAAAAATGACCAGAGGGATCAATTTTCAACGTAGAGAATCGCTCCGGAAAACTTTTCCAC
>JAUMTR010000012.1:7448825-7468669 GCA_032270685.1 Microctenopoma stevenorrisi
TTTAATAAAATTTTTAAAAACACATATCCCCCCCCCCCCCCCTCCGTGTGTTATACGGGCCGTCTTTAAACGGGTTCCAGGATCCCTCACACGCAGCTGGTGCCTCTTCATTGCACAGAAAAGTAAAAAAACACAACCTGCACCAGCCCCGCGGGTCTAACGGAGCCTGGCCTGCTCTGTCCCAGAGAGCGAGGACACGAGACGCGGACAGACAGGATCCACCACAGAGAGGAAACAATACAAAAGTTTGTTCGGTGATTGCATTTTTATGGCTATAACGGCCTAAATTCATGTACAGTTCATCAGCAGCGCGCCCACGTGACAGTTCGGATATTTGGTTGTGGTTTGTAGTGAGATTTAAATGTGAGTCAGCGGAACCGTCCCGTTCACCGGAGCGGCGCCGCCGCTCGCGTAGTGCTGCTGGTGGAGCACGTGCAGCCTGCCCTGAACGGACGAGTCCCCCCCCGCCTCGCCGGTCGGCAGATACATGCTGATCATGTCCCGCAGGTCTCCCGCGGGGCACGACGGCGGTCCACGCGCGGCAGACACCGGGGGGCTCACGCTGGGCTCAGATTTCACGAGGGACCCCAGAGTCCCTCCGATCGTGCCGGACACCGGGGAGACGCCGGCGCTCTGGTGCTGGTGCGTGTAGCCGGTGAGGCCGCCGTAGCCCGGAGGCGAGGCGCTCATGTAGCTCTGAGAGTTTGAGATGGGGCTGTAAGATAAGGCGCTCATGTCGTACCTGTGCACGGGCTGCGGGTTGTGCGGGTGGTGGTGCGGGTGGTGGTGCGGGTGATGGTGCGGGTGAGCCCCGGTGCCCGGGTGTTGCGTGTATGCCAGCTGCGCCTCCTGCATCATGGCGTGAGCCGCCGCGGCCGCCGCCGCCACCTGGCCCGAGTACGTGCCGTTTGCCCAGCCGTTCATGTGCGTGGCGTAGCCCGCGTTGGCCCCCGCGTGGCCCCCTCCGGGACTCTCCAGCCGCTGCCCGCCGCCCATCCCCACACCCCCAGAGGAGCCGAGGAGCCCGCCGGCCAGCGAGTACTTGTCCTTCTTGAGCAGCGTCTTGGTCTTCCTCCGCGGCCGGTACTTGTAGTCCGGGTGTTCCTTCATGTGCATGGCCCGGAGCCGCTTCGCCTCGTCGATGAACGGCCTCTTCTCCGCCTCCGTCATCAGCTTCCACTCGGCGCCCAGCCGCTTGCTGATCTCCGAGTTGTGCATCTTGGGGTTCTCCTGAGCCATTTTCCTCCGCTGGCCCCGGGACCAGACCATGAAAGCGTTCATTGGTCTCTTGATTCTGTCCTGGGAGACTTTGCCCCCGGGCCCCCCGCCTCCTCCTCCCGGGTGTCCCCCCGGGTTGGATGGGTTGGTCTGGGGACCCACGGGGGAATGTAAGTCCGTCTCCATCATGATGCTGTACATTCACCTCGTCTTGGTCGAACAACACTAATCAGCCCGACAGATGAAGAATGAAGTCCGCTCAGAGGAAACTTCCCGGTTCCGTGTTTTCGCTGTCATCCACGAGCGCGGGGAAGAACAGAACCCGGTAGTTGGAGCTCACTTTGGTTGGAGCTGCGCTGGGGAAAAGTTACCGGAGCGTGCCCGGGCCGCGCGCTCTGACAGCAGCTAAATGAGCGCGAGACGGCCAATGGAGAGGCTCGAGCGCAGACGTGATTTGCATGTAGGGGCTCGAGGTTCTGGTGACGTCGAGCGCGAGACCTTCAAACTACTCCCTCTGTCATGTGTTCGGGGCGTGTGCGCGTGTGAAAAACACACCGCACGTAAACAGCTTCATGTGTAATATCCATACAAATAAAAATATGATATTATTGCTCAACTCGAATGAAGGCTGTGGCTCAGTCCGATTCATCTCTGCTGAAGAAGCAGGGTTTTAAATTCAAAAATAATAGATAATACAATCCTAATGATTATATTACTTTATCTTTCAAGCAGATTTATTTTAATATGTTAAATGGTGAATGTCATTTTCAGACACAAGTGTTTAGGAGACTGTGACTTTTTATACATTCTGACATGTACGGCTCATAAAAGCCCTTATTTTAAATGTGTCCCTGTGTTTGTCAAACGAGGGGCTATTCAGAGCCACAGGTGCTTTTCTGTTGTGCCCGTTGCTAGGAAACAGATGACTGACACCCAGAGCACGTGCCATTCAAAGCGGCCCTTTTGTTTGCTTCACCAGCGCTGTGTGGTGAGCACGGGAGAAAGAGGGAGAGATTTAGCCCACATGAAGAGCCAGTACGTCTGTGAAAAATGCTTTATATTTATATATATTGTACTTTTGATAAACTAATGTTGCTGCTGACGGCCCGGGTTCCCTAACACGATCCCTGCTATAAAAACAGGAGCCAGGACCAAAAGAAAAAACACATTGTTCTGAAAAAATGATATTTTTGAGTCATGGAAAAACTCTTATCGGATGTGTTAAGTTTCACAATTTGACTGTGGCTGTAACTAATGATCATTTTCAGTGTCAGTTTATTTTTTTTGATTGGTAAATTGCTACAGAACGGTGGGAAGCTCCTACTTTAATGACATTTATCCTTCATGCAGCCAAAACGTGACGAGTCAGGTTTGTGTGAAACTAGTGAGTGTTTGACATTCTTCTTCAGGATAAATGTACCTCAGACACACCTTGCAGTGTGAGCGGTCCTGCGTGTTTGCATTTGAACGTGTTAGCTGTGTAGTCCGGGTTTCTCCTGCTTCACTGGCTTTCCGTCATGTGGAGGATCTGTTCAGCCCTCTGGGATTATGCTCCCAAGTGGCATCTGTCAGGTGCTGCCTGCCTCTCAGCGCGCTGTTAAACTATCCTGGCACTGGCTGGATTTTCCCTCGCTACCACTTGGCTGCAGTGCTGCTGAGTGGCTGGTGTGGTCCGTGTTTTCTGACAGTCTCCTCTCTCTGCATCCAGCACAGAGGCTCGTGGTCACAGAAATGTTTCATGTCATTGTGGACACTCTGCTCCACGGCGATAAGTAGTGTTAATTCACCCCTTGATTTCAGGAATATTATCCCTTTCTAAGGCTTGAGACGGATCCAGCTGTCCAGAGATATTATGGATGTTTGACTTTTGATACCACCTGGATCACGGTGACCTTTTAAAGTTACAGAAAGATCAGACTCTTGTCTGTCACTCTGTCAGTTCTGTCAGATCACAGCGCCTGTGTTTGTGAAGGTGGAAGGAACTGAGGCGATCGGTTCATGCTGGTGTCTCACACGCTGCTTCACTCATGCATCAACTAATTTGTCCTTCTTATTATTGCACTTGATTCACCGTTGTCTCTGTCACTTATTTTTCACCCTGATTCAGCTAAAAATGTTAGTTTTAGTGAAACCTCCTGACCACAGCAGGTCGTAGAACATGAATGATCCTTCTGAAAGCATAGTCTCCATCAGTGTTTGAAGGTCAGAGTGCTGCACGGCCTGCACTGCATCAGTTTAACATCACCATTTTCAGAAAAGGATCAGCCTATTGTTTTATTAGAAAAATATGTTTAAGGTTTTCCTCCAGCACTTTGCAAACATAAAAAACATTCAATATTATATTATCTTATCAAATTAAAAAGAGAAAACGCTCAGATCAGGAAAATAGATCAATACATGTGGCATTAAATCCAAAGGTAGGCTGTGCCTGCAGGATCTGTCCATGGTGCTGGATCTATACATTGTCAATATCTTTGTTTACTTAATAGTCTTCTGCATACAGTCAGAGAGACAGGCTGGTAAACTAAACTGGAAATAATCATTACAGTAAACTTTTACTGTTTGAGTCCTAATGTATTATAATGTTAAATTTCCCTTGGTCTTAAAGAAGCAGCCACATATGAAGTCATGAGTGCAGCTTTCTGAACTCATCACAGTTTTGGTATTAGGTACTAATAGTCCTTAATGGGGGAGCATATTGCCAGATGATGTCACCTTTTTCAATTTAAATAATAAAACAAAAAAGTTTCATATTGATGCCTTCAGCCTAAAGGGTTACTGTTCTAATACAGTTCTGCTGCATGTATTGTATAACTCCTGTATCTACATTCCTAAAGGAGAGATAGTTGTGTCTCAGCATAATTGTTTCAGGGCCAAAACCTGTCTACATGGTGTGCATGGCAGCTCAGTGTTACAAACCCCAAAGCTCTGTGAAAGGTCACCACTTGCCATTTATTAAACCTGACATTCATATTTTTACAGGGCCCAGCAGGACTGCAGCTAACACCTGCCTGGATCCCATGCATGGCCACCATCCCACCCATGCCTTGGAAAACACCCAGAGAAGCAACCTAAAGTGAGGGGAGGTAGAGGTGGAACCAGAAGGAGGTGCAGGCCAAACGTGGGGTTTAAAAGGAGAAGAAATCGGCAAGTAAGTACAAGAATTTTTTTGTTTTGCATTGTGGAAGGGAAATGCAAACAAATGTATTGTTAGTGATAATGTTATTTTTAATTGTATGAGGACATAACTACTGTACAGTACTGAAATCAATGTGAACTATACACTGATCGTCAGTTTTATTTACATAATAATGTGCAGTAAAACGACACATTAGGAAGCATGTGAATATTATCCCACAGTAAATATATACAGCCTGATAGTACGTAATTGGCCAGAAAGATTTAGGTAAGTGTCATTCCCATTATCTCAGCTGTTTTCACTGCGTTTCAGGACACTCATTGTTTCTGCCTGTGTGTAAAGTCAGTGACAGCGTTTGAGGGGCCTCGTGTGGTGAGAGAAGGAACCACAACACACTTATCACCCTTGATCATTCATTTTCTATTTTGTCTTTGCATGAAATCCCCTAAATCCATGGAGGTTCACAATAAAATTGCATCACAAATGTTCCAAACTACATGCTATAAATCTCTAAGACAATGGTGGTGTTTGGTTTCCACTTATCCACTTATGCCCTACCCCCTGCTGTATTCAAGAACTAAACCATGCCAATTCCATACTTATGTTTTATCAAAGATTCAGGACAGAGGCCTAGAAATTGGGTTGCCCACTGTCCATAGTGTTGCCCGTGAACACAAATAAGAGTCAGTACTTAAAGTTTCAGTGATATACATGTCTGTGCATAAACAATTGTACTATCATAATATTCTAATTGGATGAAAAATAATAATACATGCACAATGGTTCTTGTTAGTTTTGATACCTTTAATATATTGTTGTAATATAGTGATTTCTGGATGAATTATTCTCAGTTGCAAACAATAAAATATTTCTACACTGAGACATTGCTACATTTATTTATGTAAAAATACTTGTTTCCTACTGTTGTCTTTATCAGTCACTAAATGCACAAACTCAAACCTTCCCTGAGTCTTGTCTGCTTACAGTTACATTTCATTTGTTGTGGTTATTTTTTTCTCCATTGCAGAAAATGGTGGCTGTACCTCTCCGCTGCTTCTACCTAATCATCACTTTCATCGAGCTGCATCTTTTACAACTCGCTCATGGTGGAGCATTCCATGGACACAAACAGCCACCGCAACAGCACCAGCCCCTGCCATTGCCACAGTACAATGATGGATATCCACAGCAACAGTTTTTGGGGAATGACATGCCACTAATGCCATTACTGCCTCAGTATGGAAAAGAGCTTCCTCATTTGCCTTTACAAAAGGGCAAAGTGAGACCATTGACTGAGGGCAAAGGTGAGGTTAACTGTTAGTGTGACTGGAATAAACTGAACCGAAAGTCTCTGTGTTATTGTTTATATTTGATTCAGTCAAAGACTATTTGTGATAAAGTGCCGATTGATTTACTCATATCCACCTATTTGTTTCCCTTCTTCCCAGGACAAACATTCCCTAGAAGAAAGGCCCACCTCCTCTGGTTCCTGGTGGGGAAGGTCTCCAAGGAATTCAGGGGCCCCCAGGACCACAAGGACTACTTGGCCAGGCATTGCCAGGGTTACCCGGAAAGCCAGAGCCACCTGGACCTCAAGGATATCCAGGAATAGGTAAACCTGGCATCCCAGGTTATTTGGAAAAGCAGCTTTCTAATGTTATTTCTGTTTGATGCCATACATCTGTTTGTTTGTAATTAATATATATTAATTCTTTGACAGGTTTATCAGGAGTCGCTGTAATTTATTTGTTTGACTACTGATTACTTGGGAGTGTTTTGTTTGACATTGAATAAGGGAATTCATTCCAAAATTTAGAACACAACCTACACTGAGTGTAGAGTTACCCGAAAAAAAATAGAGTACAGCACAGAGACATGTTAACTCGTTTGTCCATGTTTATTCCGTCTAGTAAAAATGCCATACCTCCACAATGTTTACCTGACAGCAGCAAGAAGCAAAGAACTCAAAGAACCGAGAACCTTTAAATGTGTTCTCTTTCACCCCTCCCGGTTCTAAGCTCAGCGCCAGGACCCCTGCCGCTTCCTCCACCTGGGCCGTCCAGGATCAGAGAGAGCCCCGGGGACGACGGGACGGAGATACAATTGATGTGTACAATTAGTTTTTGCAATTTAGCTCAAAAAGGTAAACTGAAATTTCTTTTCTCTATGCATTGTTTGTGGTAAAGCAGACATGTGCCATAGTTCACACCAGTGCATTTTGAGTGTGGTTATTTGCCACTTCCCTGTTTTTAATGTGTCAGAGATGCGTAATTAAATATAAATCAAGAAATGTGTAAATTAAGTTCACAAATTGTCTTCTGTACGATTCTCGGCTGGTCGGGGACAGGCCAACTTTTTTATTAAACATATTCCTAATTAAGTACAGCACAGAGCTATGAAACTGTACTCCTGCATCATGCCAAAAGTACAAGAGTGTACAAAAGAGCAAAAGAACAAAAAAGTGTCCTCTACCCCTCCCGTTCTAAGCTCAGCGCTGGTGCCAGGACCCCTGCTGCCACAGGGGCGTACAGAGTTACAGCAAAAAAAAGAGTAGAGTGCAGAGTTACAGCAAAAAAAGGAGTAGAGTGCAGAGTTACAGCAAAAAAAAGAGTAGAGTGCAGAGTTACAGCAAAAAAAAGAGTAGAGTGCAGAGTTACAGCAGGGTAATTCACACTCAATATCCACTACATGCAGCGTTGGGGGATGCAGAAGAACTGCAAGAATGCAGAGGAACTTTACTGCAGGTTGTACTCTCTGTGATGATGTGTGTGACTGGGGTTCCCAGGACTCTTCCTTCCCAGCCCTCTGCCTTAACCACTCTGCTACCAGGCCACCTCTGGTCATTGCTCGCTTAGTATCCAGGTTAGGAATTGCCAACTACCCTACCTACTGTGCCACTGCCCCAGAAAGAAGAAAACATGAAATTAAAGATGAGGTTGAGGAGAAACGTTACTTTTTTAAAAATAGAAATAAAGAAAATATTCATGCACATTGTATATTTTACACAAAAATTACAAAGTAGGAATGTTTCCAAGTTTTCTACATAAGAAAGTCTTAACCATACAAAATGACTTTCATGATATTACACAACAATCGTTTCACAATAAAATGTGGTAATGAAAATTATTAAACATCTGACAACATTATAAACAAAAACCAAAAAGCCTTATTTATCATACATTTATAAAACATTATCTATTTCTACTTTTCAACCATCTGAAACATTATCAACCTGCATGATGAGCATTAAAGCAACCAATCTAATCCATCCTCAGTAAATATCAAACACATGTCAACAATAAGAATTACCCAACAAAAACTACACACAAGTCACAGCGTCACTCTATTTTGAGCATTACATGGTAATGAACAAATTGGCATGTTTCACTGAAACAACGAGCATCTGCCTTGTTACTGGCAAATAATATCATAACGTTGACTGTCTGACTGACAGTGTTTTTGAGCTTCACTTAAGCGTGAACGTTTTTCCCTTTCAGGATCTGTCGTATCTGGGAAAAGATAAAAACGTACATTTTAATTCACACTCAATAGCCACTACATGCTGTGTAAATTCACACCCTACCTTTTCACCAGTGGGTCCTGAGACGGCAGCTCGTTTTCAAAGTTTCTGCTGCCAGGGTCGGCTCCTTTTCTCATCAGCAGTCTCACCGCCTCCACTTGATTGTTATGATTATGCAAAGAGCTGAGGAGTGAGGAGTCACTTAGAACATGTGCATATCCTAACTGGGCTTAGTTCCAGAGTCCAGCTGTACTAGTTCTGTGTCCACTGTGGACCAGAGAAAGTCTGCAGGGCCCCAGTCTGCTCATCAAGTTCCCAAATGCTGCCGCCTGGGTTTTGCCAACTTCCTCTCCCCTAAGAGACGTGCAACAAATGAGACGCAGGACGTAGAGTTAGTCAGGTGATTGGGTTCAAATATGCAGTAATATGTGAACTAGTTAAGTAATGAGTCGTGTAAAAGTAGAAGTGCATTCTGGATAATGTCACCTCTTCAGCTGCTTAGTTAAACACAGTCGACATGCCACAGCCCAGACTGACGAGGTCAGCAGCCGCTGGCCTAGTCGGGCAGGATGAGTCGCAGGTAAAGACTCATAGGTCTTGACGCTGCATCACTTGACCATTTCTGACAGGTGCCGCCTGGACCTGGACCACTACCTAAACCAGTTGGACAGCGCGGGAGTGGGCGTGTCTCTGGCTCAACTGGAGTAAGCTAAACACACGGATTCTTATTTTCTCTACACGCTGATCCGACAACAGCGTCCCAGCTGACGTACTCACCTCCACAGAGAACCACACGACACCGTGACCCAGATGTGTTTAGCTAGATTTAGTAGCG
Organism: Microctenopoma stevenorrisi; assembly: GCA_032270685.1. Classification (NCBI taxonomy): domain Eukaryota; kingdom Metazoa; phylum Chordata; class Actinopteri; order Anabantiformes; family Anabantidae; genus Microctenopoma; species Microctenopoma stevenorrisi. The sequence continues at coordinate 7,457,538 of JAUMTR010000012.1, forward strand.
TTTAGAACTTTGGATACGTGCGCACATCAAGCCCAACACAATATGAAACCAGAACCACCAGATCCAGACATGACATTTGGTACCAGCAACACTTCTGCACAGAGCAGAAGATAAAACACAGCCTGAGCTCTAACGGGCCGCGAACAAACACACGCTCGCACAAACCGAATCAAAGGCATTTCTCCTGTGCAGCCGACTCGCTGGGTTTGTGTAAGGATCTCTGTCACAGTGAGCTGTCGGTTCTAGTGGAGCTCAGGAGCACTGATGGAGCACTGACGGAGCAGGGAGTGCACGTACAGTATGTATGTCACATGACGCTCTGACCTGTTGAACTGTCCACGGGACTATGTGGACAACTTTCCTTTTTACAGCCTTCTCTTAGAAAGCTCATGTTGACATTTGTTTCCTTTTGTGAGGGAATAAAACAAGTTTGGTAAATGTCCTCGGTGCCGTGTCCGTGCTGTTGTTGGACGCTTTATAGACATGTAACACAGATCTGATACCCGTGAACAGGAGGGGGACGGTAACGTGCTAATCACACACCGTCTTTTCAGTTTCTGCTCTGTGTGCTTTGAACCTATGGGAGAGAATCACGGTTCTTGTAGCACAGGTTTGGACCTGTGTGCGAACACAAACCTATTCTGCATCATAGTCGCCCTGATTTAACGTATGGAACTGACCGTATCTGATTTTTACTGGTAACATTCAATTTTAGTTTTAGACCAGCCGGAAACACGTTGCAGATATTTTCCTTGTGCATCCCGTCTACTCATGTGTTAGGGTGTGTTAAAAGGAGTAATGTTTAAAATACGCATGAAGCACATCAGAGAGAGTCAAAGCTGAACTGTAGATATCTGTGAATTCTGTTGCTACAACAAACGGTAAACCAGAGTATGGAATTATATTTGTGCCACTATTCGTACGAGCGTAACTTGATATTTTGAACACAGAAAACGTAAACCGAACAAGCGAAGGTTTATTTTGTGTCTGCTATCCACCACAGAAACACGCATTTTATTAACTTGTTCGCTCGCAAATTTCATTTTTTTTGCGCTCTTTGCGCTCTGACTCCTAGTCCGTCCCCTACCAGGTGTGTCCCTGAGCCAGACACCCAGCGCTAGCTCGCACTAAGTCGCTTTGGATAAAAGCGTCTGCCTTAAAAGAGCCAGTAAAGCAAAGCAAAGTAAAGTCACTTGTATACATCCAGCCATGTTAATCATCTCACCTCCAACCCTGAGAGGGCACTCCACCCTTTTCTGGCTGCGGACCTCAGACTTGGAACTGTCTGAGGTCACTCAGCTGTGAACCGATCCAGTGAGAGTTGAACCTCTGGACATCATCATCTGCCAAAGCAACTAGCTCAAGCTTCTTCACCACCACAGAGGTGACATTCCACGTCCCTGACAATCCGGAGAGACGACATCAGAGGAAGAAGCAGCCTTTCCTCTTTTGTTGTGTAGCATCCAGATTATGAATATAAAATAAAATCATTTCTGGTATTTGGTACCAGCTTGCACACACAGGCAGATAACTAGATCACAGAGTAGGCAGGGTGGGCTCGTCATTAACATATGCTAGAAAAACAAAGGTATCCTAGGCAACATGACACTGTGTTTTTCAAAAGGTGGTTAATGGGACATTTTACTAAACACTGCGCTGGAACTAAGCTCGCCGACATTGTTTTCAGTAGGTCTATATTAGGTTAGGACTGTGACCTGTTGTGCCTAACAACAGGTCACAGGTCCCAGCTCCAGGCCCTGGAGCCAAACTATTACACATTAAGTATACTGAATTAGCTGTTAACAGTTTTTGATTTGTACCATCAGATGAACACACAAAGTGACTTTGTTGTGCGTTATAAGGATCTGATCTAATCCAAGAGATACCAGACTCACAGCTAGTAGCTCTGTCACCTCGTAGAAACCACCGGGTCAGATTAATAGCAATAAAGACAAAATGATAGAAACGGTCAGAAGCACATGTTCTTTCCACTGTGCAGCTGACATTAAGCAAACAGAAGCATCTATGTATGAGGAACTATCTCCTGCATAAAAGGCTCCATATGAACAATACTGCATGACTAATATTTGTCCCGACACAGAGTTAGGATCAGTTAGTTTGGGAACTTTTCCACATGCCGTCTCTAAACTACAGAATACACCATAAAAGAACCAGAGGTAAACAGTGTAAGTACGGTGGCTGAGTAGGTTTCCTGTAAATGTAGGGAAACACTCACTCAGTCCGTGTCTAAACCAAACAGGAAGTAATAACAAAGCAGGACCCACCTAAAGACTGATTTGTTTTTCATTCTTGGAACACGGCTGCTTGCTGAATGCCTGCTAAGCTGTGCAATAGGGGCAAAGTATGAATTCCTACATTGAGTGCCAGCACGAGGGCTTCTGGAGGCACCACCACGCTTTGACTTCAAGGTTTTGAATTCACTTTCTCTAATAACTTCCATGAATAAATTAACCATCCAGTTCCAACCAGTTCCATCATCACGGAGACTAAAATCATCGTTCTTACATCTTCTTCCCCCATTTTCAAGTGTCAGGAGTAAAGTGGCCTGGTGTGCCGCACACTGTTAAGCATTCGCACTCATCACACCTCTTCCTTTGATTGATGCCTAATGAATGCCCGCGCTCTCCGTTTACAAGACGATCGCTAACAGAGGCTGCTAATGGGTTCTGCCTGTCTGCCAGACAGCCCAGACTCCAGGCAGAGAGGTCTGAGTTTACTGGCTGTCTCTGGAGCTTTATTCGATCACGTCTCGTCCGGTTGTTCCTTACGTACCGAGTCAACAAACATACCACCACTCTCTACGTCACTAACAGGCACCAGCAGCACGGAGACGGGCAAAGGCTTAAAGTTAAAGAAGGGTCAGTGCTGTGTGAACTCTGCTGGGTCACAGGCGGGAGGAACTTTCTCTAAGGAAACCAAACACTTACTCAGTCACAGGGCTGAAACGCACATGAGATAATATAATATACACACACACACACACACATAAGGTTGTTTTTGGTTTCTAGAGCTCGACCCAAAGGTCAGAATATTTACTTCATAGGTTTAGGTTTTAGTGTTGTAGTCAAGACCGCCTAAACCGAGACCAAGACCAAGACTGAAAACAGAGTAGACTCTTTTCATTTTGATGATTATAAGTAAAACTAATGAAAAGAATTCAGGAGTGAAAGGTTCAATATTGGAGTGTGTCTTGGTTTTGGTCCCCTCATGTCTCGGTTATGTCTCGGTCCTGACTACAACACTACCTAATTGTAAAATTGAAATGTTACCATTCATCGGCTAGTGTTAAGCAGCCACTTTCACAGTGATGGAGCACAAGTTGCTGGTTTTTACCAGAGAATGTGGACAAACATGACTCTGAGAGCGCAGTACAATAATTCTAAAGGACTGTTGGCTTCATGCACAAATGGAAAATGTAGTTTCTGGAAAAGCAGTGAAACACAGGCAGATTGATCTTTGACATTTTCTATCCACCTCTTCACATCGTGCCGTCTCTTACGGGCGATTTTCTACCATTCCCCCGCACACATACACACACTTAATTTAATTAGAGCATGTGCTGCCTACCTCTCTGCCAGTATTGTCAAGGCGCTCGGGAGCAGCCAACACTATCACTGATTGCTTCTAGATAGAGGAAATATGATTATACTGTGTGTTAGTGTGTGTGTGACTGTGGTTTTATTAGTGGCGAGAGCAGCGGTACAGTAAGCTGAAGGGTCGAAAAAGATGAGGCGATGATTCAATAGGACACAACAGGAGCTGCGGTCCAGATGTTGTTGGTGTACTGTAGCTGAAGGGGGAAATACACCACCTCTAAAAGTTGAAGCTGACCAATTAAACACTTTTTATCTCACGATGAATTTCATGCAACATAGGAATATTTATATTTTGACGGTATCTCATCGTTTACATACTGTGACGAGTAACAACAGTGATAATGCTCTGCTGTGGCCTTTGATAAACAGAAATAAGCACCAGCATGGAACAATAAATACATCTTCATATTCTGTCCATCGTAGACTTACTGAAGACTTATCACCGTCTATGTTTATGATAATTACCTGGCAAACAGCTGCAGTACAGTAGAACTGTTGGTACTAGACACTGTCAGAATAAAGTTAGCATTTATTTTCATTAGCCTTAGACACAAATGACCATTTTTACATGTCTGTTAAATGAAATAGGACACATGTGAGCATTAGTCAGCTTTACAGATGTTGGCAGGTGTATTTTTCAGCTCGGGCCAAGTCAAACTACGCTGATCCTGCCTCCAGCTCTGCACTCTCACCTCTGCCGCTCTGGAGAGAGGAAGAGTAGGTGCAGAGGAGACAGCAGGAGGAGAAGCCCACTAATCTCATTATTAGTTTGATGGTAAACATGAAAGATCTGTGTAATAGGATTAATGTTAACACAGAGAGAAGGAGGGAGGAAAGAAGTGACCTTTGAAAGAATGAAGTAAGGACAGAGGAGGCCCGCTGAGGAGTGGTGAAAAGAAAAAGGAAAGGGAGGGGGGCTGAGGTGGAGTGACCACAGCGAAAACAGATTAGTCAACCATGAAGAGGATTACCAGCAATGATAGTCCCTCTGAGGGGACAGCGTGAGCACATCACAGTGATCAGTGCAACCGCTCTGATTGATGCAAACACACACACAACTGTCACTTTCACTACACCTGCTCCAGCACGAGTTTAAAGGCCAGAGGTCGCTCTCTGTTCAATACTTTACAGCGATATGAAACCCTCAAACCTGTTCTATTACTGCGCGTTAGTGAAGAAATGTTCCGCAGGACAAAATGTCTTCTAAACGTCTGCAGGGAGGCTTCGTGTATGCACCTCCACCTCTGCAGCACTAAACTGGAGAGAGCTGTCCATATGTAAAGTTCTGTTCTGGAGAGGAGCACACTTTTATTTCTGCCTGCCAACAACAACAACACTTTCTTTCACACTTGTTTTGAGCAGATCTTCGATGGGAGAACAACGGGCTGTTGTTCTGCTGAGGTATTATTACTTTGTCGTCAAAGGCACAGTAAGAGACCCACATGTCCACTAAATGCTAACGTAGTTCGGGGGTGCTGTCACGCCCAGGTTGATTATCGTTTCATACATAATTAGTACACAAATGCTCAATGCTGTTCTGCTGCTGCTCAGGCTTTTGTGTAAACAACGCTCAGCCAAACTCACGTTAAGACCCGAGGTTCAGTTTGCCACCGAACTGCTGCGAAGGACAAACAGGAAATAATGACCCAGACAACTCTGTCAAACATCTGACGACAGCTCATGTTTTGTTGTGCGACCAGCATCGGGGAGTTTTCCTGACAAACACCGGGTTGATTACAAGTTTCCAATAACCCCAGAGAAGATGCTGAACCTTTCCTTGCTGCTGACATTTCTTTGTCTCCTGCTGAGGGGAAGTTTTGATACCACGACCCCCCCTCGGGGAGGACGGGTCCTCTCCCTCTCTCCTCCACTCATCCTCAATGACGCCTTCCCCCTTCTGTTTCACTGCTGTTGGTGGGGGGTGCCGGCTCCAGGAAGAATGAGGACTTCCTGTGGAGGGCCTTTAAGTGCCCCCCCACCTTCTCCTCCTCTCACAGTTTCTCTCTGGGTCTCTCACTCACCCTAAATGGGGTCAAGCTCCCTTCCAGGACCTGCTGCTTTCAAAGACCTGCCCTTTCCTCCTCCACCTTTACAACCTTTTCTTCTGCCGTTTTTATTCTTGCCCCTCACTTCACCCCGTTACACATTTCTTCCTGAAATGCCTCCTTCCTCTTCCTCTCTGCCTCCTCCAGTGCTGTGGCCATGTCACGTCGTTAACCTCTCACCAGAAGGTTTAAAAACAGTGCTAATGTGCAGAATATCGTCATCGTACCATCATTCAGATGCATCCTCGCAGCGACACACACACTTCCTAGAAATACAACTGATCCTCAGCCACACACCTTCATGCCTCTTCCAGTAGTAGCAACGTACCTTCCCTCCTTTCACCAGGCATCCACCACAGACAGGTGGGTTCCTCCACCCAGATCGAGCCACGCTGTTGTGGATGGAGGCGGGTGAGCAGGTGAAAGAAAAAGAAGGATGAAATGGAGTCTTTAGAGTCCAGTGTGTCCATAAACAGCAGAAACTGAAGCTCTGTGACTACTTTTAACTCTTTTAACCTTCGCTTCCTCTACTTCCTCCCCCCAGACCTGCCTGAGCGTCTCCTGCCTTCCTCAGACCTCCACTGGTCGTCTTGTATTCGCTCCTCTCTCCATGCTGTTCCTCCCATCCCCAACTCTCTCCAACACCACCGCCGACGGTCAGCGTGGCTCTCTGCTCCCCTCCGACCCATACTGGGTTTTATTTAATTTGTCCATATAATAGACATGAATGAACCCCGGGTTTATGGCTACACGGGCAGGGAAAGCGACAGGAGGGAGGGGCAGGCCGCTCAGTAATGTGTGATAAAAGAGAAACAATGAGTGCTATTATTTTTGATTGGCTTCCCCTTTTTGAAAATTACTTCCAAAGTGTGATGTCCCATTGTGGGAGCAGAATAATGCTGAACAATGCAGCAGGGGGTGGGGGGGTAGTCTAACATATCCAGGCTAATATTCAGGGGATCTCTGGCCAATGCTGGCTGGCCTGCACGGGATAGCCCTGCAGCGCTGCAACTGGGCCTGGGGTTAGGCTCATAATGGGAGGCATTGGGAGGCCTTTAGTTCCCTTTGTGGCAGCTATGTCAACAGAGAGGCCGCTGGGAGTTGCCTGGCATGTGGAGCGGAGAAAAGGCCTTTTATCCCCTTCTGTTTGAGATAGACGTTATCACAGCAGCTCGCTCGCTCGCTCTCCCTCTCTCCCCCTGCCTCGGTTTACCACGTTAGCGTTTTGGTAGGTTGTCTGTCTGAAGGGAAACATGTGCCCACGCTGGGTCAGTGTGACAAACACTTTAGCATGTGTTCAGAATGAGGAACACCGCTGCTCTCATACAACATGTATCTGCTCCTCACTAAAACGTCAGACAGATTCCAATAACCCCAGTCTGTCAGCAGGTTAACCTTCACAGCTGAGCACCAGCCTCCTTTCTCGTTGATCGTTCCCTGTTCTCATCCCTTGTTACGATTCCAAACTAGAATCTACTTAATAAAGCTAAAATATTGATTCTTTAACTGAACATTCATTTAGCTGCAGTAGCCAAACGTCAAACCTCAGAAGAGTTTAGTTTTGCTGACATTATTACTGCATGGTTGGTCTTTTCCAGGACTTCACCTTCTTCTTTAGGCTGAGGACGGTTCTTAATAACTGTGGCTGTGTGTTTGGGGTCGTTGTCCTGCTGCAGAATATATTCGGGGCTTTTTTTTAAGGAATGCAGCGCAAACGTTCAAGGAACCTCCACCCACCAGCTTTACTGTTGCCTGCAGACACTCGACGCGCTCTCCAGCCCCACTCATCAGTCCAGAGCACCTGCTGCGGCCTGGTTTCTATCTTCTCTCTTGGCTTGTTTCCACGTCGGAGGTTTGGCTTTTTGGCTGCAGCTCTTCCATGAAGACCACTAGTGACTTTAAGGTTGTTCAAAGTTGGGAGGTGATGTACAGGCCGAGTTGCTAAACCTACTTTGTGAAAGCGTAAACCGTGCTCATACTGAATTGTCTGGCCCGTCACACCCGTCCCCACCTTTCTACCACGTTCATTAAAACACACCAGCAGCGGTCGGCTTGCCAGCGTCTCCGTCTGTCCATTCATTCATCAGCTCCACCTGGGAAAGAGACGGCCATGTGTGTTTACTCTAGATTCTATTCCCCTGGGCACACACAGCACTATTATACTCGTCTCTTGGCCGCGATGAGCCAACCTTGAAAAAGCAGGTGAAGCTGAATAAATAGACGCATCCTAACACACACAGCTGTACGCGTGTGCGTAAATACACACACAGAGAAGCAACACCTAAGCAAACACGGTGGCGGTGGTAGCAGCTCCCATAACCAGCCGGCACAATAAGCTGATGTCCACACAGAGTCATTTTATTGCAACACGACTTTTCTTGGTTTCGTTTTTCCAAACAAGTGTAAGCTGATTATTTTTGGTGAAAAATGCCCAAATAAAGAAGGGAAGAGGGACAGGGGAGCGGTGGAGGCTGGAAATGGGAGGTTGGTGGACGGCTCTGGATGCCGGTTGTTTACTCCAACCAGAGCAGCATCAGCAGTTTCCCATTGGAGCCTATTGTTGGGCTGATAAAGCGCGAGAGGGGAAACAAGTGGTCAGCATAGAAGGCGAGAGAAAGACGGAGAAGCCCGGCAGAGCAACTCCATCAGAAAAACCTTTCCATTCACAAGACATTTAAATCCACACTGCGCCGTTCTTCTCACTTCTAGTGCTCATTCTGACTCCACCCGTCAATCCCACAACGCTGGGCTTCCTGATGTCGACTATATTTATTTTCTATGAAGGTTTTTAAGTTTGTTTTAATTTGTTCATAGAAAATACTTTCCTGTATGTTCTTTGACCTTTTCCACACGTGTTTATTCCTTTTTCTTTCTGCATACATTACTTTCCCGCCCTCCCTCTGTGCTACACAGCGTTTTATTTCGTGTGGAGACATGTCTGCACTTCACATGTATGTGCAGACTTCCAGCTAATGACGAGCTCTCCAACTGACCCGCTGACCCTCATCAGAGCAACAAAGACGCCGGGAGCAGCAGCAGGACAATGAGAGAGAGAGGTTGCTCGGGGGAAGGAGATAACAGTGACACAACAGTGATGAAGGGATCAAGAGCATGACGGGAGAACAAGGGGAGGAGTGGGGGGGCACCAAACCCAGAGAATCACTGAGGATCAGTGGACGTTAAAGAGAAAGACACAGGGCCACACACCAGGCCCTGTCTCACACACTTTGCTGATGACATCCCAACGTGTCGACTTCAAGTCTGAATGAGCCCCAGGTCACTTTTTCACCAGCAGCCACACTTCGTCTGATCCAGTAAGATTTCTGTGTGAAGGGTTGTTATCGAAAACAGCGTCAGGCTGTGGGACTGTTTCAACCAGACCAGACCTGGAAAGTCTACAGAGCATCGCTGGACCGATGACGACGATAAGAATAACGTCCATCATTCTGTCTCCGTCTAACACGAAGAACATGCGTTATCGTCGCACACACACACACACACACACACTCCTGTGTAGCAGCACGTACTGTCACTCTGTGCTGATAAGATTTCTTCCAGTCTGACTGACGATATATAAAACACATTCATAATAAATTGCTCACAGTCCTGGTTCTGGTTCTGCTGTAGCCTGTGTTCTGACCTGCCTGTTGATATTCTGATGATGTTTCTGTCCGCGTCTCCTCCTGGGAGTTTGCTGCTCAACATATCCCTCCACAGCTCACTATACAAACTTACAGCTACGTCATATTGAAAGGTGGGGTTATTTTACTGCAGCCGTTCATTTACGATTCCCAATCAGACACAAATCTCAGCTTTCACAAACAACACAACTACCTCAGTGAAATGAGTGAACATCGATGTGACGGCGTGGCTGAACACGCTGTTGTTTTGGTCTTTTGGGGAGACGTCGCCTCTCACTCAGTAACGAACTTCTGTGAGCACGTGCTGGTGAAGGACGGAGGTCAAACTCCCCTCAGTACGTTCTGTCGTGTTAATCAAACATCAACAAAGTTCAGTCTCATCCAAATCTCCCTAAGAGACGTGCTTATTCAAAGGAGCTCCAGTTATTAGCTGCTGATGTAAGGCGCAGACGGAGGTGCTGACACCTCACCCCACCCGTGCTGCATGCGCTCATTCAGCTGAAGGGACCTTTTCATCGCTGAGGGGAAGAGAGTGTGTAGGCACCGAGAGTACAATCACTCTGACCTTGGTCTTAAACATTATAGATTTCCTTCTGTGTATCTGTAGCTCAAGTGTTTATCTCACTGAAGACACACACACAGAGGACTGGCCTTGGAAAGGTTGAGCGATATGGGGGGAGCGAACCAGGCAACAAAAGACCGTAGATAAATATGTTGGCTTTTATATGGAGAAGTTTTTAGCTTCAGCTTAAACTTAATTAATCGTTTACAGCTGCCATTAAATGTTCAAAGTAGGTTTTAAGTTCATCTGAAGAAACCAATTAACAGTTGGACTTCCACCGTTTGCTAGCATTCATCATTCACAATAACAATCATCAATACTTTATTCACTCCTGTGGACAGGAAGCGAACTCGATGCAGCGCTAACCGCTGCTAACGCTGCAATAAGTTAGTTACGTCCTACACCAACCTGACGCGCAGCACCAGTGGAAGTCTACATGTTGACTTTGTTTATGCAGGTTCAGGTCTGGAAAGAGGTTTTCACGTTCAGCACTGGAGACCAGAGAAGAAACACGTACAGCAGCTCAACAGTTCCTAAAGCATCAGATGACGTTCACTCACTGATGTGATCATCACTGGGGACTTTAGGGAGATTATTTGTACAGAGGAAATGGAGTTTTACTTCGGAGCAGTAGCTCAGATGCTCTCTCTGGCCGCTCAGTCACAAAGGACGTCTCACAGATGTTAACAAACGAATGGCCACTCCTCCTCTAACCTGTAACAGTCTTTAAGAAAAGTCTGAGGCTCACAACAAAACAAAGCGTAGTCAACAAACGTGAATCCAAATGATCCAACAGATCCTCGGGAGCCAGACACCATCTCTCTACCTCACTTTGTTTTCATCCTCTCACGCGAGCACCCTCTCCTCTTACACAGACACACACACTCACAAAGGCTTCATTCAGAACCTCGCGTCTACATCTCCGCTGCTGGCGTGCTCCACCACGTCTACCTACATCCTCTCAGCTCACCCAAGGCCTCGGAGAACAATAGCAAATGGCAGATTAGCATTCACCTTCTTGTGATGATGTCACTCATTTCACACACACACACACACACACACACACACACACACACACACACAGGCTGCTGCAAGGCCAAGTGGCCCAAACCCCACAGAGTTAATTAAGGTGAAGCAATTATTGCAGTGTGGCTGTCAAACACAAGCTGTGTGACCACATGTAGCTGGCAGCGCATGCACACACACACACACACACACACACACACACACACACACACACACACACACACACACACACACACACACA
>JAUMTR010000012.1:7469578-7520052 GCA_032270685.1 Microctenopoma stevenorrisi
ACACACACACACACACACACACACACACACACACACACACACACACACACACACACACACACACACACACAGAACTGATGATCAGTGAACATTCGGATCAGTGTCTGTCGTTACATCTGCTGGTTCTATATAAAACAAAACTGTACAACGTTAATTACTGTAAACTTAATAAAGGTTTGACTGAATAAATCGCGTGCCGAGCAGTCTGCTCACAGACAGGAAGCTGGTGAGATGCAAATAAAAACCTGGGTCCACTCATCAGCTGGAATCAGCTGACTGCAGCGGATCAGCGGTAATAAGTGTCCGTGTTTCTGCTGTTTGACGTCCTGCGTGTCCTCTGCTCCACAGCCGTCACCATCTCATGATCACCTCACTTATTAAAGACAAATGTAAATCAACAGGCCAATAGTACTGGTCTGACGTGCACGTGGTGCGTGCACAGGACAACATTAGTCAGCCAACAGGCCTTCCTCTCGGTCTGAGTGTCTCCTCATCCTCACCCACACAGACAGACACTCATGTGTGCGAGCGACAAAGGAGCCTTGAAAAGGTGATGGTTATCAGCTGCTTTAGGAAATGAAAGGGGTGGTCCAGTGCTAATATGCAGATTGGCGATAGAGGCCTCAAACATGTACGCACACACACAGTAGTACTTCTGTCACTGTGAGGACACCGACTTGATGCATTCAACCTCACTTCAATCATCCCTGAATCTAGATGCGACCTTAGAGCTGAAAGTCTTAAAAGTCGAATGGACCAATCAAGTCTAGTCAAAAGAAATGAGCGACACAGCGCTGTGAGTTACCACAGTCAACCACCGACACCTGGAAACCACCTCAACAGCTGTTTGATTAGTGAAATACATCAGCAAGTCTCCAACATAACAAACTGATCATTTCTGTGCGTGTAGCCCAAAACAAACCAAATACCGCATGGTCCTTCATGTGCACCAGCTCTTCCAGCTAAGCCTCCCAACACACACACACACACACACACACACACACACTGTGTGCAATGAAAACACACAAGAGCAGAGAAACAGAGGAAAGAATGTCTGCTGATGCCTCCTCATCAATGTTTGTTTCACGTACAACACAAGTAAATGTTTCAGGAAGAAAAGTTTACAACATGAGGAAACCTAACCTGTTCTCTCTCACACACAGCTTAACTCTACGTTAACATTCTCCATGTGTTTCTTTAAAACGAGTAGTAGGGGTAGTGTCGTCACGTAGCACGAGAAAGTAGAGACAGAGGGTGAGAGAGACAGAGAGAGAAAGATGAGGGATAATAGGCAGGATGACGTCGTGGTAACAGATTGACATACTCTTCACGTCCCTCTCACTCTAACAGCTCAGCTGTGGAATCAGACGCTCTGGCGACGTGGAGCTGGATCCATGTTATTACAGGTATTACATGAAATTGCCCGTGTGGAGGTGGGGGGGGGGATTGTGGTGCTTTTGGGTCAATACCTCCTCTGAGCTGTTTGGCTGCTGGAGCTGTGGAGCGATTAGGCCTTTGTCTGTCAATCCGACTTCACCGGAGCAGTTATCTCACACACAACCAGCACCTACACACACACACACACACACACACACACACACACAATCATGCAGAAACTGCACTGATTATGGCCTTAGGTACAATCGGGCCCATTCAGTATGTTGAAAGGTGTCAGATCTAGTGGAGCCAGGACCGTCCCACACACACACACACACACACACACACACACGCAGACACGTGCTGGATCTAAAAATGTCAGCTTGCTGGCTGGAGGACCAGTGACAGGTGAAGGATGGAAAATACAGAGCAGAGCTGGAATGATGACTGGATAAACCAGGATGTGAGAAAAGGGCCTTCAGTAGTTTGCTGCAGTGTTCTGGGGGGGGGTCCTGATATGTAGTAGTGTGGTTAGCTTACGTTAATCTCAGAGAAGACATGATGGCTGCTGTGTTCCCACACAGCTTTGTAGCCTTATTATAATAAACTTATTATAGCGTGTGGCACTCTGTGAGGGAACAGAAAGCTGCTACACACCTAAAATACGTGGACATTCAACCTGCTTTGTTGGTTCATGCACTTTTGGAGACTAAAGTAAAACATCAAGAGCTCTGCTAAATAAAATGTTTGGTTTCAGGATCTCAGCCCGTTTACCGATTGTCCAGGTATAATCCGTTTGCTTCGCGTTTATTTAGCGCGAGTCCATTTTACAGTCTGGTCAGTACTGGACACGGTTGCCTGTCAAACTCTCGTCAAAAGCTTGTTGTACTCCACCACGACATCACAGCACTGAGTCACCTCTCATCCGTCCTCCTCTGGTAGAGCACGGAGCTGCTACGTCCTCCGTGGTCCCAATCTTTAATCAGCATTAATGGGATAACGCCATGCTGCTGTTTTCATGTTGGTTTGATTCTAACAACGTCCCTTTTCTTGTTCTTCGTGAGCATTAACGCAGCACGAGCTACAGCACAGCGATGTTATTAGAGGGCCTAGTCAGGGGGGGGGGGCTGAGCTGGCTGGGTATGGTGATTTCCACTTTACTTTTGTGTGTGTTAATGAAAAAAACCTGAAAAATCCTGAGCCTAATGGGATTTGGTGATAAGACATTACCAGTGCTGGGCCCTTCTCCTTTGTCTGTAGCTAGGAGTTCAATGGCTGAGCCAATAAGAGAGAGCTCGGGGCCCCAGTTACCGTAGAGACGAGAGAACATAGGCCACGGTGTCGCCATGGTAAACAGGGGAGCTGCTTGTTAAAGACACACACACACACACACTGTACAGTACATGTCCAGCGCTCCTCAGAAACCAACTACAATTCAAAGTGAATAGTCTCATTCAGAGCCTGATGAAAGTAGAGAGGGAGAAGCTGCAGGAGCGAGCGAGCGCCATGAAGGGAACTCCCTCCTCAGATGTGAACGGCCTCGCGTGCACGGCTGCGTTCAAACACTTCCAATGACGTCACAATCAACAGGTGAAAGCCGACAAATCTCAGGAAACACATTGCTGATTTAATTATATTCTGACTTCATCTATATCTGCAGACTGATGAATGTAACGAGTAGAAAGTGCACTCACCTTCTACCAGGTGTAGTAATAAATACAAATGTCTGGGTGTATTTTTATGAATGTGTGTGTGAGCGTTGCCGTTATTCCTCAGCGTCATACAGCACATGTCACTGTTGGGAGGCTTTAGTCTGATGTCTGCTGGTTGCAGCCTGTGTTTTTCTTTTTAACTTGGAGGCCACAGAGCCGAGCTGAGTAACACAATGACAACAATGGGAGAGAGCGAACCCAGAGAGAGACGGAGGAGACGCGAGGGAGTGGAGTGCTCCTCGGCTCGCCTGCGCCTGCAGTGCGTCAGCTCCATGGCGGAGCGGAAAACAAGCAAATTACAGAGCACTGTCACAAAGACAGTGGCCTTGTCGTCTCAACCTGCCAGTGAGGATTTCCTAAATTACCGGCAGTGCAGTGGGAGGGCAGCCCTACAGCTTATCTGCCACTCCAGCGAGGAGACGGAGACAGCACTCCACCCACTCCACCGCGAAGGTTAGACCACGACGGGACACGGAGCCAGAATCAAGTTCTCTCATCCAGGGAGCTCAGCCCACCTCTGACAGGATGGAGTCGGCTGTCGGGTGCCTGTGCAGAGCTCCTCCACACCACCAGAGCAAAAAGTCACTCAGCATATCTTCTTACTGTAATATTTTATTTAATGTCAGGTTCAAAGTGCTTCAGAGGGAAACAGAAACTACGAGGGACCACTGTGGTGGTGGCTTCTACTCTTAAGCTGTACAAACACAGTTATTCAATTCTGATTCTGAAGATGGGTCTAGAAGGAAAACGTTGCAGTGCAACAGGTCCTCTCGGTACCTCAGCAGAGGATGAAATTAAACTGAACGTGTTCCAGCTCATTACACGGCTCCATCTTCAACACGCCGCGCTCCCCGATGATTGAGGTTAGACGATGGGAAATAAAATGTCTCTTTTTGCATGTTGCTGCAATGCTTTAAAAACGGCGTCACTGTGCTTCCAGCGCACTTTAACCACACCTCAGAGTTTTTGAATGATTAGGAAAACTCAACAACAGACCGTGGTCAGCTTTAAAAACCCAACAGATTAGCTAGTAATTCATGCGTGATTACGCTGCGTCCCGTTAACACAGTGTAAACAAGTGAGGAGAGTGAACCGGACAAAAGGTGGAATTAATGTCGCTGAATATTGTTGCTGCTCACAGCATCAGAGGAAGTGAACGCTGGTAATTTCTCATTGTAGGAAGAAAAAACAAGACGTGAATGGGCCTCTGTAAACGTAATGATCTCTCTCCCTCTCTCTCTCTCCCCCTCACACACACACACACACACACACACACACAGTGTGTAATGACATTTAAATGGCTCATTTGAAGATAAAAGGCCTGCTGACATCAAATGGATGCTTGTTATCATAATAGCAAACTACTAACAAGAAATGAAGCTGCATAAAGAGACATGCCTCATATTTGTCTCCATGAATACAATAACTAAGCAAACAAATATTGTTAACAAACACTGATCTAAACTGTCTATTCACGCGAGCACATTATGCCGACGCCGAACAATTTCGTTTTGCCAATAGCTGAAAGACATGAGAGTGTATTACGACCCGCTCGGCGGAGATTTTCAATTAATTCCCGTAAATAACCAAACACGGCGCCGCTGTTATAAAACCTGAAGTTTGTCAGCAAACAAAATGCAGATTTCAAAAGGAGATTTAAGCTTTAGAGTGACCCGAATACACCAAAACACTTTGCAGCTGTTTAATTAACGCTCACGAGGCCTTTCTATTCACTCGCACACACACACACACACACGCACACACACACGCACACACAGACACACACACACGCACGCACACAGAGACACACACACACACACACACACGCACACACACACACACACGCACACACACACACACACACGCACACACACACACACACACACAGAGAGACACACACACACACAGAGACACACACACACAGAGACACACACACACACACACACACGTTCCTGGAGTAGATTCAGTAAATACAGATACTGAACTGATGCTGTTGTTAACTTTTTACTTTTTGTTCAAACTAGTCTGAACGCAGCTCGAGAATCAGCTCACAAAACAGAGAAGATATTAAACATAAATGTAACTGAATGCATGAATAAATCTTTTTGATTGGATTTAGCAGACATCAAATGTGTGTGTGTGTCTCTCTCTCACGCACACACCACAAAGTTTTTAGTGTAGCTTTCTTTTCATCTTCCTTATCAGTCCCATCATTCCCATCTCCTCCTCCTCCACCTCCTTTCTTCCTCTCCTTCCCTCTCAGGGTCGAGCTGTAATAGAAACATAATTTCCCCCTATTACAAGACAGTACATTAGTCTCTGCCGGCACTATTTATACAAGTTAGTAGCCCAACTAAGCCCATTTGGCTGCGATTATTATAGCATGTGGTGTCCCAATACATTTGGGAATTCTGAGATGAAATGATGGCTTTAATGCATTATCCTCCATGTGTGTGTGTGTGTGCGAGAGGGAAATATCAAGGCGAGATCACACAATGGATCTCTTTAAAAGCCCAGTTCAACATATATGATACTATTAAGACTTTTCTGGGAACCAATTACGCCAGCACTACTTTAAGTGGCATCCCAGCCGTTCAATTTTGATACATTATGAAGATGGTTTCATATATTACACCGGGATCTTCTTAAAGATGTTCCGCTGCTGATAGCAAAGCCTCAAAGTGCTGAAGGCAATTTGACAAAATTATCAATCCTGCTGCATTTGGCTGCTGCCCGGGAGTGATATCGTCTGAATCCCACCTGACACCATCTTAACGCCGTTCAGCTGTCTAATCAGATGTGGGGTTACGCGTCTGAGGTGGTGCCCCGGGAATGATATGTGCTAGTCTCCTTAACTCAGCAGGAAGTACACGCTCTGACCAGCCCGTCAGAGCAGCGTGACAGTGTTTACGCGTCTTCACCTGCCAATCACCATCACTCCAGCCACCGTGTTAAAGGCAGGCAATGGATTTCAGCACAGAACCAGCTGGATAATTACTGAAACTAAGCTTTTGTTGTCACCTCACCGTACTGACAAAAATCACTCCGGATGAGCAGAGAACACGAACGTTAAAGCACTAACTTCACACACGTGTGAACGCTGAGTAAGCACGATGGCGAAGCAGAAACAAACAGAGCGCTACGAGAGGAAACGTTCACCTGCCTTTTAATGACTGTGGTTTGACTTCTGTCTCCACTTCCTGCTACATCTTCGATTGGAGTTTGTGTGCATATGTATGTGTGAGATCCTTGAAGACAGTGAAGGTCCTATTAGACCTGAGGGGTTCCCCATCTCACAGGACACCCACCCTCCCTCACAGCAGTATCAGTAGGACACTGTCAGGCCAAACAAAAGGTCTTATCTTCCTTTCCCCTTTCAGTCTGGATGATTGGCCTGGAGAAACGAGAATAAAAGGCCATGTCCTCATCCAAGCCACCACAAATGTCAGCCCCCTCCGTATCTCCACACACCCGTGTGTGTGTGTGTGTGTGTGTGTGTGTGTGTGTGTGTGTGTGTGTGTGTGTGTGTGTATGATGGGACAGCTACAACATTTTTCTGTCTGACAAGAGGGAAATCTTCCCGTCACTGTGTCGCAGTCAGAAAATAGGGACACGCACAAAAGTCTGTGTCAAACAAAAACATCAGCATCATAGTCCAAAGTTTCTATGAAAATAAGAGTCAGATGGATAAAATTCTCATTTCAACATATCTGTAAAGAAATAATCACACACACACACACACACTTAAACCTGCTGCCACACTGAGAACAAGTCACATGCAGCATTAATGAGAACACAGCAACAGATTTGTCAGAAAAAAGTTTCCTTTCAGAATCAACGTTTTCCAAAGGGACTAAACCACAAACTAGAATAAACAAACATCAGATCAGGTTGATTCCTCGGGAAGGCGCCTTCCTCTTATTTTAAAAATATAAATATCCTGATAAATTCATTTTTAAAAGGCATAGCAGCATTCTGAGCAGCGCTAAAGGCTGAAGGAAAGTTCAGAGGTTTCCACAGCTGTTTGGTTGCTTTTTATTATTCTACCTGAATGTGTGTGTTTTTAATCCATGGTGATGAATTCTGTTTTAAACATCTCCCCAGACATGATTCTGCAACCGCGAGGCCTCCACTAACCTCATGTTCACGGTTCCTCTAAAACTTTCTTCTCTTCCTCTCGTTCTCTTGCCCTGCTGCTGCTGTCCATCACGGCCTCTCATCCACCAACGCTCTCTTCATGAGCTTTCCATCACTAATTGAAGTATCATTTTAGCCACAGGATATGGCTGAAGACACTAATCAAGGCCTCGTTAACGGTTGTTAAGGACAATTTCCCATAATTTCTCAAATCCGCTGGATATTTAATTAATTAACCAGCAATTAGAGACCAACAACTCCACAGCGTTTCCAGACCAGACAGCCAATTTTAGCCGTCTGGCTGTGCTCCGCTATTAATTAGTATTTCAAGTAATTTTCAATTAGAAATCTACGTTGAATGAATCCTGCTGTGTCTAAGACCAAGAGGACGCTGTAGGTTCTCGGGCCTGATCAGCATAATCACTCAGCAGCATTAAAGCGCGGCTACCACCGTCCCACTGTGCTCAAAGTTCAAAACGATTCAGACTACTTCATCATGGTCAGAGCATGTCCACAGCAGAAGAGTCTGCAGGGATGTGATAATACTCTGAAGTTTGGGCCACACGGAACACCTAGAAGGGGAACTCGCACAAACTTTGGTGCAGACATCCACGGTTCCCGACGACGTCCCTGGGTTAACCTTTGAGCTCTTATAAAAAACATTTAGCTTTTAGTGCATGCTGCACTAAGACGATGCCCATGGTACAAATGACATGATGAAATGTAAATGATTCATCAATCTGTCTCTAATATCTGACACACACCGCCTTCTTTGTGTATGTGTAACATGTTTCGTGCACATGCCTTAGTGTTCGTACACTGTAAGAAGGATGGAACAGGAATAGTAAAGTAAACATGTCACTGAATGAACACGTTTATTACAAAGAATGAAACTAACTGAATATTTAATGAGCTGCTGAGCTGAGAGGCGGAGGGGACCTGCACACCTGGGTCGCCGGCTGAAAGGACGAGCAGTAAACAAAGAACCCGGGGGTGGGGTGGGGGGGGCGAGGCCAACAACTAACGTCTCTCTGCAGCAGGTGGGAAACGCTGCCGTCTTCTAGACGCCTCTTAACACTGGGAGGAGAAGACGGAGTAGGATGTAGAGATGCTACACAATCAGATGGTCCCAGTAACACACACACACACACACACACACACACGTTGGTCTTACTATAATTGTGCAGACGCTTATTTCCTCGTCTCTGAAATCATCTCGACTACACGTGTACCCCCAACCTAAACCAGACCCCTACAAATGTCCTCACAAAGGTTGGTTCAGAGCCACACACACACACCTGCCCCCCGCCCTGGCCCTCCCAAGCAGAGAGGGCCACCCGCAGACCACACTCCATCATAAAGGAGCGAGGTGGGGCCATGGGTTATCTCCCCTCTTTCTCTTTGCTCCACTCTCCCTGTACCACTCTCGCCCACTCACTCTCTCTCTCTGCGTCTTGGAAGTATGGGCTTCATCAGCCCCCCTGTAGAGATCATTCATCCACATGGTAACACACACACACACACTTTTTTAAATGATAATTAGTGCTCAGACCGCCTGCCCAATTATTACCAGCCGTGCTCTAATTAGGACTTACTTAAAGTGCTCGTCAATTAGTCTTTAACATCATTGTCTGCCCGAGAGAGCTGGACCAGTTAACACTTGCTGAACCAGAGGTTCGGATGTAGCTACTGCAGGGCGTCGTGTTAACGACACCTCAGAGCTGTGGCATTCAGCGGGAACAGACAGAGCTGCCGACTCCTGGTGAGGGTCCAACAGAAAACCACGCGAGAGCTGCAGCTCTGAGCTTCGTCGTGAATTCACCTCATTGTTTGGCTGGAAATCACACGACGTATGACGAGGCGGACGCATCTGTACATGAACTAGTCTAATCTCCAGTTGTGACTGCGCCTTTCCAGAAGCTGTTTACCAATAATTAACACAGCAGTTTAGAACAATAAATGCAATCATAATCAAAGTCTGCGTAAAGTGCAAACAGACTGTACAAATCCATCGTCACTCGTAGTAACGTGACTAGTTTACATCACTCGGCAGCAGCTGAATCCTTTGGGCAGTGACTGCAGTCAACTGACGGTTTCCGTGAACCCAGCTTCTGAGTGCGCACGTGATAAGACATTTACGGTAATCACAGAGCGATTCTAACAGTTTCACTGTTGTTAAATGTTGTTTGTGTATTGTTGTCGGTCACTCATCACGGGTCTAATTAGTGGCCGTTTAGGAGCTTTTGACCGCCACACTGAATGAGGTTGAACTAACTATTCAGCATAAATGAACTTTACTTTCTTATTCAAGGCAGCTGGTGAACTTCTAAGGTAACCAAGCTTAAAAGGAACGAGTCTACATATTTAACGAGCAGTTCTGCTGGATGTTGACACATTCACGATTGATGCAGAAACTATCTGCACATATACATTTTTCAATGAAAATGTAGAAATGAGCTTTCTTCCTGAAGAATCTCTTTTAGTACTGCCTGCTTCGTCTTTCAGGCTCCAGGTCGCTTTTCCGTTACGGTTTTGTAGTTCTTTTCCCTTAATAATGAGAAATCCCATTTGCACTCATCACTGTCCAAATCTCACGGAGCAGAAAGATGTTATGTTACAACATTCAAGCCTCTATGATAATGTTCCTAAGACTGATTCTGAGTTTCAACCAATACCATGACTAAGGTTGTTATATTCCGTGACATGCAGGGTCATAGAGAGTGCATCAGATAGTTGTGAACTCTGTTCCCTCCCTCCTCCCTCCCTCCCTCCCTCCTCCCTCCCCTGAGCACAGTAATCTGCCTGTCAGTGTGTTGCCAGTGGCTCCCTGTGGGCGGCTGTCTGTTTGAGGCTGTTTTAATTAATTTCCAATCAGAGCTAAGTAAATTCATTAAGCAGTCACAGCTCTGTTTGAACACACACACACACACACACACACACACAGCAGCGAGCATTAACATGACCCTATAAGGTGACGTGCACTACACTGTGTTCTTTACTTATAACGTAAGTGTTGCACGTTTTTTTATTTCTCTCTGAATATAAACTATTATTTTTTGCATATATATGTGAATACCTGGCTGTTCCACCCTTGCTGCTCGTGACACCTGGCACACCGCATCACTTCGCTGTGGAGGAATTTTGTCCCACTCGCTTTAATTCGACCACAAACCTGGAGGAACGTTCACACCCGTGAATGTACAGTGCAGCTGGGAGGAGGCTGAAGATGGAGGATTTATCGGGTCTAATCTCTCAGGAAAACAAGCAGATGTGACAAATACGCACAGCATATGTATATTTAGCTCAGTGGCTCCCTCCCTCTCGCCTTAGTGTTGTCAGTAAATATGGCAGAGAGGGAGCATTGAACAATGTTGTCAGGCAACAGAGAAGAATGAAAACGGCAGAGTCACAGAAGAATGAATGAAGAAACGAGCCTGGAAAAGGAGGAGAAGAAGAGGAGGAGGAGGCTAAAAGGATTAGTCCTCTCATCTCTCCTGGATCACAATATTTCCTGAGCTATGTTTGATCAGCAATTGTGTTGCAGAGCGTGTGTGAGTGTGTGTGTGCGAGAGAGAGAGAGAAATGTTTGCTCTGATATTGACATTGCCTCATCCTGATCCTATTACACATCAATAAACATCAGCTACCAACATGGGGATTCATGTAACTGTTCTCTGATCTGCCAGCTCTATGGTGACGTCATGCTTTCTCTAAATCCCAAAAAAAAGACACTTGGCAGAAGTAACCGTGTATATTTTACCCCGAAATCTCATTTGTCACAGTGGAGACACCAAGAAGCAGAAGAATTACCTGCAAACCACACTACAATCAGCTGTCTACTCACACTGCTGAAAAAACCAGGAACACTAAATCATCACAGTGCAACGCCGAGGCAGACATGGTTTCCTCCAGGGGCCACGACGCTCCGGGTCGTCCCTCACTGCTGTTTGTGGCTGCATTAGATGACAAACCCACACATAGCACAACAAGGTGTGCAGCATCTTTCCGAGTATGGGGTGACCGTTACACTGGGAGAGACTGCAGAAGTGCAACCACCCAGCAGGGACAGGGAGAGCGCCGCGGGAGCCCGTTCCATGTGCGTCTTTCTATCACAGCCAGATACAAACGCTTCTGCGCCACAAGCTGAACTCGTGCACAGCTGTTTCAAGCTTCATGGATAAAAGAAGCGGGGCCTTACACCAGCCTGTCCATCGTCACGCTCACTTCTTTCCTTCTCTTCTTCCTGCCTTTCTCTGCTTTCTATTCCTTCACACCATCCATCCCTCCCTCCTCCCCAACGCTCCTCCATCCACCCCCCATCCCTCCCATTGCCTTTCTTTCTTACAGAAACTCTAAAAGGCTGACATGCAAATGGGGCTTATTAAATCCTATTAGGCCGTCTGTCACGAGCCAGCAGAGAGAGGGAGAGCAGGAGCGAGAGACGTTACCATTACAGGGAGGAAGAAATGGAGCATGATACGCTGAGAGGAGAGCGTCGGAGGAAAGAAAGTGAAGAAACGATGCTTATGCCCCTGTGCACCTGCAGATATCTACAGTACACGTCAATACAAAGAGTCCAAGTGGTATTAGTTAAGGAAGTGACTTTATTCAATCAAGTAGCCGTGATGATCGACGTGACGGTGACACTACCTCATCTACAGTGCACATTTTATTATGTGATGCACCGTACACTCCTCACTCAGCACTGTGGCAGCTGATGAATGATGTGGAGGTTTGCACATTGGAGGGTAAAAACCCCCCCACTAAGGAGCACGGTGATGTCAGACACAGAGAGGACGAGGCACCAGGCGTCAGACCTCCCAGCTCAGGTCCTCCAACATGAAACTGAGGCCACACAGCTGCTTATAACGTCAAAGCGCTTTGGGGGGAATTATCTCACCTCTCTACCACACATCAGGTGTGACGTAGTAGGAACTATTTAACAGTTTCAGTGACGTTATAAGTGAAGTTCTAATAATTAGTATAAGTAATTAGATTTTCAGGTATTTAACAGGAGTTTCCTTGTGACAGGCTCAAAGGTGGAGGATGAAGATGCATTTGTGTTTCATTAGGAGGTCATGAACACCACCATGAAACACCAGAGCTCTCTCTGCTGTCTCATGGTCTTTTCTCGGTCCTACAGATGTTTAGAAGCCAGAATCGTGTCCATGAGCTAAACACTGGGTATAATCTGAATTTGCTTGGGGAAACATTTTACAGGTTATTACTGCTTTCCTCTTGTCCCATCGCCTCCTCTCTGCTGCTCTCCCTTTGATTTTCTTTTTCAATGATGAGAGAGAGCGGAAGAAGCCTGCCTTTCTCCTGCCTGTCAATTATCCCCCTGTCCGTCTTCCCGTCCGGCTTAATTGGCGTTTGGGAGACGCTAGTGTCGTCCCAGCGGGCTCGGCCAGGACAATGGAGGCCCATATAACTGACTGGCCCTCGTCTCAGCCCAAATTGAATTGGCAATCTTCCATCTTCTCTTTAGCATAACAAAGGGGGTGCAGGGTTTTTAGACAAAGGGCCCGTTTTAATGGAGAAAATCAATCTGTGGGAGGAAGCTGTGGCATTGTCTCCCATCAGCTGTACAGGTGTGTCTCATCCACGGCCGCCTTAATCAGAGGTGGCAGGGGAGAGATCTGAGAGCTACATCTCTGTCACTGTAGGGAAGACTGACACGTCTGGAGGGAGGAGCGGATATGTCCGTCAGTTCTGGCACAGGCACTGCAAAGGTTAAAGGATTACATCCCCCGTGAAGTGGTCTGAGGACAAAAATCCTTCATCCTTCAACATTCACAGCTGATACCTGACGAGGGTCCGACACCTTTATCTTAGTAAACAGAGGATATTCTGCCTGTTGGCCTAGTGCGGGGGTAGGCGAGTTCGGTCCTAGGGAGCCACAGCCCTGCTTGTTTCCCAACCCTCCAGCTGTTCACCAAGAGCAGGAACTGCTGATTACCTGGATCAGGTGTGTTCAGCCAGTCAGAAGCTGGAAGTGCAGGGATGGTTGGAAAACCAGCAGGGCTGCGGCTCCCTGGGACCAAACCTACCTAGTCCTGGTCTATTGACACATTTCTATAAAGCATAGATTGTTTCAGTCAGCAAACCTGCTATTGGCAGCCACTAAGTCAAATCTTTACACTATTGTCTTTGTCATCAGGACTCTGACCAACTAAAACCTAAAACGTAACCCAGTGCACACTTTCCATGAATAACTGCACATGCAGCCGCTGCAGTTGGTTCTGTGTTGGACTTGTGATATGCTTAATGAATTAGACTCGACCTGGACTCTGTCTTTTGGTCTCTTGTAATTTGAAAATTAGGAAACTGAGAAGTTTGATTGGAACAGAACAATGTTTGAATCCAAAATACTGCCAGCCAGACATCAAATTGTGTGTTTCTACGTACGAGCGTTTGCGACTTTCTGAAAATGTTTGAAAAAATGATTGGGTTGTGAGCAGACCATAATATGCTGTTACACTGCAACGCTCAGAGTCCACTGAAAGGAGGGATAAAAAAATCCTCAGAGCTTAGCTGCTTGATAGTCTTCTCTTGGAAGAGCCAAAAACAAACTGGATGCCAGGAGAGAAGATTTGGAGACACGCGGATTTGGTGGCTGAGATTGTTGTCTGACTACAATCTTGAGAAGGTACAAGTGAAAGCAGAGAATTGCCTCGAGCAGAAAGGATAGCACGGATTACAGTAGCAGAGCGCTTACCGTGCTCCCTGCGCTCTCTCTCACAGTGAGACCGTAAGTTACCGCTTCAATGCTGGGAAAAGGGGTAATGAAAGGCATTGCTAGCCCCGCCTCCTGACCTGCTGCGACCCGGCAGAAGCATGTACGAGTTTAAGTATCCACTTACATACGGAGAAGATACCAACATGCTCCGCGCATGTTTTTCAGCGCTCCTTTTCCTGTTTGCCGCCTCAAACAAGGCAACAGAAAATCAATGGTGGTCATTCTGACTCATCAGAAACAAATACAAGGCTGCAAAGCGTTACCTCGGACAAACCTTTTAAGTTTGGCATGAAGTGACGGGTGAACCCCTGAATGATTTCATTGTCCCAAAAATATTTTTGAATAAGGCCATAATCTGCCACAACTAACTGTCATAGTTCCCCCTCTCTCTCTTTTCCTGTTTGCCGTCAGTGTCTCTCAGCCAGTGTGTCGGTGCTGTTACGAGTAGTGTTTAAGGTCTGGGTGTTTTGATAAGGTGAGTGTGTGCGTTTATCTGCGCGCTCCCAGCTCCATGCATTACCATGAGAATGGCTTAAGCCCTCTGCTAATCCTCTGTGTCTCTGTTGTAATAAACGTCTTCATTCACACACACTCTGCCGCGGTGAGAGGAGAGGAGTACATGCGACGGCAAACAGCAACTTCCCAAGGATGATGCAGTCAAACATGTCACCTTATTTTGACCTGAAATTGTAGCATCAGTCTCGAATAAATGAGTTTAAAATTGTTTTTTTACGGAATATGACTTAAATATTTCACAGTTCACACAGGTTCATGTTGTTTCTGCCTGGTTTATTCATTAAAGAATTAATTATTAAGAAAAGCAGACGATGGCTGCCTGGGTTTGACCACATACATGCAGACATATACACCTGTTAGTGTTTAGGGTTCAGTGTTTGACTCAGAGACACGTGGAGAGTTAATCACAGTTTGATCCAAACTTCAAAATCCCATAAACGCAAACAACTCAAGTTGGACAACACGCTGTGAGTCGATGTTAAATTCCATTACACTTTTCTTTCAGCCCTGGAAAACCGAACAGCTGTAGATATGATTAAGACAAAACTAACTGTACAGTATAAATACAGTGGATTTGCGAAATTGACACGACCCAAAATATTCTTTCCAAAAAGGCCCCTTGTCTGTGTGTGTGTGTGTGTGTGTGTGTGTGTGTGTGTGTGTGGTGTGTGCGTCTCTTTTAGAGGAGCTATTTCAAACCTCTCTGTGGCCTGAATGTTGTATAATCTCTGAGAGGGAAACAGGTCTGGAACAAAACGAGGGCGACTCTGACAGACACAAACCCACGAGGCGAAGCTTCATGTCTAACAAACGATGAGCTGTGTGCACACTGTGACCGTTCTTTATCTCTTTGCTTCACACCTAGGACTCTGGACAAACCTCAAATATTCGGAGAGTCTTAAAAGTTAAACTAGTTCTTTAGATTTTCTCTACACAGACTATTTCACACATAGCTGTGTGTCTCTGTCCTTACAGGTTATTGAAGAGCTCAGGCATTTATTGTTACTTTTCATTTATAATTTTAGTGTTTAAATGTCTGTAAGCATCAATAATCACTGATTCTCTGCTCAGTCATTTTTTTCCAATGAGCTGTTCTCACTCCATCTCCCAGCTTCTGTCACGTCCCCGCCCCCGTCTCCCCTGGGACCCTCAAATCACCAAGAGTCTTTCCTGCACAAAGCAGTCTATTAAAAAGCCTTTAGCAGCCATTCATTCAGAGTGTCCTTTCACAGAGATGAGGAATGGGTTTGGGGTAAAGGTTCAGCATGAGAGCATGTTTGTTGATGTTTAGCATGCAACATCTCGGTCTTTGGGTTCTATGAAACATCATATTCTAGAGGTTTAAGCCTGGTCAAAGGTCCTATAATCCCATTTAATCCCACATATATAAGCTATACGTGTATACACTGACGTGTTACAATGCTAAAAGCCGTAACACATAAAATATTAAACTACATCTGAGGCTGCTGCACCGATTCATCGCTGTACCGCCCACACTGCTTGATTGGCAGACGATCTCTCGCACCACAGTGATGAGCTCTAGCACCACAGACAGAGGCTAAATCGAAAAATGAAGGTCTAGAGGATTCCCACTTCAACTTTCAAAATAACAAAAGTGTTTGACCACTGCTGTGCAGACAGGCACTCAAACAGTGCAGTAAGCAAATACATGGCTGCTCTGTCAACGGGCCTGAGAGTGAGTGTGTGGCTCACTGGCTGGTCGCTGTCACTCAGGCTGTACATACTGACGGTACAGTTTTAATATTAAAATCCTACAGTACTCACACCTCGGACACAACCTCTTCCAGCTTCTCCCCTCTACAGAGCTACGTTTGCTAGAACCACCAGACATAAGAACGGTTTCTTCCCTCAGGCAACATCACTAATGAACAGCTGACTGCTGCTGCTATACGGACACAAACTGCACACAAAAACACACACTCACACACACACACTGTCTTGTCTTTCCATGTACTTGTTTTCTGTCTGTACTGTCCTAGAAGCTACGAACGACCAGAAGCAAATTCCTTGTATGTGCAACACACTTGGCGAATAAAGCTGATTCTGATTCTGATAACACTTTAGCAAACCTGTAGATCTCAGGGTCAAGTTCTTGTAAATCTTTATTAACAGTTTCAGTACCCAGAGTGCATTTCTGTCAAGATACTAGTAGCAAAGGCCATGTCAGAGGAGTGACAGAGCCTTAGCCTCTGCTCCTCTCTCAGTTTGAAAAAGATGAAGGGAGCTACGAAGAGGAAGGTGAGATGGCAAACCTCTTCAACACCTTTGATGCTCAAACGGCAGCCAGAGATCAGAGACCTGCAAATGGAGAAAGGAATTGGCCGGAACAGTGGGGAAGAGCAACATGTCACAGAGAGAGGGGAAAGAAAGGCAGGAAGAGCACAAGTAGAGAGACAGAGATGGGGATCCAGGGGAGAAATAACATCAATGTCTTAGATATCGCTCCCTTCGTGTGCTAAGTGCTCTGCCACTAAGGTATGTCAAAGCAGGGCTTTTAGGCTGGTGCTGTGCTGAATGCACTCACACAAACAAATGAAAGCTACATAATAGTGGGAATCTCTATGCTGACAAGCGTGTGTGTGTGTGTGTGTGTGTGTGTGTGTGTGTGTTTACCACAATAAGTAGATTGTCTAGCCACCATGCATTTTTCTGACCAGCAGCCAAATGGAAAATTATACCCTGGCAATGTGAGCACAAACACACAGTCTTAGTATAGTTGGGAGGACACCCATTGAGATAATGCATTCCCAAAACACCAAACTAAACTTAACTGTGGTTCACGCAACCTGTTCATATGTTTGTCTACAAATTTACAGAGAAATGCAACCAAACGTCATCAGCACCACAACTATTAAAGACACGCTGACATCTCAGTGTAGGAGATAAAGGCAGCAACACACGTGGATCTTAAACCTAAATGTTGTCAGCAAAAAAAAAAAGCTGGCCGTGCCATCCCAATACTTTTGGGGGGACGAGGGAATGTAATGACTCTTTGTGTACTATTTATATATACACACACGGGAAAACCTGTAATAAAAATAAATGAACACAACATACAGCCCTGGGAAAAAATGAACACTGGCCCTTTTCTGGTATTTTAAAATAATAATGGATCTAAATGACAATATTTGTATTTGTTATCAGTAGTTTCTATAATAAACAAAAACATAATTTTTACTTATACATATAGCTTTAAAAAGCAAAGTCAGAAAAACGCATCATTTAGCAGAGGTCCCTTCATTTCATTACAGATCTAAACTTCACAAAATATTAAATTGACAACACTTACCTGTCACATTGTTCCTGTAGTTTTTTTTCTGTTGTTAATCAAGAAAACCCTGATTTTAAATGTTCAGTGATAATGTATGTGAGCGGGTACCATACCCGTCAAGTATCTGCCCATAAACAGTTCTAACACAGTAAAAGTACATCAGAAAAGTGTAGTACCAGAAATGAACTGCATTTCTAAATTATCTGTTTCCAACCACTGCCTCAAAGGACAAATAAAAACATTTACTTATAGCAAAATTAAAATGACTTTAATTAAAATTCTTAAGCAAGTCATTTTCACTCTGTGTAGTAACTGTACTGTTACTGTAGTAAAATAACTGTGCTCACATGTGACTTTATTAAAACATAACGTCGTTTAGTTTTGTCTTATGGGACCTTTGTACTAACAACAGTCTATATTTACTGACGTTTACAAACTGTGAAAATGTGCATTATGTGATAGGACAGTAGCCGACACATTTGGGTTTTAACATAATATATGAAGCCAATAATTAGATTAGTTCCATCTGCAAACGATGTGATTGCAACGCTCATCGCTGTTTTTCTCAACTGTTGTGAGGTTGTTCCTCACTCTTTTTTCCCATCTGACGCTCTAGCTATCTATCAACCTGAAAAAAAAGTCAAGTTACCCTTTATGACATGCAAAAAATCTGTCATGTTATGCAAAACCTTGTGCTGGACAACTCCAATGCAAAAGTTTCACATGCATCGTAAAAGATAACTCTACATTTCTGAAGTTAATATTTCACGGGGAAATTAATTCTTAAACTGATAGATTGGGATTTAACTTTGGGGAAGTATAAGCAAGTAATTCAAGTTCAATACTTAAGAATTTAAGACACACGTATGGAGTGCAGGGCCGTGGTGGCTGTGAAGCAGCATAACGAGTGTCAGGACCACGGACAGCTCCTTCACGGCCCACAGTACCAGCTTCAGCACCACGGTCAGCACCGCACCTCTGCTCCCACTACTCCCACTACTCCCCATTTCATTTAACAATAGATAAACCGATGCCACACTACGGCAGCACGGTAGAAATAGCATGGTAGCTTAAAGTGGAGCTGGGTAATCCCACAGGTCAGGCCTAAATAGCCAGACTACCCCCTAGTTTACAGACTGTTCACACATTGTCAGCAATACAGTTTTAACATGTTTTATGTGTCTAGAAACAAATCAGTGATTTTACTTCACCTGGTCTTTAAAGGCCATTGTCAGCTCTTTAATGGTCCAGCTTTTACTGCTTCAGAAAATAGCAGGTTTCAAAATGATAAGCACACCCACTCAGAAAAAAAGAGATCCTGTCAAGCTGTGTCGCAGACAAAAAGATAACACAAAGATGAGCGAGCGTGCGTGCACGCAGACACACACACACACACATCTGTCAGTTGTTAAATATGCTGAGCATCCATCTTCCATAGGGCAGAGCTCCAGCACCATCACAGCTGTATAGAGAGTAGGCTAATAGACCCATGATTACAGAGCACATCACCCCCCTGCTCTCTCTCTATCAGTCTACGCTGCTCGTTTTACCTCCATCTCCATTAGGAAATCAGACAGCTGTAGGGTTTCTATGGCCATAGTTTGAAGTCATCAAGTCCTCCACTTCCTGGCCCTATTTCCGCCCATCAGTCATACTAAACTCATTGAAGAGGGTCACGTTGTTGGACTGATATTCAGACCTCTCAGGAGAAGTACCTGCAGCATTGGGCACAGTACTACCAGAAACTACCACACCATCGAGCGTTCGGAGCACATCTCAGTATGCTATGATGCAAACCTCCAAAGCTGGACGCGATACTTCCGAGCACCCTCTAACCATCAGTGCACCGTGTGTGATGTGGAGAACACACAAAACCGCTCCGCCGCAGCGGATGCTTTGATGCCAACGTATTAACCACACACACACACACACGTGCACACTCACAATTACCATATGCTGCAGCCTAACCTGTATAATAGGTGTCACATTAGCGAGACAACAAATCAAACCGTGCTTCATTTCCCAGGCCTCTCCTCTGCTCCACAGCTGTAGGCCTCTCTTTGTTGTCAGGGGACCTTCTAATTAATATGATAAATAAGATGGCTGGTTCGACTCCCTGATGCTTTTTAATTGGAGGAAGCCTTGAATGGCACGCAGGCAGAGGCAGAGATTAGCGGGTTATTTGTGAGTGTTTTGTATGAGCAGTGATTTCCTGTCTCATTGTGATACTCGACTCTGTGCTCATAACACACGCGTGCGCGCGGCACAGAGGGATCTGAGGGACAGCTGACAGCCTGGTTTCATGAGATGCTTCCTTACAATCAAAAGCACATTTGCGTAGTTCCGTTCCCCCATCGACTCCAATAACGCACATCAGAAACCCAGCAGCAGCACACCAGCTGGAAGTGGACAACAAGGATGTGTGTGTGTGTGTGTGTGTGTGTGTGTGTGTGTGTGTGTGAGAGAGCCCTTTATGTTATAGTTTACACCACCTACAAAACACAACAAGAAAATTTGTCAAATATCTGACAGCTTTGCATCAAGCATCGACATATCAGCAGCCCATTTATCAACACACACACACACTCTCTCTACTCTGATCTCCTCATCCTCAGCTAATCCTGCTCCATCTAAATCAGAGCAAACAGCCCGGAGGGGACAAACCGCTGTTGTTTTGCGGCCCTCTAATCCTTCCTTCAATCAGTCTCATCTCCTTCTTCTGTCTGACAGAAGGCTCCTCACCATCAGAGGAGATCAACTAAACCTCGACTGTGTGTTGGAGAATGGTGAAACAACCACACCGATGCAAAGTGGATTTAACTCCGGCTTCTTCAGGCCTATTTTAGTGTCGTGTGTCAAGTCTCCACAGCTAAGAAAATCCCGTCTGACTGGACAGTCAGAACCGCTCCCTGTCTGTTTCTGAAGACATCAGACTGCGGATCTTCAGAGTAAATTCCTGCTCCTGGCACCGCTCACGTTCAGAGAAGAGGAGGAGAAAGGGGAACAAAGAATGCAGAGGAGCGAGATGAAGAGGGAGATTACTGAATGAGAGAGGAGAGGGGAGACAAAAAAAACAGACGAGTGGAAGATTCAGGAAGAAAGGAGAGATGAAGACAGATTATTGGATGAATCAATGTATGAGAGGAGGAGATGGAACGCATAGAGGAGGGGGAAGAAAGCCTTTCTTTTAATGTCAAACTATTTCTCATTTAAATCAAACATTCATAAAAGTCACAGATTCTTGAACTTTACACTTTTCAAATGATAAAAGAGAATAACCATGACATAGACGCAACGGGTCTGAATACACTCTCACATATTATGTATAAAAACTATACAATACTCTGACACAAACATAAAAACCTCCTCCAGTCACCCAACACTTCATCAGCACACGTGAATCAGCTGGTCCGAGAGAAAGCGGTGCGACTCCTGCTACTCAATCTGTTGTCACAGCCTTGTGCGTCTCTCTTTACAACAGGTGTGAATAGAGATCTCAAGCTGCTCCAGGGAGATCATCAGCGTGCAAAGCTTTCCTCGATACTTCAGAAGCACCTGGACATTTGTGTACAGAAGTAGAGATGTAGAGATATTATTGGAGGAGCGTGTGACAGAGGATACAGGGAGGAGGTGGTGAACGGAGAGGAGGAGGAGTGGGAAGAGAGGAGCAGGTAGGAGGTAGGAGATGAGATTACAGGGAAATGAGGCAAAACTAGAAGGAGCAGGGAGAGCAGTGAAGTCAGGAGGACAGGAAACAAGAGGGTGAGGAGGAAGGGATAAGAGAAACAGAAGAGAGGAGAGGATGAATAAACAGAATCAAGGAGAGGAAATCAGAAGGAGATATAGAAGTAGAGAAACACACACACAGAGTTGCCACTTTGCCACAGCAGCATTTAAAGCTGTAATGACAGGCCAGAGAGTGATAAGAGACTCTGAGTGGAGAGGCCACTATAGCTGCTCTCCTCTCCCTGCTAACAACTGTAATTATCCAAACTCCACACTCACTACTATTGATCTCTCCCTCTCCCTCACACCCCTTCCTCCTCCCCCAGCCTGAGCGTAAGTGTGTGTGTGTGTGTGCGTGCATGTGCATGCATTTCTCTCTCTCTCTCTCTGACAAGGTGACAGCAGAGTGCGTCGCTCTCAGCACAAGAGTTGTTCACACCTGCTGCCGGTAGATGTGGAGAGCACCGACAAGGACTTGGACAAATACGTGACAGCCGCAAAACACAAATATTGGTACAGCACCGATGGTCCCCTCATGGTGTGTGTTAAGTATGAGGGGTGTGTGTGTGTGTCCCTCACACCTGGTTTGGAGATCGTTTCTACAGCTTAGCAACAGCGTCGTCACGTACAGCGTTATGTGTGTGCTCTATTAAATGTCCTCACAAGAGTAGAAGGGTTCGTGGAGCCCTCGCGTTGCAGTCTCCAACCCCTGGTGACGTATCTTTGGAGATATTTAACTTCTAAACTCCAGTTTAAACCATATTACAGACAGATTTTGCCCAGTTGTCATGGCGATGGATCTGTTGCAATGCATGTTCAGTTGCTGCTATGATCCCAGGTCACATTAGCATTTGTGCAGGTTCTATGAAGTTTTATTCTGGTGTGTAAGCACAAATAACCAGGTGAAATATGGCAACGACGGAAGAACGAGAAGCACATGTAAACATCTTAGGACCACAGCCTTCCTCATCTAAACTACATCCTTCACCTACACCTAACACCAATACCACAGACCTGTCAGATCAAATATTCCCATTTTTTAGCCTTTGTTACCAGCAATTTACTCTCGAAGTTCTAAATGCATCATTGATTCACTTTAAGTGACGTCATCGTCCCGTACCGACGCTGAGCACATTGTTTTTGCTGTTCGGCGTTTACCTCAGAGACGCCACACTGTGCTGTCCACACACACACACGGCTCAGCAGGTACGTTTCACTTCAGCTGACAAACTTCACGACCCAATGGTCATAAAAGACGCCAAGGAAAGCGAACCCCATTTCTCTGAAACAGCGGTGAACAGCACTTCCTGTTTGTGTCTTTCTGCCTGCACCAAACCTTACAGGTTTTCAACTGTGTGGCTTAATCACACTAAAGCTCCAAAGTTATCAGAATAAGGAGATAACTAGATACGTCTTGACACTGACCGAGATAAAGACAGTTATTTTTATTAGCACTTAAAGGGAAATGAAGCTGAGGAGTTTCGTCAAACAACTGACCTTGTCAAACTCTTCACACAAACTAAAGCATAATAATCTGGTTCACATATTTGTTAAGTGGTTTGACCACCTACTGTGCTTTTCTTTGGGGTTCCGCTTTGAAAAGACACTTTCAAATTTAATTAAATGTGTATTTCCCCCCTTTGATTTTTGTGTTCCCAATTAGAGTTTACGCATGGAAACGGATTTAGCTGCTCTTCACTTGACCAAAATAAAAAACAACAAAGCTTTAACAAGTCTTTATTGGTGAAGATGAAGGTGTACAAAATTTATTTCCTACTGCGACAACTACCTAAAGAAAAATATGGGTAAAATTGAAAAGGTCAGGGATTAAAGTGTTGAGACTAGTCGGGCGAGCCGTCGTTATGAAGGCGAGGTTAATGGCTGCTGACAGAATCACCTTCAGCAGACACCGAGATAAGAAAAGGTCTTTTCAGGGGCACTACTGGGGCAGACACACACACACATGTATGCACATAAAGTCGTGCATGCCCTGCTGTAGCCATACGTGCACGGTCAGATAGCGCCATTCAACCAGGGGGAAGGATTTACAGGTCGCACCGTGGACTCGACACCCACACAAAGCCCGTCTTTTGTTCCCCCCCATCACCTGTTCCAGATTTATGACGTCCAATTACAAACGCGGATGCTAACAGTATCCCCCATTAGCCTATCGCATGCTTTAGTGGTTGTTCTCTCAAAGGGTTATCTGGCCTTTCAGCAGGGGCGGAACCAATTTATGGCCACCCAAGTAGATGTGAACAAAGGCCTCCCTGGCTCCGCTTTTTGTTTTGCTGCACTGCTCCCCAAGACAGGTAATTAACAGGGAAGGAGTTTGTGGTTAATTTGCGAGATAATTATCTAAATTAAACTGCCTTTCGTCCCGCGGAGGCTCTATCTCTCCCTCGCCTGTGTTCACGCGATCTCGATCATTTGATGAGCGTGGTCAGGGTATTGTGCCGCCGTAGAAACAAAACCCGTAGTGACAACATGTTCTCTCTTTGCTTTTGTTTTCCTCTGCTTTGTTTTGCCTTTTCTTTGTTACTCTCAGTCAGAAAGAAGTAAATGATGAGGCTAAAGGAGCAGAGAGAGGGAGACAGACGTTGGGAGAGAGGGAGATAACAGAGAATCTGTTTACTTGCAGAGTTTACCAGGTGACAAAGGAGAACAGGACCATTAACACGCGCATTACAATCTGATCTGCAGCAGCTGTGATTCATCAGGTGACTCTGAATAGCAGCACTTGTCTGCCAAGCAGTGTTTGCTTCTGAGGAACAACTGGCTCTGGAGATCAGATTACTGTAGTTGACATCTGCAGGAGTAGCATCCACAGCGAGACACGAGGACAGTCGTTAGAAGGGCTGAGGCTAAGCTAGCTGTTGATTACTCAGCAAACATTAGTGTCTGTATTAACAGTGATTACTTGATCCACTGTCACTGAACCCAACATCACACCAACGTCTACTCTAACTTCCCACCTCACTGCTTTTTTTTGCCGTTATCATTATCATTATTATTATTCTCATGATTATGTGTAAATGGAAAAAGAGAAAGAAAAAAGATGCTGCTGCTGAGTTTTTAAGCATAATTAGCATCTTGTTTTAGCCAGAAATAAAGTAAAATCGTCCCACTGAGGCTCTGCCTGTGCAGCAGAGGATGAGATGCTGAATAAATGTTTGGTCTCCTTTAAATGAAAGTGTAATGTGACCAACATTAAACTACATCCATGTAGACTATCTCTGTGTTGAGATCAGGACACACGGGTTCAGAATAGATTTGACAAATAGATTTCAATCACAGCTTCTTAAACTAAACTTCCAGCCTTGAGCAGGAAAAAAAACTTTTTTTCACCAGAACATTGAATTAGAATTAGACTTTTCTACGCTGCTTTTCACATTCGATACATCATCATTTGCATAAAAATGCCACGATTGAAACCCAGCTAGTACGTCTTTCTCACTCCATCCTCATCTATCCCTCCTCGCTTCCCCTCTCTCTCTCTCTCTGTACTGTATGAAGGCGGGATGATCGCTCCCTGTCACATCTGTTGGCACGTTGCCATCAAGCCTTGACAGGAAAATAACACTCTTCAGGGAAAATAATACACTCGTTCTGCCGTCGGCGCT
This sequence comes from Microctenopoma stevenorrisi, assembly GCA_032270685.1. Taxonomy (NCBI): domain Eukaryota; kingdom Metazoa; phylum Chordata; class Actinopteri; order Anabantiformes; family Anabantidae; genus Microctenopoma; species Microctenopoma stevenorrisi. Next base: position 7,494,701 of record JAUMTR010000012.1, read on the forward strand.
CCCAGACACATGCCTTGGCATGTGTGTGTGTGTGTGTGTGTGTCTAAAAGCCCTCGCCGCTGCTGTCAACCTGAGTACAAAGGATCACTTTATATGATTAGTATGCATCTCTGAAAAACATATTGAACAAAAAGCCCTGCCCCGAATGCTGCTCCATGCCAATTAATGGATTAAGAAATTATTTTGAGGCGAGGCTTGTTGTGAGACAGCTATGATACGTGGCTGGAGAGGCATTTCTGTTGTGCTTATTGCCAGCTTTAAAGGCCGAATGCATTCTGATCCTACAGCAGCAACGTATACAGCCAGATAGTGACACGGCCTGTAAGTCATCCCTCTGCTCCGTTTACAGCAATGGGAAATGAATTTGCTTCACATAAAGACACTCTCTGGAAGCTGCAACACTCCAGAGCATGCACACATAGATTCAAACCAGCAACCTCCACTGTGAAGCATGCCACACACACACCCCCATCATCATCACATTGCTGTTCAGAGGACAAAAGCCACTTTGACAAAGCAGTTAACCCACAACTGACAGAGCCGCGAACCCCCTTTAACCCTCTGCTCACCCAACTCTCAGCCTGTGTTAAGAGCTGCATTTATGGATTTTGGAAAAAGCTCAGAAGAGAGATTGAAATCGTCTTGGACCCGAGAATGACATCTGATTTCTTACTGAGCAGCACTCTGCTTCAGGTGTGTCTGTGAGAGATCTAACCGTGTCACTGTCTGAACATCAGAGGCTACTAATGTTAGGAGGCAGCAAACGGCTTGATATGTCTGCGTGTTGTTTTACTTCCTCTCAGTAACGACGTGATAATCAGGCTGGTGCGGCCTGCACTCTTGTGGCCTGAAGGGTGCGCAGCACGCGACGCGTGTCAGTAAGCAACAACAGTTAAACATCCAGGTACTATACACGTATATGTGTTTATATAAAAAAAGCCGACACAGACGGACAGATTCATAGAGTTAAATTCTTTTCATTATAAGGATTTTACTGCTCCTACACCACAGCCTGTTATACTGCACTAATTTCAACATGAATGCTTCTGGTTAAATGTGATATCACTGTAATTATCATGCCAGCTCTTTTACAGTACAATGTAGTATATTGTAATTAAGTTATTCTGTGGTACGGGAACTTGGGAGCACACTCTGCATTTCCATGTTTTTATATTGACTTTCTGCTTTCAGTACAAGTTGTACGGACCGAGCTCAGGAAGGGAAAAGAGTAAACCATCCTAAGATAGATCAGGTGATGGAGCGATGTTGGGTGAGAATGTGCCGTCTCTCGCACACTCACTCGTAGGGCTAAAAATACATTTGCTTGTGTAATTACACATGCATTATAAAGACTTTCTAATGGTGTAAGTGCATGACTTAATACGTGGCGCGTGTAGAGTTACATCACCCGGCTGATTGGTATTCTATCCATTATAGACCCAGAGGAGAGCTCAATTCTCAGTTTCCACCCAACAACATGGAAAATGGCAGTCCATTTTCCTCTGCTAATGCAAACAACACAGCTCCTCTAAAATCAATGTAATTGGCCGGACCATTTAGTCCGACTGAATATCTTGTGTAATGCTTGCAGCGATGTGGTGACAGCGGAGCGGTTCCTTCATAGTGGGGGGAAATGGGCGGAGCACTGACATGCAGATGGTTGGGAAATCTATATACAGAGACAGATTTGCATTCATGAGTCGGGCAGCTGAAAGGTAGCGGTCTTAAGGATGCACTCCACCAATTATTACCATTATCGTCGCTGCTCTGAGACATAAATCTCAGTTCACTCTGGGCTGTGCTGTAATTTCACGTGTAGAAACGCTGTTCGTCAACAGCTGCACCGTTCAGCACGCGTCATCAGTCTTATATCTGTGGTGTCAGAGACAGGCTGTGTAAATAAAACATTCAATGAGGATTTTGTCTGAATACAGAACTCAGTAAATCCGGGTATTTGACTGCCTTGGCGCCAGATCCACAACGGAACTGGCGATTCTCCAGTTTGATCAATAAGAGCTTAATAGGAGCTGCCAACTCCTAAATATCAGGCACATGACTTTTATTTTACTCATTTCAAAGTTTTTACTTTAAATAATAAATTATTTTTTAAAGAATATAAAAATGTCTTATTTTTTAATTTTCTTTTTATTTTACATCCTAATTCCTTTAACGAAACTACCCCTAAAAATGATATTGACGTTACTAATCATGCATTGATGAGGGCACAGTGACACTCGCAGGTTTCTGACCAGGCTTCACAGCTGCAGCTTTTAGAACAGCAGCCTTAACAAAACTCTCCTCTGCTGCTGTATGAAGCGACAGCCTCGTGTTACATACATTCATCTATACGATAAAACTAATTCTGGTTAGAAACACCTCTACAATCATCAAATCTACCGCGTCTCTCCACTGAACTAAACTGAGCTTCTTACTCTCAATAAATCGGGATGAGGAAAAGTGCCTATTTGTGTGCGTTTAAAATAAAACCTACTTGAATCCAGGAGAGTGGCTGAGCGGCTGTCGGCCCTCTCACCACGATCAGATTGTCAGCTCCCATGTTTACTGCGCGGAGAAGGAACGCAGAATGCCGGATATCCATCACATTAATGTGGTTTGATAGGCCCCTGGCACTTTGAGGCAATTCAGTCCACAGGACGGCCCTCGTTTCCCACTGGCCCGTGCCTTCGCTGCAGATGCTCCAGCTGCACGACACTTAAATTTGCAGCTTTACTTTCGAAAACAATTTCAGTGTAGTCGTCCTATTTTATTTAAATCTACAGTAAAGCTGTTGGTTTTCCTTCGTTACCACAGATCTTAGGCCGAAACATCAACTTGGGCATAAAAAGTTATTTTTAGAGGGTGATTTAAAAAAGAAACATGTCTGTAAATGCAAAATAATGAACCATCACTGGGATGATTTAACTTCCTCCCTCAGGGTTAGGGAGTTAGCTTACACCACAGACCAACTGTGTGCAGATTGTGGTAACAATTATATGTTTTTATATAGAATACTACTATCACTTGATGATTATGATATAAAATAATTTAAAAAACAAGTAGTTTACACCTGTAGACTAGAGAGAGTCCCATTTTTTAGGACACAATGAAAAATCAAAAATAAAAAGGTTATGCACCATTTTGTTTAATATGTAATGTGTTATGAATCCTCCACAATTTCTTTACCCTTACTGAGCAAATTCCATCTGCAGATAAAGGGACACGAGACATTTATCTGGAACTAGGACTAGGACTTATATTGACCTTAACGTGTCTGTGGGGAGTCGATAAATCATATCACATATGTTTATAAGATTATCAGTCATAATACTCGTGTGATTGAACATCACTAATGGAAACCATCACCTGTTAGTTTTTACCACATGCGAACATTTGGCTGATTTTAAATAAACTCAAAAACTAGTTTAGAGCTAATTCTGGAATGACTCCATGAAAACATGCAGCAGAATGAATGGTACATTACAAGGAACATCTCACCCCCCCTGACACATCCACATACAACAGATCCCAGCTCAGACTCTTCCTGATAATCTGCCATCTTACTTTTCTCCTCCCGTCCTTTCACCCAGTTAACCTCAGTCTCTGCAAGGAGTGAAAAACACCGTCTAACAATCGAGTCACATTCGAGATCTGAAGATAATGGTGCATCAACAAGTCGAGACTCTGAGCTCACATAATGGCAGTCTTTATTCCACTCAAGCTCGTTTGGCCATTATGGCACAGTTAGTCTAAATAACAGCTGGAGAAATGGCATAATGTGCACATAGCAGGAGGAAGTGATATTTCCTACCTGCCTATTCATATTTTAATCTCCCCCTCTCTGGAAGAAACACCCATACAGTCTGACCACAGCGTGCAGCCAGAATACCACATATGACTGATGTGTGACATAAAAAGATATCGTACCTCACAGCGTGGTCAAGCTCAGTGCTGCTCTATACTGTGGTGTCAGCATCTGTCCACTTATCAAAAACAATCCAAGTCAACTAATATTTCAGACAAACAAATGATATCTGCATTTTTCTTTCAGATATAAAATAAATAAATACATTTATATAAATCAGCAATCACATTTCCCTGCTGTGAGCAGATTCCGTACAGAGAAGAGGGTCAGGTAATCACTTTTACTGATATGACTATATGAAGCTTTGAGATGTCTGCACACAGTTTCAGTATGCGACCAGCTGTTTGCAGATGTTCTACATACTAGACTTTGTTCACAGGCAGAGGGCTACAGTAGTCAAGGCTTTTACAGCTTTAAGGCGGCTATCAGCTCCCTCTAGTGGAGAGTTTTTGCACTCTATTTGCTTTATATTGGTCGCTTTATTAGCACAAGCTTACATTGAAAGCTTTCCCTACATGAGCATCCAGCTGTGATGACACATTTGTCATTAGGCTGAAGATGAAGAAAATTCTATGACTGATGATTCTTCCTGCATCTTGATCATCTAACATTTGCCTGTTTTGACAAAATGTCAGGGCAAAATGTGAGCTCGACCTATAAACCACGAGGACTGTTGGACTGGAGGAGCTGACACGTTAAATTCAGTAAGAGTCCAAATTCAAATGAATCATACAATTGAGGCAGGATTAAATAAACTTGGACAGTATTTAGACTCTAAGCACCTGAAGTTTCCTACAGGGTATATTTCAGAAGCTGACCTGTCCATATAAACTGTCCAATGCAGTTTATTCCAAATGTATATGTCAGCCTTAAAAAAACGTTCTTCTGTCCAGATGCAAGTGAACTAAAGCCAGGCTGGAGGGAAACTACAGAGCATAGTTTGTTAGACGGTGCTGCCATCTAGTGGTTCATTAAATATGTTATTATGCATTTATTCACGTCACAGGAAGCATTCAGCATTAATCCTGTTGGTTGTATTCTCACAACCAAGCAGATATTAATATGTCAGAAAGCACGGGGTGATAGCATGGCTCGGCAGGAAACAGTTCTCCCACACAAACACAAAATATGACTGCAGACTGAAGCTGCTGCACCACAGGCCTGGACGACCAGAAGAAGTACTCACGACGTTTGTTTCTACTTTCTCCTCTTTCTTAAATAACTCACTCCCAGAAGGAGCTGGCAGGTCATTCAGAGGTTACAGGTCTTCAACCATGTGGAAGATCGAGTTATTATTCTCTTAAACTGAGCTAGAATAAGAAAAGGACTAGTGACAAAGAGATCCAGCAATTCTAATAAGTGGACGTTTGTGGAATCTGATGACAATCCTTCCATTAAATGGCATCACAGTTGCTCATGTCAAACATGTTTAATTTACTTTGAAACATCAAACCAACTGTTCCACAGCATTTCTTTCCCGCGGCGCTTCTTCGTGGAAAACGACACACGGATAACTTCATTCTAACAACGACACAGCAAGTGACAAAGTATGTGCGTCCACTATAACAGACTCTCACTCCCTTTAGTTCCTCTCCTTTTTCAAGCGTCCAAATACAGCTGCCCCGACATGAACTAGTTTGCTGGTAATGAACTAACAGATCTGTCCCACGCTGCTTCGAAAATCAACATTAGCGTCTGCTGAGCACAACCCTGTCGTGGATAAATTATGTGTGTTACTGCAACAAGCGTCTTCTCAGCATCACAAGAGCACATGTTCACCTTTAATATTACACTGCAGCTTTAATTGCATCTTAGCAAGCAAGAACGCGCTGGTTAAAACAAGTAAATAATAACCGGGAGCCACTTTTACAGCATTTCGAAACCGTCTAAAAGTCTTTTAAAGGTCTTTAAATCTCCCACATGCAGGACTGTGGTCTGAGTGCTGCATTTTATGAACCCACCATCCACCTTCACATGAACGATGCAGTACAAACAGGTACTAACCTACATTGTGGACCGGGAACGGTATCAGTGAACACACTCCCACGCATGTAGCAGCATGTCAGCATCACTTCCAGGAGACGGGGTCGGGTCAGGCATCATCTACCAGTGCTGAGATAAATGTAACCTCCACAGTAAGTGGTTGCAGTGGAGACGTTCAGTGTCTCGTGATGGGCTAATTCTGACCGTACAGCTGCTACTTTCACATGTGAATGGTCAAAACTGAAGTGCATCATGTTTCCACTTACATAAAGTTGGATCAATCCACATCCATCAACTATGTCTGTTTTCACTCTGTCCAGTTCCATTTAAAGTTCAAACTGCGGGTGCAAAGTGTGAGACACAAACATTTGTGTCCTCGACTCTGATGAAAGCTGTGTCTTCACATGTAAAGTAGATTTCTAGCCCCACATGACTCAGACAGTCTAGTCCATTACATGCAGGAGCATCCGTGGCTCTCCACATACTGATGGATCGTCCCAGCAAACTTAAAACAAACTGCGTCACTTATCATCCATTTGCATAAAATCCTTCAAGACACGGTGTTGAACCAAAAAAAACCAAAGTCTCCATCATGTCACATAATCCATAATCCTCCGTATGCTGCACTCTGAGAGAAAAGTAATCCATTCGCACCTGTTGGCCATGCAGACAACCCCATTCAAGTTTGACTTCTCCTAAAAAAAAAGAAGGCAGGAGGTGTGACAGGGATTGTGTGCGTGTTGGTACCAACTGAGAAGAAGAGGTTGATGGAGGGAGCAGAGAAAGAGAGGTGGAGGACAGACAGGTTGAAAAGTCGAGCATCCTGCCGTCTCTCAGTCAGGAGGATGAATGGAAAGCCTGCCTCTCAGCCTCCTTTTATATATCCTCTTCCCCTGCTGCCTCGCTTTGGCTTTTACCCTGACTTCAGTGTGTGTGTGTGTGTGTGTGTGTGTGTGTGTGTGTGTGTGCGTGTGTGTGTGCAGAGAGAGACCTCTTTCAGAGCAGCAGGAATATATTATAACCCAAACAAAGGGAGCTGACTTATTGTTTATGAATTACCAGCCTTCCAAAGCCAACAAAGGACCCTATTTTCATAGAAAACTCCATTTTCATTTCAGCTCCATTTGATTACCAGACCAAAGAAAATAAAAAGGCCTCTCCGGTCGCAACGTCCCAAAGGGATTCATTCCTGCTTCTCCCGCTCATTCAGTGCCGCTGAAAAGGTTTCTTTATTGCTTTCTTTTCAGGACTGACGTCAAATGGGCTTTTAGGAGTAAACCAATGACAAAAAATTATTGCTTGGCTATTTTGTACAATAACAGGACTGAGGGATGAGAGGGGTCCTGTGTTTTCTTTGGCATCTTTCTCTCCCTTTCTTTTGCTCCTTTCTGTTACTGGAGAAGAAAATTGCAGAGGCTGGAAATGAACAGCGCGGCTTTGAAGAGAAAGATGGAGACACAATACAACAATACAAGTCAAATCTCCAGCATCACTGGCGGTTGGACACAGTTAGGAGACAGCAAGGTACTGGCTCCAGGGGACTTTAACGTGCACAAGAGTCGTGTATGTGCAGCTGTACATTGCACACAACAGACACCTGTTGAACTAAAGCCAGCACCTTCAGGTGTAAGCAGCTTCACCTTCAGGTGTAAGCAGCTCTGCTCCCGTCACTCCACAGAGGACTCGGTACAGACTGACTGAGCAGCTCCAACTACCCCGTCCGCATTCTGTGACAGTAACGTCTTCTAACGAAGAACGATTTCAATATTCAGGTAACAACATCCAGGCGCTGATACTTTCAGAGAAGGGCTTAAGGGGACTTTGCTGAATTGGTTAAATATGTTACACTGTCTCAAAAATCAATAGAATTTATCACACAATAATACAGCACATGGAACAAAAGGATGGACGCACAGATGTTTATTAGATTAGCTCACCTGTTTAACGCAGTGAATAGCGCCAGCACACAGGGACTTTAGAAGACAGTCTTTCATCTTTTGCTGTGCCTCCTTTTTTGTCCTGCTGGATGGATATCTGGCTTGAGACAAAAGGTGCACCAATCAATTATTTCTCTTGCAGGGCCCGGTGCTGTTGTGAAAAGCGTTGACATTTGAGCTTTCCAGACGGCATCTGCAAATTTATATGCCTTCTATTGTGTGAGGCAGCCAGACCTGTATCAAAGGCTGTAAAAGGCCTTGTCAATTTATTAAGGACAACTCCACAAAGACTCCTTTCTCCTCTGTTGTTATGGGAATAATGCTCCTCACTCGTGTCCTGTCAAAACGCAATTGGGCCACGAGATATTATTGATCACAGCCATAGCAGACGTTTACCGTGGTAATCATCAAACGTTTGAACTGTGAGATATCACCAGTGTGTGGGACCACATGCAGCAACAACAACATCTTTGCAGAAAACAGCAGCAAACAAAAGCATCATGTCCAAGAGGGGCAATCAGCAGACATAATGTTCCTGCTGGAACTGGTTTCTATATACACCGTGTTCAAGGTTAACTATTATTATTTAGCTGCATGATGAGATTACAGGAGAAAAGCCTGTGGAGTACGTATAAACATACAAATGACACATTAAAATCCTAAACGATCACATCTTTCAGGAGTGTGAAATCCTGAACATCCTGGCTGTCGAACGGCTTCTACCCACAGGCCATTAGGCCCCTGAACAATAAAACACAGATCTAGTCCTGGACTCTGACTCTGCTCAGTGCAATTTATTTCCACTTATTTATTTAGGTATCTAGTTTATCACTCCTTACACCCTGCTCTCCATTCATTGGTTACTGTTATTTGTCTACTTTTTTAATGCTTTGTTTCTGCAGTGATGGGAGTTTTGTAGCCAAAAGAATTCCATGACACAGTGTAACAGCTGTTTCTACTACGTCTATGACAATAAAGCTTCTGCATCTGATTCTGATCTTTCATTACGCTGACATCGTCCACACTTCTTGTTCCTGGACAGACGACGTCGTAACGAGTCCTACCTCCAGTGTTTGGGCTTTGTAGCCTGAACTGAAGCTGTAGCTCTCAGCGCTGCAATTCTGAGTCATTAAAGCTGCTCTCAGTAATTTGTCATCCTTTCAAAATCACTTTTTTTGTTTTTCTGATGTTACCATCATAGAGACAAGAAGCTGGGTGACATATGGCATGATGATGATGATGAATGTCCTGCCACCAAGAACCTCTGATAATCAATTTCCATGAATAAATAAAGGGCCAGTTGCCCTCATCCTAGAAATGATAACTTCAACTTAAACACGTATGACTAATAAGTGAATGCATCTTATGTTTTGGTGCTAGCTTGGCAAAGTCAGTCTAAAATATGAATATCAAGTTTATCTAAGTCATTCTTACTAACAAAGTAAATGCTGATGTACAACAAAACATAACCCTCAGAGAACACGTACCACACCTGCTTATACCTTCATACAGGACAGTAATAAATCATAAAAGGTTGTTAGTCTAGACTCTAGACACAGACAGGTATACTGATAATGCGAAGCTAGAGGACGTTTACGGTAAAAACGGTGAATTTGACTCACATTTAGCCCACTCTTTCTCTCCTGGCGACCAAACGGCCATCCTGTGTCCTGTCCCAGGGCACTTCTTTGGGGTTTGACAGTCACGCTGTGTGTTTGCTGTCCTCTCCGTCAGTCAAAAGCCCGTTAGCTCGGAGCTACATGTTAGCTAGCAGCGTCTCATTAGCACCACTGGAAAAACAAAACCGACGTTTAGCTTGTGTAGCTGCCGTTAACTGCCGTTTGTTTGGTTTATATTACTGTACATTTCTATTATTCATTATTATGTACAGAAAATACCGGACTTCAAATGTCTCCTCAGAGTTACTTTTTCCAACGACGTATGCGCGCTGAGTCTCACAGAAAGTTTTACATTTTTCTGTTTGATCATTTCTAATTAAGCCGGAGCAACTTTCACCTGCCGCCAGTGAGGGTGTAATACCTCTGTTTGACCACAGAGGCCGGGTAACATGAGCGAGCCGTTACCAACCGGAGAGGCGCTGTTTCACACATCACGGAGCCCATCCATGTGTATTATACCAACTCCAAAGTCATGTTAGGTCAGGAGTTCTTTTTCTGTATTATTTCTGTAATATGGTTATTCTGGGGAACCATTTTTTTCTCATTTATATCAAAAAGTATTGAGATACCAATACAATAAACACTTAAAGTACATTTCTGGATATTTTGTTGACTCTATTTACATAAAGGGGATCTTCCCATCTTTTACTGAGGTCCAGCACTGTCACCCTGCCAGGATCTGTTGCCAGTCCTTTGCCCCCAGAGCCTTGTAATGGGTTAAGCATCAGACTTGGATGCAAAGAGTCACAGGTTCAAACCCCCATCTGTCCCTGAGCCAGACACCCAGCGCCAGCTCCTTGTAAGTCGCTTTGGATAAAAGCGTCTGCCAAGCAAAGTAAATTCTCTAGATCCGCCACTGTAACAGATAAATAAATAAATTAGCATATATTAAAACAGACAACTCATAGTGAAATAATAGGATACTGATAGTAGAACATGGTAAATGCATCATTTTTAATCCAGACACCAGGTGCAGATATGATGATTCATATGTAATATAGATAGATATAAAAACAGGGAACACAGTTGGAGTTCGATTTAACATTTTATTCACAGAAACATGGATGAAATAAATAAGAGGGGGGGTAATTCTTCTCATAGTAACTACTGTAATCATGTTGATCACTGTAACATTTACACCAGTCACTTTCAGTTAAATACATAAGTTAGAGTCGATTGACATAGTGTATCACACAGCTTACTTCAGTGTGGCTCTAGTTTCACATTTAAACGACTACACGACTTGTTTATCTCTCCATGGCACGTCTACTGCTGCACAGAAATATGCTACTTCACAGGTCAAGTAGAAAATGAGTGTTACAGATCAAAACCTCTTAAGCTCTTAAAGGTATAAACATAGATATAAAAATAAGAAATCACTCTACGGTAAGTTGCATAGTGACACAGTAACAATCAGAAAAAACGTGAACATTTCCCAGTGTTGTATTGCTTGAACTTTAAAACTGAAGTGCATCAAGTTGACTCAATGTTCAGCTGCTGGAAACATAAAGTGTATTATTATTTAGCATCTTATATTAGGTAAAAAATAAATGAACTACTGTGTGTGACGACGCTCGGTGGCTCAGAGTCAAAGAGCAGTTGGTGTTAAGCACAAAGTATCTGACTGTGAAGTCCGTGAAGCTGCTGCGTAGTGTTTCCGGCTCAGGCTGAGGCTCGTCTAGCTCAAACGTTTGGTCTGCAGCTGGGAATGTTCTTTTTATTGGGTTAACTATTACAGACGTTTAATCTGAAGCTGAAGCTTAATTCCTGAGAAATTCTCCAGCTTCACTTTGAAATAAGATTTTCCAGAAACTACACATTTCATACATGTCCTGTTTTTGATTGACAGATTTTTTAACCAGCTTCAATTTAATTCATTTAATCAGATGAGTCAGTTCATCTTCAGTTTCTAAGCATGTATAAAGACGTGGCGTGATTGTCAAAGTAGAGCTACGGAATCCTGTAGGTTTTCCTTATGTGGTTAAAACGTTGTCAAATACAACATGAATACAAAGCTCTAATAATCAAAGTACTTATAGCAAGTAATAGTCAAAAAAAAGCCGAGCAGCAGCAGGTGGTTGCACAAAGTAATACAGTTGTTGAGCAAAATGCTTTTTTTTAGCTACAATAATTACATGCCATCCTGTAAAAAGCCATGAGGTCACTTCTAAGCGCTGGTAAATTTAGCTTTGATTTAGTCTCTATTTTAAAAAACAAATTACCTTTATACACGGCTGGCGTTAAGCATAAATTACAATGATCATTTGATTCTAATACGATAAATAGAATTAGGACTGTGAGATGTACATACTGCTCTGCCCGTCTCATTGACATGCAGCATGTGAAACCAAGTAGAGTGGTTCCTGTTGATGCACGGTGACAGGTAATCAAATACTGTCCTGGCAGGAGTGAAATGTTGAATTCAGGCATAAAATCACCAGGAAATGACAAGTGATTCTTCTGCCATTGCAGAACACGTCAAGTTATTTGGCTTCACAGCTTTAAGGTCAGTTGGAATAGGGATAGCTGACGCCTGGCAGGAATTTCTCTTGGTCCAGAGTTTGTCACATGTGTCACTGTGAAGGTCGAAGGAAGTGGACATGGTGCGGAATTGTTGGCAGCTTCTGTCCACACAGGCTAGTTTATTTGGTCAGAATGTAGTCTCATCCACGATAATCTCAGAGGTTAGTCTCATCCCAGGTTGGGTCGTTCATGTTCTTCAGAACTCTCCTGATGATCCTCTCCAGCTCCTTCCTCGCTCGCTGCTCCTCCTCCAATGTCCTCTTCATTCTCTTGTTGTCCTGGTGAATCGGGGAAAAGTAAGAGGAAAAACAGACAGAGGCTGACCTAACCTAACCACATGAGGTGAAACCACACACAAATCCAGATGTAACCTTCTGACATAGTAGTAAAGAACCACAGACTGACCTGTTTGAGTTCCTGGACCTCGTCTTTCAGACTGTACACGGTGTCGACCAGACTCCTGCAGGAACAGAACAACACACACAACAGCTCAGGCCTCACTCCTGACACCTGACGTGCATCTGAAAGTCTCTGCTCGCTCACCTCTCCTCCATTACGGTTTGTCCGTTGCTCCTGGTTTCCTCCACTATGATCTTCTCCTCCTCTGGGAACAGCATGTGAACATCCTTCCTGCTGGAGCCTGATCAAACAAAGACAATCATTTAGGTCATTATTCCCACAGAATATCTACACATGTAAACTAACTACCACATTCCAAGCACTAAACAGAGAGTTTGAGGAGCATCCCTATTACGTTTCACACAAACATCCACTAACTATGGAAAAGACAGACACAACACAACACACAGACAAACACAGCGGGTGAAACGTTTGGACTGATGCACATTCTGAACGAGCTGTTTCACCAGCGCGTCCTGCCTGAGAAACGGATATCTTACGAGAAAACGAAGCAGTCCTGTAACTATGGGAAGTCCAAATACTGTCATAATCCGAGTCCTCTGATTGGTCAGAACAAGGCGGGTTGACGGGGAAACCGGCTACGGTGAGGTTGGTGTCAGCGAGCACATGGTTGTGCATGAGGTCTGTCCCTTGCCATGCTGTGCCATAATGTAACAGCACGTGGTAGACAGGGGTTTGGAATAAACCAAATTGGATGTTGGGGGGATGGAATTTTTTATAAAAGAAAACATAAACAGGAGATATGAATAAAATGTAACCAGAAAAAAAAAGGATTACAGTTTGTATGGAATAAAATAAAAATAAAAGGTAAATAACATTCAGGGAAAAAAGGGGGAACACAAAGATTAGTTAATGAAAAGGTTCAGATTAGAGGAGGAGGGAAACAGAGAAGACAAGAGAGGACAGAAAGGGGGAGAAAAAACACCGTTAGAGCTGAAAGCAGAGAGCAAAGGGTGGTTAGCATACAGACAGCGAGCGACGTGTGAGCAGCGCGTGTCTACAGACTTACTACAGGACACTCATATGCTGTGTGCGTGCGTGTGTACTCACTGGAGTTGAGAGTCTGACGTGTCTTAGCGCTGGTACAGTAAGCCTCTATCACTTTCAGTATCTGAGCGTCCTCCTCTAAAGCTGCTGTACCTGAGGACGGCGAGGACGTGGGGACAGATCAGCACGATTACCTTTGGTACCTGTATAAAAAAATCTAACGCTGAGTCGTTCTTACTCTTCCTGACAGTGAAATCTTCTTCTGAAGGTTTCCTCTCCGGCTTTCTCTTAGGGAGCAGCTTCTTCATGTTCTTTGGACTCCTGCTCATATCCTACACAGACACACAAACATTCCTTTTTAGCTGTTAGCTGAGACGACGTGAGTAGACAGGAAACATCCTCAGGGCTTTGAGCTCTGAGCAGCACATTAAAATACCATAATGTATCTCGACTTATTTCAGCGTGTCATTGAACAGGACCTCCTTGAAGCAGAGAGCAGCAGAGGGCCGCAGCGGAGGCGCGGGACGAAGGCAATTTAGGCTCCAGGGTTTAGGGGTAGTTGGTGGCTCCAGCGGTCCCCACCCTGGGTTGCCATTGTTTGCTGACCCACATGAGGACAGATGGGGAAGAGTGTGATAAGTGTGTCCACTGCTCCCTCCTCGTGACTCTGAGTGTCTGGAGGGAGTGACGGGGTGAGAGGGCAGCTGGGAGGATAAGAGGAGACGTTAAGCACAGGATCTGGGTGGAGTAGAGGCAGAACTGATGGAGTGGACGCTTACTGTGTGACAGACGGACTGATGCTTGTGTGGGTGCGAGGATGGAGCGTGTGTGTGTTTGGTGAGAAGGTCCAGCCAGTCCTGTAGATCCTGCTGACTGTTACATGCCACCTGCATCCGCTCACACTGGCCCCCTGCACAGCGTCAGACGGACAAACACCCAGTTACATCGCCACGACGACGTAAAAACAGCAGCTTCTGGCTCAAACCACAAATCAACGAGAAGGGACTGACCAGATATTTCAAAAGCGTTCTTTAGATTCTCTCCATCTTCTATCCTAGAGATGAGCATCCCTGATAGTGGCACTCTTCCCTGCAGAGACACACACATAACAACAAAGGGTAGGATACAGTTCAGCAGTTTAGACTTTCAGCTCATGTGAAATGTACCTGATAGATGAATCCACTCATTCTCTGGCTGGCAGACAGCATGAGCAGGGTGTGAGGGAAGAGGACAAGGTAGCGTTCGTTTGACTCCTGAAAGACAACGTCGCTGGAATAAATGTCATCACAAACATCACAACTGGTTTCACTGGCAGGTCAGTCAGTCTCTGGCTGATCTGCATGTTGTGGTGCGCACCTGGCAGTTCTGTGTGTGGACTGTGGCCTGGGACATGTGGAGAACGGGGCCGAGGGTTTTGATGTCATCCCCCTCCCAGTTTCGGATTGGCTCTGTTAGAATCTGCAACTCTAGGTCCTTCTTCTTCCTCACCTCCTGGCACTGACCCTGAACACATGTAATGTAGGTCCAGTGCTGCAAATAAGAGTCATACGCAAACATGTGTACGAATGTGTGTGTGTGTGTGTGTCTTACCGCCAGGTTTTTGAAGGCCACCATAGAAGAATGTAGGTCAGCTCTGTCGTGGTGTTGGTCCTAAAAAGACGATGTAAATACTAAATGTGGAGACCCAGGGAAAGCCTCCTATCTCTACCCCATCAGAACCTTCACCCTGTGGATAAATATCTAACCTCCATGTGTCTCTCCAGCTCTTTCAGCAGTGTTGGGTATCTCTCCAGCCTGGTGAAGGGTTTACTTAGATTGGTGGTCAGAGTCAGGATCCCAGGCGTGGACGCCCCCTTTGACTCCATGTACTCCCCCAGCTCCTCGCTGTGAAGCACAAAAGACATTCACACATTTTCAAACAGACACACGTTTTTATCTTCCCTCCAGTGCAGAAGGCTTTATTTGGTAATATACGTGTACCTGTGCTGTGTGAGTACATTGACGGCAGACGGGTGGTTGGAGCAGTAGGCCACATAGATGATCCTCATCTGGGGTATCAGGCTCAGGAAGAACCCCCCAATCCTCTGCTGGCTCTCTGGCAGTCTACACACCCACAAATCAGCGTCAGACTGTTGATATCCAAGTAAACACGAAGATTTAAGCCACATCAGACACCTGCTGTCTCGTGTGACAAACACAGTGTTACCTCCATCTACCAGTAGGTGTCTCTGCTGCTAGAATAATCCCTACATGAAGCTCAGAGTTACAGCGGCAGCGACGTGTTGTACATTTAACAGTGTTAGACTGTAACAGATATTCATATGATATCACAGCTTTGTTACAGTATTAACAGCATCATCATCTGCAGAGACAATTCCAGGTGACTGACTTTGTGTGTTCTTCCAAGGATTGAACCAACATCTGCTGGAACGTCGAGATCTCCTCTAGATTTCCCTGAATGTGGCTGATGTCAACACTGCTGAGTCTAAAAACAGAAGAGTGGAGAAGAGAAGATACATGGAAACCAACATATACAATGTAGAGGTAGTAATTAATGAACACATTTTGTACTGTATGTATGAGTGCAATGTAGGACGACGCACAATACAGGAGCTTTATGTGACCTTTAGAATAAAAGAATAGTGTAAACTAACTGCACCTGTCTGTGGGGTGAAGAGATCGCAGGTATGATCCCAGAAGACTCTGTAGCTCCCTGGAATATTCACTCTCTGTTTCAAGGATGTTCTGTAAGACCTGAGAGAGACATGACCCACAAACACGCATCTCCATATGGTAATGTACTGAACAGGTGAAACAGACATAAGTGAGTAAAGAGTCCCAATAGTTTCCTGTGTTTTAATAGAGGGGGAAGTAATGTTGTTCACAACAAAAAACAAAAGCAGATTAGGACATGAAATATTGTGCAAGTTTCCACTGCAGCTTCTAAAAGATACGTTAAAACATAAAGATATGTGATATGATATTTATTATAGGTGAATGATCTCTTCTACCAGAGCTGGTATGAAAAGAGTTGCCAGTGTTACATGGATAGTTCAACACTTCAACACTATCAACAATCTCCTGATCAAGTCATTTATTTCTATATTCGCTTGACACACTCACAACACAAACATTCTGGCAACTCAGACGTAACAAGCAGCTTGGGTTTTTAGTGAAAAGCTAATGGACAGGAGCGATATCAAACCCTGTGGGAGCCGTAACACACACTCCACAAGCTAATTGTGTCATCTCTTCACGTCAGAACCCTCACAGGAACAAGGTTTTAACAAATTAATCGTACAGTTTAAACAAGCAGCACTCAAAAAACGACCTGTAACTGAAGCAACTCCAGTGATGTATCTGAATAAAAGCTCACGTACAGCTTATTCACTTCCTGTGAAACACAGAAGTCAGGATGTCAGGGCAGGCAGTGCCAAAACAGAAGAAACAAAAAACAAAAGCATCATTTTTAACACACACCGAGCCTTCTTCTGCCCACTGCTAATGCAGGATGTTTTAGATGGACAAAAACCTTCTTATTCATAACTTCTCCTCTGGGTTGCACTCCTGTCTGGGAACAGCTTTGACTCCAGGCAGTGTGTGAGAGAGACTCAGGTAGCTGCTTCCACAGACAGACCGTCCACAGAAACTGTGGCAGCTTACTGCATTATTAAAACCCACACAAACACACACCGGAGACAACCCTGAGGCAAAGCTGTCCTAGAAACCACTGGAATGGAAGAACTAACCTACATTACAGCTGCTGAACTCACACGCGCATACAGGGATGCCACACAGGCGCCACAAATCATCACATGCTCAAATACACAGAGACACAACTACGCAAACACTAATTGGACATGTAGATGAAAAATAATTGATCCTAACAGCCTACAAATCCAGACACACGTGTGACGAACATCCATTAAGTGGGTTCACTCCAGCAGTTTAACTTAAAGCTGCCTGAGGGGAGTTTAGAGAAATGACGTCACAGAAGCGTTTCTGCTACGAAATGCAAATTGTTCTAACTGAAGAATATCAACATATCTAGAAACAGTCGTGTCTCTCTATACTAATGAGGACACTTAGGGACATAATGCCACTCAAGCGACTCACCACATTGTAGTAGGTTTTACTGATGATGATGGTGTCGAAACCTTTTGGAGGACTTTTCAGTGTCCCGGACTTTGGCTTGTCTGATGTCTTATCTACAGAGAAAGAAAGAGGGAGAGGTGTAATGTGTGTTGGTAGAAAATGAAGACAAAGACATCCCATGGTCATTCTAAAATCAGCAACAGTCAGTGCCACTGTAACATGTCTTCCTACAGAAGTTTGAAGTGCAGTCAGTGTTCTGGTCGTCACATGATGTAGGACAACCAGTGACTCCACAGCCACATGATTTCAGTGTCCTAGTTAATGTCATCTCAGCAATGTATGGCCAGTAACAGACATGTGCATGACATCTGCACACATCTCACGTGTCGTCTATATCTTTACATGTTTGACTTATTTGCACACGTTTATTCCATCAAACACCTCTCACTGGCAATATGTCTCTACTGCAGTTCCTCGGCGTGTTGTTTTCAGGGCCCTTGTTTTCTGCTGTAATCTTTAAGTCAGGAAGTTCCTTTCTATACAGCAGCGCTGGAACTTCCGGTCTTTGTGCGCTTGTGGAGCTTCCTTCCTTTATCCCTGCTTCCCCTCCTCAGACGAATGCATCTAAGGTAGTACTGTCAAACCAAGTACACGGCTACAGCAGCAGTTATTAGCCCAAGTGTTGATCTTACTCTGAACTGTTTATGTGTAAATCCCTAGTTTGCATACTTGACTGTTTCATACGCTATGAGAGGAATTTGGATCTAAAGTAATAATCGTGTGTCATTACAAGACCTGCAGAACATGTGTGTCACCAGTTTTTACTGGAGGTTTGGGTCTACCATCGTTGTACCAGTGTAAACCTCACCACAATAAGTGCATGCTTAGCTCGACTTAAATAAAAATTATCTTCTGGTACTGGTGGAAACACATATTTTATACAAAAATTTATTTAGATGAACATAATAACACAAACTTAAAACTGTGACCACAACAATGATAACAAACCCTTGCCCTCAAATAGAAAATGTAATTAATTAATTAAAGGAAGTAAGTGATGCACAGCATCTGGATCAAAACAAGCTGCACCCACCACCTCCTTTCAGCTCCCGTACATAGTTGCTGGGGAACCACCCAGTCTTGCCATTGAACGAGCCTTCCCACCAGCCCCCATCCTCCTGTCTGATCACACTGATGATGTCACCCTTGGAAAAAGACAATTCGTCCTCATTGGTCTGCTGGAAGGGAAAGCGAGCCTTGACCAGCAGCTGGCCACACCCACTGCCCTCTGACATGTCCTGGGAAAAAGCAGGGCATGAAAAACTGAAGCTGTGCACAATGAAAACAGATCAGTACAGTAACGAGGAGAGAGGAGCAAGCTCCGTACAGGAGCTGGACTGCTTTCAGCCAGTATTTGTTTACTGTTCTTTATTAGTGAGTCATGTTATTGCCGTTGCCATGGTTACTCACCAAGCTGCGGGACTGGGGCTGTACTAATTTAGGGGAGCGACTGTGAGTATTCAGACAGTCGAAGGACTTGATCCTCAGCGTTGAGGAGTGGGGCACACACACGCTGTCTCCAGAGACACCTACGACTGCACATATATAATGGTTCAATTAAATTGCAATAGAATTCAATTAGAAATTACATTAGAAATGCAGCTCAGTAACTTCACGATACACACTATACACAAATCCCACCACAATTTGGAAATACGAATAAAAAACTAAATCCAAAAGGTTGGGATTGGAAATGCAAAATAAACAGACCCCGTAACCTTACCTTCAGTAGCTTTGTTAAGGGAAACTAGGGAACTCAGGACCCTGGGGAAGTTCAGTCCCTGCAGGAGGTCACTGACTTCAAAAGGCTACAGAGACAATAAGAGAAAAATATAAAGTACATTTCTCAACTTTAATCAAACATCTAGGACTTTAAGGAGAAGAGAGACAAACATGAACACATCTGTAACTTTATAGGTTGTCTTCCAGGAATTTCCTGCAGGTATCTCACACAGATGGGGGTAAATAGAAAGGACCATAATAAGCTGACCAACTAAAGCCTAGTTATTTAAATACATAATTTGATTACACGCCGTACATGTATGATTTATTAGTGCTCAGAATAAGTTGACACGTTAGCCTAAAAACAAAGAAACATAGAGTTTAGTGGGGGTTTACATCCCTGCTCCCACTGCAGTCTGTGGAAGGATTACCCAAAGTCTGAGCTCGCCTTTGTAATCTCCCCATCTCTCTCAGAAACACACACACACTTACAGCCATAATCAAAATAGCCCTGGAGCCCCTAATCTTGTGTATACCACACACAGTGACTGAATTCTACATTCCCAAGGCGTAAAGGTCAAAACTATTCTAAAAGGGTAAATTTGCAGTAATACTACATCTTATAAAACAAAACGAAATATGATAATTCTCATTTACTTTGTATGCGAAGTCCTGTTACATTTAGAAATGGCACAGTGACATCATTCTGTAACGCAACCTTGCAACTATCCATATGTTCTGATTTATGACCACTGGCTGATTAATAGTCAAAGCAATACAGGCCCAACAGTTAATACACACTTTCACCTTTTCCACTGGAACAGTAAAGAATCAGTCTTTCTATCCATCCCTGCAGAAGCATGTTCCACTGTTCAGTTGCATAAGCACACGTTTTAGGTAATCCAGGCTTGTGGACAGAATAATAAATCAAGTGAGTAGCTGGATACATAAATCAGACACTAACATCCACATGTAGAATTGCAGCCACAAAGAAAGGCACAAACAGAAATCTCTTATATCTCACAAATAGGATTTTGTGTGATTAAATTTGTTATTATCAAACAGAGGATATATGAACTATCTCTGTCCTCTATCTCCTAATTAAAAGGTATTTATCATGAACAATTTATGCTTCAAAAATCTCTGCCTCAAAAGTACATCATTTAAATCTGTATTCATATTATTTTCATTAAATTAATGTTTTCTTAAAGATATAAGAAATTAAATACCCTCCCAGCATGCAAGGAGATAAGACACATTCATAACCATATTACATGTAGTTATAGTCATATTCCATAGTGAAAATACTGACATGCAGCTTTTGCAGCATATGAAAACATGCATCAAACAAATGCCTCAAACAACAAAAGCAAGTGTTTGAACTGAAATTTTGTATCTGCTTGATTGTTCTACTCATTGTGTCAGCACTCATCCACATTGATACTAACTCTTACCGTCTATTGGACAGCCAGTGTGGCTCGTGCGCCGACTGTCTGGAAGAATTACTACGCTGATGTCATTCTGGCTGCTCGTAATGGAGGCCTTAGCTTCCAGCAGGATGGCTGACATGTCTCTAATCAGCCTGATTGGGAAATCCACTGGCTGCCTGGTGTGCTGCATAATAATTTTTCCCCTCCATTTTATCTTTTCATTATCTTTTCATTTCTCCTTGGTTGTGGAGGAGAAATAACCTCCTCCTGTCAAAACAATTTGCCATGTACACAGCAAAACCTACTTATGGGCCTGCAGGACTTCTGAGTTGCCTGAGCTACTCTTTTCCACTGTGATGCGTCCATGGCTTTTTCCATGGCTAAGATCAATAACATGTGCATCTTTGTGTGTGTGTGCATCTCAGTATGAGTGCACTTTCATTTTGTACACATCTGCTGCAGGGCATGATATAGCCTGGTTTGACTCACTGTTGTGCAAACAAACCCACATGCACACACCTAACATGTGCTTCCAAGCTATGACAACGATACTTTCACAGTAGGGAAGGCATCACTCAGATCCCAGCTGCTCCATCACCAGTAACAACAACATACATGTGTATCTCTATCACTATTATAATCATTACAAACTGAGTGAAAGCTATGGTCTGAACTACTTACAGTACAAACAAGCACAGAATCATCTATATCACATCTCTCATTTCACAAGGAGCAACGACAGATTGGTCTGCAATTAAAAATAAAAAAACAGAACCTACCCAATATGTTGATCTACTCCAGAGACTCAATACTACTGTCAAGTCAGAAATGAAGACAGCTTGTCTATGCTTATCTCTGCCTCCTGTTTCCATAACTACAAATGAACCTTAACACATCCCTATGCCGCAGTAATGACTGCTTAACTCTGCAGGTTTTGGAAACAGCAACTAAATAATGCAGACTTATTTATTCTCATGCTGTTCTTCTGTAAATGTAAGCTATTAGTGATACACTTTAATATTGTAAATACCACAGTGAGGTATATTAAGGCAAGGGCTTCACTAATAGCTTTATTAATTGCCAATAAATCACATCCAGATTATAAGATTTTGGTGGTCAAGTTGTGAAAAACCATTTAACAATTACATGGTCCAATATATTTAACAACTTAGCCTGCTAGCATTTACATCTGCACATGTAATTAACTGTAATTGATAAGCACAATAATTATCATTTAAATGTAAGAATAGGCACCATAACACTTAAAACTGCAATATAGCAAAACAGTAAAGAAAACACAACCTGGCAACATGAAATTGTTCTTATTGATTTATAGATGATGTATATATAACTTATTAATCTGATTTAGAAACCATTAGCAAAACTACTAGCTAAAATGTAAAAGAATGTAGCACCAGAAAAACTGTACGTTTGCATTGTGAGTCTTTTTAAGCCACTTTGGTCGTAATCTTGTAATGTGCTCTGATACATGTTTTAAAGAAGCACATTGAAGTGAACTAACCAACTAAACAGACACAGGTTTGTTGTATTTCACCGACTAATCGACACACGCACTAAAATAGGTTTTCCCGCCACGGCTATTTTTACACGTAAACAACACCTTTTCAGATCGTGACCACACCAACAGCGACTGTCTCGCGCCGTTGCCCGGAGTAACGTCGATCTGAACACCACCAACAGGCTGCAGACGTCACGAATTAACAGTTAGCTAACTACATAAACAGCATGTTGAAGGCGAGTGTGATAAAATAAGTTTGTGGAAGTGTGTGGTATTTAGTGTTCCTACCTGCACAGGGCGGACAGTGGTAAGCACGTTAATGAAACACACCACTGATGACTTAACTCACCTCTACGCCGAAAGCCCCGCAGCCTTTGATGAACTCGCTAATGTTCCTCTGATACTCGCTGTCGCCCCTCGGTTCCTGGAAGAACTACAAACAAGAAGCCATCAAATTAGTTCAAATAGTGACTTAGTTAACTGATAGTGAAGGTGTTTCAGATTTCTACACTCGCATACAGTCTTATACCAGGCGATAGTGCTGCACTTGCCACTCGCTGATTATCAGAGTAAAACTAGCATGCACTAGTACGTAGAACTTCCTGCTTCACCTTTCAAAATAAGGCTTTGCTTCGTGACTTTTACATACATTTACTGTTTTATAAAATGTGTCTCGGTTAATAAAGACATGTAGTTTACGAAAAGCCAGAGAGGTCTTAATTGGATTTTTAATATGCCTTTCGCCAGACGTAGACCTCAAAAATGAACAGTTATTAGTCTGTTAAGATCTTATTTTTTTATTATATTAAACAACAAACGGCAGAAAAAAACCGGCAAATAAAGACATCCCTGCCTTTGTATACAGTAACCAGTTATGTACAAAGCTGTACATAAAACGTTCTTGTATCCTCGCTATACCAAAGGTGTCCCGGGACACTGCGGATAATTTTATTTTGAAGCCCAGCCTCGCTCTGGGCTGTACTGCAGGTAACAGCTGTTACTTTGACACACTTCTCACAATCTCCCTGGGAGGTTGGATAAACCAAAAAAGGATATGACGTATGTGTGTGAGGGAAACAGAGACTGGGATTAAAACTTTACTTTCTATATTTTAGCAAGTACAAAGCCCTTATTATAGTGTCCTAGTGCAATAAGACACGTAGATTCTGACATAGTTTCAACAGTGTTTCTGTGGGTATTGTTAGTATTATAGTAGTTCATTATTTTTGCTTTTGTGAGAACTGGCTCAGATTTACATATTATGTCTCGGCTTTTCCTCCCAAATCTGATTCTTTAACAGCTAACAATAAAAAATAAGTAGTCTAACAGAAGTGAGAATAATAAATAAGCAGGTAGTGATACAATTAGGATGTAAGGAGAAACTATACAGGAAATGTTTTTTTCAGAAATCCTTAAATTCCTTGGATTTTGCCTGAATTGTTCATTTTATATATATATGTATGATATGTGCTGATTCTCAATTCTTTTAGCTGGAACGTCCTTCTATATAAAGATTAGTCTTGTATACAGTCTGTATTTGTAATGTTTAGGCTATATTGGCTTTACACAATGCTCTCCCCACTTACTTTGTCCACCGTCCCGGGTCTGAGTCGCTCCAGCAGCCTGCACAGCACTGTCCCATCCTGCAGAGACGCCTGCAGGAAAGCCTCTGGATCCGAGATGCTTTTCTTGGGAGATTCGAGGACCCCCAGCGTGATGAGCCACGTTACTGTCTGCTCAGCGGAATTCATGCCTGCGTCTCTATTTCTTGAAGGCGACACTAACAGCGGTCTCCGTGGTGCGCGCTGTCCTGTCTGCAGCTGGTCCACAGTGAGGCAGGAGTGTCAGCCCCGCCTTGTTTGAACGTTACCACCAAAGCCCACTGATTGGATCACACAGCCTGTTATTCTACAAAGAAAACCAGAGGTGGAAATGGGAAATACAGCAGCTTCCTTCCTATGACAGCTTCGTATTGTCCTACACTGCTCTCACTGTGTGTGTGTGTGTGTGTGCGATGATTGGCATCACCTTTGCTTGTGCACAACTGTAGCAGCAGCCCCAGCGTCAGACACCACAGTATACGAGGAAACTTCCTGTGACAGCCTTCACATTAAAAGCATAATAACCTGGGGAGCATAAAATATGACAGAGGTTTATATTGATAATCTTACACCAGTAGATATTTGAAAACAGCAATGTTACATGAAGCGAAATATCCAAAAAGATATACCCAAAACTACACTACGTCAGTGCACATTTATTTGACATATTGTCTTTACTGCACTTCAACGCCGCTCTTCATTTTGTGCCTTTACTTTGAAAGTGAACAGTGACTTCCGTTAGGACGCTCGCTGTGTCCCACTCGGAGCATCACCTCACAGGACCGTACCGTCCCAGAAATGACTAACCAGTGGATACAGGCAGAGCGTAGTCTCATCTGATGGAGTCAGAGATTGAAATAGCTTTTCATGTATTATACATTAATTCAATCCTTTGCAGTGAGCGTTGGCAGAAAGTTTTAGCTGTCTGACTAGGCTCTATCGCCCTCTGCAGGACTCTGCGGATTATGTTTTAAAACTATAATTCAGTTATAAAAGAAGCAAAGCAATTAGCAAAGAAGTGTCATCATATTGTCACTGTTGCTTAACACAAAAAATACTGGAATTGTGAAGTGATATTTAATAATATTATAAAAGCTACAATACTGAAAAATATCCTGCGCGTCCCCTGAAGGCGTTTTAATCTGTAACGTTCATCCAATAAATCCTCAAGATTCTTTAAGGTCTGAGTAGAAACTGTTTCACAGGATGTCACACTAAGAAATAGAATAATGTTACTTACTTTCTATATTTATCCTTTCTACTGTCTCTCTTGCTGTTAATACAAACTACAAAATTATTTATTTTTTATTATGTCACATTCACACATATACTTTCGTTGATTTTAAACTGGTGTTAGACAGCACCCTCCAATAAAATCAGCAAAATAAGGAGAAGTTTCTTTCTCCATTTATCTGCACAGACTGGTAGCTCAGCAGCATCAGGAAATCTAAAACTAAAGTTTTGTCACCTTCAGAAGTTCTCTGATGACTCTGCAGTTGTGGGTTGTATTCAGGGTGGAGACACCACAGAGTAC
>JAUMTR010000012.1:7521218-7532632 GCA_032270685.1 Microctenopoma stevenorrisi
AGAGCGGCTGTATTCATGGCAAACAATTTCCCTCTGGGATTAATAAAGTGTTTTGAATCTTGAATCTTGAATCTAAAGAATCTATAATCAACACAGGGCATTTCCTCAACATGTGAAACATGAGGCAAAAAACAAGCGCACGAAAAGAGAGCCACATAACCTATGTTCACTGTCAGCAAAGACCGAACAAAACCACACGAAAGGAAACAGAAAACAGACACAGTCGCATTCTTTTCTCCACATTATTAGCCTCTAAACGTGTTGTCTCAGACAATGTAAGAAAACTGATCTGAAGTTGTCAGTTTTGTATAAATGCTTTTTTTGAGAGAAAGAGATATTAAGAACAAGTGGACAATACTTTACTTAAATAATTCTGGTCTACTTGTGGTTCCTGCAGTTTCCAGACACCCTCTCCACCTTTAAGACTAGACTCAAACTTTCCTTTTTGACTGAATTCCTCGTTATTTAGCTCTGTTCTCCCTCGTCTTTCCACTCTGATAGACATGCGACATGTTTCGGTCTCCACTACCCAACATGTAAGAACTAAATTACCAGCGTTGTGTAAAAAACAAATTGACCATTAAAAAAAGCAGCATCTTGAAAACTTGTTGCTATGTTTTACTCGACATGTTGTGTTTATTAATTGTGTCGAACCACTGTTTCCACCTGTGTTGTGCCCTTGTTTGGACATAGGATGGGAAATTATTGTTTTACAAGCCATGCCCCTTCTGCACAGTGTTGGTAGGTTGTGGTTTGGTGTTAGTCTATACCACTGCCCGAGAGGCACAGAGTGACAGAGCAGATTCATCTCAGTCAGTTTTTCTGTTGGCTCCCCAACTTCCTTATTTGTTGTAAGTACCATTTCCTCTTTCACTTGCTGATCTGTTTTCTTCTTCTTCTTCGGGACACAGTTCTGGATCATGTCTTTTCTGTTTTCTCTTTCAATCGGGCGAAGAGGACCACAAATACATATCTGCATGTTATAAAGTAGCATGAATACAGTCTGGGTCGTTCGACTTTTGAACACTGACACTACATTTCGCGCCTCAAGGTTTGGAGCTTGTGCAAGACTGGTGAGTACGGAGGGATCGCAACAGAAGTAGAATAATTCACTGCCATGGATTTTTCTCGTGTCCTAAACTCTGATTATTTTCTGATTATTGTGTCCAACTCTGTCTGTGTCTGCGTCCAGTGTCGGTTGTGTTTTATGTCTCTGTGTGTATGAGAGAGAAGGAAGAGACCGAGAGTGAAACGTGTGTGTAGGCATAACAGCGATGTGTGTGTCTGTGCAGTAACACACATGCCGCTGAGTGTCTGGGTGAGTTTGTGTTGAGTGTGTCGTGATGTCGGGAGACACCAAGACCCTGTACTGGAGGAGCATGTCCTCCACCAGCCAGCCAGATACGCCAGATCCCCTGATCCCCGCGGTCATCTTCCCCGTGAAGATCATCAAAGTGTGTTTCCATAGCAACAGCTCCAACTTGGGCAAGAACTTCAAATTGGTCCGCTGTGAGGAGGGCTGGACTGTCAAAGTAAACTCTACTGTACTCTACTGTTTACTGTGCATTACTGTACTCTACTGTACTCTACTGTTTACTGTGCATTACTGTACTCTACTGTATTCTACTGTTTACGGTACTCTACTGTTTACTGTGCAGTACACTCCCTGCACTCTACTGCTTCCTCAAAAGTATTTCAGCTCTTACTTCTACTACAACTTTCTACAGTTGATGCTGTAGAACAAGAAAACACAGAAGCCTACTCTTGTTTTCTACTTCCAGTACCTGCAGCTGGAAATGAAAATGCCTGCAAGACTTTTGGTTGTTGCACACTTGAGGCAACCATCCGCTGCTTCACAACGTCACCACTGACACCATCATCATATTTCTCTTTTCCCAGGATATAATCAAGGCTGTTCTGTCCAGTGGCTGTGTGGGTCCAGACATAAAACACAACCTCTGCTTTGGCCTCCTCCTCAAACACCTCAAGTCATCAGAGATACACTGGCTGCATGCAGACCTGACGGTGTCTGAACTCACCCAGCGCTACGAACAGCAGCACCTAGAAGCTGAGTGGAGGTCAGTACCCCTGCTTCATGATTGCTTTTATTTTACAAACTACGTACAACGAATGTACCCGAACTTTGGTATGTCTGGTTTCCAAGGCTAGAGCATAATTAGAAAACAGTTAGGCACAGTATTTACTGACGGAGGGTTAACCTAGTATCTGAAATCCACCTAAAGTTGCCTGAGATTCACCCGCGCTGTGTGAGCTCTGTGTGATGTTCGTTTGTGCAGATATGACCTGAGGATCAGATACATTCCACCAAACTTCATGGAAGAGTTTGAAAATGACAGAACAACCATGCTTTACTTCTACCAGCAGGTCAGTGATGTTTGCATGTTATCTTGAATACTATGTTGGGAGTGTGGTTATTGTATTGTCTCTTTATTCTACAACACTTACTGTAAGGACTGGTTTTAGAATCAGAACTAGATATTTGTAAGGATAAAGGTTAGATAAGGGCCAGCTGCAGGTAAAAGATGTGTGTTTGTCCACAGGTGCGCGGTGACTATATGAAGCAGTGTGCCTCCAAAGTCAGTGATGGAATGGCTTTACAACTTGGTTGTCTTGAAATCAGGTAAACACAGCTGACTACAAATTCCCAGAATGAATAAATAAATGTCTTTTAAAAATGACTGTGCTCATCTATTATGTTTGCAGGAGATTCTATAAAGACATGAATCCAAACGGGCTGGAGAAGAAGTCCAACTTTGAACTCTTAGAGTAAGTCTCCCATTGACCCTCTTCTGATAACGGATGATGTTTCGTTTCCATCAGGCCTTTTTCTGCCTTGTGGCAGAACATAATAAGACGTCTCAGTTGTGTTTGACACATAGGTGTTAGCCACTATTTAAAGGCCAGTGATCTGACGTGTGACGTCAGCACTCAGATAAGACTAAACCACACTGCCGTGCAGAAAGAACCATCTCCCCATTTTCTGGGAATGTGTGTATCAGACTCTGTATGCTTTCAAAAAGAAAAGGAAAGAGTCTGTCTTTTCTCTGCTAGGAAGGACCTCGGGCTGGACCTGTTCTTTCCCAGAGAGCTCATTGACAGTATGAAGGTAGGGAGCTGCTTTACAGCTACACACAGGATGTCTATCTTTACTGCCTACTGAACACACCACAGGGTATTTAGCTTCTCTTTTTTGGTATCCCATTCCTCTGTCTATATGCAATGTGTGTGTGTGTGTATCAGCCCAAGCAGCTGCGTCGGCTGATCCAGCAGACCTTTCAGGGCTACTCCACCCTCAGCCAGGACAAGTGCATGGCCAAGTTCTTCACCACTCTGGCTCAGTGCTCCAGCTACACACAGGAGAGCTTCGCCTGCCAGCTGGTGGTGAGTGTTTGAGCCTGACGTAGGCAGCCATTGCCACAGTGACAGACTTAAAGACTGTCTAGTCTCTTGGCAATTTTGGTCATGCACCACTGGATGTGATGTTTTTGCACATTTTTGGTGTATAAGAGTTATTTTGAGTGATGCCTGTTTTCGCAGCGATCAAATGCAAATACTTGGTCCATTCTCGTGCACTTTACCCATATACACCTGTCCTGTGTCTACAGCACGGCTGGAATCTAACAATAGACTTGGTCATCAGCCCTGAAGGCATCAGTCAACAAAATGAGAACTCGACAGTGAGATCTTTTTTTCTCTCATATTCATGTTTTATTGTGAATAATGTAAATGTGTGAACTTTTATGTCTTTGTTTAATTTCAGCCTGTCTGTCTGGCCACGTTCTCAAAGGTGCGCAGTATCTCCTACTCTGCAGAGAGTGACGGTCGAGCTTTGCTCACTGTGCACATAGAAGGAGCCAAACAGGTAACGCCAACACTCTGGCCAGCGTCAGTCTAGAGAAATCCTCTCAGTGTCAGCTCACTTTGACTTTCACACGTGTTAAATGTGCTCTGACATCTAAATTGCACCTGTAGAGAGGTCAAGTGAGATAAAAGTGCAAAGCTTGTGAACCAGACTGATGGTTTCGTATGTTCAACCCTCCAGCCCCTGTCAGTGAACACCTCCTCCCTGGCTGTAGCAGAAAACATGGCGGACCTGATTGATGGCTACTGTCGGCTAAATGGCAGCTCTGGGAGCTCGCTCATTATCAGGCCTAACAAAGGTACAGAGAGTAGAGAGAAGATACTCCTTTTTACATGGAACTGTACCAATTCTTTTAACAACATGAAGTTTACTTTTGCACTTTTGGCTGCGATTTCTCTTGTAATATGAACTGATTTAACAATGGAGATGAATAGAAATGTTAGAACTGATGAGAATAATGTGCTAAAGTGTGATGATGTATAAAAAGCATATTTAGTTTTCTGTACTGGAATTAAAGCACATATCTGCCTCCTACAGGACGAATGAAACTGCCCGACATTCCACAGAGGTGAGTGAGATTCATTATGTTAGAAAGCTGTGTTTTTCTTTACTTTAAGATATATTTTCCATTGTGGTTGCAAATGATTGTGGTTAATGTGTGTGTGTGTAGCTTTATTCACTGTGTTGGGTTTTTCTTTCTTTCACTATTCAAACAGACAAATGTTTCTTTGTTTCAGTGCTGGCCCCAGTCGTGCTGATCGTGGTTTGTACATAACTATAGATAGAATTACCCACTCATTTACACACTGCCTGATCTACTGACCTACAATTTATGCCTTTTGGAGCCCTTTTCTGTCCTATTTAAGCTATAAAGGACAAAATAACAATCAGGTGCCCATCTGACTCAGGTAAAACCTCTTTCAGGGCTCACATGGGTACCTGACTGTTTTAGAATAGACTTTTAAAAAATGTAAAACACCCCCTCAAAGGCAAGTAACATTTTCTTTAACTTCAGGTTCGGACATCTATGCTGAGATTCCAGAAGGCAGAGGAGACTCTGGAGGTGAGTAGTGATTCAGGATCCATCACTGTGAACGTTGGTAAAGTGAGTAAGGAGTATTTTTACCAACCGATCTATCTTTGTTTAAATCACCTCCTAAAAGTTGCTGTCTTCCTCTTTGAGAAAGGAACGTGTTGAAAAATGTATTACAACAAGAGACATTCAGAAAAACCTGAATTTTCAAAACTAGCAGTGGTGGAAATTTGTGAGTGTGCAAACATTTGTCTCCAGATCGGGCAGAGATCATTTCCTAAGTCATGCTGTCATGCATTTCTTTGTGTCCAGACAAGTACAGGATTTCAAGAAGTGACATTGATGTGGGTCAGATCCTGGGTGAAGGATTCTTCGGAGAAGTTAATGACGGAGTTTATAAAAGCCCAGTAAGTATCAAAATAAAGTTCTAATCTGTCTAAAAAAGCCTTGTGCTTCAATGTGAAAAAGCAGAGTGATGTGTTTGTAGAAAGGTGAAAGGATCCACGTGGCCATCAAAACGTGTAAGGACTGTTCACCCGACGTCAAGGAGAAGTTTCTTAGTGAGGCTGGTGAGTGCGTCATTGCTGCATTGATTTTGTCCATTTCAGCTGTAAAGGTTGTGTAGAGATTTGTGATGCAACAGCACAGCCAGATTCTCACAGCAGGAACTTTCACTAGTTGGGCACTAAATACGTATTTCTATATATACTGTCGTCTCAGGGTGAAGCGTAAGGGCAGAGAGGACTGTTGGTGTTTGAGACATTTCCGAGTTTTGCTAGTTTTGTCAGTCAGAAGAGACATGTAGTTCACTTCCTGTTGCTTCATTGTGGCTTTGTGAAAAAGTGAGACTGCGGCCACAGAAGACACGCTCGTGTTTTTCGTGTGCTGGCATCTAGTGAACAATATACGTTGTGTTTGAGACTAGTAGCTACAGGAAAATGGGTAATTTTTGTCTGGAATTACATGTTTAATAACTCCTCTGTTGCAGAGTTAATGAAAAACCTGGATCATCCCCACATTGTGCGTCTAATTGGAGTCATTGAGGTTGATCCAGTCTGGATTGTCATGGAGCTCTATCAGCACGGAGAGGTGTGTGCATTTCTGTGTTTGTCTGAATGGCTGAATAGTTAATAAATATACAGAACCACAAAACCTTCACTATTAAGAGGTGAATGTGAAAACTATACTGTCTCTCATTGCTTTTGTTCTCCTAATAGTTGGGGAAGTATCTTGTGGAGCAGCAGTACATCCTGACCAATGCAACATTAATCCTATACTGTCTGCAAATCTGCAAAGCTTTGGCGTACCTGGAGGGACTCAACATGGTGCACAGGTAAAAAACACATAAGAAGAGGCACAGAAGGCTTTGCTGGCCCTGACGATCCGACACTGATCCCGGTGTGTGCTATCTCTTCACTTCATGCATTACATTTTGATTTCTGCCCATGTGCTTTAGAGATATAGCAGTGAGAAACGTCTTGGTGGCGTCTGCTGAATGCGTCAAGCTCGGTGACTTTGGCCTGTCTCGTTACATTGATGAACAAGAGTATTATAAAGGTACACGCACCTTCAAATCTCTGTGATCTCTTCGTCGGTGTGCACCGGTTTCTCATGTTTAACTCTGTCCTGTGTTCAGCTTCCATTAGTCGACTGCCGATCAAATGGATGGCCCCAGAATCCATCAACTTCAGGCGCTTCACCACATCCAGTGATGTCTGGATGTTTGGTAAAAAAAAAGCATACTAAATAAAGCTGTCATTTGATTTGTAGGCCTTCATTAGTACAGTGATGCTCTGTTTTAGCCTTTAGCCATTAAAACAATACAGATGTGTGTTCAATCAGGTGTGTGTGTATGGGAGATCTTCTCAATGGCCCAGCAGCCATTCTTCTGGCTGGAGAATGGGCAAGTGATCAACCAGCTGGAGTGTGGGATTCGACTCCCCAAACCCCAGCACTGCCCACCCACGCTCTACTCCCTAATGTCCCGCTGCTGGACCTACAAGCCACACGGACGGCCCAGCTTCTGCCAGCTCGTCTGCTCCCTCAGGTGCACACCTGCACACACACACACACACGTAATCTTTCTCCCCTGTTACTGCTCCAAACACCAAAATCTTCTATCTTTTTGTTCTTGTGAGGACTTACTGAATTAGAACTTCTCTCATACTGTGATTCATTACATTAAAACCAAAGATTGTGTGATGTTTGTGTTTTTGACAGCGAGATCCACAAGGTCGAAATGGAGCAGGAGATGGATGTGAAGCAAAACAGACCAGGCCCTACCCTGCAGACAGACGCCCCCAACCACACAGAGCCTCCACCAAAGGTGTCACATATGTGTAAAATCAGATAAGCCTAGTGCTTAGGTGTTAAAGCAACATGGTCAGGCCTCTGGGGTAAAAAAAATCCTTCTAGTGCATTGCAGTAATATTTGCATTTGTAAGTTTTCTGCACCTGCCCCACAGATGTATCAAAGTGGCAGCAGCTCCCACGTGTGCAAATCAATAACAGGGATATAACCTAACCTAATAACCAACCAACCAACCAACCTATAATAACCTATAGCAGCATAATCCCTTTAGCATAAATATATGTTTTAATTCTTTATGTGGATCCTATGTGGATTTTTTGATATGGCAACTAGATGCTGCCTTATTTCACCGGCCGTTCTTTTTCTCCGTCTCTCTCTGCAGCCATCAAGATTTCATGGAAACACCCTTCCTCGGGTCTCACACGTGCAGGTATGTCACACACACATTCTTACACGCACACACACACGTGTAAATACAGAATAATAATAAAGAATGTGTGTGTGTGTGTTTGTGCAGGCAGCAGATAGCAGACCAGTGTGGGAGCAGGAGAGAGCGCACGTAGAGAATACCTTACAAAGACAAAGGAAAGAGATGCTGATGGACAAACAGTGGCTGGAGCATGAGGAGAAACAGCTGGTGAGAGATCACATATCACAACTAAACCATGTGAAATCTGCCTGTTTCTACATGTGTTTGCATGTGGGCTGCAGTACCTATAAACAACCTCTAAATAATCTTACTGAAATGAACGTAGTCACTGTGGTTTGTATAGACAAGTCTGCCTATGTTTTTGTGTAGGACCCTGTTGTGCGACTTGATTCATACAGTAAGGTATAGCATCCTTATTTCCTCTCATACAGATTAGACTTGTAGTTTAAGCCCCGTTGACCACAAGGGGGATTAATGCAATTGATGTCATTTTATTTCATTTGCTCCTGAGAAAATTCCAGCCTCAATGTATACTTGGTTTTCTTGACAAGGCTTGTTTATTTTAATTATTTGTAATTATTTAATATTTACCATGATTGTGCTATAAATATTATGTATAGCCAGTTTGCAAATCCTTGTTAAAATGACAAACTCATAAACTATTCCCTGTTACTTGCAGCTTCCTGAGAAAAGCTCTGAAAATGGTGAGTCCAAAGTCCTAATTTCATCTGACGGTCTTTTACTCTCCTGAAGTTTAAGATAATTAAATTACAGAACTAGTAAGTCAAAAATTTTAACCATAGATTATATTATTATATATTTTCAAGTTTGTAAAGGCTTATTATGTTTACCTTGGATGTATACACAGAAAGTGTGTGGATATACAACATTATGTGACGCTTTTTCTGTCTGTGTCAGGTCCACCAGAGAAACCCCCAATGCCCGCTGCTGTCACCCAGGTAATAAACAGAGAGGCGTACACCAACTCTCTGATAAAACCCATGTTTTGTTGGGTAAAGAAGAAGTATTGTATTTTTAGAACTGAAATGGAGCTTTGTTATAACATTTGGACACGGACATTGAAGCAGCGTCTTGTTGTGTCGCAGCCTCACCCCACTGCCGAACTGGATCGTTCAGGTGACCAGGTTTACACTGGCGTCATGGCGATGGTTAAACAGGTGGTCCAGCTGAAGAATGACGTCAACACATTGCCTGCCTCAGAGTATCCCCAAGCTGTCAAAGCTGTGGGCATCAGTCTTCGTACACTGATTCAAAGTGTTGATGAGGTCCTGCCCTCCCTGCACGGTTCCATTACCACAGAGGTATACCTTGTACCCTCTCTCCTTACACCCCCCCCCCTATCATTTATCTAACTGATGTTTGATTCCCCTGCCTCAGATCGAGGGCACCAAGAAACTGCTGAACAAGGATTTAGGGGAGCTGATCAATAAGATGCGACTAGCCCAGCAGAACTCCATAACGTCGCTAAAGGAAGAGTGCCAGAAGCAGATGCTGGCTGCTGCTCACACACTCGCACTCGACTCCAAAAACCTTCTAGATGCTGTGGACCAAGCTCGGGTCAGAGCCAATCTGGCCAAGCCTAAAGCTGAAACAGGTTCTGGGGAATGAGAAGAGTGAGCAACCTGTTGATGGACTCTGGGTTAAAACAAGGACTTGGGTTTTTACCTTAAATGTGAAAACAAAACCTCTGTTTGTGTAGAAGGGTAAAATATTTCCTGTACTCATGCTAAGCAATAGAGAATAGGTCATATATTTGAGTTTTCTCTTAAAGAAAATCAATCGTGACGAGTTAAATGAAGGAATTTTACAAGGAGAGCAAAAAAAAAATTAGAGGCAATAACTTTTCTTGAGTTTAGGCTTTATTTTTACTATTAAAGAGAATACCATTCTGCACCTCCTTTGTTGATTTTCTTTTGTAACGTTGTTACAACAGGTTTTTTTATATTAATAAATATATATTTTTATATATTGACACATCATTTTTAAAATATTGCTTTCTCTTTCTGTGACCCAAAATACTGAGAGATTGAGAGAGAATGTGTTGATGGCTGTAAAATAATAAAATAAATAAATATATATATAATAAATAAATATATATATATATATTTTTGACATTCTTTGAAATTTGACATTCCCCCATAATGCAATTCGCCGGTGGATATAGATTTTCTAGCTACGCCACTGGAGAACTCAGATTTTAAGTTGCGCGGGCAGCGGCCGCCATCTTTGAATGTCAGCGGGTGAGCTGCTGCAGCTGCACCGTCAACACAGGCTCCCCTTCTCACACCACTGTCAAACGCTAGTTTATTTCAGGCAGCGACACATTACCTGTTTGCCAGAGCATGGCAAATCGAAACATCCAACAAACGACTATGCAAGCCCACTCTCCTCAGCCGGCGAAACTCCGGACCGACTCCCCGGCTACGGAGCAGACACCGGCGAACAAAGACATCCCAGCGCCGCCGCCACAACAATCAACCGCGGCCGAGCAGGCGGAAGGAGCCGCGGAAGCCACCGCAGAAGGCCCGGCAGAAATGACTCTGGATATCACGAGTTTTCGGAAACCCGGCGAGAAGACGTTCACGCAGCGCTGCCGTCTTTTTGTGGGAAATCTCCCGGTGGACATCACGGAGGAGGAGTTCAAAAACATGTTCGCTAAGTACGGGAAATCTAGCGAGGTGTTCATCAACAAAGACCGGGGCTTCGCCTTCATTCGCCTGGTATGTCAGGTTACAGAGCGCGGTCTGTTTGCTGTACTAACATTTTATGTGTGAATTAGAAACTGAAGAGAAGGTTAGCTGCTGTTTTAGCATTAGCACAGTGTGCAGCTTTACATCCCATGTAGCCGCCGTAACGTTAGCTAACTTCCCCCGTGTATTTGTACTATAAATGTTTGTTGACGTTTGCAGTGGTAACACGTATTACCTACATTTTGCGTTTTACGTTAACTGGGTTAAAGGACGCTGGACTCTGAGACGCCTCAGTGATGTGTGGGGAAATGACCTGGGGCTTCTCGTGTTTCCTGTTGTCTGACATTACACGTCAGTGTAGTTACTCCTACTTCTAATGTCTCATATAGGATGGATTCTCTGGACTGTTGTGCACCGAGGGTGTAACTTAATATCCCTTGTTTTGTAGGAAACCCGGACGCTGGCAGAGATTGCTAAAGCTGAGCTGGATGGGACTGTAGTGAATAACCGACCAATCAGGATCCGCTTTGCTACGCATGGTGCTGCACTCACTGTGCGCAACCTGCTACCTGCAGTAACCAATGAGCTTCTGGAGCAGGTACTGGAGGAACAAGAATGAGAAAGCTGCTTTTCTTTATTGCATGATTCTAAATCTGAACCCGCCTCGTATCCTCAGGCGTTTTCTCAGTTCGGACCAGTGGAACGGGCTGTTGTTGTGACAGATGACCGGGGTCGTCCCACTGGGAGAGGCAGTGTGGAGTTTGCAAATAAAGTAGCAGCACGCAAAGCCCTGGAGCGCTGTACTGAAGGAGCCCTGCTGCTGACCACGTAAGGAGTAATGCAATGAATTATGACCTGTCAACCGGGCTTCCAGAGTTAGTCAACTGTCAGGCAACGGTGATGAGCGGTGTCATGAAAACATTTATGTAGAGACCTACGGCAGGTCTCTACATGCATGCTACATGCTACATCTTTACTTTACTTTACTTTACTTTGCTTGGCAGACGCTTTTATCCAAAGCGACTTACATGGAGCTAGCGCTGGGT
>JAUMTR010000012.1:7534174-7545449 GCA_032270685.1 Microctenopoma stevenorrisi
GGTGTGAGACTGGGATTCGAACCTGCGACCTGCTGCATTCCAGTCTGACGCTTAACCCATTGAGCTACCAGGCCGTTACATCTTGTAATATATCGGGGACATTTCGCTTTGTTTTTCCCTTTTTTCTAGCACACCTTGTCCAGCCATTGTGGAGCCCTCAGAGCACTTAGATGATGAGGATGGACTGCCTGAAAAACTGATGCAGAGGACTCCGAAGTACCATAGGTATGTTAATGACTTGTTATATTAAGCTGTGCTTGTTCATGCTGGTACCCTGGTCCTTTGAATGTCCTGTTTTCAGTAAACTGTTGGACGTCGTCTTTTGTTTCGACAGGGAACGAGAGCAGCCGGCACGTTTTGCCCAGCCTGGAACGTTTGAATTTGAATATGCCTCTCGCTGGAAAGCTCTGGATGAGATGGAGAAACAGCAGCGGGAGCAGGTGGACAGGAACATCAGAGAGGCCAAAGAGAAACTGGAGGCTGAACTCGAGTCAGCCAAACACGAACATCAGCTCATGTTAATGAGACAGGGTAGGCGCACATTTCTTGTACATCAGAAGTTGCCCAGTGCAAAGCAGCTGTTTTACTGAGTTACCCCAATATGTACCGTAGCTATTGCTGTCAAGTTCTCTACACATTATGACTTAACTTACTAACAATGAATCTGTGCTAAAACTGGCATTGGTAGATGGATAATACATTTAAAGAGTGATCACTAACTTTTCATTCACGTTGTAGTTCTGTAAATATCTGTACCTCTTTTGTGTGTTTTCTTGGTCAGCCTTTCTTACCGATGCATCTCTTACCTCTTCCAGATCTAATGAGACGTCAGGAGGAACTAAGGAGACTGGAGGAGCTTCGAAACCAGGAGCTGCAAAGACGAAAGCAGTTGGAAATGAGGTTGGATTTCTGTATTTTTCTGCAAATCATGAGAACAGAATGAAGGAGCTTCCATTTCATATGGCATTGTGGTGCGTGTGGTGGTATTAATTTGAATGCTTTTCTGTTTGTTAGGCATGAGGAGGAGAGGAGGAGGAGAGAGGAAGAGATGATGAGACACCGAGAGCAGGAGCTGAGGCGCCAGTCAGATGGCTTCAAACCAAACTACTTGGACAACGTGAGTACAACTGGAAGACGAAATAGAAAAAAGAAAACAATAGAAAAGAAAACAGACCGCTGATGTAAATTAAACAGTAAAACTACAGGTTCACCAAATAGTTTGTAGCTGCATGTGTGACCGTGCTATAACAGACCAACACACCTATAATAAAGATTCACAGCATGTGAAAGGCTCAGTTTGCAGGCTCTGGGGGAAGAGTTCTGATAGCTGTGCTCGTTGTGTCACCACACACACTTAACACAGGTAATCTAATTGTTTGAATGAATGTATTTCTTTTTTAAATACTAAGTCAATCAAAATGAAAGTATCATGTTTTTTTCTAAC
The DNA here is from genome assembly GCA_032270685.1 of Microctenopoma stevenorrisi. NCBI lineage: Eukaryota > Metazoa > Chordata > Actinopteri > Anabantiformes > Anabantidae > Microctenopoma > Microctenopoma stevenorrisi. Next base: position 7,535,619 of record JAUMTR010000012.1, read on the forward strand.
TGTAGTTAGTTTTTTCTGAACCACACACTTTATTTAATTAAATTAAATAACAAATACTATTTACCCTTTTGAGGCTTTAAAACGATCGAGCCTTTCTGCATTATACTGTGCACATTTTCTGCTTTTAACATAAAGGTAATAAACAAATGTGAGCTCATAATCTAGGTCAGTGATAACTGTGCATGAGTACTTTGTATACCTTTTTGATTAAGAGATTATTTTCAGATTATCTGCAGTTGCTTCCTTGCTGTCTTATAAATGTGTTTTTAAGTTGTGCTCCAGCAACTCATCCTATAGAGTAGATTCAATAGTTTTGTTTGCGTTTGAAGCATTTCTGTTCCTTAACGTTTTGCCATGAACATCTGTAGCTCTGAGCTGTAAATACAAGCCAATGCAAGACTGTTAGGATGCATCACTAGCTTTCTGAGATATAAGAATTTCTAACACTAGAGAATGTTTAGAGATGCCTGAACGCGAGTTTAACACGGGAGAGCAGCGTTAACTAATGATACAGTATGTCTAACGGTGACAATAGATCTGTCTATCTGTGTATGGAGTCCAACACGGTGGGATAAGCTCATGTTAAAATACAGCTGGGTTGTTATGGTTGTCGTGCTGTGCGTAGCTACTCGTGCAGGTTAACAATAATGATAATAGTGCTGTTGAAGAGAAGATGTAGGAGAGAAGCAGGACAAGTGCAGAAATATATGGCAGAGACCAACTAGATGAACTTTAGAGCCTCTACAGTTTTTTTGCGCATCACACTGGTTATGCGTTCAAACTCAAATCGTCCGTTGCAAATTTAGGAATTTGAAATGGTAAAAAATATTTTATTTCACAGCATTTTAATAGCAAAACGCAGCTTTGTAAAAACAATATGTAACAAAGTGTATTTGCACCTGCTTAGTCACGGGAAGAGTTTTGCATTGTGTTTTCTGTCTGCTGCTATGGAATGAGTAGAATTTGGAGTGTTTGATTTGATATACGCCACTTGGGAATGGGAATTGTAAGGTCTGTTGGTGTAATGTTTCTTGACTTCTATGTTGTAACCTTTCTCTTGCTCTATTTTGAGGTCCTGTTGGAGGTGTTTACATACTTATAGCGCATGCAAACAGTCAGAACATGCATCTAAGCCCTTTCACACACCCACACTGACTCTGACGTCCATCTGTCCTCCACATAAACCGTATATAGAATGGGACGGACATGACAGCCGTGAGTTAAATACTGAAGACATTTGTGGAAAAAAGTGTCTGTGTGTTGTGTCTTAAAGTTGATTTGTGGACTGGTAGATTGGTAAATTGTATGAAATGACTACAAGGATTATATACTTACTTCATTAATTGACATCAACATTTGCTGGGACAACTTTTGCTCAGGAGCAGAGTACCTGTTTTTGCTGCCATCTAGTGCACACGGTGCTGCATTTCAGGCTTCACTGTTGGCTGTGATCCTACACTCTTCTCTTTACGCTTGTTTATTTTGTTGTATCAACATTACAATTCATTTGACATTTAACAGGTAAGTATTGGCATATTTATGAAGCTGTTGTTATTGCATGTGGTCAGCTGCAATCTTACTCCACAGTGAAAGTGACTTCTACAGTTTACCTTATAATGAACAAATACATGCTAATTGTGTCTAATTCACCAGCAGCTACATTTCAACACCCTCAATTATGATTAGACGACATTGATATAGATTGATAATAATTATATTCATAAAACAAATCCTTTTCCCTTAATGCTAAGACAGACTCAGTCTAGCTCAATAGATTACATTTATGAATTTAATTCATTTTCTATTTGCAGGATTGACTGTATATATGTGTGTGTGTATGTGTGTGTGTGCTGCAGTGGTTCCAAAACCCAATTAAAATGAAATGCCTCAGGCATCCCTGTCCTGCTTATATTCCAGTTCTCCCTGCCCTACTCACTGCTGATTGCCTGAAAGAACCCACCTCATCTATGTAACCGTCAGTGGGAAGGACAGGGAGAGCTGGAAAACAAGCAGGCAGGGGGTCTGAGGACCAAGTTTGGGAACTCCTGGTGTGTGTGTGTGTGTGAGAGAGAGAGAGGCGGAGAGAAGGTGTGTTAGCACATTCAATACGCGTGTGTGTGGCAATGTATTACACTGTAGTTGTGTTATTATGCATCAATGAATTAACAGATAATGAAACCTTATTGTGTCCATTGGTTCTGGCATGCCGAGCTGAACCTTCTGACATGTTCAGCCATTATTCAGTGTAGGTTGTCTCGTTTGCTTATTGCAAGTAGAGACATGTATGGCAAGCCGTGGTCACATGTAACAGGTAGACGAAGATATATACGAATAAGATGTCTGCAGCTACTTAAGCTTTGAGATATGTTATTCTGTCAAGAGTCGAATTAAAGATATCAACTGTGTCATTAAACTGTAATGTGAATTCCAGATGTCTTGAACTACATTTTGACTAGTCAAAAGTTTAAATGCAAATATCTTTAATAGAATTTTGATGAGTCATATTTCCAGTTAAAGAAAACTCTCATGCCTGTGACATAAATGATGTCAGCCGCCTGTGTCCGCCTGTGTCCGTCTGTGGCAACTGAGCTGCACCACACGTGCACTCACTGAGCATGCACAGGAAAATCTAATTCAGTACTTGTTTACAGTACTTAATGTATATTATGTATTTTGTGTTTTTTCTAGTGCACATGTAGACATTTGCACATACACACCCAGATGATAATGTGTTCCTTAGTGTTAGCACACAGCCGTCTAGAGTCATGTTGGTGTGAATGTAAGTGTAGTCATTTACATTTTGGCCTAGATGACAAAATACATGTGTTAAACTAAAAAACATTTAGTACAGACTACTAGCCAATTTCACATGGCTTATTTACTAGCTCATCTGATCTGATGTAGTTATAGTTTGAAGCAAGGAGGCTTTAAAGCAAAGCCTAAAGTTCCTCCTATCAGTCACTGATAATCACAAATGACCCAGTTTGGCTCGGTGTTGTGTAGAAAGTCTTACCTTTGCCGTGTGAGTGTTGTACTGTAGGCTATCCCCTGAAGACTTGTATTTAAGCAGAGTTTTGTTCTCAAGGCTCTTCTTCACTTCTTCCAGAGAGAACAGGAAATGAGAGTGGGTGAGATGGGCCCTCGTGGAGCAATTAATATGGGAGGTACGGGCATGATTGTGTGAGGACTGGTTGATAAAAAACAGAGTGAAAATTAGTTAATTTTGAGTGCCTGAATGTTACCTTTTTTATTTGCCACACATCCCAAGGTAGTACATTTGAACAAGGTGCATTTTCAGTTTTAAACCTTATTTGGTGTAAATGGACTCACTTGGGATGCAGTGTCATAGTCAACAAAACATATTAGAAAACATAACCACAGAGAAATATGTGTGCTAACGGAACATGCAGTAAATAACGTGGGGTTAGTTTGTTCTTCCAGGGGCTTCTTAGTTTGAGAAATATTTTGTCTCTGAGCTCTCATCCTGATTTGTGTGCAGGTCAGCAACAAATGCTTAAAAAAGGTTCAACTGGTATTATGATTAAAGGATGATATTTTTAATCTTTAAGATTAGTAAAGACAAATATTAAATAACTTGAATCAGGAGTGGAAATCTGGTATTAGACAAAATAAACGTTGAGCTGCAGAGTGCAGGATGAGAGGCTGGGGACCAGGACTGGGGTGTCCTCGTGAGACCAAGATTATAATTGAGGATTGCACATCACCTTTTTAGCAAACACAGAAAGGTTTTAATGGGCTATTAACAGTATGTGATACTTGACTTAGAGTAGCTACGAATAAAGATGTCTGTATAGTGTAGATGTGGTTTCTGATAGTTCTGTCGTGTGTGTGTGTGCGTGCGTGCGTTGCGGATGTGTTACTCATTTCTTGATTTTCTTCAGATTACCTCTTAATTTGGGGAAATGTGTTTATTCTCCTCTCTTGTTTGCTGAGAGGAGAAGACTGATACTGCTCTAATCTTTCAAGTAAAGCTGGTTAAGTTAACTTAGTATTAGAGAGTAAGTCCCCAGTCTGGCCCTGTCATGAGGGAACAGTTTACCAGCATCTATAAAAGTCAATGCCTAAAATGTTTTTTCCTCAATTCGTCCACATTCACAATGTTAACATGACTTGTTTGCCTGACAAGACACCTGACGGTTACAGAACCTGGCAAAGAAATAGTCTGTCTGGGAAAGCTTTTTCCCGTCACTGCAGTCTACAGTAGGCATGTTATATTACGTATATCACATTGATAGTACGTCACTGTTATTATATCATGCCAGTCATCCAGGTGAAGTTGTCTGGAAGTTGAGTCATGGCAACTGTACTTTTTTAAGTTAGGTCATAGTCGTTCACCAATTGACATGACTCAACCTCCAGACAAGTTGTATCCTGCACAAACATGTTGGCAGCAGTTTTCATAGCACGATTTCTTCAGGAGCTTTGCATCAGAGGAAATACATGTGAATCTTACCGTTGTCCAGTAGCATTTGATAAACAGTTTTAGTTCATACCTACATACTATATAAATTAACATTAACAACGTTTCTTGTTTTCATTGTATTGCATTTGTGGCTGTGTGTAATGTTTGGTTGCTCTTGAGCTTGTCTCGGCCTTTTTATTGATTATTTGATTTTTGATTTATTAATGGTTCAATGATGTTTTCTAATAACTTCGTCTTCATAATTAAGGTGATGTGCAATCCAAGTGTCTATTTATAAAAAGAAGGGGCCTCAAATGTTAGCTGTCAGGATAAGAACATTCAGCTGATTATACAGTCTGTCCTTTCTGTGTTTACGTAATTATTTGTAATACTGTATATTAACGTTGGTTTTTGGTTATGAGCAACAGATGTATTGAGATAAATCAACAGATCCAATGTTAACTTCAAACATCTAAATGAGCATAACATTTTGATAACATTTTTGTTTTAGAGATAATCAGAGATGCACTGAACTGACCTTTTCCCTCATAACATTTCTTATAAATAGTTCTATTGCTTTTCAAGAACAAATTGGACAAATAGTCAAAATGTATAAATAATTGAATTGTACTGTTGCAAATGATTTATTGATGTTTTGCACTTACCTTAGTTTTCCTAGTATAAATTTTCCAGTGGTTTTTAGTAAATATGAAACCAACAAGAGAATCTAGGTATTAGTGAGCATGTGAATATGCTTAGTTGGTGACATTATCAAATCTTGTGTGGTTTGCAGAGGTAGTTTTTAAATTGCCATTAAATGGTGGAGGGGGAAAACTGTTCAGTTTAATATCAGTCATTGTCAATCATGACCTGATTTGGTGCATCTCCAATAAATGTAGTTGTTGACTAAAAGCCAACGTTACATTTCTTTAAGTCATTGAGAGCGTAGCATTCAGCATCACATTTCTTTCGTGGGCGCTGAGAACCGTGCACTGAACCTCCCAGTGACCAATGACTGCTCCGCTGTCTTGCGTGTAGATGGCTATAACCAGGCCTCCGCAGGGCCCAGTGGCAACCAGGGTCAAATGATGGGCATGAGTGGAAGGGGAGGAGCCATTGGCCCAGAGGGAACAGCAAATATGGGCGTACCGTTGATGTCAGAGAATGGAGCCATGGTAATGTATCAGTTCACTGGCAAAACTTTGTTTTATACAAATCGGAAAAATGTATAAAAAGAAGAAGAAAGCATTTGTTTTCTTGGAAAATATTAATAAAATAACTTCACTTTAGAAATTCTCCATAAACCTTAGAAGCTTAATAGTGAATTATTAATCTATTAAATCTATAAACTCAATGGTTTTGTTCCTCTCTCTCCTTCTATGTACCGGATTCACTTGTCTCCCTATTTCTGTTGAATGACGACACTTGGATCAACCCCACATCGCCCCGATGAACTCAAAAATCCCCGTCACCTTTCTATATACACTGTACGCCTGCAATACAATTGCATCCTACAAACGACAGCGAAAAGATGGGTCAGTGGGGGGCAGACCAGAGGTTGAGTCCCCAAAGCAGCAGCCACAGCAGCAGCAGCGACAACAGCAGCAGCAACAGCCACAGCAGCAGCAACAGCAGCCACAACAACAGCCGCAGCAGCCAGTGAGCCCCCAGGTGGGACCAGCCCAAGGATTCGGCAGGGGGAATCCAACAGGGGGAGTCTTTGATGGGTCAAATAACAAGCGTCGCCGATACTAACACGACTAATGTTGATCTTCGTTACTGCCTTTTAAGGCTTCTTGTTTCTACGTGGACTAAACATTGACCTCCGACCTAGTTCTGTTTACTGAAAATAATATGATGGACTCATCTTTCTTTCTGTTTTTTATGATTTGTGTTGCCAGTGAGCGGCAGTTAATTTATGGTTGATCGTGTTACCAGACATCTACACGCACGGCATGTGCTGTTCTCTGTTTTTCTAAATCAAGTTTGTATTCTGGGCTAAATACGGACTGAGTGTGCAAACGAGTTTCATAGAATGTAGGAAAGAAGGAGTCTTTGCTCTGGCTGCTGTTGTCTTGGATATGCTGCAATAATCTTTTCAGGTGCATCAGATTTAGATTTAAAAATAAATAAATCGGAACGATCGGAGCTAAAACAAGGTTGCTCACCTTTAAATACCTAAAGGACAAGACTAGTGATGTTGTCAACAAATGACACAAAGACACTTGATGTTTGAACTTTCTTTCTTTCCTATGACGCATCAGATTTTTCGTGAGGAAGAAAGATGTTCAGTGAACCGGTGACCAGCTGAAGCCTTTTCTATAGTTGTCAGACAACAGTGAAAGTGTGTAATAAGCTAAATGAGCTGCATCCACAGATTTTGCGGTTAATAGCTGGGTTTCATTGTTTTTTTGTGTCTTTGTTGCATTTTGATAAAACCCCAAGGTTTCGTAGAACTAAACTCCTGATTCCCACTCAGTCGTATAATGCCTCACTTTAGCATTTCTTCTCTGCTGAATCTCATCGTGACCCTCACTTGAACTAACTTGCCCGTTCAGATGTCCAGTCATGTAGTAGGTGAATGTGTGTACGGCTACAGTGCCCTCTGTATCTGGTCTATAGAAATAAAACCTGTAGGAAGTTCTTGTTTTTGAAAGATTTGTCCTTTTCTGTCACAGCTTTAACAGTACACGCCACAGCTGACACTTATTTGCCAGTTGATCAGGTGTTTGTAGCCACAGGTCAGTTCTGATCCAGAATGACTAAGTAGTTAAAAAAAAAAGTAAAAAATAAAAAAGGTTACCTCACGCAGCAACTCTTAAAGTCCAGATTTAATAATGAAGGCTCTGTCTGGTGCAGTGGAATAAGACGTGCCATCCAGGAAAGTTAACTTGGATTCTTTGTGACATTACATACGTAGTTGAAGAATGAATAGTTCCCAACCTGGGATCTTTATTTTCCTCTGTGCTCCTTTCTCTATAAAGCATCTGTATCTAACTAAGTCTCATTAACTGTCTACTCCAAAGGCACTGGCGCAGCAGGACCTATTTGTTGTTTTTGTACACTAAGGACATTTGGGTTTAGTCCAAAGATGAATACGAGCCACATATTCAGCTTTTTATTTAGGTGTACGTTTGTGTGTCATTTTAAAACGATTAGCAGACTTTTTAACATTCTATTTCCTCCATACTGTGTGAGTGAGATGCGAGGTGCATTTGTTTTGTGTACATATTCAAAATCTGTGAATCCCTTTAAGAAACAAACTCTACATGTGACTCTTCATTTCACTGTATCTGGGGAATGTGACCTGGTTTTATGACATTTATAACGGGTAAATAAAAGTCACTGTGGCACAAATTAATTTAGCATCTTTCATTTGGTTTAGATTTCTGTGTATCAAGCTCTACATAAGTGTTGCGACTCATTCATGAAGACAAACTCAGTCCTGAGGTTTGAGATAAGAAGCATCATCACCTAACAAAGAATAACACGGCTACAATTAATTAAACAGTCTTACTTTAGAGGCGCTGGCATGCTGCACAGGCCTTAATAACACAACTTCCTGCTTTACACAGAAACCAATTGTCATGTAATGTTTGATAAATGTGATTCCAGGTTGGTTTTCTAGGATTGTCAGAAGGTTTAGTCGTCTTTCTTGAGGCAGACATGTTTTCCAGTATTGCATTGCAAAGATTATTTTTCTCTAAAACCACAGTGGATCTAACCGTGTAGATAAGTCCCAGTTTTACTGTAATAAATGTGTTTTTATTGTTGTGCAATAATCTCTCTTGTTCTCAGTGTTGCTATGAGAGAAGGAGAATTTCCTTACAGATAATATTTTGAAAAACGTCATCGGTTAATATTTCACACAAGTAAGTAGTATTCATATGCAAACATAATTGATAAAGATGATATTTTGCAATTCCAGAATTTTGGATTTCCGTCCCGTCATCTTTATACACTACTACAAACAAACATGGATCACATTGAATGGATCACGCCTGACCTCTTATGTGGACCAACTCTTTGACACATAAGGAAGACCGTGTGTTTGTAGCAGAGTTTGGGAGCCATGAGGGGGGGGTGCTTTTTTTTTGCCATGCCCAAGGCAGCTCATTATCAACACGAGGGAAGGTAATCATTGGAGTGATCCAGTTTTAACAGGGCTGATTGTGGCCAATTTGGGGAATGAAAACTCATGGCGTCTTCACTTTGTGGCCTCGTTCTTCTTTAGCCCAGTTTGTGGCCCACTTCTGTTTCTGGAAGGACAATTGATTTGTGGGAAATAGTTATTTTTCCTTTTGAAAATGTGCCACAAGCTCCTTTAAAACTATTTGTCTAGATTCCCTTCTTCCAAAAGGTGTCTAATGCATGTTTCCACCCAATATATCAATGTTTTACTAGAGCTTGTACAGTAAAACATGTCTTCTGTCGAGTTAACTGACGTAGAATCATTTGATTAAGGCTTCCATGTGTCCTACATTACAACTGGATGGCCTAGATTGTACTGGGCCCGTACAGTAGGCCCAGTATATTCCAGACAGTGGCGGGTTGTGGATTTTCCATCTAGGCCTTCAGAGCTGTCCTCTGAAAATTAAATGTTCTCAACATAACCTCAGCAGGACACTAGCTCTATGCGTTATTGTCATTTTACTTAACTAATCCATATCTACAGCAACAGTAACTTTTATCAACTGGAAAAAGTGACTTAACACAAGGCTCAACACCTGTGACAGTCACAATACATGTACTGCACAGATATGTAATATCAACAATATACGGCTATTATCCAGTATAACAGGAGGCTCCATCAACAACCAGTCACATTTACTGATGCCCAACAAGCAAACTACATTATTATAATCATAAATATCACATTCAGGAATCAATTCCAGCCAAACTATAGCTGCGACAAAACAAAACATTTGATCAGATGTGACACACAGCCATGAATATCATGTAAACCAGCAGAAACTGTCTAAAACAGCAAAAAGCAATACCTGGTAAAGTCAGATAAACTTCCAATAAACTTACCAAAGCTGCTCATCGTCTGAAAACAAAGTTAATCCTCTTGTGACGTTTAGGTAAAACTTTGTTCACGTGACGTACTTAACTTCAGCTAGCTGAATGTCAACTAGCTTAAATTCAGTTAGCTTAACGTCAGATAGGTTAACGTTAGTTACCTTAATGTCAGTTAGGTTAACGTCCGTTAGCTTAACTTCAGTTATCTTAACTTCAGTAAGCTTAAATTCAGCTAGCTTAACATCAGTTACCTTAACGTCAGCTAGGTTAACGTCAGTTATCTTAACATCAGTTAGGTTAACGTCAGTTATCTTAACTTCAGTTATCTTAACTTCAGTAAGCTTAAATTCAGCTAGCTTAACGTCAGTTACCTTAACGTCAGCTAG
>JAUMTR010000012.1:7545618-7559499 GCA_032270685.1 Microctenopoma stevenorrisi
ATCTTAACTTCAGTTATCTTAACTTCAGTAAGCTTAAATTCAGCTAGCTTAACGTCAGTTACCTTAACGTCAGCTAGGTTAACGTCAGTTATCCTAACCTCGGTTAGTTTAACGTCCGTTAGTTTAACTTCAGTTATCTTAACTTCAGTTATCTTAACTTCAGTAAGCTAAAATTCAGCTAGCTTAACGTCAGTTACCTTAACGTCAGTTAGGTTAACGTCAGTTACCTTAACGTCAGCTAGCTTAACGTCAGTTACCTTAACGTCAGCTAGCTTAACGTCAGTTAGCAAACTGAGCGGCCGGTCACGGTGAAACCTCGTGACGTCAGCAAAGGCCAGCTAGAAGGCCCTGGAGGATCAAAGATCACGCCCAATACGGCAAACTCGAGATCTGATTGGTTAAAAAACATGACACTCCACAAAATGTCTCCATTGACAATGAACGACCGAAGCTTCACTGAGAGCTTTGAAGGAGAACATCCGATGGATAAAAGTTGTTGATATGTGCTGCACTGGAAGAAAGACGCAATGAAATGAAAACAGATTGTTGGGACATTTGATAAAATACATACAGCATTAATGTAAACGTATGTTAAATTATAAAGATATGTTTTCTGACCATGTCTACGCCAGCAGAGAAGGCTTTGCTGGCCCTGACGCTCCGACACTGATTCCAGAGATATGCTAAAACAAATGATCACAACCAGGAGCTCAGCTCTCATGAAGCAGGAATGCAGCTTTGGTTCTTGTGAAACATTGGACATTTTCCCGTCACCGGGCTCCTCAAACATACTTATCCAGTAATCTCCCATTTCTCACCGTTAGTCTCGAGGTAAATCTGATTGTCTGCTGAATGAATGGAAGCATTTTGGTTAAAAATAGTTAAGACCTATTTTCTGCGGCGCGCTGGCGACGCCTCCGCGCTGCGCGTAAAGACGCATTAAGAGGTGGCGCAGCGGTGATAATCCAGACAGAAGGTGCTTTTGGTTACGGCACAGCCTGAGAGGGAAGAGCTGCAGACCCACCGAGTTGGTTCCGTTACTTTACTGATTTCTTAGACTCTTAGACTTTATTTTATTTTAATTTAGTAGAAGCTTAATAGTGTTCAGCGACTTTGAGGAGGTTTGTGTTGCGATGGTCCCTTTCTTTCCGAGACGGAGTGTGTTAATGGGATTTCTGTCTCCTCTGCATCACCTGAGGACAGTTGGACAGTGAGCCGGAGGGCGTCTGGGAGCTGAATGGACACCATGTCTCCACAGCAGCAGCAGGACAGCCTCAGCCGCGGCGGCGGGCAGACGGAAAACAAGCGGGTACGTTTGACCCGATGGATCAGCCCACTTCAGAAAGTTCCTTTATTTATGGCGGTTCATTTAGTTTAGTGCGCAATGGAGCAGTAAGTTGTAAAGAGTAGGTGGCGGGTGAGGACTTAGGTCACATTCAAAGCTTTTAACCAAGTCTGTACCCACTCTGCGGGAAGTGTTAGTGATGGCGCACAAACACGCGCAAGCTGCGCGATAACACTGCTGCACGTGAGCTACTAAAACGCTCTGTTGTTAGACTTCATGGAAAATATTCACAATGAGCAGCCTTAAAGTGATTTAATGACGTGTTATAGACTAAATTAACGAGCCCAGTACCAACAGTTTCACCAGCAGAAGCTGTGCAGATATTTTTAGGACTAGAAAGTGACATTGGAATATTGTGGCTGGACTGTAAGGAATGTTTCAGCACCCTGTGAAGCTGCAAACTCACTGAAGCTACATTGTGAAATGTCAGAAATGTGTGGACGTGCAGGTTGTTGAGCTTGACTCCTCTTTCTCACGCTTCTCTCAGAGTAGCTGTAGTTTCTCAGACATTATACTCCACACAGACACGTTTTCCTGGCGATGAGTTGTAATCATTTGGGACTTTCCAGCCTGTCCAACATTATCAGTAACTAATAACTGATAAAATGAGTAAAGTATTTGCTGTCTCTTCTGTGTGTTAGCGGATGAAGTCTCAGAGTTATCGGCGTCAGTCTGCCCCGTCTATGGTCATCTCCAAGGCTCTCACCAGGTCCAAGACTCTCTCCAGGTACCGTCCAACACATTCAGAGATCTGTGATCACACCTGGTAATGTCCAGATACCAGCTGGGCATAATATGGAGAGTAGGTCAGTGTTACCTTCAGTCAGACTTTACCTGTTTGTCTCCACTGAGGTCACGCTGCTGTGAGCGAGCCCCACTCTCTCTCACACACACACACACACACACACTCACACAGATAATCCCTCTGTGAGGATCAGGCAGCTAATTATAGTCTTTGAACATGTGGACTGGGAAAGTGAAGAAGAAATAACCTCCTTCAGAGGTGAAGCTGACCAACACTCACCAACCTCCACCCCTGCTCCGAGAGCGTGTTGGTGTTTTCATTGGCCGACACGACGCTGTGTAGGTAAAATGCATCTGTGCTTTGTGTTTGAGGGAGACACTCTTCGTTCCCGTGTGTCCCGAGACCTGTTCGCTGGTCCAGTCCTTCCTGACCGGCGCCGACCGGTCGTTTCTCCTCCACGGACACGCTCAGTTGAAGACGGGGATGCAGACTCAGTACAGACACCTGTTCCTCTTCAGCGACACGCTGGTGGTCGCCAAAGCCAAGTAAGCACCAGAGGAACATCTGGCCCCTTCTGCCACTGGTCAATCAAGTGTGTGTGAGCGTCGGTGCATTTCTCTCTGAACTCCCAGGTCGGCCAACCACTTCAAGCAGAAGGCCCAGGTGCGTGTGTGTGACATGTGGACGGCAGGCTGCATGGACGAGGTGTGTGAGGGAAGCACGAACCCCGAGAGGAGCTTTGTCATGGGCTGGCCCACCTGCAACTGTGTCGCTATGTTCAGGTAACACGCACACGCACGCGCGCGGTAACGATGCGTTTTATCCCGAGCGAACACACTCTGATGTTCCTGCCGTGTCCCCCTCAGCTCAGCAGACCAGAAAGACAAATGGCTGTCCCTCCTCAAAAGGTGAGCTAAAGGCTGAAATGTCCGCTGTGTGTGTGTGTACGGGACACAAAGCGCTCACTGCATGTCGTGTTTCTTCTCGCTCCGCAGCCACATAAAAGAACACAAGGAGAAGGAGGAACCTAAGACCATTCCTCTCAGAGTGTACGGGAAGGGAATCAACACCTTTGCTGTTGTGAGTTTTACACCTGCTCTGATGCTGAGAGAGAGTTCCAGCATCACCCGGCTCAGTGCTGACATCTCCCTCTTTCCTGGTTTAGACCAAGACGCTCCCGGTCAGCAACTCGGATTCGACCAACGAGGTGATCCGGCTGGCCCTGCAGCAGTTCGGCATCATTGTGAGTTACAGGGAAACAGATGTTTAGATGAATACGTCATTCCTCCATAACCTCATTTAACTCCTCTGCAGGGCAACGTGAAGGACTTTCAGCTGTGGGTCATCTCCAAGAGGGACAACACCCCGTATCCCCTGATAGGTCAGTGAGCGTGGGGTCAGGTGACGTAGTGCCGGTCGGTGTGATGCTGCAGTAGGTCGAACCACACTGTGTCTGCTGCTCTGTCTCAGGTCACGAGTTTCCCTTCAGCATCCAGATGAGTCACGTGAGACACTCGGGGCATCACGGTGGTGGCAGGGATGCTGCCGCCGCCGCCGCACCGCCCCACGCGGACAAGCAGAAGGCCATGCAGGTGGAGCAGCTGCAGGTGTACAAGCAGTGCCAGTTCATCCTGAAGCCTCGGCCCACTGACCCACTGCAGCAGCAGCAGCACACGGCTGCAGGTGAGCTCGTCGGCTGCGTGCAGGAAGAACACGAGGAGCTCCTTCTCGTTTGTTCCTCATGAGTTTCCCGTTTTGCCCTTCTCAGATTTTCCTCAGAAGCCGTTTAAAAGGAGGCGTTCCCTCATCAACTGGGCCTTCTGGCGCGGCTCCTCCTCCCAGCTGAACGAGCTGCCTCTGGCCGGCGCCGCCACCGGCTGCCTGTTCGGTCAGCCGCTCAGTGCCGTGTGCGTGGAGGACGCTCTGCCCAAACCAGTCCTGGTGAGAGGACGCGCTCACGTCCCAGTGACCATTAGTTACCTGCAGCTTCTCATCCAGCCAGGTACCGAACACGTGCAGTGAGTTTAAGCTCGTCTCTCTCTCCCTCCGGCACCAGGACATGCTCACATTTCTCTACCACGAGGGCTCGTGGACGCGGGGGATCTTTCGCCGGCCCGCGGGGGCCCGGGCCGTCAGGGAGCTGCGGGACTCTCTGGACTCCGGGGAGTTCCTACTCCCTCTGACGCACGACCACGTCTTCGTCATCGCTGGAGTCTTTAAGGTGCGTGTGTGTGTGTTTTGGAGCATTTTCCCTGCACCACCCGCTGGTTCTTAGCGAGAGCGACGACGAGCAGCGTCAGCGTGTTTGTGCGCATCATCACCTCACTGACCCATTTCTGAAGGAACATATTTAATCTGCTTCCGTTGGCAGGACAAGCTGTTGTTAAACTAATCTGGATTAGAACTTATTATCCGAGTGCTTCAGCGGCGTGGCTGCAGATACAGCACCGCTCCGCTGAACCAGAACCAGAACCTGAGCCTGACTCACATGCTTGCACTGTCATGAAGAAAAGAGAGTGGTGTGTGTTCACAGGACTTCCTGCGCAGCATCCCTGGCAGCCTGCTGTGCTGCGAGCTCCACGAAGAATGGATGGACGTGCTGGAGGAAGAGGAGGAGGAGGAGGAGCAGGTGCAGGACGTGCAGAGGTAACACTGACGCTGTCCCTCACAACTAAAGATGAACACTTTCAGTCCCTTTAAGTCCCTTGCTCTCCTCCGTCTCCTCGCAGGATGATTTGCCGGCTGCCCAAACAACACGCCCTGCTGCTGCGCCACGTGCTGGCCATGCTGCACGGCGTGCAGGGCCACGCCCACGAGAACCAGATGACCAGCTTCAACTTAGCGGTGTGCATCGCTCCCAGTCTTCTCTGGCCTCCTGGCGCTCCCAGCAGCTCTGAGGTGGAGGGAGAGGGGACGAAGATGGTGAGAGAAGAGAAGTTCGGTGGTGTTGTCTGTGAACCAGCAGAGCGCGCAGACTGAGGCAGAGGTAACATCCGTCTTTCTCTCGCTGCAGGCGTGCGAGCTGGTGAAGTTCATGATTGAGCACTGTCAGCGGATTCTTGGAGACGACCCCTCGTCTCTGTTTGGAGGACCGCCACAGAGACTCAACGCAGAGGAGACGGGCTCAGGTGCAGAGATCACGGGGACACGCACAGGTAACGATGATGACTGGCTGAACCTAACTGAAGCTCTCTCTCCTCAGACTGGATCTACCCAATGACCGACTCGTCGTACGACAGCCTGGAGAACGAGCTGGACGACAGCAGCGGCGGGTCGCCTGGCGTCTGCAGCAGGAGACCCCTTCACGCCAAACCGCTTCAGGGCAGCCTGGACTCCATCCTCACGCTGAGCGACTACGACCAAGACACTGACCCAGACGTGCAGCACACCCAGCCTGGCAGAACCGGAGGCAGGACGCAGGGCGCAGACGTCTCCTGCTTCAGCCAGGCCGGATCCAACCCGGACTCCCTGCGCCCAGATGCTCGACACAGGCAGCGGCGCCGCTCGGAGCCAGCGATCGCGTACGTGGCCAAGTTTCAGGCGTGTGTTTCAGGGGGAGCCGATGAAGAACGTTCAAAGAAGTCCAGCAGCCAGAACAAGGGGGGTGGAGACGAGTCTGGGTTGAAGCTGCGTGGAGGGGGGGCAGCAGATCTGGAGGCCAGCTCCTCCAGCCTCTCCTCCACCCCTAACTCCCCTGCACCAACCCGCTCCTCCCTGGACTCTCTCGACTCCCTGAGCAGTGACCTAACCTGGGCGACTAGACGGGGGCGTCACCCAGCGAAGGTACATGTTCTCCCCGACTCCCCCGGATCCAGCTCAGGTCCCTCCACGTCCGTCACCGCCGGCCCAACTGTGGCTGCAGAACATCCAGACGTGGGGACTCACCCGAAAGACTCTCCACCCAAAGAACCGCTAAACTGGGGGACCTTAAAGAGCTGCAGGGGCCTCCACCCAAACTCCTGGCTGAAGAAAGACCGGAGACTGTCTCTAACACAACAGGACAACTTGGAGAAAGAGGACGAGGACACGACTGGAGTGAGTAGAAGCATTTCAGCACGGACACACAGATGTTGTTGAGTGTCTCCATCAGTCTAGTCTTAGATTTAAATCTGATCTTTAAACTTGTACTGTTTGGACAGGGGGGGGCTGCTGAGAAGTCCCTCACACCGGAGAAGGGAAAAGCAGGAAAACTGATCCCCAGCAGCCAGACCAAGCCCAAGCCGGCCTGCAGACTTGTGAAGGATGGAGGAGGGGGGCGTGGCAAAGGGAAGCCTGGCCAACGTTACGACTCCTCCAGCCCTCCGTCCCACCACCGCTCCACAGGGAGCCTCCAGTTCCCTAAATCCCCATGGTTACACTCCTCAGACTCGCCGCAAAGCGCCAGGCAGCTCACTGGCATCCACCCCAACACCAGATGTGATGGAGGTGGGGTCACCAGCCAGAGGAGCGTAGCGCCCGGGGAAGGGAATGAGCCGAAGCAGGCGGTGCCCTCCGTGTTCTACAGGCAGAGTGGGACGTCCCTGTCCCTCTTCAAGCGGCACAAGTCTCACTCCGTGGAAGAGCAGGGCCACGCAAAGCTCGGCCAGCGCCGCGGGTCTGAACCTGGGCGCCAGGTCGTGCGCCACGCCGCCAGGGCGAGGCTGCCCAGCGACCCAGGACTAAAGGTGTCCGAGGTGGATCCACAGGGAGGCGCTCCGGGGGCCCGTCTCTGCCTCTCCCCTTGTGCCACTAAAGCAGTGAGGGACTACTTCTCCTCTCACCCATGCAGTGACCCCGAGAGCAGCCAGCAGGTGGCGCTCGCCCTGGTGGAGAGTCACAGAGAATGGCTGAAGAGGTGCTGCAGTCCAGCAGCAGAGCCGGACCTTGACCAGCTTCTGTTTGCTGAAGAATCCTACGTGTGAACGTGACGTGGAGAGAAATCACACGTCACCTCAACGTGGCGGTGACGCCGCGCGCTGTTCTCCAACGCCCTCGTTTTAAAAGCTCCTAGGTGTAAAAATGTCAGTATTTAAAAAGCTTCAGTAGTTCGCTGAAAGTGTGCAGAACAGCTGCTCATAAGGGAAGTTTTTCTCTAATCAGATTCAGATTTAATGTGTTTGTGTGTACAAGGAATTTATTACCTGTAGACAGATTTGTTTTTACAAACTACATCAGGCCAAAGTTAAAAACTGCCAATTCAAGCTACCTGGTGTTGCCTTGTTTTACTGCGAGCCTCTAACAGCTGTTCACTGTGGATGCTAACGTGGAGTCAGAACGAACAGTAATACAGAGAGACGCTGCCACGGTTTCCCCTCGCTCAGCACACGCTGCACAGAGCTGCAGACTCGCACGCGGAGGAATAAAGGGTTAGTTTCAGACCTTTCTAGATGCCACTGCAGCGAGTTGGTGCTCTGTAGCATATTCTGACATTCCAGATGCTTCCCTGCGTCTCGTGCGCCTGCAGCAGCTATGACGCTTGTTGACGTGGCCTGTGTTGAGCTGAAGGAGTCTCCCACACACCCCGTCCTGAGGTTTCTGTCACTGCATGTGGAAATGTGTTGCGTTTTTGCAGCTTTGTGTTGAACACGCTTCTATGCGCTGTAACGCTTCTGCTAATAAAAAGACCTGAGAGTGAAATGATTATTTGTCTTTGTGCACAAACTGAGATCAACATGCCGTTAGAAAGGTGATTAGCTTTATTCCATTTTTAACACGTACACAAGTGTTCGGCTGATTACATGAAGGGGCATAGATACGCTGTAGAATAAAATCTGTAAGGAGGGGGCATCAACAACGGCGTCTGGTTCGCTAACGTTTTCAGTGCATGAGACCTGAACACGGCGAGAAGAGTCGACTTCGTGTAGAAACGTTTTATCTAAAACATGGAGAAGACACTTTATCAGAGAATGGAAGGCACTGCAAAGACTACAGGGGCCCACCGTGTGCCGTTCTTATTCTTCCCTGGAGAGATGTTCAAATAATACAGTAAAACTATAGCAAAGGTTTGCCTTCGCTCAGAGGTTAGATCTCAGAATACTGGTTAATTCCTCACACTAGGTTCGCTAAAGGCTACAGAGACGGGCCGCGAAGACCGCACCAGGCGCAGCAGTACGTGCCAGATTCACACCCACCACTGTCCCTGTGCACACGTTCTGCCTTCAGGTGTGACCGGGCACGACCTCGCGCCTACGCTCCTCCGCCGCTGCTCCCTGGCTAAGCCGATTCGTCTTTGCTCTGTCGGATGTCGGTGACGCTCTCCGGGACCCTGGCCACCATGCCCTCCAGAGTCTTGGTCAGACAGATCTGACAGCCGAGACGAGACCTGCGGGGAAAAAAACGGCAACACTAGAAGCACAACTGAGGCAGGTTTGGGCCTTAAAGAAAGACGACTGTGTGTGTGTGTGTGTGTGTGTCCTTACGTGTCAGTCAGGCCGTAGGCTAAGTCTAACATGTCCATCTCCTCGTCCGTTACTTGGCCCAGCTTCTTGTAGACTTCCTCATCAAAGATCAAGTGGCAGGTGGAGCAGGCCAGCGTTCCCTCACATGCTCCTGCACCACACACACACACACACACACACACACACACACACACACACACACACACAGCATGAGATACAGCTGGTGGTGTAACCCATCATGACGGCGAAGCAGAAAAGAAAAGGCTGTTTTCTACGTGTGCTTCCGTACCAAAGCCATCAAAGTCAAGGTCTTCATTAATGACCACATCCAGCAGCGTGTCTCCAGGTGAACCTTTCGCTGAGATCTTCTCCCCGTCTCTGTTGATGAAGTGCACCGTCACCTTATTGTCGGACCTACACAGATGCAGAGAGGACAGCGTGAACCTGTAGCGCCATACTTTGCTGTCCTCTAGTGGTCAGAGCTCGTCAACACACTCAGGTCCATCATCCATATTTTAACAGAAACATCACCAACATACATAAATAATGATTCATTAAAACAAGAATACAAATCTGAAACATTTGCAGCAGCCCCCCCATTAACATGATCAACTCAGAGATGATTTGCTGAGCTGCTGATGAAGCTGCTGATGAAGCTGCTGCACTAAACTCAGAGCAGGTGCCTTGTTCATCACTTCTCAGTGTAGCCGGTCCACACAGCGTGAAACACGACACAAACAGAGACTGCTGTTGTGAGGGACGGCTGAAAGCTGCAGACGTGCAGCTAATGCAGAGAAAGAGGGGTCGTCGCAGCTAATAGCCTGCTCCATAACACGTGGGACAGCACATCACAACGATGACCTGAAGCACACAGTCAAGACGGCTGCGGACTTTCCCTATCCTTAAGTGGCCCAGGCAGGCCTCAGACACTTCACACACTCTCTTCCAGTCAGACGGAGCTTGAGAGGATCTGTCAGGAATAATAGGATAAACTGCAAAACCCCAGTGTGAGACGCGTGTAGAGACAAATCTGAGACTGCTGTCGAAAGACAACATTCAGTGACTTAATGTTTCTGTCCAATGTAATTAATTAAAGGATTACAGTCTACAGATAACAGTCTTACAACCAGTGGCAACACAGGTTTGGGTGGACTTTGAATCCACAGAGAACACTGGGGGACTTAATGTGCTTAATCTGTGACACAATGAACAATAAATATGAAAAGCTGCCGAGCACTCTGTGGCTGGATACGCACCTGCTTTGGAAATATCTGTCACATCGAACACCCCACTCCCTGTGGATCAACCCTCCCCCCGAGTGTTTCTACAAGCAGCGTCCAAACCACAGTGCGAGGGTCAGACGTGAGCACACAAGGACAGCGTCAACCAGTTCAAGACCAGCCCAGCAAACCCAACCTTCAGCACGAGCAGGGAATCTGCAGCCCTCATGTAAGTGGACTGGTTTGGTCAGGGAAAGCCCGGCCTTGGTCAGAGCCTTGCACCTTAACAGGATGATGGATTACTTTTGCTTCATGGACATGGAGTCTTAGCCTCGTCCAAGCAGCTTATTCTAAGAATAAAACCGTACCAACGAACAATCCCAAGTTGCCAAGTGTGACAAACAAGAAACAACGAAATCACAAAAAGTGACAAACAATTATTGACCATTATTCCTGCAGACAACTTCCTGGTTGGTCAGCATTGTTGGATTATATAAAAACGCATCACATGTGACCCATATTTGTAAATCTGTGAAGCAACTACAGCTGTTGAATCAGCTTCCTCACACTGGATCATAGTTTCTACAGCAAATCAGCTGCGGGACCAAACGATGCGTTCAGGTTCAGACACACAACCACAGATTTCTGGTTTGTGCTCGTTTACCGTGTCCTGTTCGCTCGTAGCAGACGGACAGCTGACATTAGCAGAGTGTCTTCGCTCGTGTTTTACGCGATATCCCGTCAGGTGTGTGACGTTACCGATAGGAAAGGTCATAAAACCTTTTCCTCCTGAACGGAGGTTTCACAGCAACGGTGCGCCGTGAACTCCACGATGGCTGCCACAAGTTGTGAAATAGCGTGAAGGAGAAGCTTCGCGCTGCGTGGGACGGTTCCTCCCGGTAGTGTCTCCTACCTGAGGGGCTGTGTGCCCGCCGTGAAGCTCCTCAGTCCCGTCAGCCGGCTCCTCGAAGTTAACGCCGCCGTCGCCGTCCTCCGCGAAAGGTGTCGTAACCTGACGTGAGCCAATCTCAGTGCCGTCACCAAAGCCATTTAAAATACAGATAAGACGTCAAAAAACTAACTGCAAGGGACGCGGACAGACGTTCAGACTTGCACAGTGCAGCCCACTGCGGTCTACTTGTTTGCCTCTCGCCGGAGAGAGCCCCACAGTGGTTTGACTTAGCCCACCGAGCTAGCTGGCTACTTGTTTTAGTTACAAGAAGTCAGTCCCTCACTGAGGCTGCGCAGAACCGGCACCCCGGGCACGAGCGAGTATGTGACGTCAGACTAATATGTGCAACGATAACCTCACGAGATCAAGGCCGAGATCCGGGCAGCAGACAAGATGGCCGACTTCATTTTCCTCATACGTCCCGTGAATAAATCAGTACAAATATTCATTTATCCCACTATTTTATTTTAAAGTATTATATTAGAAATTATTTTTTGTGCATTAATTTAGGACACATGAAAATCCAGCTTTTGGACTAAGCTTTGTCCACTTTGTCAAGTGCTGTAACATCAGGAATCTATTTCACACTTATGTTGTAAAGCTAATTTATTTGAAATCAAGCAGTATTACCTTTCACCATCCTTTACTCCATTAACAAGTCCCTGTAGGTATCTGGCAAAAACAATACTTTGGAAGTTGACTCGTGAACTAACCTAAATGCATATAAGAGTTTTGTGTTAAATTATGAGACATTGTGGTATTTTTCAGACAACAATTAACTGCTGAAATGTGGGAACAGGACTGGGAACCTAGTGCCCTAAACTCCTGGCCAGATCCATTTGATTAAGTCCACTGATAAGCATCTATACTGAGGTCTACTGACCTGTAAAATCTACCGCCCAAAACAACCTTTAGTGACCTTCACTGCCATTTGTTCACTTTCTGTCCACATTCACAAATATTGATCCAGCTAACACTGATTAAACCAAGTGTCACTTCAAAATATTTACTGAAGCCAGGAAAACAGGATGTGTACAGTAAAACAAGATGGACAGATTTTCTGATGCTTTCTCAGGTCAACGGTTGCCAACTTGTACTTTGTTAGCTTGTGTTATATCAGCACCTTTATCAGGCAAGACCTGAGGGCAAAGTGCATCAAATATCAGTAATCATATGAGTTTGGGAGATGCAGATTAACCAATAGTCTTGTTCGAAGTGTTATACGCAGAGTTTATGGCCGAGACGGTGAAATATTAATGAGTGGCCTTTTCTTTTTTCCTTCTCATTGAACATCACGACAGTCTCAGGTGAGCTTCACACACACCGATGAACAGTTTCCACTTTCTGGCCTTTGGTTTTAGCTCGTTACACCGGACAGTGGAGAGAAACTGATGATCAACAGGGTTATAATGATATATTAATGTATTATGTTTCTTATATTTACAGGATGTTCAAGACAACGCTACTGCTCCTGACACTGTCAGGTAAGATCTAATTCATGCTGTCACTGTACAACTGCTAAATAAATATTCTGAGTGTAATACCAACATTTCATTATCGTTTATTATTCCCCAGAAAGCAAAAATAATAATTTAGAGATTGTGATGGGTTTATGGGTTTGACACGTAATGTGCAGATTGTGAAATTATTATTAAAAACACATTGTTGATCTCAGTAAATTAGTTTTGTGTTTAAATAATCAAATATATTTAATAAGAAATATAAGAATTTCTGTTTTGTTAGTTAAAATGTAAAATATGCTATATTTGAGGCTCTTTACACAGAATTCAGATTATTTTGGAGGCACTATAAAAAACTAAAAGCACTATATAGGACATTGCCAGTTCATTGTTTGACATTTCTGTCATGATTAATTGTAGGATGTTGATTTGTTGCCTTGGCAGCAGAACTGCTTACTGTGCCAAACGCTGATCTAATCAGAGTAATTGACCTCTTTGATGGCTGTTCAGAAATGAGACTTTGACCATCATTGATTTATTACCATGTGAAAGAACAGCTGTGGCCTCTATATTAATCTGTCACAATAGTTAATAATTGATACAAAGGCTCAACAGTCCTCTGTCAACTGATAAAGGTATTTTCAGATTCAGATCATCAAACCGACTTTATTACTCAAAGATAAACCGAGTAGTTACAAAATGCCATTTTAAGTGATGATTTCATTTATCATGACTGCCTGTGTACAAGTAATTGCGCAACCTTTGCTCAAGTTCAATTTCACTTGCCAATCCAGGACGGACCTCCAGAGCAGTTTAGCCAAGTTATCTTTGTGTACTATTAGTATAATTTAGTTTGATAATCTGAATCATTTTAAGTGTAGTAAAAATACAAAAAAAAACACGTTTTCATAGCACTGTATATGAAAATCAACACCGAATGTACCCCTCCCAGGTCTCCAGGCGGTCCCTATCGCAGCCCCTAGAGGTTTTCAGGAGACCCTTTCAAACTACCACCTCTCTGACATCCGGGACTTTAGACGAGAGATAGAACCCTCCAGGAGATTCATTAATGACATCAACAGTGGGTTGGTGCAGGACTACATCAGTGGGTTGGACAGGAGGGCAGGTACATAGAAACTCACTGTCTAACAAACCTCATCATGAACTAATTAGAAAAATGCAAAAATTATGCAGTATTAGAAATACATTTCTTAAAATGTTTTTCCTCTTAAAGATTTCATCAATCCCTCTCTTGGAAATGGATTCGGAGAGATGGACAGACGACACCAGCTGATAGATGAGGGTGAGGAAACCGTAAAGTCAAATTTGCACAATTCTTTTAAGTAGGACAGATTTCATTTATTCTTCAAAACCACCAGCTCGGTAAAAGTGTCTAACTAATCTAAAGGTTCTGTTTCCTGTCTTCTAGTTCCTGTTGACATTCCACTCCAGAGGAGTAGTGGTGGTTGGGTGCGAATGGAAGAACTTTCTGCTCCTGATCTCCCTGACAGGCATGAACCCTTCATGAAGATCCCCGATGGTTTTAGACAGGGAACCGAACCCTTCATGAAGATCCCCGATGCTTTTAGACAGGGAACCGAACCCTTCATAAAGATCCCCGATGCTTTTAGACAGGGAACCGAACCCTTCATGAAGATCCCCAATGGTTTTAGGCAGGGAACCGAACCATTCATGAAGATCCCAGATGGTTTTAGGCAGGGAACCGAACCATTCATGAAGATCCCAGATGGTTTTAGGCAGGGAACCGAACCATTCATGAAG
>JAUMTR010000012.1:7559599-7577706 GCA_032270685.1 Microctenopoma stevenorrisi
TTTAGGCAGGGAACCGAACCCTTCATGAAGATCCCAGATGGCTTTAGGCAGGGAACCGACCCCTTCATGAAGATCCCAGATGGTTTTAGGCAGGGAACCGAACCCTTCATGAAGATCCCAGATGGCTTTAGGCAGGGAACCGACCCCTTCATGAAGATCCCAGATGGTTTTAGGCAGGGAACCGAACCCTTCATGAAGATCCCAGATGGTTTTAGGCAGGGAACCGAACCCTTCATGAAGATCCCCGATGGCTTTAGGCAGGGAACCGAACCCTTCATGAAGATCCCAGATGGCTTTAGGCAGGGAACCGAACCCTTCATTAAGATCCCAGATGGCTATAGGCAGGGAACCGAACCCTTCATGAAGATCCCAGATGGTTTTAGGGAGGGAACCAAATCCTTAATAAAGATCCCTGATGGTTTTAGGCAGGGAACCGAACCCTTAATGAAGATCCCCGATGGTTTTAGGCAGGGAACCAAATCCTCAAAGATTCAAACACCATTGTTGGTGTGTAAGGGGGAAATCATCAATGGGAACTGCTATGAGTTCAACCCCACACCACTGGCCTTCGAAGACTCACGGGTTAGACAAGCTATTTCTTCCCTTTAAACTTTCACTTGTATACAAGCCCAGAATATAATCTTTTCTTTTTAGGTACACTACATTCAAACGTTTTTTAATTATCTTTTGTCTTTAGGCCTTGTGCGCAGGTCTGGCTCCAAATGCTGAGCTGGCATCTATAACCAGTGGTGACCTGCATTCCCACCTGGTTTCTCTGGTGACCAAAGGTGGCGACGATAACCCTGTGCTTACGTGGCTCGGAGGCATGGTCAAGGCAAGTTCCTCTCATGTGTTTCATATGCAGGAAACCTACTCAAAGGAGCCTTGGGTGATTTTCAGTACAACACGTCATTGTGTGATGTAGCAATAGTGAGACCAGAATCCCAAATCCAAATTAATAAACCAAGAACATGGTCTTTAACCCTCCTGCCTAGTTTCCAGGCTGGTTCTCCCCCAGAAAGACGTGTGAATTGTGACGCCAGCTGTCTGGTTGTGTACTGTGGCGCTTACAGAGGCCAAGGAGAGTGTTATCAGATACGTTATCAACAGGACTGATGTGTTTTTCTTACCTTGGTGAAACATTGGCCTTTGAACTTTTTGTTCCATCTGTCCCTGTCCATGAGAAAAAAACATGAGTGCACCACTGCATTTGTGAGCAGTACTTTTCCATTTTAATAAGAGCTAGTCACTTTACAGATTTCTAATGTGTGTGTGTGTGTGTTGGCGGTGCGCACCTCAGAACCAGCAGGCATCATGGGTAGACGGGTCAGAGTGGAGCTACAGCGACTGGATGCCAGGACAACCCAACGTTCACAGCGACAAACCCGTCTGCATAGAGATGTTTATGATGGGTGAGAACCAAACTCGCACACATCAACACAGAAAGACCTCATAGGAAAGGATCAGAAACAAATGGTGAAAACGACCAGTACCAAAGCTAAAGTTACCAACCTTTAAAATAAAAGATACTGAGTCAGTTTTATGACTTTATTACTTTCTGCTACTTGTACAACAGATTCGTATCTTAACTGTAGCCTGTTACCTAACTGCCTTTAACGGCTCTTAGCAGAAAATGTATTTTAATGGCGGTATCTTTGCTCTGTGGCACTAAACATACCCTGAGAACGACCTTTTCCTTTGTTCTTCTATCAATCACATGCTCGGCGCCGCCACGTTTCACTAAACATTCTTAGAAATATCCCAGGAATGTGAGTTATGTTGGCCGTCATGTCTTTTACAAATCTGTCCCTACCCCGTTTCACAGAGGAGAGCTGGTGGACGGCTGCCGACTGCGAGCTGAAGAGAGCGTCCATTTGCTCGTATCCAGTTGCTGCATGAAGATCGTAAAGAGGCGCGGGATGAGAATGAGGCGCCCTGATTTGTTCTGATCACGGACGCTGTATCTTTGGGTTACCCACTTTAAATAAAACCCGACATGTTATATTTGAGTGATTCCCTTTTCTATTGTGTGGACAAACATCTTTCTTCTCTACAATCAGACGGTGAAGCACAAATTCAATTTTAAATTTAGACAAGATTTTAATGATCGTTTTCCACTAGTGTATACAAAGCAGTTTGTACAGATTGGGGAATAAAGTTAAAACAATGTTACAGTTTAGTACCTGGAAAGTGCAAAAGTACATTTCAAATATGCTGAAATAAAAATCATGCTGTACATTATATACTGTATTCATAAATAATCACAGATATACACACATCCATTTGGTGACAGTCACAGAGAACGTTGCTAAGACACAGAATATGCTTTTTTGATTTAGCTATTCTTGGTTCCTGTTGAAACGGGTGGAATGCTGCTTTCATTTTGACTTTACAGGGACGATGAGCTGCAGTGATGAGGGAAAACGCCGCGCTGGGGTAAAGGCACTCTGTCGGCTGCCGCCGTGCAGCAACCCAAACAGTGGTCTTTTGTCTGATCGACAAACGTGGATGAATGAAAGAAAAAGACGCCGCACTGAGAAACATCGTACGCACAACTCGCTGAAGGACACAGACTGGTCTTTGCTGTGACATTTAAATTAGAGCTAAATACAAAACCACACTAAAAACCACAAAGATGCATTGACGCCAGCCTGCGTCCAACTCCGAGGCCAAAACCGTGTCCAAGCAATCAGGGGCTGTGATGGTTCACGGAATCAGACTCAACATGTAGGAGGAAATCAACAATTTGGCTATAAGAAAATAAACACGTCATTGGTTTGTCCACACACACACACACACACACGTATGGTGCAAACATTTAAGTCACAGTCTCATCCACAGATTGTGATCTTGATATTAGAGTAAAGAAATCTCTCTCTCTCTCTCTCTCTCACACACACACACACACACACACCGATTCGATGCTCTAAAAAAAGGACAACTCCTCCACGTGACAGTTTGAGGCAATGATAAGAGCAGCTGAGGGAGACCGTTTGGTACATTTACTGTCTCGCCCCAGAACAAGCAAGAGGAAGACTGAGCAACTACGTGGGAAAAGAAAACAGGAAGAAAGGATCAACGGGCATCCAGCAACGGAGCTGTATTGCTGTTAACACTGACATCACATCAAGCCCTTGAGGATTTCTTCTCTTTCCCTCTTCAGACAACGTACAAAGTGTGACTTTAAAAACCGCTACTCATAAATAAACATGGATTCAAGTAACTTAAAAACATTAGATAAAGTGTTTCTGCACGGATGTGAAACATCTTCACATGGAAGCCTGTAGTGTGTTTTTTGTCTTACAAAACTATATCTTCTGCTGCTGTGTTGTTGAACTAAGTAAGTCAGCTTTGTCTAAATGTAGAAAAAAAAACACTCTCCTGCTGCCTAAAATCCAAAATGCCGTGCATACACACAGACACCAAGTCGCCGGACACGTGCATAAATCTGTCAAAAAAACATCTGAAAGAGAAAAGGCTCACACACACACACACACGTATAAACACACTGAAAGGCAGAGAGTTTGGTCTGGTGAGTGATGGAGCGTCCTACTGCATAAGGCTGCTCTGTGGCAGCTTTGAGGCAACCATGAAAAAGAGCACAGGCCTGCCCGTCTGCAGCCAAGGCAAACTAAGAGGGGACAGCAAGGCCACTTTAAAATTATAATCTGAGACGTAGCACGGCAACACACACACACACAGTCGTACAGCCAGGAGTTCCTGCCGAACACACAGGAAACGGCCACATGAGCGATGAAGACAGAAACCGTGGAGTTCGGATGTGAAACTTTTGGATTTGTGAGCACAGCGCCGGCGCTGGACGCTCAATCCAAAGTGGAAACGCACATTAAAAAGTCACAGACGTGCAGACTTTGTGATGTGGATGAATGAGTGGGAAGGTGCTGGAGGAGAAACCTGTCTGGAGGAGAACTGGGTAACAGGAATGTGAGGTGAGAATGGAAGGGGGAGGTTTTAGGGCTCGGGGATCGGGCCTCGGTCAGTTCTGGTCCTGATGGGTGTTGTAGACCGTTTCGCCCGAGGAGATCTGGGTCAGTCTCTTGCTGGAGCCCCACAGCTTCCGTGTTATCTGGCCCGAACGCATCTGGGAAGAGTGGAGGGAGAGGAAGAGGAGGAGGAGGGATGGAGGGAGGGAGTGGAGGAAAGAAAAGTGTGAGCAAAAGGAAACAAAAGGAGAAAAGAGGGAGGACGAGGGATATTATGATTTATGGGTGATGATTAGTTCAAATAAGATGTGAACAGAAAAGGTGCAGAGATTCAGATCAATCTATTCAGTGTGTGTGTGTGTGTGTGTTAGATCTACACATCAGGTCTATGAAATGAGATTATTAGTTTGCATCATTCCAGCAGATTGTAGCGACACTCTGAATATGGCTTCATTAAAACATTTGTTTCACAGCGTATCTGTCAAACACACATCTAATGACACTTCAGCAAACAGCACGGGGCGGAGTTTATCCCCGGTCAGTGGCCAAACTAGGATTATTATCTAAGTGTGTGTTTGTGACTCTAAGAGAGGAATGAAGCCACATGACTGTAGGCAACAACCGTCCCTGAGGAGAAGGGGGAAATAAACAGGTTCCTTGCTCTGTGTGTCAGATCTACAGCGAGGGGATACGCGCTACGGAGCTGCTACGGTTTCACGGAGCTTGAAGTGGGGCTGAACTCCAGCAGGTCACGTTGGTGCAGCAGGCGCGTTGGCGAGCGAGCTCGAAGCGGGGCCAGCAGGGGGGAGGCCATAAGGGGCAGTCCCTCCAGGCTCTGGGCGATGTAGTTCCTTAGCGAGCTCTTTACCTCCGCCGGCTTGCCAACGCCCACGATGATCAGCTTGCCGTCGTCCAGGCCGACGAGGACATGGCTCTGCTCCTTGGTGACGGAGACGCAGCGCACAGGCACGCGCATGGCCATGGGCCCCGCGCACAGAGACAGACTGCAAAGAGGAAACCGTGAGTGAAGATGACTGACGTAGGCTGATTCTAAACTCCTAATATCACTGAGTTACCTGTAGAGGTCGCGGATGGACAGGTAGCCCTGCTCGCTCCCAGTGACCACATACTCCCCTGAGACGCACATGTCAGTCACCTGCTCCTTCAGAGACTCGCTGCAGAGGTGCTTCCCGTTGACGGAGTAAAGATGTAGAGCGTTTTTATCCTGGGAGGAGAGAGAGGAGAACATTAGCTTACTCCGTGTCCCTGAGCACATTAATACCAAAGAATTGCTACAAAGCACCTTGAGTGTTGCTTTGTCCTCCAGGCAGGTGTGGAGGAGCAGGTGTCCCTCCCAGGACACGGCGAGGTGGAGGACAGACAGGGGCATGGAGCTGTCGCAGGGTGGGCGCAGGCAGCGCATGTACTGCCCCCGACGCACCGTGTGGATGATCACCGTCCCATCCTGGAGCACGTGGAGTACAGCTATAGTTAGAATATCATTAACGCACGTCTTCTATTTCTGACCAGTTTCCTTCCTCCTACAACTGGAGACCAGGTGACTCTTACCCGCGACCCAGACACCGCCATGTCCAGCTCTGTGCTGATAGCGACGCTCACCACCTCGTCTGTGTGTCCATGCAGCACCTGAACAGGTTTGGGGCACAGACCCACGGGAGCTCCGCCCTGCAAGTACAGGAAGCTAGTTCACACCCGTGGGACACCTCAGGAGGGCACAGACGGGTAATGCAGCAGTGAGTCGTGTCCGTCCTACCTGCTGCAGGACCTGCCACACCATGCAGGTGGTGTCTCTGGAGCCGGAGATCAGATGGATGCCACAGTGGTCTGTCGATAAGCAGGTCACAACATCTGGTGGAGAGTTGAAAACACCGCTCGGTTATTACAGGAAACGTATGGAC
Organism: Microctenopoma stevenorrisi; assembly: GCA_032270685.1. Lineage (NCBI taxonomy): Eukaryota > Metazoa > Chordata > Actinopteri > Anabantiformes > Anabantidae > Microctenopoma > Microctenopoma stevenorrisi. Next base: position 7,565,463 of record JAUMTR010000012.1, read on the forward strand.
ACATACTTTACTCTGAGATGTCTCACACTCAGCCCAACGTTAGCTCACACAGCTGAGCTATGAACCGAAAGACTCGCTTGACTTTTCTTTACCCATGTGTTTGATGTGTTGTCCCACAGTCTTGCCCTTGACCAGCGAGGTGACCCGGACGCTGTTGTCCCAGTGCCCACCACTGAAGAGCAACTTGCCATCGTGAGAGACCACGAACAGCCCCGCTGCAACCTCTATGCCGGGGGCGAAGGGTCCCGACAGAAGTCGCTGGGTCCTGGGTGAAACGTGAGCGCAAACAGAGGGTGAGCTGTGGCTGCAGCGCCGCGAGCACAGAGCTAACGAGCGTGAGTGTATACGCGCGCTCTCACTTGGTGCTGGACACCGTGGGGTCCTTAATGAACGTGAAGTAGTTAGAGATGTTCTTGTTGTAGGGCAGCCACCCGTGGGTCCCAACCAGGCAGTTCTGACTCACAGTCACCTGAACACAGCCAACACCAGGAAGACATTTTACAGATTCATTCCTTAAATAACTCCAGGGATTCTTACTGGCACCAGCTCACCATGCTGTCCGGGCTCCCCTGGGTGATGAAGGAATGGGACTGATTCTTCGGCACCACAGCTTTAACCAGCGGCACGTTGTCACTGATGCCCTGTAACATTGTGTTTGCGTTATAAAGTTATTGTTGTAGTTTAGCTGTGATTTAAAGCTTCAACTAGATTTAAACAGACTTTAACTTTGAGGTAAATTACAGCTCAAACCTCCACAAAGAAAGACTTGAGGTCGCTGAGGTGTTCGAACATGCTGACAGGACTAGAGTCCAGCTGAGCCCTTCTCTTCTCCACCTCCTCCTGGGACAGACGCACGGGATGGGGCTCCTAAACACACACATCCAGAGGACTTACAGACAAAGCTGCAGCACTTCATGACTTCTACTAATATGTTTTAGATTCGTTTATTATCCGCTGTGCGTCTGTACCTTGAGTAGCTGGCAGGGCGTCTGTCCAAAATTGCTGATCATGCCTTCCAGAGCTTTCCGCTCCTTTTCGTCAGTGATGGCATCCAGGTCCACGGCTCCTGCAGCATCACAGCAACAGTCAAAGTACTGCACTTACAGTCGCACGAGGACAATATTGTCTGAATAATAGTTGGTGACTGTAGCAGCTGTGGAGCCTTTACCCTCATATGTGCAATAATAGAAGACATTGAGGGCCTCCACTGCTGCAGGGCCCCTCTGCTTGTGACCAAAGATCAGGTCAATCCACTCATGCAGGTGGGCTGAGACGTACTCCGACTCCTGTCAGAGACACACACACACACACACACACACACACACACACACACGCGGTCACATATCCAACATTCCATAACACGCAGCCACTACACAGACAATATATTCTACTCTAACGCGTCGTGTCTGATGTTAATGATAATAATAAAGTGCCGACTGTTCTGTCCTGGATTTTGTGGTTATAATGAATTTCATAAATAATAAAACAGATTGTGGGAACGACCGCTGCAGTGCGACATCGTCCCACATGAGCCGAGCTAATCCACCGTCTCACCAGAGCTTTGCGGTGCTTATAGATGAAGTCCTCGGGGGACTTGGCCCACTTAGGCAGAACAACATCATTCACCCGCTCCTTGGAGATCTGCAGGCGACCGAGATCAAAGCCTGGGAGATGACAACGAGAAGGAGAATGAGAAGAGCGTTAGAGAGAGAACGTTTCTAACCTAATCTGAATCACACCCGAGGCAGAGCAGCCAGAGATATTAAACTCACCGTTCTGGTTCTCGAGGAACTCTGAGAAGTAGAAGAACTCCGGGATGAGCTCCTTGACATCATTGGGGTTGTCCATGAGGGTCTGCCACGTCGCTGGGATGGAATGGAACTGGCGGTCGGCACAGTCGAACCTGAGCCACCAGAGGATGCAGATGTGAGTGAGCGTCGGTAGGAAACACTAGAAGCAGCAGACGTGTGATGGCTGTAACGCAGAGCAGCGAGTTAACGACCTCCTTACCGTCCACTCTGAAGCTGGATGTGCAGGGAGGTGAAGGGCTCCACTCTGATAAGGTAGTGCATCACCCCAGCTGCGTTGGAGTAGTGGGTTCCATAATGGAACCTGTCGATGGTGCCCGTTGGGTCCTCGAAGCTCTCATACCTGATGGAACACGGTTATCGAGTGACCGGCGTCAATCAAAATAAACTCCAGATGTTTCAGATGACCGTTAGAAGTAGGAAGTGTCGAGGAGACATACTTCTCTCTGACAGCCTTGGCGTTGCGCTCGTTAAGCACCGCTACTGGCTTCGACAGGTCCCTGAACACCCGAGGATCCGACATGTCCAGCTCCTCTGAGGTGTAGTCAGCTAGAATCCAGGGGAACTGGAAACACACACACACACACACACACACACATATAATTAGCACTGATATCGTTATTCACTGAGTCAGCTCAGCTGTACAGTGATGTACTTGGAGGAACGCACCACCGGGTACTGAGCCAGGTCGTTGTACGTTCTGCCTGCAATTGTGTTGAGTTGCATCAAGTAGTCGAAGTTGGAAATCTCCCGGTTCACCCATTTCTGTGCATGAGGGGGGGGGATCAGAGAATTCACAGAAGCTCGTTGCCTAGTATGAACCATAAATGACTTCTATTTAATTCAGGATCCCGTGTTCTAACCTGTGTGAGTCCAGAAGCTTTGAGGAGCTCCTGTGGTGAGCGGGTTCCATGAAGGCTGAGCGGCCGCAGCAGCAACATGCGGCTGTAGACCTTGTTCCTCACCTGTTCATACCGGTTTAAAACACATCCTCACTCCATACTAAAGCAGAAACTTCTTCTCTAACCACAAAATATTATTCAATTATTGGACGAAGTGAAGTTTGTGGCTCATCACCTCCTTTTTGAAGTTGAGGAAGTAATTGGTCTGGTCAATGAGGAAGATCTCCAAAGCCGAGCGGCGCAGGTTGTATCGCCGCAGGTGGACCTCTCGGATCTGAGACAGGGGCCATTTGAAGTCGTGGCCCACGCCTTTAGGAAACACGCAGACAGGTTGGTGTAAGTAAGAGTTCAGCGATGTGTCTCCACAGCTTCACCACCAGCTCCCTCGTCCATCTGCCCACCTTCCTCCTTCTCCTGGCTGCTGTCATAGAAGTAGATGTGTTGGGTGGTGAGTTCCAGGCGGCCGGGCACCACGTCCACCACCGTCACCAGCTCACAGTCCTCCAACAGCACCAGTTTCTCCTTCTGTCCGGCCTCCTCTGCTTCAGCTCTGCAGTCAGAGAGAAAATCAGAGCCCCTCACAACAACCTCAACACTTCTGGACTTGATATCATGTTTCTCTGTGCTCGTCTCTGGTGACTGACTGGTTGTTGGCAGCGGCCGGATCTTCCTCCGGCAGCTCCAGGATGTCATCTTCCATGTCGCTGACTTTGACTTGCTTAACAGCCTCCAGTAGAAGAGACTCTGCGTTTACACGCTGCTGACGGTCACCTTAGATAAGCAGAAGAGACGAGTGTGGATTTAAAACTTAGCGGAAACATCTAGAGATGATGCAAATGAGCAGAGGCTGAGGAACGCTGAGATGCTTGTCCCACTCATCATCATGTTTATCTACTCCTTTGTTTGACTGGTTTTTAGTGTTTAGTCCCAATCCTGTCTGAAGAAACACAAACTACACGTGAAGGCGTCTTCTTACCCAGGTTGTCTCTCAGAGCGCTAGCTTCTCTGTGAGCATCAAAGTTGTAATTACGGACCAGCTTCAGCCTCATGCGGGAAAAGTTTTCAGCACTGGACACTCTCCAGTGCATCTCATCCTGGAGCCTGTTAATAAAAGTGACAGAACACACTCACGACACTGTATGTGTGGTATCTGATCATATGTAGATGTATATCTTTATATCTTCTGTCATCATCTCGTTTCAGTAACTAAACTTTATATGGTTTGTATTTTTTATGTAGACAGTAGTAGCAGACAAAAGGAAGAGAGAGGATGGAGAGACGTTAGTTACAGCACCTATCAGCCCACGGTCCCCTCTCGCACACCAGACCCCGCCGTGCTGCCTTCCACTGCCTGAGGGCGGCGCTGTTCTGGCTGTGCTGCAGCTTCAACATGCTGTTGTAGCGCAGGTTCTCCTGGCGGCCTCGGCGCGAGAAAAGCTCCACAAACTGCTCCTGAAGGACAGGAGGGGAGACATAGTTCATGAACGAGAACTGGAAACATCTTAAGGTTCAAATATTTGTTAATGTCTGGTGCAACCAACCTTGAAGCGGATCTTGCTCTCGCCCCTCTCCCTCTCTCTCTTATGCAGGCTGACCATAAAGGCCTCGTAGCACTCCTTCCAGTACAGAGCCATGGCTTCGTGGCCCTGGCTGAACGTTTCGATTTCATACTGCTTCATATAGGGAATGATCTGGAGAAAAGAACATTTTAATGACGCGTAATAACGGAACCAGCATAAGCAGTAGGTGCAAATCTCAGCTCCATACATATTTGTCAAGGTAGACGCGCCACTCAGGCGTGCTGCAGTAGAGCTGGAAGTCCTCAAAGAAGGACGGGCTGCCGTTGGTGTCGGGGAGCTGAGGGAGGTGCAGCTCCATGTAGAGGAGGCGGTGGACTTTGGAGAGCAACGTTCTCAGCAGAGGAACCAGGAAGGAGTAGGTGTCCTCTGTCTGCTCCTGGATGGAGCGCTGCAGAATGCCCTCCACCTTCCCGAGCAGGTAGCAGGCCTCGTCCTGGCTGGACACCTCTTTGGTTTGCAGGATGCCATTGAGCTTGGCAGTGGCCATGGCACACACCTGCGACAGACGTCATGTGTTATGCTGCACGCAGGAAGAAATAATGCACATGCAGCAGTGTGATTACATGACTCACATCAGGGTCTTCCTGAGCCATGAAGCCCAGCAGCAGTCGCAGTCCAACCTGGGACAGCTGGAACCACTGGGTGCCAGCAGAGTACCACACCATGAGGCTGTCCATCAGCGTCACCGTCTCTTCCAGCACTTTCTCTGTCCAGAGCGCTGGATTAACCAGGCCCTCCGCCTGCAGGAAGTCTTGCACCACGTGCAACAAGCGCACTGCGTTCTCGGTGTGCTGCGGCAACGTGGCAGCTGACGCTTCGCGGTTATCGCAGACGGCCCACTCCAACATACGTTCCATCAGACTACAGAACAGAGACAGAGGACAGAGACGGTTAGACGCAGCCGATGCCTCCATTACACCCAGCACCAACTACACGGGGCTGACCTGAGCTTGATTTGGTCAACAGGAAGCAGCAGCTCATTGGCAGTTCCCAGTTTGGTCAGAGCTGAGAAGACCTGGCCGCGCTCCAGCCACGCCGCATCATCAGAACCCTCTACGCCCCGCCACATGACACACAGCACCATCTCCAGCAGCGTGCTGCACAGCTCCTCCTCTGCCCGCTGGGAGAGGAGCAGCATAAGTGATGGTTATGATTAGCGTACAGGAAAACACTGAACAATAACAACATCATGACGACTTCTAGTTCTATCAGTGTGATCCCCGTTCTAATGCCAGTAAAACGTAAAGAGTGTTAGTTTGCTCTGACAGCTCGTCTCTCCTCCACCTCTGTCTGACGAAAAGCTAGATGAAAGTCAGCGCTGCTCCCTGATAAGGTAGCAGCTATAAGGAGCTGTTTGAAGACTTATTGTGGACGATTGAGAAAACAAAAAACATTTATTTTATCAATCTCACATGCACAATAGAAAAACACATTGATTCTCTGCATGATGAAACACCGTCTCACCTCTGCATTATTGAAGGACTCCCCCAGTGAGATGTTGTCACTAAGGAGGAAGCTGTCTTCTGTCAGGGAGGAATTAGCCTCTCGGTGCCCAGAGCTACCTGGGAAAGGCTTTGAGCTTTCCAGTGGGGACGGCGTGCTGGGCATGCTCCCGGGTGTTTGGCTGCCACTCTCGCCAGCGTATGCCTGTAGGTGGGACAGATCCAGTGTCAAGCCCCCGGACTTTCCCACCACCCACGGCTTAACGTGGACTTGGGGCTCGGCGGAGGCGGAGGAAGACGGCGTGTCGAGCAGCGAGATGACGTCGCCGCTCTCCAGGCTGTCCACAGAGCGAGTGTCACCTATGCTGAGGTGGTCATCTTCCAGCCGGTCCAGGCGGCCAGCGCTGCCCGCCCGCGACCGTCTCTCCAGAGGCAGCTCCAGGCGGTTAGTGCCGCTGCCACTCGGCCGGATCAGGTCCAAGCTGCAGGTGCTGACGGCGTCTGCACTGCGCAGCGGCAGGGACCCTTCACCACGCAGGTACAGCCGCATGAGGGTGTCCTGCCAACACTGCTGCCTTGAGATCTGGAGGGCAGCGTCTTGTTGGGACTGCAGCAGCTGGTACACCTGAAGACGGGGGGGAGGGTTAATTGTTGTTATTGAATGTCATAGTAACTGTGTCTGTGAGTTTAAGCGCGGGCTCCCTCACCCTCTTGCAGACAATGAGGCGCACGCTGGGCCCAGCTCGGTGAGTGAGCTGCACCAAAGCCATCAGGTCCTTGAAGTTCACCACTTGATCTGCAGATTTTAAATACACACACACACACTGGTCTGTCAAAGAGCCAGACAGACGTCTGGTCTACCAACAGTCCAACCTACAGAACCAGTGAGCTGCACGGTGTGGTGACTCAAAGAGGAGCACAGACCTGTGTGGAGAACCTGGTTTAGGAGACAGCGGATCAGGGTTGGCGTGATGTGAAGTTCAGAGAAGAGCAGAGACAAGCCGCCGTACCCAGCCTCCCTCAGCCGCAGCCGCTGCTTATTCTTCTCGTAGACTCGATCGCAGCGCAACATGCGCTCGAACAACTGCACAGAGTTGAGAGAGGGAAAACGCTTTTGCTCATTCCTGCGGTTTTGGTTTATGGTGATCGTAGGCAGTGGCTGACGGATTACCCACCTTGAAGACGAGTTCTCTGAGTCGGTCTGAGTGCTTGTTATTGAGCAGGAGAGCGTAGCAGGAGTCGGCCGCTCCTGGCTCGAAGAGGAGCAGGAAGAGCTGGTCCCGGGCCGGACTGTTCTGAAGGAGGCCAAGCAGCAACTCCAGCAGCCCACACAGCTGCAGCACATACAGACACAACGACGTCAGTTACCGTTACATAAGCAAGATTGCTTGCTGGCACATTTCTACCCGCCACACACACACACACACACACTCTCACCTGCTCCTCGTCTCCAATGGCAGCAATGTATCCCAGAATGCTGTGCATCTCCTCCTGCGACATGCCCTTGCTGATGTAGTACTTAATGAGGCCATAGAGAGATGCCCGGATGGTACAAACGTCATCTTCACTCAGGTCACCGTCCTTGTTACTGCTCTTCCTGCAGAGCAGAGAGAAACGTTGCTTTGTGTCAAACAGCGTGCTCAGCATCTGAGCATGAAGTCTGGAGAAAGGAGTCCCACCCGTAATAGAGGCGCACGGTGTCCAGAAGAAACTGAACTCCAGACCTTCTCCGGAACTGCTTCCTGTTATCCTTGATGACAGTGGACATGTACTGGATATGACCTTCATGGGAGGAAAGAAGAAGGAGCAGCCAGTCAGAGGTGGCACCAGACAGACACACACACACACAGTATGTTTCATAACAAACAAAACAGAAGATGTATTAATAGAAAGATGACGCTGGCTCATTTTTAAAATGTTACTGCACCTCTCACACTGTTTATTTACTAAATCTACACCCATTCAACCTATTCTCAGACGTTGTTGATGCATCTGCATGCTGCGTGTACTGACCTGACCATATGCTGAGTTCAGTGATCATCAGAATTTAAAGTTACAGGTGACATCACAGACAGCGTAACTTAATCCATAACAGCAGGAAGTGTGAAAAACAACCAGGTTCAGCATATTCAATAAATCAGAAAGGTTAACATCAACCTCACCTATGCGTAGAGGGAAGTCTCCTTTGTTCCAGATGTTGAAGTTGAACAACAGATGTGTGTGGAGCTGCTGCAGCAGGGCCTGGTTCTTCTCATAGGTGACCTGCTCTATCAGCAGCTGCACAGCAACCAGCACGCTGACATCCACGTGACCCGCCGGCAGCTAAACGCACACGAAAGCAACAGGCGGCGTTTCAGTTACACGCACGTTTACTGGCACGCGCGGATCATTATGAAACAACGCGCGGCACTTATTACGTTACGCTCCCATATACCGTGGTGAGGCTCGTTAGGACACAAGTATGAAGCAATGTGATATCTACAAACAGGGGAAATACATAAGTGGTTTATTTAGACATGTACCATTTACAGGGCGTGGCCGTTCAGCCTAGAGCCACAACCACCACTGAGACACTTTCTGTTATCTCGGCCTCTGGCGGCTTTTACTTTGTGTTAGCTTAATGCTGATTGAGAGGTTTTTCCAGCTCCTCAATAAACAAATGAACGCACCTTAATCAGACAAAAGATGGGAAAGAAGGATGAAAGAGTGCTGGGGATAAAAGAAAGAGCAAATGGAGGGACACAGAGGAAAAGACAAAACGACAGAATCTCTCCGACCTGGACAGAAACGTCCAGTTAGGACGGTTAAAGGTTTATAGTGTTTACTATAAACCTTTAACCGTCCTAACTGGACAGTTGCTCAGACATAAAGTCAAGTCTCCTTCTTCTCTAAATATGAGGAAAACAGAACAAGCAAACGCATCCTACACGTGTGAGCCGCGTGACTCATGAGGGGGTGATACCAGCAGGTCACCTTGCCCTCACCAGAACCTGTTGCATCGCTTTAAGGTCACCAACCTCAGAGGGCTGTGATGTCTCTGTTTCTCCTGTAAACGTCTCCGCCCTCGAGTATAAACAGTAAATATTATAGATTTTTATTTTAAAAACTGCTCTGACGTATCACTTATATTTTACCTCAAGAAAAAGAAGTAGAACTGTAACGTATGTGTGAGTAAAGCGGTGAGGAGTAAACTAATGTCACGTTGACTGCTGAGCTACATCCGTCACGGGACACAGACCTTCTGCAGCAGATCTCCCAGGGTGGCGACACAGTGCGAGTGGAGCACGTTCTCCTGGTTGATTGGGTGTCTCTGCAGAAAATGCTTGAGCACCAGCAGGAAGGTGGCCACCAGATTCTTCTCCAAGCGGGCCTCTGCAACAGTGCAACACATGCAGAGCTGTTACAGAACAAGTGAGAGGAAAGACAGATCAGCATATAAGGAAGGCAGCACTGCGGGTTGAGACGCACCCGACGCCCTGCTGGACGGGAGAATGACCCAGTCGCCATCAGCTGGCGTGGTCACATCTGGGGTGATGAAATCTGGCGCCGCTGCAGGATCACCGGCTTGTTGGTCAGGGGTCAGCAGGGACAACTGCTCCAGCACGGGGAAGAGCACCGGCAGGCCGCCGACACAGTTGATCACATCCTGCAACAGAAAAGATATTGAAGCAGCCCGAGCTGAAATAATCCTGTGACACAGTGAGCGAGATGTCGCTAACCTTGATATCCCAGTTGACGACTTTATTCCCAGTGAGGCGACCGTGCAACATGTTCGGAGACAGATCTAGACAGATGGGGTTTCTACATGCCTGGTGACAGAATAACCACATCTTAATGTTCTTCAAGAGAACAAAGCCGCGGTGAACATATCAGTTTCTATTAAAATAAGCATTCCTGCAGCCAATCAATGTCCCCCATCAGTCACCTTGGGTGAGTAGTGTAGCAGCAGTTTGGTCGAAAGGTCACCGAGTTCTGATTCCTGGGCTTTGAATGGTGAGATGCAGTTTGGACCTGGTCAGCAAAGGGGAGAGAACAATTAAAGATGGATGTAGAGAGAACAGAGGTCTCTTCTCCTCCTGCTTTCTGTATCCCGCCTCCTCCTGCTCACCAGCGCTACAGATGGATTTTATGTGGCTCGGCTGCAGCGGTTCGTGGAACACCATGACGCTACCCAGCTGGCCCTGCAGGGATGTGGGGCGCCCCCACTCGCTGTCCTGGGTTCCTGCCGAGATCAGCTTCGTCACAGACTCGGGCTTCCCCCCCAGCAGCCCCCCCCACGTCTGTGGCGACAGAATGCCGCCCAGTGAGGAGCGAGTAGTGGGTGTGGTCGCTGAGGAGAAGGGGGGGTCTGGGATCTGGGAGGGTGGGGGTGTGGTGGTCCTGTGGCCTGCTGAGCCGATGCAACAGGAGATGAAGGGCTGAAGGTAGAAGAGGAAAGGAGCCTTAGAAACGGCACTTTAACGTCTGCCAGGTAATCATCAAGAAATGCAGGTCTCACCTCCGTCATGGTGGGATACTTGAGGGGTGCAGACAGCTTCTGCTGCCCATCCACGTAAATACAGACAAGACTCTGTCCAAATGGTCTCTTTCCTGGCACATGCACCACGCCGATGCTGTGCTGTGGAAACACAGACAGAGGGAACACGGTGCTTTAAGGAGAGGTTTGTTCTTTCTGAAGTTTTCCATTGAATGATGTCACCACCCTAACTCACCCAGAGGGAGTCACAGAAGCAGTAGTCGGGCAGCATGACCGTGACGTACTCTTTCTTAGTGCACACAGCCACCACCAACACACCCGCTGAGCTGATGAAGGCCTCGAACCCCGTCCCTCCCGGGGTGAAAAAACTGCAAGGCATGAAAGTGATGACATGTGTGAGGCCTGTTTGAAACACACCTGGCTCTGGAAGTGAGAACGTTTCAGAGGACAAAAGGAGACACCTGTAGAGCTGCTTTCTCTTGTCCTTGCTGGATGGGCCTAGCTGGTCTTGGTCCAGTGACAACCAGGCGAGGAAGCTGAAAGCAGAGCCTGGCCATCTCTGAACCGTTGGCACGACGATGCCGGCCATGCTGGGCAACAGGTCAAAGTACTGCATGGCACTTTCCAGGCCCTGTTTGCGCACTATAGCCAGGAGAGCCCTCAGGGTGGGACCCACGTAAGGGTGTGCTTGGCCGGACTCTGGAGGTCTGAGGAGGCGCAGGAGGCCGAGCAGTTCCCTTGAACTCAGAGATTGGGAGCCCAGTGATCCCACTAACCCCAGTAGGCTCTCAGCACAGGCTCGGTGCAGCTGTTGGTGCCGCTCTAAGACAGCTAGCACTCGCACAACCATGGTAGCGTTTACACAGGTGGCACGGGTCTGGCGGTTGAGGCAGCTGAGGCGGCGAAGCCAGTCGGCTGTGAAAAGCTGCAGCTCCGATGAGTCCAGCTCCGGGAGCCACTGGACTAGAAGCAGCAGGGGCTCCACGTTACTGATGCCCAGGAGCCCCACTGAGGTGTGTTCTCCCTCCACTGCCTGAACACGCAGAAACATGCCGATGAGGATAAAGTTAAACGCACAGAATATACGCACAGCATTTAACAGCTCACCATGTTCATCAGCTCTTTGAGAAGGTGTCGGGATGGCTGCCCCAGCGAGATGAGCACTTCATACAGGTGATTGTAGCCAATCCTCTCCTTGAATACCTCCTACAGGGGAAATTACATTCATTTAAATACAATACACTAGCATCCAAGCAATGACAAAATGTCTTCAGTCTGCAATTTCCCAAAACAAAGCAGCTAGAAGAACGAAGTGACCGCTGCTGCCTTCTCATAAGTCTTCATTAGGCTGAAATAACACTCACAGTCATTATTTCTGGATTTTCACATGATTACATTAATGTATTTCTGCTCCTGTTACCTTTGCAGCCGGTGATTTGTGCATCACTGTTGTCAGGGCTTTGATGGTTGCTACAGCGAGGGAGTCCGGTCGCCCTTGAAACACCTGAAGGACAATAACATAGGTCAGGTTTTCACTCCAAGCAAACACTGGTTCTCCCAGCAAGCCCAGACATGAGTCAGATCAACTTATACATTCAACACAAATGTTATTTATACAGACAGTAACGCATGCAAACGATTAAAAGACACCTTCACGTAGAAGGTTTGTAATATTAAAGGATGGGGATTATCTGAAAACACCATGCGTTACATTAGCAGGAATGACGTCAGAGGATGCTCTGGAGTTTGATTCAGTGTGAAGAGGTGAGTCAAATCACTGAGGAGGGTTTGAACCCTGTGTGTCGCTGCAGTAGAAGCTGGCATCAAAGCTTGTACTGCAGATGTTAATGCAGAAAAAAACAGCCCTTTAAATAGCATGAAGATGTGACTGGAGCAGGAAGCTCTCACGACTTTGTCAAAAAACAAAAACACCCACCTCTGCACACAGAGAGACACAAAGAACACACACACACACACACACACACACACACACACACACACACACACACACACACACACACACACACACACACAC
>JAUMTR010000012.1:7577806-7676461 GCA_032270685.1 Microctenopoma stevenorrisi
ACACACACACACACACACACACACACACACACACACACACACACACACACACACACACACACACACACACACAAAGCATGCAGCCCACAAAAACCAAGCCAAACCCTGAAGAATAAATACAAACACATCTCCATCCAGCTCAGTCCTGCTCATGTTCAACACATCCTTAACACACTTAAATATCATGCAGCTGCAGACTGGTTGATACTACAGAGTCTTGGACCAGCTGGAGAGGGACTGTGCACAAAACAAATCACTCAAATAAACACTTAAAGCATCGTCACCGAGTCCAAATCCCCTCAAACCACTCAACTCCTTGAGAACACACATTAGACCGACGTGACAACATTCCAGTGGAACCCATAGTACAGCACAGAAACCAGGACTGTGTAGAGGGAAGGGAGGTGAAGGGACTGAGGATGGACAGGGAGGCGTAAGGAAACTCATTCCACAGCAAGACGACTGAACACACTGCGTCAGTTCTAGTTTTAAACTCTAGTTTTGTTTTCAACTCATTAGCTGCCCCCTAACATTGCAAAGTTCCTCCCTGGTTTTCTACAGGTGGCCCTAGAAACCCACGAGCAGGGTGCGGCATCTGCCAGGGCATCAGGTTACAGCTGCTCTACAACAAACACAGCCTTCGTGCAGGTTTGTCCACCTGCATTCACATAACCCAGATCAATGGAGGGATTATTCCCCATAGAAGGTGGCACTTAGAGCGTGGTTAGGGTTAGAACAAAGAGTCGAATGAAAGCTGGGAACCTCTGACAGGAGCTAGTGACCTTCTGTGCACATAAGACGACTCTATGAAAGAGCTCCGGCTTCAGTAAGAACAGTGTGTAGCTGCAGCACCGACAGTGAGGTATAACTTCACCTACATTAACCCCTCCGTGTGATCAGTACTTATCACACGTTTGCTATCCTGTGACTGATACAACCACATATCTGATAAGGAGGTCAGGCGTCTCCTCACACAGTCTTTGCGCCGAGCTACAGCCGCTGCTACGAGGATGCTACTGCTTAATGAGGTTGTGCCCCACCAGCAGCTCTCAGCAATGCAGCTACCAGCACGGACTGACTCCAGCAGCTCTCCGAAGACTGAAATGAGTGTTGAGAGGAATGAGTTTTTAAAAAGGCGCGTGAGCTGTGAGCGTCTCGCTGTGGAGTGGCCTCGCTGTGAGGGGAAGGCGGTGGGAACGGGCAGCACCAGGTGGGGGTAGCTTGGCAGATGATGAAGGGGTCGGGTGGGGGGAGGTGGGGCTTTCTCTGTGGTACCTGAGTTTCCCCCTCTCCTGTCAGTAACCTGTTGTTGGTTATATCTTTCTGGTCCTTGTCTGCCGCCGTGCACCTAGCATTAACCAGCTGACACAAACAACAGGCAACATGTCAACACGGCACGTGAGGAGGCTGATACAAAGAGAAAATGAAGACGAGGTGGGCACGGGGGCTGTGTGGGGAAGGTAAGGTGTGGTAGTGGAGGAGGGGGGGGTGAGAGGTTAAAAGCCACGACCCTCAGCAGTGGTCAGTGTGTGAAGGCATGTCGGTGATCTAGCCTCGTTTTGGAAAGGTTAACACGCAAAGGCACTAAAATAAAACTACATTTTTGGTCACCGCCTCCGTCCACGCCACTAAATGTGATGCCTACAATTACTGGTATAATAAGTAATGTTGCTAATGTTTAAACTGTACTACATGCAAGTCATTTTCTGAAAGTCCTTGGAAATGTTGGAAGTGTCTTCATAAGTCGAAGGTTCCAGGACAGAAAGAGTTCAAACATGCAGCCACTCACACGTCTTCAGGTCGTATTCAGATGCAGCTCTGTTACCTTGCTGTTCTGCAGCAGCCGCGTTAGATGCTCGAAACAGTTACTGTTGAGGAAGATGGCTTGTAGAACTGGCCTGTCTGAGCACAGGAACATGCCCCTGATGGTGTCTGAGAGACAGACAGCAGAATGAGTCACATCCGTTTATCCACCAAACACAGCTGGTAATAGAACGTGTAACGTCCCACCCTACCTAGCATGTTGACTTGCAGCGCCACAAACCGCCTCTCCCAGTGGCGACCCAGTGTCGGCACTCTGCTCTTGCCTTGCTGCTGCTGCTGCTGCTGCTGTCTGGCAGCAACGACGGCCGCCGGGTCAGAGTTGAGCAGCTTGAAGTAATTTTCCAGCACAGAGGCAATTTCCACCTGCCGCTGGTCAGAGCTGGAAGCCAGGAGGCGCTGCACAACCTCCCGCAGGCAACCCAACGTGAGCAGCGCCTTACGATCTGGGGCCTCGCTGTCCCAGTCCTCACCCTCATCTGAAGGGCAGCTACCCATGGAGCAGTCGGCCATCACCTGCATCAACACCTCCATGGTGGCCGGAGAAATGGCAAGCAGAGCGTTCCTCTGCCAGGGAGAGAGAAGTGGAGGGAGAGGTTGGTGTGCAAAGCAAATCAACTATACAGGGGTCAGAAGACACACTGCACCATGACAACAGAAACACAAAACAATAAATGACTCTACAAAATGCAGGCAGGTCGACTTGCTATCAATTTCATGAAAAGATTAAATCTTCCTTTGCTTATATGAACGTGGAATAAATGTGGCGTCACGTTTTAACAATGTCCTGACACACGCCTCGCTCTGCCAGCGAAAGAAGATAAGGCCGCAGCAGATACTGGCTAAATGAGGCATGGGACCTGGCAGTTAAAGGCCCCTCAAGCCTTCAGGCTGTGCACAGACTTGCCTGATCACCAGCTACTATGGCTCCAAACAGGTGCAGCAGGCAGCACTTCAGACTTTCCTTCAGGTGCTCACTCTCCTGGAAGCACTCTGGCACAAAGACACACAAAGACGCTGCTTATATGATGTCAGCCATGCAAATGTTACACAACCGCGACCTGGACCTGTGCCTCACAACATACGGTTGTATTTGCATGTGCGGCCTCAGACATACATTTCTCTGTTCCACAGACATATCTCACACATGGAGGCTCAGTGAAATCTGCTAACCAGATAATACATAGTGCACACAGTTCTGTCCGTAACCTCCTGGTCACGCTGGTCCCAGTCATCCATTAACTCATCTGTCAACATGTTGGAAACGTGATCTCTCGCCTCCATGGTGTCCAGCTGCTTTATCCCCATCACGCTACAAACAAACAGACTACTAGTACTACTTTATTATCAGCAGGCCGTACACAAAGACGAGTAGAAACACACACACACACAGTCAAGTTTGCTCCTAGGCGTTATCTTTAGTGCCAAACCACGGCAGCCACACACAGGACAGAGGACAGAAGGGACTATTTGTTCAAAATGGCTGCCAGCATCGCTGAAGCTCGACAGACACTGTTCTCCGACAGCTCATTTTCTCAAAAGAGCCACTCACACTGTGCTGCACATGGAAAAAGAGCAGGACTGAAAAGTGGAGAGAAAAAGAGACATACGGTAGAAGAAGGGAACAAACTCCACAGTGAGTGGAGCTGCCTTGTACTTCTGTCTGCTCCTCTCCGCCGCACCCAGCTGCTCCCTGGAAGACACACAGTGCAGTACAGAAAAGGGCAAATCTTCATTTTAATCACTGCCGTTTGCTCTTGTGCCCTTCTGCTGTTACCCGCAGGTTCGACGCCTCCAGTTGCGGTACGGGTCGTAGAGGCTCTCACAGAAAGCCAGAGCGTGTCGGACGAACTCCTCCGCCTGGGTCTGGTCTGCCATCTCCTTCTCTTTGGTCTTGCTCTTCAGCTGTAGTCACACACAATATATGTTTAACCTCCACACATGTTGTTGGAGTTGATTTAAATCAGTGTAGAGAGAAGGGGATGAACCAGACCTGCTGAATATACAGTGTTGTCATTGTGATGATGTGATTGATGTAGGAGCAAGTTCCAATCTCCTCCACATTGGACAGGTTCCTTTCACAAACACAAACACATTTGCTTGACAATCACTGCAGAACTCTGCAAGACATGACACCCTAATCTATAGATAATAGGATTCACAGGACGTAATATTCAGGACATACAGCCATACTGTTTGGGTCCGTAAACACATCCTGACCTGCAGATGATGATGAGGAACTTGAGTAGCAGCAGAGCCAGGTTCTGCTGTTCAGGCTCCAGACCATCAGAGGCTTTCTGGACACACTGCAGCAGCTGGTGGCGCAAAACCTGCAGGATGTTGTCAGGCAGGAGGGACAACACTGGGGGAACCTCATCGGGCCTGGAGAGACAGAGGTATACAACCGTCTCTGTTAGGAAGGGCTATATGCATGGGACACTTCTGCAGTTTATAACACGCCGCTCTGCATTCACTCAATCACACACAGATGCCTGGTGTGCTGCTAGGAAGAACAGCATGTGTGCTGCACTGCTCGCGAGCCTCAGTGGGAAAGGACAGATGTGGCATCTGCAGATGAAGGTTAAGAGAAGGAGCGAGAAAACGGAGACAAGACAAAAGGCAGAGAGACAGCACGAGGAAGAGGATGATGGATGGAGTCAGTGAGGGCGGGGGAAAACAGCAAATGACAGAGAGAGGGAGAAATGAAGCTTTAACCACCTAGATCCTTCCATTTATTTTTACACCCTGCTCCACCCAGTGTGACTGTAACAGGGGATTCATGCACATCACAACCAACCTACGAAGAGGCTTCAGCAGAATCAGCATGTGCTAAAATCCTAAGTCTGTATCTGCGTCTTCATCTTTCTGAACCATGACATAAAGCCGCGAACCTTTGTGTAGCAGTTTCAGTTACCTCGAAGGTGGTTTTTCAAAGTCCACATCCAAGCATCGTTCGTAGGAGCTGATGAAAATCTCCAGCCATAGCTTCAAGTAGTCTGGATCCCTCTGAGAAGTCACAGGATGGAGAAGGGAAGAGGGAAGGAGAGGTGCAATAAAGATAGACGAGGGAGATGAGAGAGAGACAAAGGAGACATTATGGTTAGTTTTGCTAAAACAAACTGTCACCATCTTAATATATAAATGGCTGCATGCTAAAAGGACCTGTCAGCATTGACTGGATTTAGAGTGTGTGTGTGTGTGTGTGTGTAAAACAATGCAACTTCTACGAGCCACAAACGCTCCTATGTCTCTGTAATTCAGACTGATACCGACAGTGGATGTGAAGAATCGACCCTTCAGACGCTCGGGGCAATGTTTTTATTGCTTCAGGTACTTTAAATAACTTATTTAAAATTAACCGTTGTGTCTGCGTCTTATATTATTATTATAATAATAATTACTATTACCTACTGCACCACTACAGCACCTTCAATGCTTTAAGCAAACGTCAGTGCAAACGAAGCAGCTAGAATGTCTCAGGTGTGCAGGGCGTGGAAGCTGAAACATGCACCTGTTGGAGCACAAAACAGCTTTGACTGCATTCCAAGGGGGACTTTCCAAACGGCCGGCTCATCAACATTTCCTAAATACCTGGAGCCGTGCCCGGAGACGGAGGAGGACTGGCTGCTAGGTCACAGCCCCCAGCACACAGGAACGGAGAACACCGAACACAGAGCCCATGTAAACGTGCCTAACATAAAAAAGCATTTACATGTAGACCGGTGTTTCCTCTGCTATCACACAAGACGGTGTGAGTTTGATTTTCTGTACAGCGCCAGATCACATCACATATGTCTACGACCAGGAACCTTCCAGCTGCGTGTTGGATTGTTTGTCCGTTCAGAGACGTGATCCATACGGACGGAGTGCCCGCCACCCCCCCAACAGATCTGACCTGGAGACGGCGCTAAACCAAAGGCTCACAGCAACACATACCGTGTTGTTATTACAAAGTTACATAATCTCCCAACACCGAGCACGATTGATGGGTGTGTGCTGTTATTATATTTGCATGTTATCGCAGACAGGACAGTGGGATTTAAACCAGCTACTGTCACTGTGTGTGGAGCTACAGTTACAGGTCATCGTCTTGTCTGACAAATGTTAGAGGAAAATTACTACAGACTCAGAAGAACTGAGACAGAAGCAGCTTGAATCACGTGAACTATTATGTGTGGGGCGTGTGGGGGCACCGGGATGATTGAATGCAGCTCATCATTATTTCAGCAGACTTTGGGCCATCTGCAGAACGTGAGTAAGCAATGTGGGTCAAGGAGGGCTAAAGATGTGATCAGATTACAATAACACCACTTGGTTCACCATGGATTTGGTAGCATATGCTGAGCAGCACTATGTGTGTGTGTGTGTGTGTGTGTCTCTAATCACGTGTGTTGGGGAAACTAGATGAGATGTTGGGGGCTTGATAAAACCATTTGGATTCAATGGTTCAAGGGAATTTAAGCCTCCAGTGCTGCAGAGCAGTCTGCTGTTTGACGCCTCTGCCTTCTAAAAAGTAATGAGCCATCATTAGAGCCGGTTCAGGTACCACACAGACCGATGCAGCAGTGGACGACACCAACTGTCCGAGACGTCCATGTTTGAGCAGCAATAATGAATTGTTCCACTTACTCTGATAATCAATGAGGTAAATTAAGTATTTTATTACTGACTGACTGGTGATAAATAGATGTTACCTTGGATTCTGGGAAAAGTGGGATAGAGATTCCACATTTATCGACCAGAACAAGATAAAAGTCACAACACAAAATGGAAATTTAATTTTTATTCAATAACAGCAAAAAATATATATCTATATATCTATATAAAGCAGCACTGCTCAGTAGGTTCCTACCTGACCCGTGTATTCAAAGTATTCCAAAAATGCAACGTGTGTCTACGGCAGCGGCTCCAGGAGTAGCTGGGAGAGGGGGGGGGGGCAGTGGTAATCTAACAAGTCACTATTGGATGTTTTAAAACAGACCAAAATGTGCTGCTGGTTTCCCCAACTCTCCTCCTTTACATCCTCCACTTAGCACTCATTTCCTTGGAACCAGAGAATCTGACCTGAGGCTGAGCTAACCAGTTCATCCAGCTATCAGGTTCACCCAGGAAACAACGTCACAGATGAAGAACAACCACAAACTGCCATAAAACACTGATGTTCACAGTGTGTTTTGAAGACGGATTCTTTTTCCATCACTGAAACTGTCCCCGCCTGGATACAGCATAGACCAAAAGCACATGCAGACGAGATCACCTAAAAGAGAGCTTTCTGTGATGTCACTGCTTAGAAATGACGGAATGTCCAGATCAGATAAAAATAGAAAATAACAAGACTGGAACCTGAGAGAAATGGGGTTTTGTCAGCCGTGCCATCGGGCTAAAGAGTGGGAGCGTCTGCGTGTCAGTGTGGGAATCAGCCAGGGTGAAGAAGGAAGCCAGCTCCCTGCAACTCCTACTGAAGGCAAAGAACAATCCTGACACGCTGGCCTCGGTTTCTGTGTGTGTGTGTGTGTGTGTGTGTGTATGTGTGATGGAGGAAGCCACGTGTGAATAATAAGTGCTGCTGAGAGAACGAGGCGCGTTGTCTGCGTGTGCTACTTATGCCTCACACTGAACGTTTCAATCACTACAGTGGGAAAATACTATTAATTTACACCGACTGCTAAAGCTATTAACTCGCTTCAGCAATACTCTGCTGTCCACACATGCGTTGGAACGACACGGCCAGAAAATTAAAGACGAGGATATAAACCAGCAGCAGCTTCACCCTCAGTGACTAAGTGTGTGTGTGTGTGTGTGTGTGTAAGAATGTCCTCTTTTAGGCAGCAGCTTGAGAGTACAGATGCCCATTGAGGGTTTGGACTGTGGCAGGGCGGGACGCACCCTGCTCTACACAGGTCTGTTTATCCTTGGCTTTCATCAATGGACACACACACACACACACACACACACATCTATATAACTCAACAACAGCCACTCTGTCCCACCTTTCACAATCACTTTGTGTCCCGATGCGGGTTAAAATCATTCTTATGAGGGCATCACATGTCTGTCCCATGTATATCCATTATCATATTACGCCTTTCCAAGACATTCCTGAAGAAGCTGACCTCTGAGAATCTAACAAGGTCACCAGCAACACAGCTCAACATGCATCCTGCTTCACTGTTCATGGATGTGATCAGACACTTACCACATAAAATCACTAGATCAACACATTTGTTCTGCTGTGTGTGTGTGTGTGTGTTATAAGAATGAAAAAGGTGACTGCTAACAAGCTACAATAACAACATATGCTTTGAGGCTTAACTAATGTGTTTTAAAGCAGGAAATGCATTAATAAGAAAAAAGAGCTTAGATGGAAAAAACACTAACTCGTGTCATTGTTTTCTACGTCCTCCAGCTTTGAGTGAATTCACAAATAATTCAATGAGAGGCAGATTAGGTAATTAGATTACTTGATTGATCTTTTAAACACTGCTGCCTCTGAGTGTGCACTTCAGCAAGTGCTCCACCCCTCCAGACAGGCGTAGGCAGCCGGCTGGTCTGATGGCTGCTTGCTTATTTTGGGTGGCTGTGGGTGACCTGGTTTGGTGGAAGTGGCACAGAAACCACGGTGTTTAAACATCCCCTCCCTGCACGTCTAAAATACGGCTGTGGGCACCCTGTTTCTGCGCCCTTACAGCTCGCTCCACATCGCTGCCAGTCAGTCAGTGACGACTCCTCGGGCCATGACGTCGCTGCCAGGGGTGTATTTATAGAGCAGCAGGGGTTAAAAGCACATGAGGTATGTCTGCTGCTAGTGACATCAGTGTTAGTGCAGAGATATTCATAGAGCAGAGGAAAACGAGAAGCAGGGCGGCAATGAAACTAAATAATGAGAAGTCAGAAAGAAAACTAGCCTGAGGGAGCAAACTTTGCATACCAACACAAGTGTGTGTGTGTGTGTAAGACAACAGAGCTCAGACTGCAGCCAGCAAACACGCGGCGAAGCCAGAGACAGACCCGAGTAATCTACTTGAGCAAATATGCGAAACCATGGCACTCTCTCCTCCTCTGACGTTTCCATTCTCTCTCTCTAAATCATCATTCCCACAGTGCAGGGGTTTATGCAAATGACCCCCATGTCTCCTTAAAAAAAGCAACTCACCAGGCGAAGCTGGGCGGAGTGAGTGACATCGTCAGAGCGACTGTTTTGTGGTTTGTGGAGAAGCTGCTCCTCTAAAACTCCTAAAATAAGATTTAAAGATTAAAAAAGCTAGTAGGTGAAATGATGCCCCTGGCTGCTGAGGCACGTTCCCTGTGGGTAGGAACTAGAAAGGCTTCTCTGCAGCAGACAAAGGAGAGTATCAGGCATTATTCAGAAGTCTGCTAAACACTGTATGATCATCATACAGTAGTGAAAAGAACAGGCACTACAGCGTCGTGTTGTTGCTACTGTACACCAGCAGTAACTGACACAAACCGATGACGAGAAGCCAGAAGTAGCTGGTTACATAACGCTCTTAGCTGTTGCCTGTGACCTCTAGCCTCTGTACAACCCTGAGAACTGAGCTGGAGTCTGTAATTACTACAGATTCATACATTTAAAGCCTCTAATTGCTTCAGTCATTTACCAATAGTTTCATTCTTAAGCACGCGAGACAACTGCAGGAGCATTTCTGTGCATAATGTGCCATCATATTAAAAAGGAACAACAACAAAAAACAGCATCTGATTTGTACGTTGGATGATGCAGAACAATATGGCATGTTTGCATTCACTTAGGAAGAATACAGAACACCACTAATGCTTCTTATATCTTCCTCTTCTGCACCATAGAGCTTCACTTCTGTCCAAAAACAAACACACATGCTGCACTGACTCTGACACATTACCACCATTATGATGATGATGAATGTGGGCACTGGAGCTGCACGAGGAGCCTTGATTATACTCGTGTGTACGGCTGGCAGATATGACCAGAAAAGGAATATCTCAACATTTCTAAGCTATAATCATGATCCTGCTCTGTTCTGTCTACCAATTCCTTTCTGGGTCCCATCCATTAGCAGCTGGTTCACCTGCGCTGCCAGGCAACCACGGAGCGCGGTGGGACGAGTAGCAGGTAAATAGAGTAGTAGTAAGGTCTTTGCCTTCCACACAGAAGACCAGGGTTCGAATCCTGGTAGCCTGCTTCCCGTAGGCGCTACGCTGTTCCTACCTCCAGTGTGAGAACAAGACACATATATCATTACTTATATGTAATAACTTGTAGGTTACCCAGAACTGTGACATTATAGTGTGCAAGTGAAATTAGGTGCAGTAGTTTTAAACTTAAAAGAACACGTCTTATTAATATTTTATTTCCAGATAAACTGAATTCATCGCCAGTTCACATCACTACACTTACTCCTCACTGCCTTTGATGCCACAGCAGCTCACCGAACAACGTCAGACCTCATTATCAATATGTGAACAGCTGCCACTTGTGGCTTCTGGAGACCGTTACTGAAGCATGACATGTGTGTGTGTGTGTGTGTGTGTGTGCATACAAACCCTGCCTATTGCTCCCTCAGCAGTAGGACCTGTGTGACCATTAGGCAAATGAGCTGACATCCAGAGATAAGAAATCAGCGGGTCAGACAGCCGATGTCTACAGAAGTGTGCACGCTGGTTCTCCTAATAAGGCCCGGTGCTGCTTTTATAGTACAGTCTCTACTGTCAGCAACATACTACACGGTCGGCCAACTGCCAGTTGTCAATCATTAATCAGACAAAGGACATGAGGAAGAGACCTTGTCAAACACTTCCCAAGTCATCCAGCTGTAAAACACGGTCTAGGTCGAACAGTTATTGCTTGCACTAAATTCTGCTTTTATAAGTCGACAGCAGCCGAAGAAATCCACCAAAGCAGTAAAGCTCCAGCAAAAGAAATCACTGCGCAGCAGCAACGACTGATCCCACAATAAGAACACGCCGTCTATAAAATACTTTATCACAGACAGAATATTTCCTTGCACACGCTCGGAAACAAAGATGGTTACGGTAGGTTGAAAGAACAGGAGGCGAAGACGGTAAGTTAGAGGAAGACTGATGTTGGTTACGGAACAATTAACTCTGCGAGTCCCAGGGCTCACACACACCAACATTCCTCATCTGATTTAGGCCACGTGACTGCAGATTCTCCTTCCAGCCAGCATATCCTGGCAACTCTCACACACACACACACACACACACATATATATGTATATATATATATAGAGTGGAGACCCCCCGCTGATTTTTCAGCTGCTGGGCGAGTGCACCAGGCTACACATATATATTTAAATGTCTCTCTCACTCAATCACTTTGGCCTCATGCAGAGAAAAATATTGGCCCAGAGGACTCTGGATCACAGCCAAGTTGGAATGAAATGATCCTTTCTCGCAGTTTAATGGTTAGTAAATGCAAATACACATTCCTGCTAGAGCTAATGCAGTGTGTACGCTCGCAGCAACTGCTGGCATTTACTGAGCCAAGTGTGTGTGGGCAGTAGCACGGCTGAATCCTTCTGTCATGAACCTCATATGTGATATCACAACATGGGTAATAGATCGTTTATTTGTGCTTTACTTCGAAGGATGGGGATTATTTGATGTCATATCCTAACAGAAAAAAGGAGCTTTGCTCTGACGAGATTTCAGAGACTTCAGACAGGGCTGTGCACCGTGTGTGTGTTATTGTGAGGGATTACTGTGGGGAATAAGTGTGTGACTGCAGCGGGGGCTCACGTGAGGAGAGACTCAGGCAGGCCGTTGTGATTGGACGGTGGATGTGCAGATGCTTTATCGCTGAGTGAATTAAATCCAGCTAACGGATGACTCAGTGCTGTCTCTGCTAGTGTCATTCATTCATTCATGGCTACTGTAAAAACAAAGCAGTGTAAACACTGATGGACTTCACTGTTTATTGCACCCGTCCCCACCACATTATGAGAATCCTTTTACACCCCGCTTGTTTTCTTACGATCCAATCTAACAGTTGATGAAGGTTCCACTCGTACTACAGGTACAAACAAACCATTTCTCATACCTGACTGAGTTTCCGTTTTTGCCCTCCGTGTATTCATTATTCATTTATAGGCCTAATGTGTTCCCTACCAATAAACCCATCAGCATCTGCTAACGATTTCATTTGTCTGACATTTACTGGAGCACCCTATAATGTTTGACATGCCGTTGCAGCCTGAAAGGCTCTTATATGGCACAGAAGGACGCTAAATAACGTGCAGTAAGTGACTGTTATTTCATTGTTCCACAGCTAAACCTGCACAGATTCTGAAATGCATGTATACTTACACCCAACCTCCATCTGCTACTGCTGAGACACTCTTTAACAGCCAGTAACAATAAACTTCATCGATATAAATGCCAGAAGAGAACAGAGAGGAAATACCGTCACGTCGTCCATTACTATACCCATGACACTTCCCTGGCTGCTCCACAGCAGACACATAAGCCTGAGCGCTGGGAGAGCACGCCTACCTTGGTGCAGTAGAGCATCCAGACCTCGTACAGTCTCTCGTTGGAAGCCATGGTGCCCGGTGAGTGGGACCCTCGGGCCGTGGCGTGCACAGAGGTCACTTCCCCGGCTGCCCCATGGTGTCCAGTGATGAGCTAAAGCCTCTGCAGCTGGGTGCCAGCGCTCAGCATCCGTGTGAAGTCTGGTTCAGCGATGCGAGGAGAGAAAGCCGCCGAATGTCCCGTGGCAGAAAGTTTCCAAAAATTATTCCATGGTCAAAAAAACTAAGAATAAAAAGGATAGCCGATGAGTCCGGGAGGGGACGTGGAGCAGCTGGGCCTGCACGTCCACCGCTCCAGCTCTTCTTCTTCTTCTCCAGCAGCGATGCAGCTATGAATGACACAGACAGTTACACGTAACGCAGGCGTAAACAAACAGCGAAACTATCCGCTGCTAGCGGCGCCTCCAGAGACGCCGCTCCCGGCGCGCTCCGAGCGGTCCTGCTGGGTCCGGGCACAGACCCACGACGGCGGTTAACAACGCGACGAAGCCCGCACTGTCCAAAAGAAAAGCTGTTTCTGCCGTGTGCCTCACAAACACGCCAGAAACAGCCTCGCTCGCCCTCCAACAGCTGTGCACCATACTCTGTTACCCCCGAGAAACACCAGTGTATCGGTGGAGCGTACCTGACCAAGCTAGTCGAAAGCTAGCTGTCAGAAAAAGCCCATTTCTGTCGTTTTATACCCTCCCTCTCCTCTCCTCCTACTCCTGTGACACAGGCGCCTCGTCCCCCCCAAACCCCTGCCACCGCAGCGGTGTCACGTACGATTAAACCCGCGAATACCCGATGAACTGTGTTGAAACCGTCGGGAAACCGGAGCCCACTCACCTGAGTAGCGGGACGACCAACTGTCAGCGAGGCCGTTTCCAGAGTTGTTAAGTCCGTCAGGTCGCCGACACGCGCACAGAGCGACTTCCTGTCGAAAAACACGTAATCCGGCATTTCACAATAAAGGTAATGAAAGTGCTGAAATAACATTAACCCGTTCACACCATTTCCAGGGCCACTTGTTTAAAGACGCGACTAGATGCACTAGATTTAAAGTTCATATTTAATGTCGTATGTTAAATTATTGGCACATCAATAATCAGGAAAACACGTTTTTACTTTAAAAGAGGAACCTTTAATTTGTCAAGCGAACCGGACAAACGCTACACTGAAGGAACTGACACAAATATTATCCACCAACCGAACACATTCAGGTTTTAAACTCCAGTTCACCTACCCTATATAGATTTGTTCCGTATATTATTTATAAGTTAAAGTGGAACAACGGGAAATGTGTTTATAATGTTTTCCATAATTATAGGTGTCTTTGCGACAGTTGTTTTCCCTTTACGTTGTCGATGTGGACCTACTACAGTACGTGGTGGCTAAGGGCTGGGCTGGTTAGCTTTAATGTTGTTATGCCACCTTGTGGAGAAATAGAGAATTGTGTAACTGCAGGTTTGTAGATTTGTTTCTTACTTATTAGATTTAGTTCAGCTGTAAAATAAGCTGAATCCACAAAGCAAAAAAATATTTTTACTGGATACATTATTTAAATAAAAAATAAATTATACCTAAACCAATGTTGCAAAAGGAAAAGGAAAGTTTCTCCAGCCCGGGAGGATAACACATCAGTGTCTCACAGTAAAAGGCATCAACCAAAGAATCTGTACGAGTGAAAGAAGTTAAAATGTGTGTAAAAAACAATCAAGACTAACAGGAAGTTTGGAAATCTAATTTATATTAATATAATTTATTATTATTTAGAATACAGGTGTGTGTGTGTGTGTGTGTGTGTGTATATATAGGCTCATACAGCTATAATGTTTGATATGTAGTGTAAATCACAGTTCTCATACAAAATACACTGAATCACAGTCAAAGAAAGATCACCATATTCAGAATGAAAGGCATTGTTAAATAAGTGGTCACACAGCACAGCAGAATACTCGTTTTGGCATAACACAGATGACCAGGGAACCGGGGAGCTTTTCGTCTACCGTTTCTACGGCCCGCACCTCGTCTGATTTACTCAAAGGCAAATGTGCTAATATGTTGTAAAAGACTATACATCAACACTGGGTGCATGTGTATTCAAACACACAGCAAAAACATATTTACACATTTGATTTTGTGGGCAGGAAACCAGGAGAGTACACTTTGGTCTAACTAGAATTTAAACACACTGCTGATCATTACACATTTCAGTGTGGGGCCCACTGGTTAACCTAACCGAGGGTCTATGCAATGTTTTTGTGGAGTCTGTATATATTTTGGCACTATTTAAAGTATGCTGAATTAGCTATCGGCCGTTTCAGTCTGCAGCGCACCCATTGGATGTACAGACAACCTGCACAGTAGTCCACTGGGTTCTGGGACGTCTCTTCTTTAAATGTCAGGCTGCTCACAATAGACATGAGATAATCTCACATAGACGAATATATATGTTACATATGTTTTAAAAATCTCTTCAGCTACCTCAGTATTCACTATTCACAGTAAAAACACGTATAACACCTCAAGGGGAAAATCCTCCCACACACACTTGAACTAAGGGGCTGTGTGACTTGTACCTATTAGGATTTAACTATTCTAGAGTAATGTTTGAGCAGAGGGACAGGGGCAACAGTCACCCCCACAAAGGAATCACTATCCACTTCCCATGACAATATAACAACAGCATCATGACTACACATGCCCAGACACACACTCTTCCTGACAGGTACCTTTAACTCGTAGTAGACGTCGAATAATTACACAATTATAGTCAAAGGATACGTCTATTGAACAAGTGAGTCCATTATTATGTCTGTGGATCCATCACACATAATCAGAGCAGCTTCTTCGGTCCAGCACGTTCACGGTCACCTCGCTAAACCATCAGCCAATATCCACGTCTGCATCAGACAAACGTATAAAAAAACACAACTAAACTACGTAAAAAAGGCTCAGAGTCGGGCTAATGATAAAAAAATAAAAGCACAGTAGAAGTTGGCCTCATTGCTTGGTTTGCATTGATTGTCTGGATTTGGAGGTTGAAGGACAGTATGGTGTGGTGGTTAGGAGAAGTCCCACGCAGCATCACGGCTGTCAGAAGTGGGGCCAGACGGAGCCGGGGGGCAGGATACTGGAGGGTCCTCTGGGCTGGTGAGGGGCACTGCTGGGTACATGAGGCTAAGGAAGGAGTCTCTGTTGTGCCTCTTCACCTGTAACACAACAGACACAGCTAGGCTCATTTGCTCGCACACCAAATGTTCCCTCCTTCCCCAGCATTTGGTATTTTACCAAACCCACCTGCTTAAAGAAGGCATGAGTCAAAAGTGTAGACGCTGATGGTCTATAGAGAAACAGTGAGACAGTCAGTAATAATGCAAACATATGTAAACAAGTCACATAAAGCGCACTGGCCCTTTAACATAATGACCTGCGCTCAGGCTGCTGCTGTAGACACAGCTGGACCAGGTTGTGCAGGGTAGCAGAGTGGTTTTTAGGTCCGGGGCTCTGAGGTCGTTCGGTGGGTGGAGCAGTGGCGCTGTGCGTCAGGCTCCCGGTGGCGACGCTCTCCCCGATGCCGGAGTCCACACCGGAGCGCGACACCTTCAGGCCTCCGAGCTCGCCCAGCGGGAAAGGAGCCACGTCCAGCAGGCAGCAGTGGGAGCCGCGCAACTTCTGCAGCAACATCTGGACGGGAAGAGTTCAAACGCTGGACGTTAGCGCACATTTATGTGTTTCAGGTGCTTGAAGGATAAATGTCCTTATAAGGCAGTTTGGGTAGACGGGCTTCCTTTACCTGTGTGGGAGGCATGTCCTTGAAAGGCACCCTGCCGCTGACCAGCTCACAGGCAACAATACCCAAACTGTAAATATCTGACTTCACTCCGTAACCATGCAGGTCCTACTGAGAACAACATCACGGACAGGACAGAGAGGGCACATTAAAAGTGAAGTTATGCTGTCATTCAAACTCAAGTGGAGCTCATGCACACGTATGTGACCAGGTCGACTGAGTCCTGACCTGTCGCAGCAGTTCCGGGCTGAGCCAGGGCAGCAGGGCGGGGCTGTGATGAGGCATGTCGAACACCGCCCTCATCTTCTTCCCGTCACGCATCATACTGTAAACACTGTGGAGCCCTGAGAGGTAGACATGCCCCTCCCCCGACAGCAAGATATGACTGGCCTTTACCCCCCTGCCAAAAGAAAAATAAGAATGTTTTTATATTGTGACACTTTTTTCTGAATAATCTTTTGAGAACACAGCTGTCTCCCGCTGACCGGTGAACGTAGCCCATCCGGTGTAGGTATTCCAATGCTTTCAGCACACCATACAGCAGGTACGCTATTAGGGACTCACTCATCCCATCTGGGAAATATGTCCTCAGTAAGGTGTCTGCAGAGCCTGCACAGAAGAGGGCGAAAGGTTAATAGTTTCGGCCTGAGAAGGTTATGAAAAAGAAAATACGGAAAGCTGAAAAGAAGATCGTCAAAGCTGGAAAGAAACTGACCATAAGCCATGAGCGGTGTGAGGACCCACAGCTGGCAGCAGGAGCAGAAGACCAGGCGAGAGGTGAGCAGGTTGGGGTGGCGGAAGAGCCTGGACCGCAGAACTTCGTTCTGGGGATTTAAACAGAAGCAGACATCCACACTGCTGGCAGAGGAGCTCTATGTTTTCCTAAACTACCCTTTTAAATGTCGGTTTCTGGAGAGCAGCTCACCACGAGCTGCAGCAGCTCCTCCTCGGTGCACTCGTCCAGGTTGGTCTGTTTGACAGCCACCAGCTGGCCAGTAGGGATGTGCCGTGCCATGTTCACCAGACTCAGGCTGTTGAACCCCCGTCCTGTAATGCAGGGTAAAGTGAGTGGGAACATTGGGGTCCACGTTAATGGTCTGACTGAAGTGCACGTTGTGGTGTTCTCACCCAGCTCCGACAGTAGCTGGTAGTGGGCCGGCTCGGCCGAGAACCCCGTGATGTCATCGCCACCTGCTGGCCCTTGCAGAGTGTACTCAGAACCGTCAAAGCTCTGCAGGGGTCCACGCGCCCACACACGTCCCACAAACATTATGCATGTCAGAGCGGAGATAACAACACACAGAGCGCGTGTAATCACTTTAAATATACTTTTAGTTATGTGTGACTTTTACCAGCCTGCGGTTGGAGCCGTCATTCATATGTGTGAAGAAGCAAAGAGCTGCCTGGGGTAATACGAGCTCTAACCTCAAAAGCTTTCCAGGAAACCAGTGCTAACACATTAGTGCCAATCAGCGTGTGCCACAGCCGACCCACAACGCTGTTTGCCCTACAGCCTCTCTAAATCTCATCTCGCTGCAAAGGAGCTAAAATGTGCAGGTGACACAGGTGAGGTGATGTGTGAGGGGATACGTGGCCACCAGGGGGCTGGGCAGATGCTTGCAGTTACTGATGCAGACGAAGTTCTTGGACAGAGGAGAGTCAGTATGCTGTAGAGTCCTTCCTCACATTAATTATTAATTTATGTGAGGAAGATTATTATTATTAAGTCATTAATAATAATCCACAAATCACTCTGCTGACTTTACATGTAAAGATCAGGTAACATAAGATGCTACTTAGCCAAGAAAACATGTCCAGTGTGAGAAAGTAATGTGTTGAACTGTTTCCAGGAAGCTGCACTGTCACTCCGACAGACCTCACAACTTTAAGGTTCAGCAGCAGCAGAAACAGGACAGATGTGCAGTAATGATATAATGAACAGCATCAGTGTGACGCTCGTCTTCGTGCTCACAGCGTCCGGGCTACTGACCAGGAACTGGTGGCTGGTGTCCTCATAGCGTTCCTCTATGTCCATGGGCTGGACCTGAGCGTGGGAGATGCAGGAACAGTCCTGGTGAAGGGGAGGGGGAGGGAGCACAGGTGAGACATGCCCTACAGGACAAGGACGAGTGGAGAGGAAGCACAGAGCTTGGTAGTGGAGGGTGAAGGGCGAGCCATTGCCTCAGCTGAGATGGGAGGGTCACAGAGATGAGGGAGAGGAGCAAGCATGGAGAAATATGGGCTGTGGAGGCACTCACGGGGCATTTTACCGTTAGTGGTGAGGGAGGAGGGAATTAGAGCGATGATAATAGGGAACAAAGAGGCAGCTGTCTAACTGATAGGCCCCAGGAGAGCAAGATAAGAGCCGCATTCATAGTTTGATGTGTCCATTAGATGATGAGAGATACACAGGCCGGGTTAATAACATGTTTTCCAGTCCATAGGACCTCACATTATAGATTTAAATGCACATAATGCAATCTACAGTACTTTAAGAGCTCGTGTACTCAAAACAATACACAATAGCAGTGGCTGTCAGCTTATCTCGTTTAAACACACTTAAAAGACTGACTGGATTTACTAGATCCCACAGGAGACACCAGCATGGGCCAACTGATTCGTGACTGTCCCTTCAGTAGGTCACAATCCGGCACAAAGCAAACACACATAAAAACAAACACAAAGCACGCAGCGTGATGCTCTTACCAAGAAAGACATGGAGTCCTTTTGGCGACGGCAGAACCGCTGACGTCGGCATTCATCCGCTCACAGGCTGCAGGAGACGGAGCGCGACGTAGGGAGACGGAGGATGAAGCGCAGCGGTGGAACCCGAGACGCGCGGAGGCTCCCGCACTAGACTAGAGAGCAGCCAGGGTCCATTCACGCGTCCGTCTGCCGCTTCCCCCCGAGGCTCAGCGCAGGCGGCAGCATCTGGAGTCCTACACTAAAACGTTCCCATTTCACGTCAAGGTTACATGAACTGCAGCTGTTTTCTCACAGCGCAACATTTATCCGAGCCCACCGCCGTGTAGTCAGATCACGTGACAAACATCTGGGGTAACATTTTAGGTTTTTTTATGTTTACAGATGTTACTGTGAAGAAAACCAGAGGCGCGTCACGTCGGTCTCACGTTACGCGGCTGGGCATGTATAATGTCAAGAAACTGTACCTGTTCGAACATTAAATCAAGCTTACATTAGCTCAGCTACAGAGTTGGTGTTACGCTCACACACACACATATATAGATATGGTGTTTAGCCCCCTGTAATAAAAAGAAGCAGCTTACCTTCTACCATCAGCAGAAGCTCGACGACGTAAACAAGTTCAAACACACACACACACAAAGGGAAATCTGATATCTCACACGACGTTTTAAGTTAATATGCCTTACATGATGTGTCAGAATGATACAGCATAGTAAAAGTAACGCGTTTTAATGCTACCCTCGAACCCCGTAGTATCCCAGTGAGATATATTTTTTTCTTCTGACAGGACTTTTAATTTGACACAGATAGCTGACGCTTAATAGAAACGTCACCGAGCTCGCCGTCGCACGCTGATGATTCGCGCGGCTGTTCGTCAGCTGCCTCCCTTCCCTCTCCTCCATTGTTTGAGGTTTAGGTGAAGCTACTGACAGGCGTCGCATGTGCTGCCGACATTGCTGATGCTGTGGGATAAAATCGACATCGGGTGAGATTTGAGATGGCGAGTCGTGTTGTTTATCTCCTCGGGCCCACGCGCGGTGCTGTCCGCGTGGGCGATGCTGCCAGTTTGAGCTCGCGATGGTTTGGTGTTAGCTAACGCTACGAGAAGCAGCGGGGGAGCTGTGCCCCACTTTTAACGCAGTCATAAGAAACGTAAACAGTAGCCAACGCTCAACAATGAACGCGAAAAGTACTAGATTAAAATAAATCACATTATGTTAAACGGAACCACATCACCTTCAAAATCAGTGCTAGCGTTACCTAACGGCTAATTTCTATATCTGTGGCTCGCGTTAGCTCTCCTATAACGAATCAGGCAAATATTATTATTATTATTAATATTATAAACACGACCGTTTACTGGCCAGTAAATCTTTTATAACTGAGTGTAACAGATCATTTATGGTGAACATATCCACATAGGATAATAGTGGTATTCATGTAAGTTGCTGGTGCGATCTGATGTTACATGTTTTATTTACTGTACCGTTTTCTTCATCAGGCATGGCAAGTGTGACAAGGCAAGTATGTCTGCTTATGTCCCAGTCAGAGGCTCTGGTCCACTCAGGGTCACATGCCTACGCTCCTTGTTCTCTTTTTTTGTAGCCACCTTTTATGGCCTGTCCACTTTGTTAAAATCAGATGTGCAAATGCAATAATGCAGCACACACAGATTGAGTGAAAGCAGGAGAAACATCTCGTTGGTGCTTCTGATGCCGGATTGCTTAGTTTGACCTTGGCTTATACGTGAGTATTGCGCTCAGATAGTCACGTTTTTAATGCTGCGCTGGTTGTAGGTCACTCTGGATAAGAGCATGAGCCAAATGCTTGGATTAGACACACATGCAGGGATGAAGTCTGTAAAAAGCTGATGTAAGCAGACAGACCCTCTGGGACAGCTGTGACAGACTAGTGTAGGGATAATGTCTCTGTTGTCTCCACTGTGCTTCGCGTTTTCCATTTTTATAATGTGCAACAATAATGTAAGCTGTATCAGAAGCTTCTCCAAAGTACAGTTTCTTGCTGAGAGGACCAGGCTGCATCAGAACAAGCAAGAGGCTGTGTTACTCACGGGATGACTCAGGGCACTCGGACAAGACCAGCTCTGTAATGTGGATAAAAGACAAAAGGAGATGCTGATCTGATGAACGTGAACGGATGCAGATTGTTTTTCCCAGCTCATACTAATGATTAATATGTGCAACATTTTCATAAATTTGCTCCTAATGTGGACGTGACTATTGTTATTCCATCATTGAGTCGATAGCAGTGTATGGAGCTGAGTGCATCTCTAATGGTAAACGTGCGTCTTAGTACGCTCTGTTAGGGAAGCAGGGCATGAATGTTGCTGGACACACTTTCCACGTGTCATAGTTACTGATAATTTGAATAAATATGAATGACCTGAGGTGTGTTGAACTGACCTATACCTACATCAATATCCTACAATACAGCAACATGTGTCCTGTCAATCCGTTCTCCTTTATTCTCCTATTCCTCCTCTGGGAATCCATCCCTTTAAGAGAGTGCATCCTGATGCAGTTCTTCAGGTCCCCACAGAGATAGCAACAGGATGTAGGAGGACGCAGACTGGGCCCTCAGCCCTCCTTTAAAACAGTTTGTGGCACAGCAGAAGGAAATGCCGATGCGTAGCAGCTAGCCTGCTTCTGTATTTCCTCCTGTGAATTCTTCTGCTTCCGTGCCCCCTGGGAGACAGAAAAGAGCTCACACTTGGCCTCTTTGTTGCAGGTGAAGGTGCGTGCAGGCACCGCCCGCCCGCCTGCACAGGAGCAGGATGTGATGCCACAGCGGTCGCAGCTTACCGTATCTTCTGCTTCAGCTTTGTGTTTTGCGAGTGAGGAGCCGCCCCCTCCCGCTCCAAGGATGTTTGAAGTCAAACCTCGAGCGGTGGAGAAGAAAGAGTCGAGCACGGAGACAGGTACGAGGTTTGTGTTGTGCGATGCATCTGCGTTGATGCGAACGTAGCACAAGCTGAGTGAGGTCACAATAAACAAACTGGGAATGAGTCTTCTTCACTGGAAAGTACAGCTCTGTTATGTGCTGCGTGTGCTTTAACCACCAGATGAGGGGCTGGGCAGCAGCGGGAGGCATTATGGATCGGTGGGCTCCGGGTCCGTCGGCTCCGTCTACCTGTCGGACAGCCAGGACTGGGTGGTGTCCCCCAGCTGTTCCCCCGATGAAGGCTCGGGCCAGCTCAACGGCATCTCCCCCGTGCTGGCAGAGGAGACCTTCCGCTACATGAGTGAGTGTGTGTGAACCACAAACTGACTGTTGGGAAGAAAACGTCCACGTTACATTTAGGTCCAGCTTTGATTTCTGCCCCCGCTTTGCATGATTTCTTTTGATTGGTCAACGCCTTTGGCGGCATCGGCGCACACGTGTTGTGTTTGTTCGTCAGTTCTGTGTATGTCACAGCGTGGTGGAGGGAGAGAGGGAGAGGAGCTAGTGATCCAGCCAGAAATAAGTGTAGCTGGGTTCAAAGCCAGAGTCACACAGTCACGGGACCAACTGTGGTGGGGGGTGGGGGTGAGGCTAAAGGGGACAGTGGACAGAAGTCGATGGCCATGCCGGGTTTAAACGTTCACAATGAGGAGATTTACGACAACGTCGCTGTAGAGGGTGAGTGTGTGTGTGTGTGAGAAACATGAGCCAGTGTAACTGCAGAAGCAGCTTCAGCAGTGTCTCCAAGGTCAAGAAGATGAGATGGTGTGTGTGTGTGTGTGTGTGTGTGCGCAGCTTTGAAACTCAGGAAGTCTGAATGGATGCTCGTGCTTGTATTTAAACAAGTCGTGGTATGCGGGAGCAGTGTTGACATTTCCATAGACTTCCTGTCTTTTCCTGTTTCACAGTGATCAGTACAAAAAACCAAAACATGACACACCTGCATAAAATCTGAGAGTTTCTGATGTGATAGATGCAGAAAGCTTTGTGTTATGTGATTTGGCTGTGCAGCACTAGGGACGGATGGCAGACAGTGAGCGGGGGTTTCAGTTTCATATTCCTGCTCGCTCCGCTTCTATTCATAGCTCATAATGCATGTGCAGCCTGACGGTAATATGCCGGTGTCCCGTGACTGTGCTGCATGTGTGTGCAGCACAGTGAATGTTTGTGTGAAGTGTGATCGTGCTGCTCTGATGATGCACCTTGGAACTTGGTGTCGGAACAAGTCAAATAAACACATTTTGAACCTGCGGCTGGAGTTTAGTAGCACTAAAGGTTCAACAAGCCACAAATCCTAAAGTTCATGGTGTGTGTGTGTGTGTGTGTGTGTGTGTTAACAGCTAGAGTTATGCATGATGTACGTCCTGTATCTTTCCTCCCGTGTAAAACAAAGAGAGCTCTGTTGGGCTGAGGTTATTTTTAACTGCAGCTTGTTGAAGTGTCCAGATCCAGAGGTCACGGTGGTCCTCGCATTACTGGACAGCAGCTCTCATCCCATTTACACAGCCGCTACACTTCAGACTATTTAGGTCAGGCTCCCTACATTTAATCTAGAGCCGCGTACGGTGTTGACTGGCCAGCGAGGACATGCAGGTCCAGAGTGTGTGTGGCTCTGAGGAAACGTCCTAATGATTAGAGGTGCCACTTTTCTTCAAACAGGTGGACGAGCGAGCGATGCAGTGCTGGCGAGACCCACTAAGGTGCTGAAAGCAGACTAACTAACTGTTGCTTAGCTTCTCTGACTCTCAACAAACTAATGTTTCTACGTGAAGTTGAATTTATGGAAGCTTCAGTCTCTGCTGTTCCTTTCTTACTTTCTTTAATGCTTTCTCTTAAACCTGTTGAACTTTCCCTCCTTATCTCTCTCTTCTGTCTCTCACTAGCATATTTTGCTTTGGAGCCCGCTTCTTATTCCCACCCCGGCTCTCAGAGCCTCTCCAAAGGTATCTGCCCCCCCCCTCTGCCTGTCTGGCTCACACCATGAATCTGCTTCGTGCATGTAAATGAACGCAGGCAAGATTCGCGTAGTGTAGGTCTGCTGTGTGCTGTCACTGTAGTGCCGTGTAGTGTGTGTGGTCTCCTTATGTCGGTGTGGTTCTCTTACATTCAGACCACAAGCAACCACGTTGCCAAGTTAAGAGTGTGTTATTTAATGATGCTGCTCACGTTGCTCGTGGTCAGAATGGTGCATCAGGAAGAAAACACGGCATGCTGGGATGTGAGTCCGTCGGTGGAGTGATGTGGGGGTTTTGTTTTGCATACTAGATTCCATCTGTGTGTGTTTTCATCCGTGTGTGTCCTAAAACGAACCCTTTCCCTCCGCTCAGTCCTCGGCGCCGACCGCGTGGAGCAGATGACCAAGACGTACAATGACGTTGAAGTGGTCACTCACCTTCTGGCTGAGGTACGTGTCCCCTCACCTCTCTGCTCAGAAACGGCCACTGGTGGTTTGATTGAGCCCGGGTTGTGTTCTCGTTGGACAGCGGGACAGAGACTTGGAGCTGGCAGCTCGGATCGGTCAGTCGCTTCTGCAGAGGAACCACCTGCTTCAAGAACGCAACGAAGCCCTAGAGGAGCAGCTAGCGCAGGCTCTGGACCAGGTAGCTTCAGGTGTTTCCTAATGGACCGTTGCTTTCAAATGCCCCTGAAAATGTTGCTCTCTGTCCCTGAACCGTCTCCTTTGAACAGGTTCACCAGCTGCAACATGAGCTCAGTAAGAAAGACGAGCTGCTGCGCATCGTGGCCAGCGCCTCGGAGGAGAGCGAGGCCGACTCCAGCGTGTCGACTCCCCCGCGGCAGCCCCAGCTGCCGGGGGGAACCACGGCTGCCGCCGCACTCAGCCAGCTGGAGTGTCTGCAGAACAAACTGCAGGAGCTGGAGGAGGAGAACCTGGTCCTGAGGTCTGAGGTACAGGCTTTTCACCAGTACAGTCGGTTCAGTGGAAATAAAACCAATAGATGACTGTTCCGCCGGTTCTTCTCTGCTCCAGGCACGTCAACTAAAGAGAGACACCATCACCTACGAGGAGAAGGAGCAGCAGCTCGTGAGCGACTGTGTCAAGGAGCTCCGTGAGTGGAAAGCACACACACACACACACACACGTTGGCGCTAAAAGGCTCATTTTAATGTCCATAGTCGATCTGTTGAACTTCAGTTCATGTGTCCTAGGTGAGACCAACAGCCAGATGGTGTCTCTTACTGACGAACTGTCCCAGAAAAATGAGGAGCTGCTCAGACACCAGGAGGAAATTGCTCAGCTACTCTCCCAGATAGTAGAGCTGCAACACCGAGTGAAGGAGGTGAGGAGAGGAGGAATTAATAAAACCTCTTTATTTAACACTGGAGTGTGTGTGTAACAATGGGTCGGGTTTCTGCACAGCTGGCTCTGGAGAAAGAGGAGCTGAGGATCCACCTGCAGGCCTCCAAAGATGCTCAGAGGCAGCTCACAGCAGAGGTACAGCAGGCTGCTCCACCTGCACCGCCTTAATCTGACCTGGTTCTCCAGCTTTTTTAGTTTAATTAAAATATTTAGAATATAACATTTCTGTGTGGAACTCATTACGCCTGTGTGCGCCGCAGCTGAATGACCTGGCGGAGAGGAACGCCGAGTGTGTGGAGATGCTCCACGAGACGCAGGGTGAGATCAAAGAGCTCCGCAGTAAAAACACGCCGTCGGGCGCGATGAGAAGGCACCTGTCATACGGCCTCTACCCCATGGTGAGTGAAGCGCACCCTGAAAGAAGGAGCGAAGACGCGTCCCAGGAGATTCGGTAGCTCACAGTTGCTGCTTGTTTGTGCGCAGGACTCGCTGGCAGCGGAGATCGAGGGAACCATGAGGAGAGAACTGAGTGTAGAGGAAGAGACGGCGTTCCAAGACCAAAGGTTACAGAGTGTGTGTTTGCGCGTGTGTGTGTTTGCGCGTCTGTGTGTGTGCGCGTGTGTGTGTTTGCGCGTCTGTGTGTGTGCGCGTGTGTGTGTTTGCGCGCGCGTGTGTGTGTGTGTGTTTGCGCGCGTGTGTGTGTGTGTGTGTGTTTGCGCGCGTGTGTTTGCGCGTGTGTGCGTGCGGGGTGATCTGGTTCGGTTTCTGACATTTGACCGCTCGTCTCTGCAGAATATCCCAGAAGCGCGTGTTGCAGACGGTCCGCTCCATCAACGCCTCCGCGTCACGAGCGGCGTCGGCCTCCCCCCCCATCCCAGGCTCTGGGAGTTCTCTGGTGATGACTGCGCAGCCCTTCCACTCCACCCAGGGGTACTTTACTTTACTTTACTTTACTTTAGTTCGCTTAGCAGACGCTTTTATCCAAAGCGACTTACAGGGAGCTAGCGCTGGGTGTCTGGCTCAGAGACACACCTGGTAGGGAATGGATTAGGAGTCAGACGGGGTTCGAACCCACAACCTTCTGCATCCCAGTCTGACGCTTAACCCACTGAGCTACCAGGCCGCTAGTTACGTTACAGAGATGTTCATCTTACTGTAGGAACCAAGTCTGGACTCCCTCCAGCTCAATCAATGTATCCACAGGGAGGAGGTGCGACTGGGCCGACCCGGGGCTCCAGGAGGAAACGACCTCACCAAAGCCCTCCACCGGCTGTCGCTACGACGACAGAACTTCCTGTGCGAGCGTCAGTTCTTTCAGGCAGAGCGGGAGAGGAAGCTGCGGGGCCTGGTGGGCGAAGAGGCGGAGGGCGGGGGCAGCGGCTGCAGCTCGCCGCTGGGCAGCGCGCTCTCCTCCTTCTCCAACTTATCGGAGCTCTCCATCGGCTCCAGCGTTTTTAAGACCTTCCTGCCTGAGAAGCTTCAGATCGTCAAACCCATGGAAGGTAAAGTTTGCACGGTAAATTAGTGCTTTCAGCCGCTGAGAACACGCTGACACGTGTTTTTTCAGGCTCACTGACGCTCCACCACTGGCAGCAGCTGGCCAAACCGCACCTGGCCACCATTCTGGACCCGCACCCCGGCGTAGTCACCAAAGGTTTCCGCCCACTGACTCAGGATGCCGTTTACCGCCTGTCTGACATGGAGGAGGACGAGGAGGACGAAGAGCACATGGAGGGTGTTGTCCAAGAGAAAGGAGCAGCCGAACGGAGTAAGGAGGAGGAGGAGGAGGACGAGGAGGAGGGTGGGATCACCTTCAATGTGCGCTGCTCATCCACGCCTGAGGAGAGGAGAGACAGGAAGCACTCTGTGCCACCTGTTTCCCCCCCCCTGTCAGGGTCACCCGGGACACCTGCCGTGTCCTCCTCAGTCAGACCAGACCTCGGTCTGACCTCCGCCCCTGCAGCATCGTCCCTGTCCATCCCAGGAGCTGCTGCAGCCTGCAGCTCGGCTTCAACCACAGCGCCCTCCCCTGGTGAGCGCTGCCGTCTCCGCGTCACCGTCGCACATGTGCAGTTCGTGTTTCTCATTATCTGTGATGTGTTTTCAGTCAAAAACCCCGTCAAGTGTCAGAGCTCCACCTTCTCCACCTACACCTTCACCACCTGTCGCATCCTGCACCCCAGCGACGTCACACAGGTCACCTCCAGGTACGTGCAGATCTGACCCGCTGCTCGCTCAGATGGTGTTGGCTACTCCCGCTGCACCTTCTCACCCGTGTCTGCGTGTTTTTCAGTTCCCCGTCGTGTCTTCTGGCCCACACACCCAGCTCCATGAGGACGGGTCCAAGCACCCCCGTGACTCCCTGCAGACTGAGCCTGGGAGACTCCTTCCCCGCTCGACGCCCCCCTGCGCCCCCCGGTGGCCTGGCAAAGCTGGTTCTGGAGAGGGGCATCTCTGCACAAGTGTCCACCGACACCCCTCCTTCATCCCCAAGACCGACTTCCCAGCAGCCCCTCTTCCGCCTTCTCCCGAGCACACCTCCGAACTCGCCTTCTCACTCCCCCGCCCCCTCCCCTGTGCCCACAGACTCCCGCCAGCATCCGGGAGACAACTTCCTGGCATCGCGGCCGGCGGAGCTTTTTCTCCAGGACGTTTACGGGTTAAATCTGGGTCGCGCCCCTCATCCTGAGTTACCGAGCCCCTCCCAGGACACCCCATCTTTGGTCCCGTCCTCTAAGCCAGGCCGTGCGAGGCCTGACCCGGGCGGCGTGGGCCTGGTGGAGAGGCTGCGGCAGCTGGGATTCACTAAAGTGCTCCACGGCTCAGAACCTTCGGCGTCGCGCCAGGATTCTGCTACTTTTGTGTCGGCGGGCGGCAGGAGCCTACTGGACGGCCTGAGACGCAACCAGAGCCTCCCGGCCATGATTGGCGCCCGAGTGGGAAAGGCGGGGGCTAACCCCGCACCTCCCCCTCACCCCACCTCCCTGGCCCTCCCTCCTCCACCGTGGGGAAACCTTAAAGAGCGACGCCGGCACCTTGCTTCACTGTCGCAGTCCAGTTCAGCCAAAAAATGAAGCGGGACCTCGTGGACCTCCCCTTTTCCCCCTCTGTCATCTCCCCTTCTTTCTCCTCTTTAAGAGGAGTCCCTCCTTTAGACCTAATTTAAAGCACAATTAATCTAAACTGCCTGTTTTTAGTGTCCGTGTGCGTCGGTGTGTCCGCTTGCCTCTGAACGGGCCGTTGAGCTCTGCATCTTCTCAGCTCAGTATGAATCAGGTTCTGTGGTTTTCCTGCGAAGCTCTGAATGTTCAGACGTGAGGGAGGAGGAGAAGTGCGTAAGTGGACGAAGGTGAGCGAAAGTGACGGAAAGGAAGGAGCGAGAGTGTGAGTAAATAAACGAAGGGAAGAGAGAGTGATGGAAGTGAGGAGAGAAGGGTCTGTTTATTTAAGGGCTTCAGTCTGTATGATGCTGTTCAACCGTGCCCGCGTCTGGGGACAGTTCCCGCGACCCAACTCGTAAACGAGGCTGCCTACACGTCCCAGCATGCACCTGGCGGCAGATGGGTCAGAACAGAAAGTAGAATCGTCCTTTTCCTTCCTGTTGCGTGCGCGTTCTTTGACGTTGTCTGAGGCCTTAAGCAGAAGCCAGCACTGTTCCTGTTTGTGTTCCTGTGTTTGTTGTGTTCATTTGAGGATCACGGCTCACGGGCTGTCTGTGGGTACCCAGGGTTCCCACGGTGCACAGGGGAAAACCAGAGTGTGTGTTTCTGTGTCTCAGGGTTACCCAAAGGTAAGAGCTGGTCTTAGATCCCTCCACCGTCTCCGTCAAGCCTCAGTTACTGCACTTTTATTGTTTTTTAACCTGTTTTACTGACATGATAGTTTGAAAGTATATCGATTTTAACCTATTAATAATAAACTTTAGCATAACGTGTGCCTGTTTTGTCATAATATTATAGGAGTATTTTTTTCTCTCCGTGGGAATCGAATCAGGCCAAACGTACTTGGATGTAAATGTGATGCTACAGTTGCTAATGCTAGGTCGCATTATGGAGTGACCAGGAAACGCAGCATATTGTTCACTTCCCATTGTTTCCAGTGAAGCGGAAATATCTCCTGTCCTCTTCATGTCGCCCCTCTTTACTTTACTTTACTTTACTTTGCTTGGCAGACGCTTTTATCCAAAGCGACTTACAGGGAGCTAGCGCTGGGTGTCTGGCTCAGGGACACAACTGGCAGGGGATGGACTAGGAGTCAGACTGGGATTCGAACCTGCGACCTGCTGTTTTCCAGTCTGACGCTTAACCCATTGAGCTACCAGGCCACCCCTCTGAGATCATAATCCTCTGTAAACTACTCATGGTTATTATTCAGCTGCCTCTTTTTTTACAATAAAGCAACAGAAACAAACAAAGCCTCAGACTCATAACCTGCTGCTTGTCTGTTTCTCACACACACACACACACACAGCAGTGGTATTTTTATTTTGTTATTTTTAATCTGGCTCCCGCCAATCTCCCAAATGAGTCAAAGGTGCAGCTCTAACCTGTTAATAAATAATTATGTTGAGGCAAAAAAATTTATTGAATTAAATCAAATTATGCACAAAATGCACAGTGATTATGTCATTAAAATGTTAGTGTTTTATGCACATCATCGTCCTCTGTGAGCTGACAGACTCTCTGGACAAAGCCTTCATTAAGTGCATTTACATTCTGAAAAGAAGTGGGACAGATTGAACCAAACCTTCAGTCACTGCGTCCTCCGTGACATCAGCTGTTAGCACCACATCACTACACCTCCCAGCCTGCGCCATCAGATGGGACAGATCTTAATGCTGTCAGAACTAGAACTGAACTGGCCGAGAGCGAAGTCCAGACCCACCCCGACTCCACACCCCACCCCGAAGGCAGGGTAAACGGGCTGGGTGAAGTTCGCCCGGAAGCTGTGCAGGCGCGTCATGCTCTCTGCCACGCTGTAGAACGCCAGCGCTCCCGCGTCCAGGTCCAGGAAGACGCCCACACGCGGGGAGTAGGTGACGGGTATGTCCTTCTTCTCGTTGTCATGCATGGCGGAGCAGCAGGTGTCCGACAGCTCCAGGGTCCAGGACTGGGCGTTGTAACCGAGCCCTGACCTGGCATCGGAGCCCTTCCTGCTCATCGACCCGTAGGCTACACCCACGGAGGAGCCGCGGCCCCTCCACTCCACCTCCCAGTAGCAGCGCTGGGCGTGCAGCGGGCTCTGGCACAGCACCTGGGTCCAGCCATCGAAACGCTGGGGAGTGTCGCCGTAGGGCTGCGCCGCCGCCTGCAGCGTGGCTTTGGTGTTGCCCTCAGACAGAGTGAGCCGTCTGTGGGCTGTGTTGGGGTCAAGGGTCACGGTGATGGAGTCTGGGAGGAAGAGGGTTTGAAGAAAACATGTAAAAGTTCTGGTACATTGAGTGACTGAGAACGGCTGATGTCCCACATGAAGCCCTGAGACTTACACTGCAGGAACTCCTCTCTGGTCCTCGGCTCCGGGGCCTGGATGCTGTCGATGTTGATTTCTCTCACTGGGAAACGGCGCAGAAACAACGTGTCAGCTTACGAACAGACCAGAAGGAAAAGCGCACTTTATTTCTTCTGGTGAGGATTAAGTACATTAACTCACATCCAGGGAATGAAGGAGCGTGGTTGATGGGGTCGGAGGCGGGCGAGTCCAGGAAGAGACTGGGGTTGACTGTGCAATCAGAAAGTGGCGTTAGGCGACCGAGTGTGACACGTGTCATCCTACATGTTGTGAAGCTGCCAACTTACCTTCTGCTGGGGCTTCAGGCAGAGCAGTCATCCCCCCTGTTGATTGGACCGAGAGTCACACACTTAGACGAAGCCAGCTGAGTGTTAACGTTTCAGATATATTCAGTCATCTAAACTAGAACGGGGAGTCAGGTCTTACACTGGTGTCCTCCTGCTGACGGCGCGGTGCTGGCCGGGGTGGAGGGGGTGCTCTGGTTGGTGCCACGCCTCGCAGAGCGGAAGATGCTGGCGATTGAAGCCATCCGACTGAAACCTGAACCAGATGGAGAAGGAGAAGAAGAAGCGTGTTTTTTCCACTGGGTGGCAGCAAATGACAGCAAAGCTTCAGGAGGAGGATGGTGGCTACGGTACCTCCAGTTGATGGAGCCGGAACCGAAACTGGACTTGGGTTTACTGGGATCAGAGCCTGGGTCGGTTCTGCAGCAGGGGCAGCCTGACTCTGGCTGGACCTGCTCCAGAGGGATTGGGACTCTCTGCGGCTGGGAGTTGGGCTGGGTCTAGGACTGGGTCTAGGACTGGGTCTAAGACTGGGTCTGGCGTCGGTTTCCCTCACTGTTTATTAAAGTAGAGTTATGATCAGTGTGTGCATTTTGAATGATCCCACAGGTGGCCGAAGGTTTGTTAGCCACAACCTGAGGACTCCTGCCAGCCAGAGCAGGACGACGTACCTGACTCCCGCTCCTCTCTGCTCTGTCTGGGCCGCGGCCTGAATGAGCTCGTGGTTCCTCTGTCTGCAGGAGGAAGGAAGAAGTGGCGTTTTAGAGGACGCGAGTGCGACTCACGCTGCAGGCGCGAGGCTGGTTCAGCTCAGCTGTCTCACCTGGTGGCGCGTCTCTGCTCCTCACGTCTTGACTCCTGAGGCCTGAGTGAGATGATGAGACCACTTAACAGAATTACCTTTGATGCTAATGCAAGTACTTAAAGTAGAATAAATGAGGGAGCAGTACCAAGGCCCCGTCGGTCTGTACTCCGACCTCCAACTGAGATATTGGGTGAAGAAGCTGTAAGATATATATTTATTTATTACACACTCACACACACTCGTTTGTTCACTGTAGTTTAAAGGTTAGTGATGGTACCTTGGAGACGGCTGCTTGTGCTGCGGGAACCCAGTCCAGAGAACACTGGAGAAAGACAAATGAGTGTTTTTAAAATGAGCTGTAGGACGATGGGGGGGTGTAGTCCTCTAACGCAGTATGTTCACACTCACGTTTAAGAATCGCTTTCTGCCCCACGCCGCGGCTCGCTGGAGGAGATACGAGACAAGTGTTAGTGAACAAAGCTCAACTCTGCCGCAGCTTTACTGAAGAGACAGATGTCAGGAACTTACAGTCTTTCAAGGTGAACAGTGTGGTGTCGTTGGCTGGAAAAACAGAAGAGGATGAGATTAAAAAGACACGAGACGGTGTTTAAACATGAGAGGGCGTCAGTGACAGACCTTGTTTGGTGATCTTGCCCAGCTCCTTGTTGCACAGGTCCTCCACTCGTTCCCTGAGGTCCAGGATGGCGTCTCGTACGGGATCAAAGGAAGCTTCTGGATTGGCCACGACAGGGGGCAGGTCCCCTGATGCCAGGGGGCTGCACATGGACTCATATGTCTGACAGAAGAGAGAAAAACACGTGTTATAGCTCATTTAATTCTGTTGTGTCACATGTTGCACGGCACCTGCCTACCTGCAGGTAGTGGATGTTGTCTTCACAGCGGACCAGGTCCTTCATCTCTGTGTCCCTCCTCTTCAGCTCCTTGACCTCGGCCTCCAGGCTCTCAGCCACC
Source organism: Microctenopoma stevenorrisi (assembly GCA_032270685.1). Classification (NCBI taxonomy): domain Eukaryota; kingdom Metazoa; phylum Chordata; class Actinopteri; order Anabantiformes; family Anabantidae; genus Microctenopoma; species Microctenopoma stevenorrisi. The sequence goes on from JAUMTR010000012.1 coordinate 7,610,505, forward strand.
TCCTCGGCCTGGCCCATCTTCTCCAGGACAGCCTGGTCCAGCGCCTCCTCCAGCAGCTCCTGCAGCCGCTCCACTGAGTGCTGCAGCTCTGACAGCGCCTGCTCCGTGTCGCCGCGCACCCTGTCTGCAGAGCGCTGCGCACGCAGGGGAGAGGAAAGATGACCACAGCCGAACACACACAAGCACACTTTTAGGGATGGGAGCTAAAGACCAACCTTCGCCCCCTCCATCGTCTTCTTCATGTCCTTCAGCTCCTGCTCTCTCACTTTCAGTCTCTGCTGATTCTCGGTCTGCAGCTCTGACACCAGCTTCTACAGAGGAACACGGAAAGACGTGAAGTTACAGAACAAATCCCAATCAGAGACAAGGAAACAGGAAGGTGGAGCGTCGTGCATGTGCAGGAATGTAGTTAGGAATGTCCTCAGGCCGGCTGGAGACGCACAGAAAACACACTGGCTCCTTCATGAAAAGAGTTCACACACAAACACCTACAAAGCACTGACTACTAACTGACCGCTGTTTCCTCACCTGCTTCTCCAGGCGCTCGGTCTTGGTGGACACACACTCGTGGCCTTTGTGCTGGTTGCTGGTGCACAGCCAGCAGACGAACACCTTACACTGGCGACACACAAACTCCTGCAGGTACTTGTGCTGGGTGCAGATCTTCTCAGACATATTGCCCGTGGGTCCGATGAGCTCGTGCTGCTTCAGGGCCTTCTGGGTCTGGTGGGGCTTCAGGTGGGTTTCGCAGTATGAGCTCATGCACACCAGGCAGCTCTTGACTGCTGCCCGCCGCTCCCCTTTGCACATGTCACACAGCACTGCTGACGAGGACAGCTTCTCTCTGGAGGTCGATGCGGAGGAGGAGGCGACCCCGCGGGCACTGCGGATAGATGCACGAACGTCAGCTTTGAGGGCCCCTTTACGGAGCTGCTCCACAGCTTCAGCCAGCATGGTGTTCCTGGACAAGGAGGGCTTCGGGCAGAAGGTCTGGCGGCACTGGGGGCAGCTGTAGACACCCTTGGGGTCGTCCTTGGTCCAGTAATCTTTGATGCAGGCCATGCAGTAGCTGTGCCCACAGGGGATGGTGACTGGATCATTGGGGAGATCCAGACACACGGGGCAATTAAACTGCTCTTCTGTCCACAGTTTACTACCCATAGTGGCACAAAAAAGAAAACTAAACTAGAACTAGAGAGTAGAGAAGAGCTCAGCAAGTGTGAAAAGCTTCCAGAGACGTAAAGAGGCAGGTTCAGTGTGGACTCACAGAGAGAAAATACTGCCTCTCAGACCAGAACAGTGAGAGGGGAGCTGGGTGGGGCCAGAGCCACCGGGCAGGTTCAGCGGGGAAAACGGGTGTCAGTGGAAAATGCCACGAGTGCAAAGGTGTGAGTGGACCAATCGTTATATGAGGAACTTTCAGTTCTGTAAAAACAGGTGCAGCGTTGGCAGAGACAGTAAAACCTGCATGTGAAATAGCAGCCCGGCTGTAGCTGCTTTGCAGATGCTGTGAGAAGGAACAATGTGCGTGTGTCACAGGTGGAATCACATCTGAGGCAGAATAATTTGAGTTATTTGTCACTTAAAACGTCAGTAAATTTAGCACCAGATACTCCCTACTGTGTCAAATATAATAAGAGAAATCATATAATGTTTTACATGTGATAGAAGCTGCCATCACACTAGTTCACTGTACTGAACACTGAGGCGATCCCGTCACTAGAGGGCAGTGTCGCATAAGTTCTGTGTCCAGTTAATGAAGTTGTGGAGGTTTGACATGATTAAATCTCTGCGCCTGGAAAAAACACGTGTAGCCAAAGCATGTTCACAACCACAGCAGCTGCTGTTACTTATATACCGACATTAAAGTGTCCTCGCTCACTGAATAGCTTCAGCTGATTAACGTAGCGCTAAGCTAATGGGCCACCGTAGGTCCCACGGTTCTAAGACGAACCCGGAAGTGCGCTGTTGAACCTCCAACAGTTTGAGCTGTTTGCTGCCTTTAGCTAACTTTCGTCTGTGAGACGTTTTGTTTGGAAAGTGTCCAGATGTCAGATAAAGCCGTGAAACGTCCAGGAGTCGGGGTCGGGGTGCTGGTTACAGACGCAGCCCACCCCGGCTGTGTGCTCCTGGGGAAGCGGAGGAGCGAAGTCGGCAAAGGGCTGCACCAGCTCCCCGGCGGCCACCTGGAGTTTGGGTAGGCAGCCGGCAAACTTTCCGTTGTAAGTCAGAAAAAAGAGCAGCTGTACTTCTGTAGTTCCTATGTTCCTAACGCTGTACACTCATGAGCTGTGTCTGTGTTTGAAGAGAGACGTGGGAGGACTGTGCTGAGAGAGAAGTGATGGAGGAAGCTGGGGTGCGTTTGGCCAACGTCCACTTCGCATCAGTGGTGAACTCCGTCAGATTAGAGGAACAGTACCACTATGTCACCATAATCATGCAAGGAGACCTGGACAGGAAGCAGTCAGGAGAGCCGGAGAACCTGGAGCCAGAGAAGAACGAGGGTACGTGGCTGCTGCTCAGCTGGTTTTAAGCAGGGAGAGAGGGAGATCCGAGCCCCTGAATGTGTAGCTCTCTTCCTCCCAGGTTGGACGTGGACACCCTGGGACCAGTTCCCACCCGAGGAGGAGCTCTTCTTCGCCTTGGCCGGTCTGAGACAACAAGGTTTCCAGCCGTTCGGGAACACAGAGGCCTCGAGACACCAGCTGTTGCACTGAGACACACATTCGTCCACTGTCCTTGGTGACTGACGCATACATCTGCCTTTTCATTTCTGTTACACTCATTCTGCGGTTATGGGAAATAGTTTTATTAAATAGCTCTTTACCAATACAATCTCAGGAGTAGTGCATTTTTATTGTGAGAATTTAGTAGTAACAGTGAGAAATAAAATGCAGTTTACGTAAAAGAAGCCAACGGACTTCACAGCAGGGTGGTGCTGCTGGTGACGCCCAATGCTAACAGCAGGGAGCACAGAGCCGCAGCAGCAGTGGCCGCGGCACCACTAAAGGTCTTATCGTGGACGTAGGTGATGATGTAAAGTGCTCCTTGATAGGCTTCCTCACAGGTCGGCTGGATCTGATCCTCGGGTAGCTTAAAGCCAAACGTCCCTGTATCCCTCAGCTCCAAGGTGTAGCTGAAGTTAATCCCCTGCGTTAGAGCCCAGTCTACGGACGAACCAGAGAAGGCATCTGCGAAAGGAGATTACGGGTGTTCACCGATTCATTGTTTCCAGTTTCATTGTCAGTCTGGTGGATGTACTCACACAAGATCTCTGTCGGGGTTCCCACGGTGTAGTTAGTCCCGTGGACCTTTCTGATTTCATCTGCTGCAGCCAAACCCACCTTCATCTGCACAGGGAGATGCAGAAAGCTGAAACAATTTCTGTTCTAAAGGTGGTACGCTTTACTTTGAAAAGAATACAGACAGCTTTGACTGCGCACGTCGTGGGAAAAATAACGAGGCGTCATAAGTATCTAAGGGGTATGGTTCTCTGTCAGGCTCAGGCTTCGAGTATGTTGATCTTGAGCTTTGTGAAGTGCTAACGCCACGCGCCACTCCGCTGTATATCCGACAAACAACGTTGACCACTGAGTGTTTGGATTCTCATGACGCGCCAAAGCTCAGCTCCTGTGGTGATAATGAAGTGATGATGTTGTTTTTGCATTACTAGACGTTGCTGTGTCTGGAGATGAAAATACCAGCTCATCGTAGTTGGGGGCAGTAACATTGGGGTGTCCATAGGGAAAGAGGATCAGCTGGCTGTAGGAGTGGATGCTGAGGAAGCACAGGAAGTCCTCCTTCTGCTTTCCTACAAAGTCGGTCACGGCCTGGGCCTCAGGCTCCGAAACCGCTTTGCTCCCACAGAAGATTTGTGAGCAGCAGTTAAACGACACACCGACCGCTGGGAATGCAACCAAAGAAGAAAACAGAATCGATGTAGTCGGTAGAACTGTAGCAGCAAGTACAGGCTTTGTAAAGACTACAGTCTGTATGAGACACTTACTGCCCCAGTTGGAGTCAAAGTTGCGGTTGAGGTCTGTGCCTGAACAGTTGCAGCCCTGGAGTCCTGGAGACCTGTTCTTCCTCCACAGTCGAGTCTAAGCGGGTCACAGCGCTCGGTTAGATAAATCAGTTCATGCCGTTTTAAGTAAAGTCCACTCTCGACTCCTCCACAGGCTTAAATGCTACCACGAATTACTGACTGATATTATTTTCTTTTTTCAATTTACTTTGATGATGAGCCAAGGTATTACTCGAGGCACATTACGCATCAGCCTCACTGCTGTATTAGACATCAGCTCATTTCCCGTCGATCTGCAGCTCGAGCTTGTCGCTAAAAAGTAATTTCCACTGACCGAGTTGTCCTTCCACGAATAGATGTAGCCGCCCACGTTGAGCACAGGAGTGACGTAGAAGTCCATGTTTCTCACCATCGCTTCCATTTTGTGGTCTGTTTTGTATGTTTGCAGGATCTGATTAGCAAAGAAAAGGGTCAGACATGTAGGATATAGTGTGTGTGTGTGTGTGTTTTAAAAGCTCTTACCTGACTGACAAAGTACTGGCAGAAAGCTGGAGAGACCCATTCCCTTGCATGTATCCCACAGTCCATCCAGATGCCTTTCTTCCTCTGCCCAGTATTCAAGCCAATCTGGAAGTCAGACGTTCATAAAATGTATTGTGCACACCTGCTGGCTCGCTTCTGAGCTGAAGCCCGTGCTTTACCTTGAGCAGGCTCAAGGCCCTCTTCTCGCGCGTCTCTCCATAGTTCACAATGGTCGCAATGTGTGGGTGATCCTCTGCGAGCCGAGCCATCCAGCTGGTGATCTGTAGTGCGCACACACACACACACACTCATCATGCTGCTTGTGAGTGTGCTGTATGCCTCAGTGCAGCGACCTTCTAAAACGCATGCTCGTGAGCGGGCGTCGGGCTTCTCACCTCTGGCAGGGGATGATATTTGTAGTAGTCGTACTGCGCTCTGTTGCACACAAGCGTACAGCGTTAGACACATTAGAAAACACACGCCTTTGTCCCGCCTGCGGCGCTGACTGCGTCGACGGGTAAACACACACGTCTGCTGCACCGTGGTCATTAAGGCTGTCGACGCTGTGAAACCTTCAGGTCAACATTACCCTTTATTACAGAGACAAATGTGGAAGGCTGTCGAACTCCAGTCGGTTCCACTGGAAGTCTCTTTTCCATTTATTAATAAAGCTTACCTCTCTACTGTTGCTGCTCCCACAGCTGAGAGCAGGAACACAACGCTCAGCACCACACACTCCGGCATTGTCGCCTTGTGGAAATAATTCTGCCAAGTTGAGTGTCTCCTGCAGTCTTTATAGCAGCATCAGAGCAGATGCAGACCTTTGAACCACTATGACTTTTTTAATGCTTAATCTAAGCTGAATGCTGCTGACTCATCTGTTCAGGACGAATATGTGTTAATATGTGATGAGATGTTAATATGTAGATAGAATCATGTTAAAAGTGGGGACACACTCTGCTGAACTGCTGTGTGTGCGTCTTTGTTGTCATCTGCCACCTTATTCGTCTTCTGGGCATCGTTTTCTCATTCATGACGGTTTCACCTGCATACATCACGTCCCGCCTTGTCAAGATGATTGAGATCTGATATCTGGTCTAGAAACCTTTGAAAGGCTTTGTGTAACTCTATAAACTGAAAAGGATTTTCTATTGTCTGACAGCCACTGTCCCAGCATCCATCAATCAATAAAGCTTTATTGTCATCTCAGCCGGTCACATATGGTTTACGGGGAGATGGAACATGGTGCTGGTGAGAGTTGCACACTTGGACTGCTTCACAGCGCCGTGGTTATTCTGTATAAGATCCTGATATGATGTGGCAAACACGTCTTTTCCAGGTGATAAAGTCGATGAGCTCTTGCTCATGATGGGAACGCGGTGTGAATGTGGAGTCTAACGTGCTTGTTGCGTAGTATATCTGTCATAAATGAGTGTTGCATCTGACCAGCAGAGGTCAGTGCAACGCAAGAGCAGGATCAAGATCAAACTGTAGCACATGACAAGTGAAGACCACAGAGGGCAGGCGCATGCAAACACCTGTACGCCCAGTAAAGACTTTTATTCTGAAAGGGGAGTGTGAATCCAGTGGAGAACCTCTTGATTAAAAACACAGTTTTGTGACCTGTTATTCTTGGCAAGTGCCTTCCACCACGCTGGGCTTTTCATCCAAGCTCTCGTCCGCTGAGATTAATTATTTTAGCAGCGCCGCATTATCTTTATTCTCAGCTCTCTTTGTCTGCTGGGTGGTTGCACACTGCCGGTAAAATGCTCGCATGTCAACTACACCCGAGCAACTCAAGTCTTTGTTCCTGCTCTTTTGCTGACACGTGCATCGTGTCTATTCTCGAGCTTCTCCTAAGATATGAAGACAAGACCTGTCTCATCCTGGGCCCTGTGTGCACAAACCCAGGGTGTGTGTGTGCGTGTGTGTGTGTGTGTTCCACATAGAGAATCAAAGTACACATCACGGGGCTGTTTCTTCATAATGACAGATGAAAGCACTGATGCTTTTGCATAAGGTTGCACTCAAGCACAAGCTTACAACATTTCAAAGAACTGTGTGTGTGTGTGTGTGTGTGTGTGTGTAACGTAACCTCGACCACGCCGACTGCATCTTAAAGCTCAGTTTGCACATCTGACATATTCTTTAGGATTAGAGTCAAATATTCAACGTTAATTGTGGAATGATCATAAAGGCAACAATGGAGAGGACACACAGCAGAACCAGGTGGGCGGCCATCTGCCAAGCTCCAAACCTAACCTAACTATGTGCTAAGTTCGCTGACTGTCCCTGAACCAGCATTAGATCCGTATACAGTTAACAATACAGTGGATGTTCATTTGCCCCCTCGAGGTTAAGAAGTTCTCGCAGTCAGGTTAATCATTTCACAGGATTAGGAGTATTTGCCTAAGCCTATAACAAACAAGTTGTCAAACAGTCTCTCAAGGCTGCAGCTCTGCTTTCAAGTTAGATTTAGTCTCATTTGCATGTCTGTCTACAGAAACGACGGAGAGACGAGAATCATAATAAGATGATTACAATAGTCATCGTTGTGTGTGCATGAACTGAGACGGTACTAAACAAATTTTGAGAGTGAAATTAAATCAGGGGCGAGCTCCCGAAACACTTTGTTTCGTGGAACTCTGAGGAAACACCGGCTCCAGTGCTATGAGGCTTTGGCAGCAAACACAACTTTCCAGTCTCATCGATATGAGGAACAGATTGCTGGTAGAGGGTTTCCAAAACGTCCTCATGCCAGGGAACCCTACATCAGTACTGGACAGTTTTATGTCGTTTCATTCCGGGAAGATGATGAGAATGACATATTCTGCATGTCTGCATGCCTTCGAATCGGTGCTCACTCATGCAGATTAAAACCATGCATGGTTCAGAATACAAGACCCAGTTGCAAAATGTGAGATAACGCGACGTCAGCAGAGTAAAGAACAAGGGTTCACAGAACAGCAGACAAGCGGCAGCCACATTCTTCACGCTGAAGAGGGTTTGTGCCATTTGTGCGTCATTCTTGCCTTTAAATGAAAGGTGCTCCACTAAGGACACCTCCACCCGTTTTGGAGTTCATATACTAGCATGTTAACACGTTTCTACACAGAACGCATTCATGCAGCAGTCTTGTGTGCATGAATGAGTCGGGTTCTCCCAGCTTCAGGCTCATTAGTATGGTCCAGGCAGTCGTGCAGCACTTGTGAATTCTAACACATTGGCAAACGTCCATTGCCTTTTACACACCCGTACCTTCAGTGCTTCACCTGAGTTAGCTCTGTGAAATGCCAACATCGTGCCACCAGTAGAGCAGCACGTTCTGGCACAGTGGAGTATAAGAAGGTGAAGAGTTCCTCACCGCATCAGACCTGGCGGATCCATATTGGAGGCTTTAGATGAGGAAGTGGCAGAGGAAGACTTGGCATTACTTTAATAAGCTGCTATCTTTAAAAACGTGGAAGAAACACCATCACGTTAGGCAAACTGGAGCAGCACACACACACTTACCTCCCACACGCCAAGAGCTGCAAAGCAAAAACAGTACTTGCAGAACCATCAGCTGGACTGACAGCATCCACATAACAAATCACGAATAGTGAAGCCCACCTCCCCCGCAGCCTCCAGACAATTTTTAAAGCATCAGTATCGGCCTCTCAAGCGCGAACACATGAACTAAACCAGGAGGCTTAGATCATTCTTCAGAAACAAAGCCATCATGCTGCCCATCAGGGGTCCCAGAACTTCTCACCTTACTCATGCCAGTCAGCCAAATAGCCGAGTGGAAAATGTAACAGTTGTTCCACGTGCTGCCGAAAATCTCCAAGTCATCGTCCGACCTAAAACAAATCATATAAAACAAAGTATAAACCAGACAGTGCCACTTACATCAAGCATGGTGTGCAATATCTGTCCCTGTAACCATGGCACCATCCTCTGTAAATCACCAGACAATTTAGGAAAAGGTAGCGTCACTCAGAACTGTGGTTAGTTGTGCCCTCGATACCAGCGAGATTGTTCACCAGCAAAAACAAATCTACAGCATTTGTTGTTCAAGAGAAACAGATTGTTCAGCTATCGATTGGCTGAAACGGCAGAATGAATTAAACGTGGACATGGATCCTGTCACAGAGAGAAGGAAACCTGAGAGAAATAGAAAAGGGGCCCAGTTCTGCAGACCTGCTCCAAGTTTCTCCGAGCTTCAGCAGCCTCAAAGCTCTCTGAGGGACAAAGTGCTGCTGCAGAGAGAGGAAATGGACTGTCTTCATTTGCATCATATTTTCGTTATTCCCTAGATTTTACAATGAAGAAAAATATTTTGATTGACTGTACATTGTCTTTGATTAGTCAGAAGTTGATTGCTCCGCCCTCTCACCTCGCAGAGCCTCAGATTCCACTTCACAGTCAAATGCGCAAAAACAAGGCTAAGTGTACACGCTTACAAAAGTCAGTTTGCTTATAAACCGAAGTGTACAACGTTAAAATGTGTAAGAATAAAACAAAGGAGGTCGAAGAAGGTATTATGGAGTATTTTCATTCCTGCTCTCTTGTTTTGGCCACGTGGTGCAGAAACAAGGAAGTAAGACACCGACAGATTTTTACAACGTCGATGTGAACTTGTTCTTCAGATACTTGAATTTTCACAGACTGTATAAGGAGCAGCATCATCAATTGGTAAAGTCCCATATTAACTTATTTCAAGCTCTGTTTTGTCTCCTCTTACACCCAGGAAGGCATAAGGTAATTATCCGCTAGCTTTAAATGCTAATGTTAGCTAGTTACTAGCTAGTTACTAGCTAGCTAACATTAGCCTGGCGCTAACAGTAAGTAAGCCCGCAGTAAAGTTTTAAATAGTTGTTCGCTGTGTTAAAAAACAAATGATTATGAACAGTAAAGATTACACTACAAATATGCTAAAACACTCATTGGAAATTTGAAAATAATTAGCAACATTAATTAGCAACACCTTGTGGTGACAGGTGGGGCTCAACCACCTAAAAACAAAAAATCTCAACACAACAATAATCCCCAAACAAATATTGAAAAACATTGAACATTGCAATTTGAAGAGTTGGGAAAACGCAAGATGCACATTTATGTAACGTTTCGTGTTTGGCTAAGTTGTACCGAGACAGTCGTGTAATAAATGAGAGAGAGAGAGATAGAGAGAGCCAGGGAGAAAGAGAGAGCTAGACAGAGAGAGCGACTGAGAGAGAGAGACAGAGAGAGAGAGACAGGGAGGGAGAGAGAGAGGGAGAGAGAGAGCTATAGACAGGGAGAGAGATATAGACAGACAGAGAGAGAGAGAGAGGGGGCTCCTCCGTTGCCGTAGCAGCGCAGCCTCATTCCTCCACAGTCGGTTTCCAGCCCGCTGCCAGGCTGCTCCGCTTTACGGGGCTTTCCATCAACTAACCTCTCACGCTCCGGAGATCCCTCACTTACCTGACGGTGTTAGGTTTCACATTCGGTGAATTCGCGCGAAATATCTTCTCCAAGTTTCCGATCGCCTCTATTTGAGCTGACAAGAAGAAAAAAGGCGGCAAGTTGATTTCTAGCGCGGCTTCACTTTCAACAGCCCGTGCAGCAAGCATGGCTCTGCAGGCGGGGAACGGCAGCGCGGCGGAGGTGTCGGCGGGCTGCGCGGAGCAGGGCAACCTCAGCGTGGAAGTTACCGACTACAACGGGAGCTGCGCGAACAGGTCCGTGTTGGTCAGACCGGGCACCAGAGCCAGCGGTAAGATCTCCTCTCCTCTTCTCTTCTCCTTTCTCCTCTGCTCTGCTCTGCTCTGCTCTCCTCTCCCCTCCTCTCCCCTCCTCGCCTCTCCTCTCCTCTTCTCTTCTCTCCCCTCCCCTCCTCTCCCCTCCTCTCCCCTCCTCTCCTCTCCTCTGCTCTCCTCTCCTCTCCTCTCCTCTTCTCTCCTCTCCTCTGCTCTTCTCTCCTCTCCTCTGCTCTGCTCTCCTCTTCTCTGCGCTGCTCTGCTCTGCTCTGCTCTGCTTTCCCCTCCTCTCCTCTCCTCTCCTCTGCTCTCCTCTCTCCTCGCCTCTCCTCTCCACTGTTCTCCACTCCTCTCCTCTCCTCTCCTCTCCTCTCCTCTCCTCTCCTCTCCTCTGCTCTCCTCTCTCCTCTCTCCTCTCCTCTCCTCTCCCCTCCTCGCCTCTCCTCTCCTCTTTTCTCCTCTCCTCTCCTCTCCTCTCCTCTTCTCTCCCCTCCTCTCCTCTCCCCTCCTCTCCCCTCCTCTCCTCTCCTCTCATCTCCTCTATCAAGCTGCCTGCTATGAATCATCCAAGCTGAGGTGTTAAACTGTATTTTTACTTCACATGGTGTCCCAGTGGTTCCCATCACACAAAAGGCAACATCTGTCTCTAACATGGTTTACTAACAAACAACGTATTTATTAAAAAAAACAAACAGGCTTATATTTAACAGTAAATATTTCCTACAAAATAAAAGCACCCTACCTCTCGGTTTGCGTTAATTACAGCCTGTATCTTGTAAGTTCATCACAGATGTTAAACAGCGTTTGCAACACAAAGTAAATTTCAACTGTGGCCCCAGCTTTAATGCTCCCTGTTGGTCTCTGTGTATTAGCAATCAGAGGCTTTGCTTAAATCAACTTCCTCAGCCTCATCAGTCAACCACCAAGCTGCCCAATTTGCTGCTGGCTCTCTCTGCATCAATAATGCCACAGTTAGAACGAGTGTGCAGCTTAATGCAGCGTGTTTTGTTTTTATGGCTTATTATTCTCAAAAAGGAGATTAAACCCCCGACCAGAGGAGATAACGCCGTGGAGCATGCTATCGGTCCACCAGTGGGCTGATTAGGAAATGAGGTCTTAACGAGAGTGGGCGAGAGTTCTTTTCAAATTTTCCCCCTTTCGTCCTGCTGCTGCTGCAGTATTGAGAAAATTTCAAACTAAATAATTCACAGCTTTTCTTCCTTCGGTGCTGCATTACTTTTATTGACCTTGTACAGGAGGAAGACCAGCACTGTGGGTTTAACTACGGGCGGAGCAATCAAACGCTGTGGGATGTGCTCAGCGCTCGACCAGGAGAAATGTCCTGCAGAAATATTGCCGCTTCCATCTCGTTCCCTCTTTCGCGTCAGAGGTGACACAGTTTTCCACCTCAATCCTCAGGGGATCCATTACTTCTCAGCTGTTTCCCTTCAAATCACCGAAGAGCAATGAAGCCTGATGGATTATTTCTATTTAGACACTTGCTGGGACAAGAAAATAAAGCCACACTCATGGATTTACTGCTCTCCAATTTAATGATTTGAAGACTTTAGCTCGAACAAAATATTGGTACAGTTAAAAATAATTTCATAGCTTTTTTTACTAATAAAAAGTTTATTTACAGTTTACACAAACTAACACTTTTATCTAAATTAATCACAGAGAGTTGAGGAAATATTTGCACACATCTCCATGGTGAGCATGTTGCACTGGAGCGATAAGAACAAGAAGTAAAGTAAAGAATTAATTTTAAATTAATGATCAATTTGTGAGTTCTATTTTCTATTCATCAGTTGGTGTAAAATGCACTAAATAATAACTATATAATAGCTTGAAGATGTCCAGAAATCAGCCTATTATAACTCAGGAAGCCACATTTTTAGGTTTTCTTCCAACGCAAACTGCTAATAGCTAATTTGGCACTTGCGCTTTTAATGACACGACTCTGCCAAGATGTCGGTGGGCACAGACACTGAAAAATCCCGCTTTAGATGAACAGTGTGTGTGCAGGAATGTGAATTACTGTGCTTTCTAGATGCAGCCCACTACATTTAATATTTCCTGCAAATGTATCGGTGTTGATGTCAGTGTGAAATCCAATATTTTGGTAAAAGTCTCAGCCTGAAAAATAGGACAGTTTAAAGAGTGAAATCCAGCAAAAACAGAGGGAAATAAGCTTTCTGTATTTACTTATGAAGAAAAAGACTGGTTGGTTCCAGCCCATTTGTGCAGCGTGAAGCAGATCCTGAAATGAAACAAACATCATCACAATCATCACTCCAGGGGCAGACGCGGCCCTGCTCTTGTGGAACAACAGCTGGAGCTGCATCTTGGCTCGGGCCAGACACTCCCCGTTCACCTCTGATTGAAAGTGGCACTTTGCTGAGCTCACCCTGTCCTTCCGAGCGCGCGGGAGATACGTTAGCACAAAGTGGATCTAATAAGCATTGAACGAAGGCTGCTTCATTTTTCAGAGGGAAACCAACCAGTTGCCCTGAGGTCCGGGTATAAAAAAAGAAAAGAGAGCGAGACAGGGAGACTTGTTAGTGAGGAGACGCCGTGCACTGCATGCTCAGTAATAGTGTGTGTGTGTGTGTGTGTGTGGTGGTTCGGGACTCAGGAGTTTCTTCCATCTAATCAATCCCTGCAACGAGGTGTCGTACAGAAGAAATTAGCCTCGTGTTCCCTTCGGGTGCGCGCGATGCTGTGGCCTGTCATAATACGATCACAGCAATCAGACGAAATAATTGGGGAGAAATGGAAGCGACCTGGCGAGGCGGAACTAACGGCACTGAGTGCGCCGAGTATTCGGAGCATCCTTCTTGCTGATAATGAGCAGCTACCTCTTGTGCACAGTCCAATCCGCAATAAGGAAAATCAATAAGCGATTATGAAGTTCCTGTACATTTATCTCTGAAGCGTACGCCCCCACAGCGGGAGGTATGTCGTGGGGGTGCGAATGAAAGCACCAATTAAGAGCCACTCAAACACGCGCGGCAGCTGTATTGATCTGTAATGCCCCGTGTCGGCGCGCTGGCTTAATTAACTCGCTGGAACAGCGCGAGGCAGCTTTATGGCGCTGCCTCGTGTCAGTTAGACCCAATACTTATGGGGGGGGCTAATTTGACTTCTGGTCACGTGACTCACTAGTGCAGAACACACTAGTCTCACCCAGGACGCGAGGAAGACGTTTAATGATTGTGAAATGTGCCAGATTAATTTCTACTCTGCGACCTCTTGACCCCGGAGAGTTTAAGCCGTCTCTGTCACCCTTGGAAAGTCCAATTAGTAATTGGTTTTAGGAAACACTGGCGCCTCGCCGTTCGCCTTCTGTTTACTCTGTGATTTATGGGAATCAGGCGGCGAACGCTGCAGCTGAATGTGTAATTTGAAGTGGAAGTCCCTAAAGATGCAGCTACTAGACGGTGGTTCCAGCGAGACCGCGCTACAGTGAATGGGAAAAGGAACGTTTAATCATTTTCAACTCGAATTAATTGAACTTATTTTGATTTATTTATCAAAAAGGGTTTGCTCGGGCTGTGTGTGCCATGATGGACGGTTGTTGACCCGACAGTGTGATGCTGTACAAACCTTCAGTTAGTCTCCTTATTTATTTTTAACGCAGCTCATGCAGCAACACGTCGTGCATCATGAACACCATACCTCCGTAACTGGGCACACTGGAGGATGGACTAATATGAGTTACAGTTTGCCGCCAGTCAGACTGTCAAACATTGGCAGGCACCGTGTTTGTGGAGACGGCGGAGTGGACAGGGATTTACAGACTGTCGCACCCTGAGGAGAGGCAGATCTAAACTTTAGGCAGACATGAGCTCACTGCTCACGCTGGGCATGTGATATCTGCCATCAGTCTCTTTGCCCAGTGTTACAGTCAGCTGATCTGATCAACTCTGCTGATCTTAATAGGTTTACTCAATGCAGAGACGTCCTCCTGAAATCTGAAATCAGTCCGATGTATATGGTCAGGGAGGGGGGGTAAGTGGGGATGTACAAACGGTCTTAGATCCACATACTTGACACCGTCTTGGCACTCGCTGATCGTGCTTTAGCTTCAGCTGTGATTGATTGGAACATGAAGACGAGGTTGAGGGTTTGCTGTCCCGAGCTCTATCTTTTGATTGAATCTTTCAGGAAACAAGACGCGCTGCCAGCCCCGCCATCGTACGTCAGCTTAGCCGTCACAGCCGCCGAGGAATGATGGCGTATAAGTAACTCAGTTATCAGTTCATGCGTGACCTTCACGAACACAGACGGTGAACAAAGACGCTCCTGACGGAGGATGCGGGGTCACGACAGGTGTTGCCATCTCTCACGCGGCCACCTGTAAGAAAACTGATGACAGCTGAGAAAGCTCCGTGTGCTAATGAATACGGATGAAGCCAACACATTCGGTTTCCTGGGAGTGTCCTGGCATATTAAAATAACTGTTAGCTCGAGTTAGCTGTTCGCCTTGCTCTGAATCCTACTCGAGAAAAGTGACTTAGTCGCTGACACCCACAAGTTTAGGACTCATTCCCTGACTCATGTCTGCGGCTTCACAGGTTCGCTTCCAAAGGGCTTTCTTCGCACTAATTAGGAGTAGCATGAGATTTTGACTGAGCCGACAGCCACTTCTAACTACTTCATCACCTCACAGGGGCCCCGGTGTGAAATACAGCCCCATGGCAACGCCGTGATTAAAAAGAATCGCTCATAACTTGGGCACTTTTTCTACGAGCACGTCACCTCTGCTCATCATTGATGGTCTTTTCAGGTGTTACGACGAGATCCAGTGCAATCAATCACCTCAGAGGAAATAAATCTGTCACGAAACTCTCCTAAATATAAACCGAAGTGAAGGGTTATGATGAAACAATTCGTTATGTCCCTCCTCGGGGGAAACGTGGCGGCAGCCTGCACTGCAGCAACACATTGCAGAGAAAGAACAGAGTGAGGAGCGAAGGTTAAATAAACACGCGGGACCCTGACAATACTGTAAGTAGAGGCGCTGATCTGTCTGCTGAGCGCAGCTCAGTTCCTCCACCCATCTGAGTGAACACCATCCTTTCATCTGCGATGCGTTCATAGACGCTCGAGTGACTCAAAGGAACCACAGTGAACTGTCTCGCAGTCGCCAGGCTCCGGGGAGCCAACATACCGCTGGTGTTCAATGAATAGTTAATTCTATTTTCACTGGGCTGGATCGCACTAAATCGAACACAGCAGAAGCTGCCGGACCAGCGGGGGCTCCGTGCCGGGCGTTTGTGTAGCAGCTCCAACATGTCGTGCTGATTGTGCATCTCTCACACAAGTCATGTAGATCAAACCCCTGTCAAAGTGGTCACCTGCGCGGCACATACGTAACCTGCCCGCGATGTCAGTCATCAGCCTACGAAAGCGTTTCTCAAATCTCATCCTCATCGTTTCAAAGGAATTATTCATATATGCGATTGAGGGATTTGCAGTTTCTCCCGTGGCAGATGTGATTAATATGCATCTCGTGGCGTCCGGGCTTCAGATTTCTCTCGCTGTAGTTCCTCTGCAGATTATCTCACAAATACAAATGTATACTGCTTAATGCCAAATTCAAGAACCTCCCTGCATCTTCTTCAGAACAGACCGAGCGAGGCTGTAGCCGCTTAATTACACTGTGTTATTTATCTTTTTCTGAAGCCAACTTAAAAAGAAGGAATTGTTGTGTGGTCTCACTCTTTCTTGAAGAAGTGTTTGTGATAATGAGAATAAAGGAACTGTTCTTTTCTGTGGAATAAAATGAAGAGACCGCTGCATGAAAGCTGTTTCACTAAATGTTGATTTCTGAAAACTCCCCAAGTTAAAACATTCGCAGTGTTTTATAGAATTAAATTATTTTAGCCAGAGTTAAAGGGAATGTCGTTATTTAAGACACAATTATTAATATGAATGTCGCTGCATTATTAACAAATATTAAATGATAGAACTGCATCTTATAACCAACACATTGTAAGAGTCCTGGCTCTGCTGCAGACTTTCAGATTTCTCCTGATCAGAGGACCCAGTCAGAGCAGCACATGGCCGACCCCGACCTCGTCCTGTCAGATACTCTCGTTCTTAAACAGACTCGCTGTGACAGGCCGGCGCGAGTGAAGGGAGCATCCCAGAAACCCTCTGGCTGCGCCCACTGATGTTCTGCTATGTGGCGGCACTGAAAGAACAACGACACTTTACACGTCATTCCCCAATTTAAAGCTAGAGAACTTCACTTCTGCTCTATAAGGAAGCTGAATACAAACGAATGAATCCCGGGCACCGCCGTGTAAAAGCCTCCCCTGGTTGCTTCACACCTTTTCGTAGTAATTTTGAGTCACTTTGTAGGCGCTCGGCGTCTCAGCGAGGTCGTCGGTTTCTTATTGAGCTTGTTTTGTTAGATGTCTCTATGAATTCATTTTGCACCTCTGTTCGTGTTTCCTTGTGGGTGTTTGATTGGCTTTTCTGTTGGTAGTAACGTTCTTAATGTGTCACTGAATTAAATGAGAACACAGACGCTGATTGCGAGAAAGATGTTGATGCTGCAATTTCTAAGAGCGCTGTTTTCATGTCGAGCTTGTTTGCATGTCCTTCAGCACTATTGTTGTTCTTCCAGTTTTTGAGATGAGCAGAAAATATTGACACTAGTACAAGTTGAGGTGTTGGTTATGTAACGGTGTTCGGTTTTGGAACAGGCTAAGGTGTTGTTAACGCTCCCTCAGTCTTATTTCCCAGGTGGACGACCTAATACCATCTGTTCATGTGTTTTTGTTTTCTCTAACGTTATTATTCTTTCTCTTTCATTTGATTGTTTCGTCTGCCGTTTAATAAACGGGTTGCGTAAAAGAAAAACATTTTAATTTGCACTGGCTGTCTTCTTCCAACTCGTTTGTTTGTTCCTCCACTGTTTATTACTAATGACGACTGTGTTACCATTTAAGCAACGACCCACCTGCACAAATATAATGAAAAAGTTATATATTCATTTATTGGAAAAAGCAACAAGCCAGAGTGTCCCATTAATTCACTTGTAGAAATGTGTTTCCTTCCTGTAATTGATCAGCTGATCTCATAAACGATGTCCTGTCTGTGTCTCTGTCAGAGATGGACTCCCTGCGCATCCTGCTCTACTCGCTCATCTTCCTGCTCAGCGTCTTCGGCAACCTGCTGATCATCGTGGTCCTGATGCTGAACAAGCGCATGCGCACCGTCACCAACTCCTTCCTGCTGTCGCTGGCGGTCAGCGACCTGATGATGGCCATCTTCGCCATGCCCTTCACCCTCATTCCCAACATCCTGGAGGACTTCATCTTCGGAGCCACCATGTGCAAGACCGTCACCTACTTTATGGGTGAGGAGTTTTTTATGCTAAGCTAAGCTAGCTGGGAGCTCCTCCTACTTGTTGTGTGAACCAATGAGGGCTAATCTTCTGATTCTTGGACAGAAGATGAAATTCGGCACGAGAAGCCACAGTGATGCTAAACAGAAGTGACAGTGAATCTGATATTTGATGTAAGTCTCAGCTGGTCATTCTGGCTGGGTTAATGGGCGTTTTATTATCCTAGCGTAAAAATCTGGCCTCTCTCTGTGGCTGGCGGCTGATCAGAAACGGTGCTCCAGCTCCAGAATCCTGCCTGAAAATTGCTCAATCTCCACCAAGAGGCTGTCTCTGAGAGAGGCTCTCTCCGGGCTCCATTTTGCCTGTCAGAAGGTAACCGTCGTGCTGAAAGTGCTCGAACAGTCACACATCTTCAGGAGTGTGACTTAGCGATGAGCTGGCTCCCATCAGGCCAGAGAGTCAAGGTGCCACGTGAGGCTTGAGTCAGACCGAGGCAGAGGAGCTGAGGTCTACTGCGGCACTTTTTTCCTCTTTGAGCTTCGAACGTCTGAGAAGAGTTATTGAATGGCGAGTTCTACAATCCCATTATTGTCTCAGAAATGTGATGCACCATCTGTGAGCACAGGCTCGGTGAATCTCCTTTTCAATTACTGGAGCCTCTGAGCTGTGATAAGAAGGGGAGGGGCCGCCTCAGCCTTTACATACAAACTTCTCCTTCTTTGGCTGCTTTGTCTTATTTTATACTTCTCATTTCTGTGAAGCAGTCGGTTAATGAGTGACTGACAATGGATGAATCACTGAATCATATTAGGCCTTTATTAAACAGTGAATAATGACTGGGATGTTTTTCATCGCTGGTGTGTTACTTCCTGCCGGCCAAACCTGCAGTAGCCTTTCATTCCGTCTGCACAATCTATTGAATGATTAGGAATTTCATTAGGCTTTGTTGGAATGAGTCCGTTATTCGTTTCAAGTAAGAGGGGAAATAATGGCTTGCTATTGGTGAACGGGGGCAAAGTTCACCAGTAGCCTTCACCGTAAACTCCTGTCTGACACCTTTATTCGCTGTGTTTACTAGAATCACCCGAATGAACGGACAGTGTTCTCGTGCTGGAGCATCCTGTGGCATCAGTACGTATTGTGTTGTAAGTGCTGAGGGAGGTGCCGCAGAGCCGAGATCGACGGACCTGCTTGCTTGTGTGCAGTGCCGTTCGAATGTGCATGCAGCCGCCGTAGGGCTCACAAATGCCACGCGTCCTGCACGTTGACCATGATGAATGATCTCGAAACATCCGTATCCGTCGAAGCTCGCCGAGCGAGCTAAAAGGAATCGATGCGCGCGGTCAATGGGACTATCCTCAGGAATTGATTTTGTAGCAAACCTGCTCGACAGAGTCATCTTCCCCTTGCACCATCATCTGTTAGCGCACGCCCATTAGACATATAATACGCCATCCATCCTTCCATTCGCTCAGGCACCCATCCATCTAACGCGGGCCCCATAACCATGTGAATCATGGCCCCGGTGCTGCCTCAGTGGCAGTTATGAGATCCATGTTGTAATATCCTGGGTGTGTGCGCGCGCAGGCTTCCATGTTTGTGTTTGTGTTGTCGGCAGGATGACGCAATTACCAACCGAGTTACCAGCTCCGTCTGCCGGCTGCCCCCGAGGTGCAGTAACGTATTACAATTCAGTTTTCTGTCGCTTCCCGCAAACTTTCACAGAAACGTCTGGAAGGGCATCTGGCGCCCAGAACGCTGGTAATTCAATGCGTGAAGTTTGATGTGCCTCCAGGCATCTGTGGGGAAAAGTGTAACAGGAAGTGATGCGGGAGCTAACGGGCGGAGAGACACTAGACTCAAAAGCCAGTCATCGAGCAGGAGACTGCTGCGAGTGTTTGATGAACAACGAAGAGGATTAGAGCTCGTTCATCCCAAACAAACAAGGTCCTGTGTTGTTGAACGATGAACACTCTGATAGACTTAAAATGTGTTTTTCCATTTTGTCACGTAACATCGCTGTCGAGGCCAAAGGGCTCGGTGGGTGAGTATTTCTGATGTGAGATCAGTGTTGGCTTCCTCCGGCAGTAAGAAAACAGATGGTCAGCTGGACCTCAGCTGGAATGTTGAGAGCGAAGTAGAACTGATGAATTTGGGTTTAGTGTTCCTGGACGAGTCTTGGACCACCTGCAGCTGTGTCAGTGCACATCACAGCAGTGTTGGTGTGAGACTTCCCCTAGACGTGCACGTCCTGCCCAACCAACCACGAGTCTGTATAAAGCAGGTAAACATCCCTTTCTGAATGTTTTAAGGTTGAATCCTGTTCGTACTGCTGTCCTAATGACGCCTCTTTGTCCTTTAATCACACTGTGCGCTTACTTTTTACTTTGGTAGAAGAATAACGGGTCTTTTTATGGCTCTTTGTCGATTATCGCTCCTCTCTGCCTCGCTCAAAAAGAGAAAAAAATGTTTTCGTATTTCCACAGCCAGTGGAAGCCGACGCCGTGGCCGGGCACGACCGCCTCCGAGCGCCAACGATAGATTCACCCCGTGTGTGTAATTTCGGCTCTTTCCGTGTCTGGGCCTCGCACTTGAAGGAGACGCGTGGGCGTGGGAGGGAGCGTATTGTGTGAGACTTGTGCAGTCCTGATGCACCGTTGAGATCTGCGTGTGTAGACGGTTCCGCCCACCTCCGTCTGCCCAGCCCGAGTGGAAGGTGGCTGTTTTAGCTGACCAGTGGTCAGCAGTCAGTCAGGACTGTGTCATGGAAGGAGGGATTTGCAGGCAGTCTTTAGCTTGCACCAGCCGGTGATGTAATGACGTAGTGGACAGAGGTCTTGGTCGGTGTGTAAGAAGAAGAACACAGACTGGTGTGCGCTAGAGAAGCCATCCGATTGGATTCAGCTGAGTGATGTGTGAGCAACATATCCAGGCGTTAGAGGCCCTGTGGCGTAGCCGCCCTCTCAGGTGGCCACTGACAGACTGACAGATCTCAGACAAAGTGTTTTATCTGGTGTGAAGACAAAACGCTGAAGCAACATGGATGTGGTGATAGGAGTCAGGAGCAGACATTCTTCTGTGGGGTTTATTGCATTACCTGGCTTGAATTGCTTTATGCCAACAGCTGGAGTGTGTGTGTGTGTGTGTGTGTGTGTCATTTAGAAAGGTAAAGGACCAGAGTCGCACTGTGCAGCCGTCTCTCCCCGGAGCTTTAGGTTTGATGCAGTGTGCTGTCAGCGGAGCAGCGATCAGAAAGAATGACCCTTCATGCAAAGAGCCCAATGTTTTTAATAATGCACAGCAGAGTCTGTGTTCGGCGAACATAAAAGGCGCTGATGTTCTGTGGTAGCGCCGCTCCGTAAGCACGGGGGCTCCACATCGAATCCCCGCGCTGAACACTCCCGGTTCTCTTTTTTCTCTGGCTTGCAGCCTTCGTAGTTGTAGGCTTGAAACGTGTTGCGCACAGAGCACAGTAATCCTTACGCTGCTGTGAACAAAGCGGATCACAGTGGAAAGGAACAAAGATCTTATCTCTGCGCTGCAGGAGAGAACTTTGTGAAACGAGGATATATTGTGCTCGAGCACAACTCTAAATTGAATTGCAGCATGTTCAGAGGAGCGTGTACAACGACTTCCTTCCTCGAATGATAATGCAAAGCTGTGGTTTGGACAGGACAGAGCGATTCATGGGGATTGATGGAGGTAGTTACTTCATGCTGCAACAGAGGGCCAGAGATGTGGGTGAGGGGGAGCGAGTGACACACAGGCGTGGGTTCATCGCCCCGGCTCATCCTCATAACGCAGCCCACTGTCTGCGCCGAGCGAGCAGATTATGCATATTCATACATGCAAATACAGCTTGGTTGGTCTCTGAGGGAAGTTACCCTATGTTGAACCTCGCTGAGACAGCCGCTGAGCGAAGGAGTGAGGGGGGGGACGTGTCTTTAAATTCTTCTTACTTTACCAGAAGCTGACACGAATCTTAGAGCGTGATGACTGCTCTCCCCTTCTCTTACGCACGCTCTCTTCTTTTCTTGCAGGGATCTCCGTCAGCATCTCCACCTTCAGCCTCGTGGCCATCGCCATTGAGCGCTACAGCGCCATCTGTAACCCGCTGAAGTCGCGCGCGTGGCAGACTCGTTCCCACGCGTACCGCGTGATCGCTGCCACCTGGGCGGCGTCGCTGCTGATCATGGTGCCCTATCCGGTGTTCAGCAACCTCAGGGCCTTCCCCAAAGCCAACGGTTCCGTGGGGCACATGTGTCGCCTGGACTGGCCCAGTCAGCGAGCTGAGCAGACCTGGTGAGTGCAGACATAACAAAAACCTAATAGAAACTAGTGAAAACTTCTCACATATTTTAATCTGCTTAACGATTCCTGGGCGGCCGTGCTTCCACGAGAGGGATGAGTGAGTGAATGAATGCAGGGACTGAATACAGTCTGATTTACATTCAGTGGAACTGTGTCATTTACATCACAACGCATCACAACGACAGCCAGCGAGGAGCAATCAGAACGTTTTCTGCTGATTGCTCACAGTGGGAAAACACGTCGCATGCTGATTTGGTCATTTTGGTGATAAAGCTCAGAAACAGACGGCAGCTCGCCGTTGTCAGAGCGGTAAATGGGAACGGGTCACTGCTCTACCTAATATACGTCTCCCCAAAGAACAGGAAATATATCAGTTCTACTTGTTTAGAGTTCAACAGCAGGCGCGAAACATAATTAAACGTCGGCGCTAATCACTGGACCAGAAGCAGAAGGTGTGACCCTGCAGTCTGAGTTTGTGTTGTGACACGTAAATAAAGCGCTTAACAGAGAGTCAGAGGGAAAGGGAGCGGTTTGTCTGCTGCGGAGCATTTTTATTATCTTCACCATGTTTACTGTTCAGTTGCTTTCAGCTCACGCTGGCGGATCTGTCCTCACATCTGTCTGTGGACCACGTGTCCTGCCTGAAGCTGTTTTAACGTTGAAATGTTGGCGTGACCAGGTCGTTCAAACACTTTCTTTTCACTGCACCTACACTTCAGTTATGATCGAGGAGAAGCTTTCAAATTCCTCAGAGTTTAGGATGGAGCCCTTGGGCAGACGTTGCACGTGTCGCTGAGAAACGAGAGAGATCATTAGATGGGAGAGAGGTGAGCAGACAGAGAGTTAGTCTAAAAGATGGAGCAGCTGAGGAAGTAGATTCAGGATTGTGCCGCTACAGCGTTGGGAAAACCATCCGTCTGAGGATCAGTACAACACCACAGCCCGTGCAGAAGGATGAAATATGTCCCAGCGTTTCGGGACATGTTTCCACAGCTCCGGCTGCAGCAGGATGGAGCAATTAGGACGAAGAAGCCGAACATGACGAAACCTTTCTGCTTGACAGCCTTTGTGGTCAAACACCAAAGCGTTCTCAAAGCCTTCACTGGGAGAGACAGGGCGGCGGGAGACCAGTTAATTAGTCTGCGAGGAGGTGGAAGACATCCAAGGCTCAGATGTCAAAAGTCCAAACGTGTCACAGAGCGCGAGGACCTTTCAAGTTTTAAGCCACAGCCTCATCTTCGCCCATCGTAACCGAGGCGACGCCCTTTTCATCTGCCGTCCAACCTAGAGCTAATGAAGAGTTAGCGAAGCGTCCCACGAAGGACGCGCGGCGAGCACGCAGACCGTTACGTAATGATGGTTGTGACTGATGCGTGCTGACAGTCTTAGAGGAGAAGGGACGACGGTGGCGCTGAGTCTCACTCTACTCTCACTTCATCGCGTTTCTGATTCTGTCCAACAGACAACGTGTTTGTGACATGAAGGAGCCAGGTTCCTACCCACAGGTCGGGGACACGCTTCACATCCTTTCCTTTGGACAAAGAAAGAAATTAGAATATCAGAGCGCGAATGAAGCCTCCCATGTGCTGCTTGATGTGACCCACAGGTTCCCTCCCGTTCCCGTTGTCGCCCTCCTCCTCCTCTCGCCGGCTCGCTTCACTCAACCTCATTAAGCTCAGTCCATTTGACGACATTACGTGTTTCCGGCGTGAAGGTTTCCCACGGAGCGCTTCGTCCGGGCCCCTTTCTGTTCCCTCAGTGTTCTGTCAGGCGCCGCATTGCACACAGTCTTCGACTTTCTCTTTGAGGGCCCATTAATCTTGAACTGGAGGGAGCCATTATCATCCCTCTTCTGTGCGGGGGGAAAGAAATGAACATTTATGACCAGACTTCAGCCGAGCACGCGGCCTGGAGCTGCAGGAAACGTCTCCCAATGTCACATTACAGCATATTTAACAATGTTTATTTGCTGAAATGTAATTTCATACACAAATGCCTTCGGAGAAACTGGAGGTACACGGAGTGTCGCCATGTGTGCTGTAGAGCGTGCTATGCTGTGTTTGTACTGTGGGGTCCTGTTGTCACTGTGCACATGTGTCAATATGCGCTGTGCACGCTGCACAGTGATGGCAGCAGGTCGCTCAAACAGGTAGTACTGTCCTAAATGAGACGCGCCCCGCCTCACTCTGCAAAGCAGAGGGCGCAGAGACGCGTGTGTCAAATTCTAGATTGAAGTTATTGTCTGCAGTTCGCCGTGCTCACTGCAGCATTTTCAGCTGCTGCAGGGAGCTGCGTCAAAGCCCTGAGAAATGATGGTGTGTCATGTCATGCCAGCCTGGTGTCAAGAAGAAGAAGAAGAAGAGTGGGGCGTTTTCTTCTAATACATAATGTAGAATATTTAGTTCCCTGTTTCGTATGAACATAAATAAACAAAAACCATATGTAAAATGTAAAAAAAAGAACATCCAGTGTTAAATCCAAAGGTAAAAAAGAAGAAGAAGAAAGGATAAAGTGAAGAGGAGGGTTAAAACGCAGGGTGCCAAGGAGCCTCCGGGGAGAAGCTGGCTCAGGGGGCTGCAGCCAGACAGCATGGGGGTGAAGGGGGAGCTGGGAGGTGTCAGCCATCTGTGTGGCCTCCAGCACTGCTCCAACACATGCATGAAGGTGAAGGAGGGAAAAAGAGTTGGTTTTATGCGATAGCTTGTTCTTGTGGAGGCGAGAGGCTCGGTTTCTGTGGTGACTTGTTGTTTTACACCTCTCCTCCTCCATTCGCACTCTTTTACAGGTATGTGCTGCTGCTCTTCACCCTTTTCTTCGTCCCGGGAGTGGTGATGATTACAGCCTACGGCCTGATCTCCAGAGAGCTCTACCGAGGCATTCAGTTCGAGCTGAGCCAGAGCAGAGAGACCACTGGTGAGACCCATCACAAATCTAATCCAGATGGCAAACGGCTTTCTGTTCGCATTGATTTAGCTCAGATGGGACATGAAAACATCGATTTCACTTTTTACGTGATCTACAGTCTCTGAATCTGCTGACAGATCTATTTTAAACGAATTACGTATTCTCAGTGTCTCAGGTTTTTACTAAAGCAGCATTCGTAGGCAGGTGAACAGGGACGTTTGATTGTTTCGCCTCGAGCAGACGACGACATATTTTGTTGCTACCTACAGATTCTGCACCTGGTGCGTCCAAAAATACTTTTTCCTCTTAGTCGCTCTAAACCCTCTGCACGTTTCCATCGGCTGTGTGGAATATCTTCATGGCTGTAGATAAGGAAACCTGTATCAGATAGAGCATCACTCACGACGAGCCAGCGCCGGGTGTCAGACGGCGTTCAGACCTGAGCTACCAGGCCGGACTTTAAATCTACTGAGGGGTTCCACAAGGCTCAGTTCTTGAACCTCTGTGGCATTATTATATTATTTATTTATTGTAACCTTACTCATACACTTTAACGTAGTTAAAGTGTATGAGTAGTTAAAGTAGTAGTTAACGTAGTTAAAGTGTCATCTGCCCCGCCCCCCTCCCCCCACAGGACAGAAGAATGGCAGAGAGGGAGGCAGGACTGCATCTGGACTGAATGACGACGACGACGGTTGTTACATCCAGGTGTCCAAAAAGCCGTCCTCCGCCGTGGAGCTTCCCACTCTCTCCTCCTCGTCCGGCGCCGCCCAGGCCAAGACCGAGCGCGCCCGGAGCAACACCTCGGAGGCCAAGCTGCAGGCCAAGACGCGCGTCATCCGCATGCTGATGGTCATCGTAGCGCTCTTCTTCATCTGCTGGATGCCTCTGTACACAGCCAACACCTGGAAGGCCTTCGACCTGGTGTCAGCCTCCAGAGCCCTCTCGGGAGCCCCCATCTCCTTCATCCACCTTCTGTCCTACACGTCCGCCTGCGTCAACCCCATCATCTACTGCTTCATGAACACGCGCTTCCGCAAGGCCCTGCTGTCCACCTTCGCCTGCTGCTGCCGCAACCGGCTCTGCCGCCGGTGCTGGTGGCACAGGAGGCGGGAGGGAGGGGAGGACGGCCTCGCCGCCACCTCCATGGCCACGTCGATGGCCACATCCATGTCCAAGTTCAGCTACACCACTGTCAGCACCACGGCCACCTGCTGAGGCTGGAGGGGAGCTGGGTGGTCGCAGCAGTCGCTGTGTGTTCGTCACTCTTCATCTGAGTCACGCGCTGAGTAACGTCCCTGCCCTCGTTCGCGAGGTCTCTCTTCAAAGGTCTCGTTCAAATTCTGCGTGCATGGTTGCAGAATGCGGGGCGGGGAAACGCTCTTTCGGTTTGGGACATTCTTTTTCTTCTGTTTTTATTGACAGCATCCGCTTTGTTGCATCCCAGAAGACAACATCAAGTGCCTGTGCAGTTTGTGTGGCTTCATCTTTGTTCACCGGCTGAGACGGACGTTGAAAACATGTGAATACTGCGTTTGTGTTGTGACTGTGCCGAAGGTTACGTTCCGACACAGGCACGCGGTTAGACAATGGGGACTCGTTGACTCGGTCATGAGTCAGCGTCGATTTCAGCCTCTGTTTGGTTTAATGTTGTTTCCTCTCCATTCATTCTGGGTCTCTCTCTCTCACTCTCTCTCTCTCTCTCTCTCTCTCTCTCAGCTGCCATAATTATTCTGCTAAAGGCCACACAAGGTAACCTGTGGTCATTGGGTTTGGTCCTTTCTACATCAAAATATATTAGAGACGGGAACAAGTGGGAAAAAATAGCTTTAAATAATTCACCCGACTTCATTCGGACGAGTTTGTCGGCTCTTAATGATTAAAGTCTGTTTCCTGCCGTGCATAAGTAAGAATAAGTAACCGTGGTGATGGCACTTACACTAAATAGATTCCCGAACACTGATGCAGACGCTACATTGCTGTGTGAATTAGCAGAGAAGGTGCAGCTGGTGTAAGAAGGCACCTGCTCGCTGCTCCACGCTGCTCCTGCTACAAATGGCACGGGAGAAGCGCTTTGCTCCAACTCACCTTTTCTGCTCAATTATCTCTTTGAAGTCTTCTCCGTGCTCGCTCTGCCTTCCGCTGCAGCGCTGCCAATTACCCAAAGCATCGCCTAAGTGCAGAGCGCGAGTTTCCCGGCTGAGACTAACGAGGTGTTTCTCAGGGACCCTCTCCTGCAGCGTGGATCTTCCTAAAGCTGGCACGCTCCACCTTCAGTCACCTGATGATAATAATAATAATAGTAAAAGTGGTTTCTGAAGAACCAAAGCATGCAGCGTTCAGAAGCACAAACAGCCAGTTAGTGGTGGAGTAATAGATAAATGTTGAATAGTAACATCTGTATTTGCTCTTCAGTGTCATCGCTTCAGCTCCAGATGTTTAAGAAGTGAAAAAGTATGTAGTGATGTAACCAGCATGTCAGCCGTCCCAGAATGTGATGCAGTTCCTCCCCCGCTACCACACTGCAGGGAGACATCACTGCTGCATTCTGGACCCAGTTCCTGGATCTTTGTATGAGCCACAGTTCCTTCTTAAACACAAAGCAGAGCAGGGAACTAATTACAAATACCCATGGAAATTATTAACGACTGAATTGTGCTAAATTATGGGAGTGACAGTGTTACAGACAATAATTTAACAGCCCATTAGCTTCAGGCTCGTGTGGAGCAGCTACACACTCTCGCGTTTGATCCCCTTTTTTCGTGGCCCCAGTTAATTCTAATTTAAAGGATTAAATGGAGGCATCACTCACAGCAAGGAAGCTCTGATCACAGCGAGCTTCCAGAATCTGTGCTTAATGACAATGCAAAGAAATCCTTCTCTCAGTTCCTGAAAAGTTTGGAGTTTTCCAGCCCACAGCAAACACTGACAAAGCACTCATAAGAAAATTGGAAGCGTCGCTCCTCAATTATTTATAAGAGCTTCCTGGAGGACGGCTGCGAGTAGAATGTGCCTCTGCGGGATTTATTTTCCTAGTCGCAGAATAATTCATGATTGCACAGAACGATTTCTTGTAGTTTTGCCCGAGGCGCAGAGTGAAATATTTTGTTTGGGCCTACAGGTTCTGTGCCCGTACAGTTAACGTGAGCTGTCAAACCGTTTCCTTTCATGTACGATTCTGTCTCAGCCTCACAGCTCTGGTAAAAAGAGAAACGCGTCTTCGGTAGCTTTTCTGTGCTCCTCGTCCCTCAGGGTTTGGGAGGAGCAGACAGGAGTTGTTCTTTTCGAGGCTCCTTCACACCCTCTGGGGGAGCGTCCTGCGTGTTAACGTCTATGTCAAGTGTAAGTCTCAGCTTCAAGGGGAACAAGAAGCCCTCGCCAGTAAACGCTGGTGGCGAGGTGATGAGCTCATATGTGGAAGTTCTTCTGCCCGTGTTGGTGCGTCTCCGTGTGAGGAGCGTTTACCAAAGTGCTGCCCGTGCATTTCCTCACATCTGGTGCCTGCTCGTGCTGCTGTGTGACCAACGTGTAACAGGACTGTGTCGTGTCTCGTTCTAGGTGGTCGTGACGTTTGCTTCCCGTGCTGTCTGTCTATGGTGATGTCTTGTTTTGGTTTCTGGTGACGCGTTTATATATTCTGCAGAATAAATATTGGGACAAGGTGTGAATCTGCATGTGTGATTATTTCAACTAAAACAAAGTTTGAACAGTAGGATCTCAGGCTGAGTGAGTGTTCTGCACTCAAACATGAAAACAGCAGCAGACAGTGGCGAGTCCTCCCTGAAGAGCACACGCTGCTATGCATCAAAGTCCTCCAGGGATAAAAAGCCCTGAGGAGGTTCAACCTCACATTTCACGGAGCGGGAATGAAGAGGAGCCATCGCCATAGCAACACACGCTGCCACAACTTTAATCTGCTGCTGCTTGGACCAGAGAGCTGAGAAAATGTGTTTACTGTATTGGTGTTGTTTTTTTTCCAACGTATCCTTCAGAGACGTGGATCTTAACCCCGCGCAAAAGCAGAAGCACATTTGTTTTCTGTCAGCCACAGCAGACTTTTTAAATATTTTATGCAGCGAAATATGCCATGTTCTCTGAATGTTAATGATGTTTACTCGTGTAATGGTCACCGGCTAGTTAACGCCTCCCTGCTGCTGCTGCTGCCTGTGCGGCGTTATGAACTTCACATTTTAGATATAGATGTGTTTGCATTGTAGATTGTTCTGCAACAACACACACACACACACACACCAGTGTGTTTCTAGCTGCAGTGCACGTCCCCTCAGCCCGTTTAGCTCCTCTGGTCGGTGCCTGCAGTGAGCTGAAGTCACTCCTCCTGACTTCACCACGGGGTGAGATCCACACACATCACAGACAGCTGTCCAACACGTGCAGGGCTCATATCTGATTCCTGCTGCCCACAGTGTCATTTCCACCACAGGGTTCAGTAATGGAAGTCAAGAGCGGAGAGTCTGGTAAATGGGCACCACCAACACCTCCACCAGAGCCACACAGACAGCTCATTTGTCTTCTTCCTTCACCCTCTCCATCTTTCTCCTCTTCCCTCCTTCCCGCGTGGACTCACAGCACCGAACAGAGGAAGCGTCGGCCCTTTTCATTCAACAGGCAGGTTACAGCTGTGATGTGCTCTGCTGGTTTCACCGTCTTGGATCCAAAAAGGTCTCCAAACAGCCTGAAGGAGTGAAAGACGTCTGAGGCGACGTTTACATTTCGTCCAGTAAATGTGTCCCTCTGCACATGTAAGCGCTGTTTCCTATTTCGACAGGTCAGAAGAAGCAGTGTTCACGTCCAGTGGTGCGAGGCGTGAGCTACAAAAGCCTCCAAGGCGTGAATTATTATTCTCTGTCTGCGCGAGTCATAAACCGTGTGGAGTGACTGAAACATGGCGCCCTGATGAAAGGTGCTGCAACACGCGCTGGGAGCTTTTTAATTTACCTTCAAAACGACACGGATCCAAAGGCCACCTCTCTGAGGCGCAAAGAAGGGATTTTAATGTGATAAAAAAATAAAAATATATCTACAGCAGAGGCTGGACCCTATTGTGTCCTCAGATAAGAACCGACTTAAAGCTCCACCTGTTGCCAAATGTGTTGGAGACAAAGATGACGTTAGTGCTCTTTGTTCAGGAGTGAACCTTCATCACAGGTCACAGGGGGCAGAGTGAGCACAGAACTTAAAACTGCTTTTGACTCCACTCAGCGAGGAGATGAGACAGAAACTCTTCAAACTCACCCCGTCCACACGTGACACGCAGCCTGATGGCGACCTGGCTCTCGTGGTCGTCCTGTGTGCTAACAGCGCTGACGGCCCACTGTGGGGGGGGGGACCTTGCTCCCACCTTGACACATGCGATCATAGAGGAGACGGATTCATCACAACAATCCCCGTGATGTCCTTTTGGCTCTCCAAGTTTTTCTCACCACAGGTTTTCCGTTTGCGTGATACATCATTCAGTTGCTAAGTAACCGAAGTGAAAAGGTGACATATTCATAAGTCTGGGACTGGGAAGAGTGTGAGTGATTAAATGAACTAAAGTGATTGTAATTTACCTCCTCCTGCCGTTTGTGTCATCCTGACCATTTCTCACAACCCATTCTGCTTTTCTCCTCACTACTTGCACCCAGCCAGTCCTCCAGTCTTCCCAGCGGTCCTCTGGAGGAAATCTTCTCCTGTCAGGGCAACCACAACATGAACTTCACTCGCGTGCATTTTAAGCGGGAGGATTTTTGAATATTTGGGTTTCATATAAGAATCACTGGTGTCTGCAGAAGCATTGCTCAAAAAGACTTTGAAGTTTGACTCTGAGGGAAAATGGATTCAAGTGCAGCACACTGAAGCTGAAGAAGATGAAAAAAGCGTTTAATGTGAGGAGGTCTCAGTGTGGCTAATATCCTCCCGCGTCGCCCTCAGCTTTGCCACAAACAACACAATCATTCTGCTGAAAGTGGCAGTTTAGAGCCACGCTTGTTGACTGTTCATGATCTCCACTTAATTCAATATATTCAGTAACCGAACAGCTGGAACCTGCGTGTGCTGCTCATTACTTTGCGTGTAAACTACAGTCACTGGGGATGAACTGAAGCCCCGTCTGTGAAGATGAAGTAACATAAAGAAATTGTTCGCTGCAAAAATTCATGTGCACGGATAAATAAATGAATACTCGTGATGGTGGTTTGTTGTGCTCAGAAATGTCCACACTGGCAGAATTTATAAATAAAAAGACTCAATGAGAGGCCCACACGTTTCACACACACTGCGAGCTACACTGTGGGATATTAAACCACGAGGAAAGAAAAAGATCAACCAGAGGAATGTGATTCAGCTTTATACACCAGGAAATTATTACACATATCAGTCCATTTCTAACAAGATAAAGAAGTAAAAAATGAGCAGGTTGTGTTGATACCAGGTCACTGTCAGGTAGGCCAACAAATAAATAAATAAATAAATAGTCTAATCATATTCATATGAAGTTGTCTCCCTTTAACTACCTGTAAAGAATAATTAAAGAATGCAGCAGCAAACCCAACTCTATGAAAGTCTGCACATCACACCCCTGGTTCACACACACACTGATAATTGGTTGATAACCTGCCTAAGTCTGCCCTCATTTTGATTATCGCCATTAAAACATGCTCGTAATTAGTGTCTGGAGCACAGGTGAACACGGGCCGTATGAGCTGTATCTGTAATGTGTTGATCCGCAAGCACAGGTGATTATTATAAGACTATCATATAAAAAACATTCACTCTCGTTTTCACTTTACTACTCTTCTTATGATTCTTACTTGTCGATAAATCAACCCTCGCCAACTTTTCTCTCTGCACTTTCAGAAATGATTGACATTGTGTTTCATACTGAATCCCAAAGTCCAGGTTAAGAGAACATAAACAGAAATCTATATTCACAATGGACCTAAAGTATGCACCTCATAAAAGACAGCAAGTGAGTGCAGCCAGTAGAATTAACAGTTACAGTGGCAATAAATTTACTTCTGCCCCACGGCACGAAAATGAAGCCATGACTGTGGGAATTAGATTATTAACACTGAAGGAATCAGCAGGTCAGTCTGATCCTGGCAGTATCATCCGGGACTGGGGAACTTCTCAGTTGCTTGTGTGACAGCTGCTCTGTTAATGGGAGAAAAAACGTGCACCTGTAAGTCAGTCTGGCCAGTTCACCCACATTTCCCCTGCCCACCGACTTCCTTCTGGTCCTGTTTGCCAAGTCTCTGCACCTTGAGGTCCAGACTGAGTGGTGTGCGTGAAGACATCGTCCATCATCGCTGTTCGCGCCTCATTATGAAGACGGCGGAGTCCAAAGCCACAGCACATGGCACAGGCTTGGTTCGCCGATGAGGTGTGTGAGCCAAAGAAAGCCGTCAGAAGGTGCTGCTGGAGGCCTGACCACATCACGTAAAGGCAGAAAGCGTGGTAGATAGAAGCACATTACCTACAGTGAGACAGCACTCAGGCACCGAGGAGGAAAACATCTTTCCTCTGATCTAACCGGATGCTACCCCTCGTGTTGAGATGGCTTACTTTGTCCCAGATGAATGTGCCCCTCAGCTTGGCATTAAAGCAGCAGGATTAGGCATTGAGTAGACTCAAACAGAAGGAAGCTGCAGTCTGAGCACATGACGTTCATGGATTTAACACCGGGAAATTTTTAGTGTTATATAAATAAACTTACAAGCAAAAACAGTTATGTACCAAAAACAACATCACAGGTTCTATTACCAGTAGCTGCTAATGCTTATTAGCGGTCATAACACAAAGAGCAAACATTATTCTTTGTGAAATATTAGTATTTATACTGATATATATATATAGTATATATCAGTATTTAAAGCTTGGTGAAGTTGCATTGCTCTGCTGTAGCCTACAAGCTAACATCCCTATACAACCTGGCTAGCAGCAGTCACAAGTGATCTACCCTCTACTTTCTCTATTTTTAAATAAAATAAGTTTGCTAATTGTCCATTAACGGCACCGTTGTGATAAAACGTTCAAAATGTTCACATCAAACGACACATTAAATCTAGCACGTGTCAATAAAGTGACTCAGCAGCAACAGCTAATAGCTGGCTTTCTAACTTTAGCTGACACGGCATTAGCCCCGTGTAACTTTATTTTGTAACGTTCATTTTTATTGCTGAGAGTTTGACCTTCACTGTATTATTTTGAAGCTTTATTTTTTTTTGCCTGTGCTGACACGTGAAGCCACAGCCTGTTTTGTTTTGTACCTGAACGCCTGCGGTGCAGTTAGCTCAGCAGCACAACGGCCGCTCAGCGCACACCTTAAAATGTCCTCAGGTTGAGACGGGACATGACAATCAGTAGCAAGGCAAAGGCGAAGCAAAGAGCTTTGTGAAAATGTCAAAAAATTCACAGGCATGGGAATTTACAATACATTTTTAGACCAACTAATGGCTGGTTGAAAATGTAACTCAATTTATTTGACTTCAGCATTTTATTAATCTCCATCTTTCTTAGAATTAATACCAATACCTGAATCTTTCTGACTAAATTTAAATGGAAATGCAGAAACTAAGGAACATTTCTGTGTTTGACACATCAGGGAGGATTTGACTTGTGTTGCTGTCAGTGGTCATGGTCTTGCACTTGGTTATTTTTGTAACAGACATTTTCTCTTTTGCCCTCTCTCATTATGTGTCCTCCGGTTTCCAGGTGCTGCCTCATCTCCTCACACCTTCCTCACCTGCATCCACTTACCTGATCACTGCTGCGTTTAAGCCGTGTGTCTCCTCATTACCTTTCCCACACTTTTTCTTATTGCTCATTGCTAGTAATACTTTTGTTATTAAATTCATAATTACGTCTAAGTCAGCCTTCTCACATTCTGCATTTGGGTCTGAACTCACTGATATTTGACCAGTTTTCTTTACTTGAAGTTAATTAATCTGGAAACCCAATGTGCAGTGTCTCTCTCGTCCTTTTGTTTGGTCTTTACAATGAAATAACGTGTCTGTGTGATTAGAGACCAGATGACAAAGACGTTCATTTCATGTTGGTTGCAGTCCATTTTGCGTACGTCTGCTACCGTCTCACTCCTGCTGAGTTTGTGAGACATCGTCTGAGAATCCACGAATCCCAGTTGCTGGACGTCCAAACCAATCAAACGAAGGAGAGCGATTAAGATTGTAATGACAGGCATGCGCCTGGCAAATGCCTACTGAGACGCATCCAGACTAAATTTAAGAAACCTTGCATGGCCACTTCAGCTTAATGTTGGTGATTGGATTGCAAGGTCAAGAAGGGACATTAAATTCTCTCAGGCTGCTGTGACAGGAAACCAACAGGAAGCTGTTTCTATGCCGTCCAACGAAGGAGAGAGATTTCTACAAACTGAAGCCAAAGTGCGGCTTGCCCAGTAAGATCCCTCTCATGACCTGTTAACGTTCAACACCTGACGAGTTACCGCCACTTATTTCACAGTGCAAATATTTTTTCAGCCTTTCACGCCCGAGGAGTCTCATGCTAACGCTCACATATGACCTGACAAACATTTGTCTTGCTTTATAATCCCACAAGTCATACAGTGAGTAAATGTCTTGAGTCATCATGCTCAGTTTGCTTAAAAGATTTGTTCCATGAGTTCAAGTCCAATACTTCACCAAGCTTTTTTTTAAGTGTAACTAGGAAACTTTTATGTCTTTCTCATCTACTATGATTAAGACACCTTAAGTAAAGTCTGACCCTTGAACTGTGCTCTTTAGTTTCTGCCCAATTTGTCCAAACAAGCAGCAGGCGCCTGACGACCTGTTGGGAAAAATCTTATTTATTTAAATTTCCTTAAAACACCAGAGGTCTCCAGCGAAGTGAGGGTCAGAGTTAAGGCTTCATAATTGGCTTTTTAGTAGTTTTGGTTGACTCATGGTCAAACAGATTCCTTTATTCAGGCATTAACAAAGCGGGTTCATTTTTAGCTCTGGCGTTAAGTAGCTGTCATGTTTGGTTTCCAATGAGAGACCAGCACAAGGAAAAGGTAGGGAAGACCAAATGGGTTTATTAAAACTGTAAAAGGGAGGATGAGAGCGCGTGTGCGGCTGAACTGACATAATGAGAAATATTAGGTAATGAATGAGCACGTGTGTTTTGTGCTGTGTGTGACGTCCCTTCGGTTTTTGGTGCACTGGGAGCAAAATGCCTTAAAATGATT
Source organism: Microctenopoma stevenorrisi (assembly GCA_032270685.1). NCBI lineage: Eukaryota > Metazoa > Chordata > Actinopteri > Anabantiformes > Anabantidae > Microctenopoma > Microctenopoma stevenorrisi. Next base: position 7,645,553 of record JAUMTR010000012.1, read on the forward strand.
CAGAGTTCAAAGAAAAGAAACAATTTCCTGAAATTTCAAAGAGGAGACAATGTCTCTGCTTGAAATGTTTGCACAGCTTTCTTCACAGCCACTAAGAGCTTAAACGCATTCAGCGTGATTGAAAGTACCTACATTCTGTGGCTTTGCTTTTTTGTTGGTGGCTCGTTTTCAGCGCATCTCATCACCCTGTGAGCCTTTTTTTTCTTACTGTCAGCAAAGTCGTGTTCTCTGAAAGTCCCATTGAAATAAATGTAATTAGTTTTTATCATTTTGTGTGTTGGCTGATGAACCCAGCTGGTCTGATAAGTGAGCCAACCAGCACGGGAATGCTCCTGTTACACCAGCTTTAATGGTCAGAAAACCATCCCACAAACGTCTGAACGCGACAAAGTCAAACTCGCCATGTGATAAATCCCTCTGATGCGAAGATCACGGCACAACCCAGACGTTATCTCGCTCCAACATCGAGCCTGTACTTCTGCACGCTGCACAGGTGGATTCAGCACAAATCATTTTCACACCCAGCTTCGACCGTTTGCAACCATCTGCACACACCGAGGAATTTCATGACATGCAAAGAGACCATGAAGTTTAATTATATTAAATGTTACCTCCATCTGCTCCATGTGTGACTACGGCTGCAGACATTATTGCATTATTTGTAACTACGCCATATGTTTTATGTGTAATTCATTTGCTTTCATTATTTAAATGTAGTCACATATTCAGTCCTACGTGTGTGTGTGTGTGTGAGAGGACATCAGCTTCCTGTGCTGTTTATGGAGTTTGGCTATTTTCAGAGTGGGTACAGCTTCTTCACACATCTCCTCAGATGGAACACGCTCGGATCAGTCGGACCTCTTTGAGCTCTCTGCTAATGTTGTAGATGTTCCACGTTAAAGCTCATTGTTCCAACGTGTTTTGGGGAAACAGTGCTGCAGTCCTTCGAGGACCTTGTGGCTTTTTGCTGAATATATTCACCCCACACGGCTCTGAAGAATGAGCCATTTATGGAAATGAGGCGACACTCCACCTAACCGTGAAAGATTCTGGTCTGAGTGTGAATGAATTATACTCCACTCAGACTGAAACTTTCTTAGGCCTGACGTCTCTCAGTTTATTCTGTGTGTGTGTGTTTACCTCCTCACCTGTCTGCCTGTTTACATTTCTGTCGACTCCAGCATCGCCCCCCTTTCTTTCTCCTACACTGCTCATTCTCCAGCTTTACAGATGAAACTATAATGATCATTTATTGCTCCTGTGAACTCACATTCATCTGCTTGTTTCAACGGCCTGTGTGTCACGTGCTTCTTTATTACTCCCTGTTTCACACGCCGGAGACCTTCATTCGGTTATTCACAGAGGGGCTGCGGGGAAACACAAAGTCCCAACGCGGGACTGTTGAGTGATGATTTAATCTGATTCCTTTTTCTGTCTTTAGACACTGAGTTATTTATGAGGGCCTCTCTGGAAAGAATCATACTTCAGACAACACTAAAACCTGGAGCTTTCTGAGCTCGCGTGGCTGCAGCACAGCCGGTGGCTTCATTCACAGATAGTTACCAGATAAATGAATCCAAATTATGCGTGTGTGTGTGTGTGTGTGACATGTGAGTCACCTGCTTTTTCTTCTGAGCAGACTCTGGGAGCAGCAGCTTACTTTGGGCCTGAAAGGACCAGTTAGGCTCTTTCCCAGTACAGAACACTTCAGACACTCTTACTCGCTCTCTGGCGGCGAGGAGAAGTTAGAGAGCAGGTAATTAGTTTAAAGTGGCTCTTTTTAAAAAGCCATAAGAATAAATAAATGAACGTTCCTGAAGGAACTGTTTTATCAGCGCGCTTTAAAGCGTTCCGAGATTTTGACGCTGCACAACATTATTTCCTCGTCTCTCCACAGCAAACACTTTGAGGCCGTCCCCTGATCGTAATCAATGTGTGTGGGTGATGCAGGTCTGTAAGTGTTACCACCCCCTCATCTCGCCGTCCCCTCGGGTGGGGCCACACTGATTCCAGGAGGCCAGTGTGCTTGTCAGTACATTTTAATCACAGCAACACACACTCCCATGTCTTTTTGTTCATTTGTTTGTTTTGGGAACATTTCTCAATGCCAAATTTTTAAAAAGCTTTTTCCTTCTTTATTCTAAGAACCCGCGTGAATATAATAACTATAATCACCACTGAGTAACAGCCAGCGTGTCGGCATGTGATTGGTGTGAGCCTGAATGTGACCGTTTGAACAAAAAAGTAATTATCCCCCATATTCAGCTCAGAGGACTTCAGCTCTGTGTCAGAGTGGGTTAATGGGAAGTGCAGCGGGTGCTAGCGTCAGCTCCCTTCTCGTTCCCACGTCACGAAACACAGAGTGAAACACAAAGACGGCAGATTTGAACAACCTGTAACCTGAAGTTAGCTTTCTTTAAGTGAGAGTAGAACAATGAGTATGTTGCCCGTCTCACCCACTTTCACCTCCTCACACTTCTTGTAAACTCTGTGCTCGTATAAATATATTACTTGTTCTTATTCCTTTTGTGACACATTCTCCCTCGTGGGATAATACAGGCTTATTCTACTCTGTTCTGTCAGCTCATTTGTCCCCAGCAGAACTCTGCAGCGTGCACAGTGTCGTCCTGGATTTCCCTCACTGCTGTCAGCACTTGTTGAGCAACGGTTGTCCCGTTGTTTCTAAGGCAACCCGTGTTGACATTTTCAGGAGATGATTGGTAGGAGAGAAGAAATGCGCACATGCATGTGTGCATTCAGTCACTTATAGCACAGTGACACTGTCCTGAGTGATTCTTGCAGCCACAGGTTTAAACACACAAAGAGAAGGCAAAAGAATAATATCTGCTAAATGGCTGGTGCAGCCAGGAGCGTCTCACAAGCCATCTGGCAGTTGTGACTTTTTACAGCTTCTCAGACAGAGAGATGCGTTTATGTCCCTGCTGTTTTCCCACAGTGTCGTCGACTGCATTGATATTCAGACAGATCAGGGTTTCTCAGCAGCACTGCCACCAGTCCCAGCGAGAATACTCACAGCGCGCCAGATGTTTGCTCACGTTACTGAAAGGACATCCAGAATTCCACGTTATTTCAGCCTATATGGAAAACGCCACGGCTTCAGGCTTGTTCTACTGAGAGCACAAGACAGATGGGAAGGGTCGAGTGTCCAGAGAGCACAGGATAACACCACCCAGTCAGTGGGCTCCAGTGGTGGTGCTCTGTGTGGTTCCACACCTCCCTCAGACAGAGAGGATCATGTAAACACTTTCTTCTCCTTCCCTGTGAGGTCAAACTGCACACACAGTAGTAACGCAGGCTGGGGAGAGGCCTTCGAGGCAGATGAGCCCAGGCACCGGACGGACAGCGTGTTGGACTAATGCTAGCCGAGGTGTCGAGCCACTGTACTGTTTCGGGCGAGCTGGAAGATCGACTGGAGAGGAAAGTGGGCAGCAAGAGAACGAGACGTGGGAGGGATGCTGTGTGACAGCACCGACACAACCTGAGCTGTTGGGTGCTGGACTGTTCAAACGTGACTGCTGTCTTCCCGCGTGGGATTGAGAAAAAAGAGGGAGATGCTTGTTTGGGGCTCTTTAGAGAAAAATGCAGAAAATAACAACATGAAGCACGTGGGTCGTGTCTCATAGCGTGTTTTTTAACAGTATTAAAGGTTTCAGGAGTTCATGCAATGTGTCATCATGAGAGGACAATGTAATTACAAATTGACACACCAAAAACCAAAGACCTCCAAATCCAAGAAGTCTCTTTTTCCGCGACCCTTGCACAAACTGAGCTGTTAAAACGGGGCCCATGAGGTGAGGAAATGCCACAGTGGGGAAAAGATGAGTGAAGGGTGTGGGAGACATGTGAGCAGTGCAGTGGGTCCCTCACCTGCTGCTGGAAGCACACAGCTGGGTAATTGAAGTGTAAGTGTACAGCAAGCAATGCACCACAAAATGGATTTTGTTTCCATTTTACCTTTAGTTTACATTTAGCAGGAGAATGAGGACATAATGTGTGCCCAATACCAATTTTGCATTTGTGGTTAAAGCAACTGCAATCTTATACATATTATAATATTCAACAGCTCTGCCCTCTGCTGATATGTTAATGTGACTAGAGCCACAGTGATGGAGATCACATTGAAATGGAAAAACTGTTTGTTTTCATGTTCTCTACTCTCTAATTTAAACACTCTCCCCACGTTTAATGTTGTCTTCCTCTGTCTCGTTCGTCCTGATGGCATTTTATTCTACTCGATTGCCACAAGCCTTAGGTTCCTGTAAACCACCTACAGCAGCGGTCCCCAACCCGGTACCGGTCCGAGGGTCATTTGGTACCGGGCCGCAGAGAAAGAATAAATAACTTACATTAATTCCGTTTTATTTTTTTCGGAATCTGAAAGATGTTTTATTTTGAAAAATTGCCGGATTATCTGTTATTTCCGTCTATTTCACTTTTGACGCGCGCCAGCGCGCTTCTCGGTCACGTGATAGATTACCGCGAAAAAGGAAAGCTAGCAAAATGAGTAAAAAACAAACGTCTTAGAAAGTTTCTTTGCCAAGGGGAAAAGGCCCAGCCAGGAGACAGAAGAGGAGCCTTCGACTTCCAAGAAAAAGAAAGCTATATTTATATATAATAGACAGTATCAGGAATCCTACTTAAAATACGGATTTGTCCCAACGGGAGATTCCCGCGCACCAAGCGGGTTTTTACAGTGACGACGACCAAAACAAAATTACCAAGTAGACTGGACATTAGCCACACACTTCGGTGTCATTGTCTCCTATCATCCTGGATGGGACCGCCTGGTTGAAGAAAAACAAGCTCAGGGCTCCCACTGATTCAACATTGTGGTGAGTCGGCTCTTTCATGCACTGTATCTTATTTTGAAGGCATGTTTAAACGTTACCATAGTGACCAGAAAGCGTAGCGCGCAGAGAGGACGTTCCTTACGTCGTAATTCGTAATTATTATGTTTAAAACATACCACAGCTTAATGCAGTTCATATTATATTATTTTGTTGTATTTGTCCGCCACACCTTAAATGGGTCCGTGAAAATATTGTCTGACATTAAACCGGTCCGTGGGGCATAAAAGTTTGGGGACTGCTGACCTACAGATACAAATCATTAGACTCCAATGAAATGGCCATTTAAGAATAAAAACTTGATCAGATGGCGCCATCTTGTGGCCACAGTAAAGTAAGGTTAGCCGTTTTGTGCTCTGTCACTTCCTATCTTACCTTTGAATTTCCAAACATCAGCATCAATGACACAGGATAAGTTTTTTTATTCATTAAGTTGATGCTGTTAGACGATGCATGAGCATCCAAGGAGAGGTGTGTGTGAGGTATCATCCTGTTCAGGGAGAGTAGCAGTGGTTGAAATGTTAGAGCTCTGATTTAGGAGAGCAGGGAGAATCAGGCCAGGTGCATTAAATTCTATAAGAATTCACACATGTATCACGTGGCCTGTGACAGATCAGGACATGAAAGCATGAACAGTGACAGTATTTCATAGTCAATACAAATGAATACAATATGAAAAAGGGTTGACATTGTTGTGTTTGTGCTGCATTATGCAAATCTCCCGATTTGACAGATTATTAGTGAAAAAAAAGCTTTTTCCAACATAATTTTAAAAAAGGGCTGCCGGCGACTCAAGAACACTTTATATGAGCCCAGATGTTTGCGTTTTTTTAGACTCCGTCATCAAAACTTTATCAAGTTGATGATGCCCCCGAGTGAGAAGTGATGTTTTACACTCGATGTAAGAGGAAGAAAGAGCTCGTCTGTGAAAGAAAGAAAGAAAATGATCCCTTTAGAGCCTTTAGAGTGGAAAGCGAGAGAAACGAGATGTGACCCATGTTCAGGACATTGGTCTCCAGCCTTTCCTGTGTCTTTGTGGTTTAAATTCAGAGATATGATACTATACTGTCCTCTGCTGGACGACATCAAACTTGGGTTGTGCTATAGCATGTGGTAGATTACATCTGTTTTGCTGACTTGTGTTTATTAGCTACTCAAACAACAATAGGTAACCTTACCGAGCTAATTCAAAGCTACGTCTGCAACACTGAGAATCTAAAGATGTTCCTGAGAACAAGCTGACAGAGTCTCAGCCTGTGATCACTCTAACCAAAAATAGAACCAAATAATACTGTTCATTCACATTAATACTGCTCAGTAATCTAAACTCACCAGCTGACTTAGCTAGGTTAGCCAGCTAGGTAAGTAGCAGTGACAACCAGCTAGCCAAAAAGCCAAACATGTTTTTGCGTACTCTATTCTATTTATCTATAGAAAACATCTAGTTGGTGAATTAAAAAACACAATATAATTGCTCTTGTTGCTCTGATAATAATGTTAACAGGAATACAAAGCCGGCTAAAAGTGGCAGCAGTTAGCTTGTTAGCTTGACTGAAATGTGAAAAGGTGGGGATAATACAAATACAAAAATTAAAATGTTATATGTAACTTAAATAATGAAATTTACATCTTGACCTGAAGTAATTGTGGAAATCTCACTCAGAAATTATGGGTATTATAAGTACTGAGTCTTCACATGTTGTCAGTTATTTCAATCTAGTTCTCCTGATATGATTTATGCAATTTAATCATTTGATTATTTCATCAGGTCTCTCTCAAAGTCAGTCAGTGGGACAAAAAACAAACACCAGTAATGTTTAACATAATTTATATTTATTTTCTTTTGAACAAAATGTTAATAAATGTATTTGTTGTACGTCCAAAAAAGATCATGACTTGTGGGACGCAGTTTATAAATAATTTCATCCAAGTCTTTTGTAGAAAAAAAAGAAAGTAAATTAGCAAACTAAAGCATCTCTAGTATGACAATATGACAACTTTATCATAGTTTTTTTTCTCTATATTCAACCCTTTTCTCAATTCAAGCTTCTTTTTTTGTATATTTTTCTTAAAACCTCTTTATTTCATCTTTTTAACATCCAACTTAGTCCTACTCATCAACTCACACCACTGCTTTAGACAACAGAAAAATGCAGCAAAAATCTCCAAAAACAGACAAAAACAAAGGAGGCAAACAGAAAACACAGTGAGATTCCAACAGTGGGGAGGTGGGGATGGAGATGGAGGTGGGTGGGATGGTGGGCGAGAGGAGGTTGGGAAGAAGGGAGGCGGCCATTTTGGGATCCCACATCCTCAAGACATATTTACAACAGAAAGGACAAGGGGTGGTGTTGAGTGTGTGTGGGGGGGTATTGTGGTGGTTGCTGCAAAGTGTGGAGGTTAGATTCTGGGTGGGGTTCATCTGCATAGATCCACAGGACTCAGATCATGAACAGCTATAGATCAAAAGGGGATGGAGCACAAGGTCTGGGCCTATTACATCCGTTGCTGTCTTCAAGGGAATGTAGTAGTCATCAGCAAAAGAACAAACCAAACAACACATCACACGAGAATATCAAGCAAAACGGGATCAGGGAGCCAAACCGGGGGCTAAAGTCTATGGAACTCCAGAGGCAGGCGTAGACTTGACTTCCACGTAACACACTGTCGTGGGTGTAAATAGGAAACGGATGGTCATGACATGAGGTCAAGCTGTTAATGGGAAAGGGAGGAGGCACTGATACCAGGTTTTCACAGCAAGAACAATTTGGAGGCAAAGCTAAGACCCCGGTCTGTCTTAAACTGATCATTGGAGGCAACCAAGATGGCGGACGAAAACTGCTTCATCAGTAGGATTTCCGTGCCTGAGCTTAACATTTTGGTGTATCCGAGTATCAAATTTGAACTTTTTTACGAATCCTCTTCGCCGTCTAATCTCTAGCTAAAAGGCAATGAAAACTTTTCTTAATCCCTGCGTCACCTGTCATCGTGTCAGTGTGCACTTCACTAGCAGCAGCCATGCAATTAAAACAAAACAGAACAGAAGTGGATGGATCAGCCCTTTAAAACTCCTCACATTCCTCACGGGCTGACACTAATACAGCCCTTACTACTCTGTGAAAGACAGCAGTTGATCAGCTCGTCTAAGGGTGATTTGAAGTCGACAGGTTGATTGCATGGTTCTCGGTCACTTGCGCCAACCTTGCTGTTTTTATTCCTCTATATTACTCCACTGTCCGCCTCTGCCTGAGTGGGCTCACGCAGCAGAGAGGCACTCAGAGAATGTGGAGCCTTGTTTATCAAACCAAGCGTAGAACGAGTTCTAACTGCAATTTCCAATACGCAGAAGAAGAAAAATACGAATTTCATGCGACGAATCTCGAATGTTCTCCGTCCGTTCGGATTCACACTACCAGTCGAAGGTTTGGACACGCATAGAAATCTGAAACATCTAATCAAAGCAGGAGACTGTTGTAAATGAACAGTTTGTTTAAAGGAATATTTACACAAACGTACAGAGACTGTCTTCCATTTCAACATAAGGTTTGCTAATACAATTTAATTTAAAATCGTCATCAAACCATTTTGCCAATATGAAAACACAGCTGGAGACACGTATGAAAAACATGGAAAAACCTGTGTCCTGTGTGTCCAAATCTTTGACTGGCGCCGTATGCATTGCTCCAACATGTTTGACAGTGGGGGGTGTGTTTGTGTTTATCCGTCCCCCTAGCTTTGTTGGAACGCGCGGTCACGACAGCTCCCAGGAAACAAACGGTTCTACACAAAAATGTGTAGAACCAAGAGTACGCGTGGCTGATAAAAAGGGCCCCGTGGTGTTTTTAGCTTCATGCAACTGTCCTCTTGTGTCCCTGGGTCGTCCCTGTAGTTACTTACACAACTCTAAACACTCGCTGTGGCACTGAGACGAGCCACTGGCCAGCCAGTCAGCAAGAAGTGCGTAAACTCTCAGAAACTCAGAGGACGCCACTGCCTTCGCTACTTCACATCACTCCTAACACGCTCGATGGCCCAACAAGACTGAAGCTGTCTCAGAGCACTTAAGGTCCTAAAACGTGTAGGCGTCTACCATCATATGGGGGTGAGGAAGAAAAGGAACGGGACAAAACACAAGCTGAACATTAGAATATAGAAGAATCACATACATTTTGTCATCAGAGACCCACATAAGTGACGAATGAGCTTGTCCTGTCAGGCCCTCAAGTAACATCACGTACAAGGTAGTAGAGAAAACGCTGCGGTCTGTGGTGACGGTGCGCAATTTAGTGAGTAAGTGGAACACAGCTGATATATCAAAACATTCTGGCAGCTGAAAAAATGCAGCAAAAGTCTAAAGGTAATGAGGAGCAGGAGCACACTTCATCAATGTCCGTTTATCCTCTGACGTGCCATCCACGCGCACACACACTGAAAACGGAGGGACAGAGGAGGGGGGGAGGGAGGAGGGACGAGGAGGGACAATATGCTAGAAAACATTTGGATGAAATAGAAACAATGAGCAGGTTTCAAGTGGCAAGAGGTCAGTTTTTCAGGGGCGGGGGGTGGTTCAGTCAATGTCAAATCCCAGCAAACTTAGCTCCAGTTAAACCCCTCCCACTTCCTGTGGTTGATGGTTCATCGGCAGCAGATTGTAGAGGCATTCCTAGAATGTCTCGCCAGTCGAGTCCCTGGCAGCGATGACACTGTAAAAGCCATGATCCTGGCGAGTGACGTCACTCTTTACAAACCTCGGCCTTAACTCAAACCCAAGGTTCACTCCTCATTTGAAGCGCTCTCCTCTGGCGAGAAAATGACCGCCACGCCCACCAACGTGGAGTTGTGGGAGGCTGAAATGATGATGACAGTGTGTAGGAGGACGAGGGCCAGCAGGCAGATCTTCAGTCTCCCGCTGCACAGTCTCGGGCTGGCGGCGGAGGTGACCGAGGCCCCCTCGGGCTGGCAGGATGAAGCAGTCCTTTTTAGTGTCCCGCCTGAGGGGCTGTCCATTTTGGAGTCCCATCGAACGTCGCAGCACTCGGCCTCACTGTCTGATGGATGATCTACCAAGAGCCCTGAGGAACAGATGACACGGGGACAGAAAGTTGACTAACCACTGCTTAAAGCAAGACTCAATGTCAGCAATTAAAAAACACAACCACCTCCCTATAGCTGGTGTTGATGTAGGATCAAATCATGTGTTCCTAGTTAGATTAAAAAGGCATCTGTTAGTAACAACAACCTAATTAGCACTGGACAGCTTAAATGCAGCCTAACGACTTCAGCGCTGACCCTCCCCTCTGGATCCAATCACAATGTGAAAGACGAGTCGCGGCGACCCTCGCTTGAACTCTGATTACAGTGCATCAGGTCACGACTCTGGAAGTCTGAAAAGGAAGCTCCAGAACATGCTTTCACATCATCTTTTCCAGGTCCTCACAGTTTGAAACCCTCTGGTGGAGCTACATATAAATCTAAACCCCCACCCTTTCTAAGGGGAGACGCTTTACGTTGATGCTGCTGCTCTGTTGCTCATCTCTTCCTGATAACGCGTGTTGGCATGCGGCCGGCGCCGCGTCCTCTGAGGCAGAGTCCTGCGGGATTGTTTCTGTGTAAACTGCAGTAAATACTGAGAGACGGGCCAAGCTGAATTTAGCAGTGCATTGTTAACGCTCAAACACGCCACTAGAGGTCATCGGAAAGCCTCGACAAGGCCCTGTGTTGTTCCTGGAGGAATACCATCCATCCAACATGGAGACACACGTTTCAGATGAATCACTGCTGTGCCCCTTTTAACAAACGCCAATTCACTAACTAACTATTCATTTCATTACGTCGTCTCTGAGGCGAACTCGAGGCCACAAAAACGCACGGTGCACGTAAACAGGAAGTGGCGCGAGTCTCCGAACCTGTGCAGATGAAGCTGGGACTGCCGCCGTGGATCAGGTCGTCGTTGTCGGGCAGGATGAATGGACAGCTCTGCTGGACCTCCAGGCAGTACTGGTGGCACGGGACCTTCTTCTGACAGGACCGCTGGGGGGTGGGGAAATACTGAGCACACAGCCAGGGCTTATAGGCCATCTGAGGAGGAGGAGGAGGAGAGGGAGGAAGAAGAGAAAATGACACTGGGTTTAGTGAAAGTTCTTTGGCAAATTAGGAAACTGTAAAAAAGGCCCTTCACGTTTTCTCATGTCTTCATAATGATTGTAATTGTCAGTAAAAACAACCATGGAGTAGTTTAGTGTGGTCTGTTTGTTCACACCAGGGCGATGCCGCTCAAAGCCGAGTGGTACCAGATCCAGTTCAACTTTGTGTCCTCCTCCAAGTTTCACGGAGAGGCAGGATGTAACACGAAACGCAGAGGCTCGTGTGCATAAGGAGACAGATGGTGACATGTAAAAGCCAAAGCCTCGGGCGCGGAAAGCTTTGAAAAACAAAATGAACCAAGGGCAAACCACAGTCTGGATTCACGCTCACTTCAGTGGCGCTTTCTTCATGTGCTTTTCACTGGGAGTAACATTGGAGAAGGGAAATTACAGGAAGGAGCGCAGACAATCCGTCACAGGGAGAGAACTCTCTCCTGCACCTGAAATCTCTAACCTGCTGGGACCAAAGGTCGTCCAAGCTCCACGCAAAAGAAAGCCTCCGCGCGAGGCCGCGTCATTACTGCCGATCGTGATGCTAAATGACGTTTACAACGAGGCCAGCGGACAAAAAGAGCAACTGAAGGTGCTCATCTTCAGGTCAGAGGAAAGACAAGAAACGTTTCACTCGACGGCGAAGCAACAAGCACACTGATTATTCCCACGTGATTTCCTTGAAGGTTTTAGTGCTGTGTCACCAAGCGTCCACGCGCTCACTCCGCTGCAGCATCAGCAGCCTTCAGGTGGGAGCATCGTCTCACGGCAGTCAGGGAAAACGTCTGGCCATTAGCAGACTGAGGAAATGTCTAGCTATTAGGTGATGAGGAAGTTATTTGACTGCGTGACACACGCAAGTAATGGAAGTACAACAGCCAAGCCATGAATCACAGCAACAACAAACCATTAGTGGCAATCAGGCCATCAGCAGGACGCAGAATAGCACAATGCTAGATGTACAGGGGAACCAGATCCCACCACTGTGAAACCTGCTAGATGTGTTTAAGAAGTGAACAGAGACGTTATCAAAGCGCAGGACTGTTTCCTGTTAATACTAACGTTACCGTTAAACCACGGACCAACATGTCACCCTGCACACACACTTGATTACTCTGTGTTGAACCTGCGGGCGGATTTGTCGTCGCTCTACAGCATCGGTGGTGGATGCTTGGGTGAATGCCACCCAGCACCTCCACGGGACCTGCCCCTGCTCTAAGCGCCCTTGTATCTTCACGCACCGAATCACGCGGGAGGTCTGGTTTGTTTCCTGTGCGGACAGAGATAATAAAATAACAAACTGCACAGGTAATTATAATAATTATGCTCATCTAATTACAGTCATACTGATAATGATGAGAACAGTGTGGACCTGAATGAAATATATTCCAGGACACATTGTGACATAATGAACGCGTTCATGATTCGAAGCCTCTGCGACTTTGTTTTTGGGGATGATTTGGAGTTTCACTCCCGTGATCCTGTGCTTTTGGCAGCGGCGCGCGTCCTCGTAGAGAGGCTCTGCTGGCGAACACACGGAGCAAAAACTGTTACAGGAGTTTGGGCCGTTAACTCCGTGACTGACGATTTTCAGCATGGCGGCTTCCTGTCTGCACAAATGGCTGCTGCTTTTAATTCGTGGTGATTGAGCAGAAATTCTTGCCAGCGGTGAGATAATCCGTCTAGGGATGCCGCAACTATCAAAAGGGAACCAAAACAATACGATCGCAGTCAGACAGGAAATCTGGGTCCTCCTGAAGATGTATGCTGGCAGTTGCCAAGGTAACGGCTTTTTCTGCTTTTCATTAGAGCTCATTGGGTGCTGCCCCGTTCTCTGTCGGTTCTGTGTTTGCGCGCGCACACGTTTGTGTGTGTGTGTGTGTGTGTGTGAAAAGGGAAGCGTATAAGGGCAAATTGAGTTAGTCAGGAAGCAGGCCTGGAGCCTGATTTGATCAGTCTAATGTGTGATCAGTGTGAATGTGAACCTGGCACTCAAAAAGCCTCCGTCGCCATGCAGCTTAGTCTGCTTCAAACAATGTGCCGAGGCCCAGAGACACACACCAAGGAGGACAGCTGATTCCATCCCCAGCCTGACCGTTCATACAGAGACCTTCACCCCGCCCGCCCCTCGGGTTTGACATCTGTCAGCAGCCTGATAAAAATGCCAGAATAAGTTGCTCCGTACTAATCTTTCAAAACCTGAAAATAACGTTTAAAAATTAAGATTCCAGCGCTGTCGTGTCAGCAGTTAAGTGTCAGCAGTGCAGACATCTCAATTTCACCACAGTGATGATAATTATTATTATTATATAAGACTGTGAAGTCATGTTTTCTGCAGCATGCACTGTGGTCGTCTCCTTCTGGCTCCAGACACTGCAACATGTGATTCATTTCATGAGCTTCGTTTGTCTTAGTTTTAAAAAAATCTACTTATCTTTGACAGGAGTTAAAAAGATTTTAACAGCTGTTCACGCGGCTAAACTGGCTAACGGACAAAACAACACATCACACAAAATCTAATTACCACCACCAGTATTATCAGTCAGAACCAGAAGAGCATGTCTCAACGTGAGTGTGTGTGTGTGTGTGTGTGTGTGTGCTGCTGCAAACAGCAGGTAGTAAGCTGCACCACATTTAAGTAGACGAGGAGAATTACTGAGCTTTTTTGGTGTTCCATAAAACGGCAATAAATTAGCAACCGCAGAGACAAAATGTGTTTTTTATGACGTAATGAAACGACCCCGGTTTGATGTAAGTCTCCCATGCAAAAACGTGCTCTTCCTCCGTTCGGCTTGACCGGGGCTTCCCTCGCCATCAACACGCCTGTCCTCTGACACGGAGGGGAGGGGGCTGTTTGTTTAAAATGTTCTGGTCCTTTCCTTCGTATTGCTGTTAACAGTTTGTGCCATTACATCCATAACTGTAAAAAAAATAAAATATGATGAACTGCAGGTTGCAAACACAACGCTGACTCATCAATTACATAAACTGATGACAGTTGAGTATTTTTTTACTACATTTAACTTCCTTTCAGCATCTGAGATGAAAGAAGAAACTTTTTTGGTTTTGTTTTCTTTAGAGACGTGTTTGTTGGGGTTGTGTTGGCTGCTGGTTCAGGGCTTTACCAGCTGCGACCGTGCACAGGTCTCCGGTGCTGCTGTCTCATTTCTGCTCCTCTAGTCTCTATCTGACAAAAACAACAATCTCTAGGAACTCGGCCATGATATCATGAACCTCTTCTTCCTCAATCAAGCACAAAGTTAACTGTACTTATGAGTTATGTGAAGACTTGTCTGTCGTCCTCCCTGGTAGGACGGTGTTGTCAAACGCACACACGCGCGCGCGGTGGCCATAAAGTGGAATGACGAGGTGGCTATAAAAAGCACGAGTCAGCTGCAGAGTGAGATCCCAGTTAAAAGCTGAATGACACAGATCATTACCACTCACACAAATCACGGCTGCGGCTGAACAGGAAGTGGCTCTCGCACTACCTGAGCTATTTTCAGACACGTTTCTTCCTTCCACAAGAGGAGACTGCTAAATTACTGAGTGTGCAAAATATGAGAGATCCGCTCCTGACACACAGTAAAACAGGGTCAACGTGGTCTGTGTGGAAACAGAAAACTGTAAAAGCATCAATCCTGACACGGTGTTGTTGACAGGAATCAAATCGTAAATCTCACTGATGCTGATCAACCCTTGGATAATCCAGCAGCACAGGGATGCAAATGGATGTCCGCGTTCACAGAGCCCCGTTCCCTGGTGACGTCACGTATCCAGGCGCCGCGTCTGCGCTTCTGGAAAATGATGCTCTGAGGCAGAGTAGTCTCACCGAATGGGATAGTTTGCGGTTTCAGCGCGACCCGTGTTCGTATGTTCAGGATCACGGTGCGGCTGTGGCGAAGGGTTCGTACTCTAGTCATAAAAAGTGGTGTCGAGGTTGGTTTAAGCCAGCGTTTAACCAAACGTTCACTTCCATCAGTTTATTATTAACTTATTTATTCGTGACATCAACGTTTAGATTTAGGGCATGAAGCAGAACTATTAGATCTGCGTGGAGCGTCAGACTTACATGTGAGTAACGCACACGCACTGAAAACGCTGAGAGACATGTCAATTTCTCAGAAGAGCGAAGGAACAAGAGGTGAAACGAGTAAACAGAGGCCATAATTAGTGATCCATCAATCGTATCGACAGGCTCACACTGTTCCGGAAACCCTGGACATTTTAACTGGAAGTGCTCTACGGGGCACAAAGCATTATGGGATGTTGGAGCCGGAGGCTTCGCTGGCACCGTCCGAGAAACGTTCTTTGATCCCGGCCTGCGGTGCTGCTTTCTCCCTCAGTGAGGAGCTGACTGCAGGAGGTTTGACCCCAGCCTGAGATGAACGCTGTTTTGTCACGGTATCTGAAGAATCAGGTCTGGATTAAGTCTTTTACACATGCAGCACACAACAGGAGCACAGCTGGACTTTCTGTGGGACCGTCCTGGAGGGGGATCGATGCTGCAGCCTGTACAGAAACGAGATGCTACGGACACGCCGGGAGACAGCTGGACTCTCTCAGCCGCTGTCGCGCGTGATGACGGCGCACATAAATCAAGACATTGAGTAAGGTTATAGCAGAGCTGCTGCTCAGCGCTTCGTGTTCGTTAATAGCCTGTTGCACTGGCTGCAGAACAACAGGAGCTGGACTCCTGTAAATATGCTCTTTACTTAGATTTGTGCTGCTTTTTTGCTTTAAATAACCTTATCAAAGAACCCTATCAAAGTGATGGTTGCCGTTCATGCAATCATGTGGATTCTGGCGCTGGGATCGATCGCAGAAATAAAGGAATTTGAGTTTTGAAAGACTGAATAACAACAAACAAATGAAAAGTTGAACGTGTAGGCAACAAATGTTTCTTTGTTCAGGCTGAAATGCCGTGAGGTTGGAAATAAAGAGCCGCTCTTTAGTGGCGGCGTCTCGCTGAAACAGCTTTGCACCAACCTGCTGAAGATTACGCACCATCCACTCTAATCTACAACAGCAGGGATTTATCTGGAAGAAAACCACCTTTGAAAGAAATGCTCGTGTACTTCATTTCGCGTTGCCCGTTAGTCGAGCAGAACATTTGGGAAGTGGTTAATACTGAATTAAAGTATTTCTGAGGTGGATTAGGTCAATTCATTCAGTCCTGTGACGGCGTGCTAACCCCTCTTCCATTTGATATCCACCGAGAAAAACACGAGGCGCATGACGTCACCTACGATCATCTTCAAGGAAAACAGTGTGAATGACGATCATTATCCTCCAAGTGTTGGCGATAATGGCGCAGAGGGAACGGGGAGGAACGATCAGCCTGAGGGCAGAGAGCAATCAGCGTACGGATTTATTGGGCTGACGGGGAGCGAGAGTGTGAGAGGTCGCCGTGTGAGTGATGGAGGGCAGATAACTGTGGTGAAGACTGCAACCATTATGTAACACTGTCAGTGTGAGCACAGTGTCTGAGAAAAACACCTTTCTTTCCTTTTAGTTTCCTCATTAATAAGCATTTAACCAGTTCGTACAGACGTGGTTACCTGAGCCTAAATTATGAACCATCTAGAAACGAGATGCTGCAGCCACTTATTTGTTATCAGACACCAAATCATCTGGAATAAAACGTTGACCTCTCCTAACGTCACCAAAGAAATCTGAGAAACACTGGTTCATATACGGCACAAGGACAAAATGGAAGTTAAACCGCCAAGAGGCCTCCGTTTCCGCCCACACCACCTCCTGCGATGAGACACCCCCCCTCCTCCTGCCGTCTCCACAGTCAACATCGCGGCCTTGAGAAGTCTGTGGGCCACGTTCGCGCTGCTAGACTGTGGAAGAGTGTTAGAGATGAGATCAGGTCCAGCAGTGGGCCGTCCCGCCTCACGTCTACTGCTGGAGCGGAGCGCTGCTGAAGAGGCAGCAGACCGGGGCTCTCTGACTGACAGCGGGGTAGCTCTCGTCCGTGGGTGGGTAATTGCTGGACTTCTCTTTTCATGCTAAGCGGAGCGGGCGGGCCGCTGCCGACCACAGAACCCCGTCACCAGACGAGAGCAGATACATTTCCATCCATTAGTCAACGCGCTTATCATGTGGGGGGTGGGGGGTGGCTGGAGCTGATCCCGGCTGACTGAGGCTTTCTCCTGCCGGCTTAGTGAAGGGGAATCTCCACAGACAGCTGTTTAAACCGCACAAATCTCCTGCTGCTTATATGTCCTGGATGTATTAACAGTGACTGACCCTCAAAACAATATGAAACCAACCCACTGTTCGCCTGCAGGCTGGGTGGTGGTGCCAGCACCTGAAGAGCTGGTGCTGACACACATCTGGTTGTGATGTAGCACTGGATGGACTAAAGCTGAAGCCTCCAGATGTGCTCGTGTCTCGTGCCAGGGCTGACAGCAGTGCATCTCTCACAGTGAGGATGCAACACGGCGTCATTTCCCTCCAACGGGAAAGAGGAATGGCATTTTACTTTTTGTTTTCTGTTTCTGTCTTTAAACTGCTTCCCCTCGACTCCCTTAGAAACACTGATACAAGATGGAGTGGCATCTGTTATCAGCAGAATGAGCATGATTCCCTGGTTCATGTGAAGCCTGTTACGGATGTATGTGCAGCACACCACACCCCCACTCTGGACCTTTGTGATCGAGCAAGTTCCCAACGCTCATCACACACCGCAGGACGTCCCCTGTCATGGCAACGGTTTACAATGTGTGACCGTAAAACCGTGGTGCGACCGGAGTGAGGACAGGACTTATTCCCAAATGAGACAGTGACACAGCGAAGGAGGAAGCTCTAGGTGGCCTGTGTGTGACCTTACAGCTCCTGCCATCAGTACTCTCTAAGAAGAGTCTAAGAGCTAAGGCACCTTCTTACCGAATCATTGGGTCCAGTGTTTTTCATTTCTTTGTCCAAATGGTTCCTGATCTGCAGACAGGGAGATGAGGAAAATGGAAAGTTGTCGTCTTCTCCTCTTCATCAGCTCTCATTCGTTTATGTGAAGGAGTAATCATGCATGAGGTACATTCAAATATGCAACTTGAAGGCAGCATAACTACGTGAAGTCATTATGCTGCTGTGTGCAAACACCATGCAACCCTAGAAACCAAAAGCTGGCGTGCTGTGCAACAAACAATGCAACCCACAAAGCACGTGTCCAGTGACTGACAATTCATTTACCAGGCCAAACATCATCCTCAATCATCCTAATGCGCCACACAGGAAGCTTAACCTTTTACCCAGTCTGCTGTACACATGCAGACCCGGTTCGAAAACCGGACACGTGAGGAAGGTTCTGCCTCCCTGGGGAACCAGGTGAAAGTCAGATAATTCCATGAGGGTGTGGAAGTGGTGGGGAATGTCGATGTGCTCATGTGAAGGCAGCACGCGGGATATTTAGGTTCCACCTGGTCATCAGCTTTCATGAGAGACACGGCACAAACCTCCACCCTGCTCCCACAAAGCATCGGACTAAAATTCAACACAGCAGATATGTGTTCAAGCTATTTCTCTGTCTGTGAAACGAATCCAGCCAAATACCAGCAGCCAATAGAAACGCCAGACTAATTGATGTCACGACCGCGGATGGAAGGACGTATGAAGTTGACCCTTCGGAGTTTCACAGGGAAAAACATCCTGCTTGGAACAGCTTCATTTTCTTACACTGAAGTAATGAATGTTATGACTAGAATTAAATTGCGCTTGTTCCATCGTTGCTGAAACAGAGGAGAACAGCTTGGCCACTAACTGCCATGCATCTCCTGGGCGGGTTTCTGAACCGGGTTATTTTACCACATCTGTGCACCTTCTCTGGGATTACATGGAATCGTGTTCGTTTACTCCACAGATGACAGACGCAATGTTGAAAACGCTGAAATGAATTTAGTGCTCGGGGGTTTGTACACAACACGGAGCTGTGCGCTACAGCAACGTCGCCTGTGACTGACGACGCGCCACTTAACGTGAGGTTAACTGAGCTGCGTAGCGCTTTGACCCCCCGGGCCTCGAGTGCTGGTCTTTCATCTGATCCGCTCTCTGTGCAGCAGTTCCCCGTTGAAACAACATGGAAGCCCTGCCGTGCACTGCAGCAGCTAGCCTCCCCTCTCGCCTCCTCCTGCCTTATTAGTATGCTGCTCAGGGAGCTTCCCATTCATAAAAGGGCCGCCATGGAGCGGGCCAGGCCTCTCGAAGGGACAAAACCTCTCCAAGGTCAGCGTTCACAACCGCCGCAAGAAGACAAGGTGGTGGAAATGATATGTGAGCGCCACCACGTGCGGCTGTCATGTCGGAGTAGGATGGGGGAAGGAGGCGAGGAGCTGCGACGATCTGTCGTCCGTTAACGCGCACGTGACACAGGGGCCACAACTAACACAACATTCAGGTAAATGATGGGGAAAGAAAGTTAGGAAGACGTGTTCCCTCACAAGACTCCATCTGCGTTTAGGTTTTGTTTCAAGCCCCCATCTAAGAACGGATATCCTCGTTGTTACACCTCATTAACTGCACAACTGTCCGTATTGTGGTAGGCGAGGTAACGGATGACATCTACATACTTCTAAAACACACACACACACTGAGTGACAGGATGTCTTCACCAACCTCTGGCGCTGCCCTATTTCAGTCAGAGGAGCTGCCCACTATCAAATGAAGGACGAGCTCAGTGCAAATCAATAGGGATCAACATGTCGGCACCGCTGCCTCCCGTCCCTCCGGCTCAGAAACAGCTCAGATCAATGCAGATGTGCGCGGCAGACAACGACACAAAGAGGGAGGACGCGTTGGCTGCTGTCCTCCTTTCCACTCGCACACCACACCGGCTAAGATTAGACACTGAACCGGACCTGGAGGCTCCGTGGTAGAAACCATAGTAGTGGCGGGGTGCTGGTGCATGAGGACAAACCTCATGTCTGCTTCTAAGGTTTCCAGCTTCTTAAAGCGACAGCAAACTTCAGGAAGCTGACGTGCTTCTCTGAAACATCAACAAGACTTCAACCTGTGTCCTCAACCCCAGCACCGCCCATTTCAAACCAGTGGCCAGAGACACAGTCAAGCCTACTGTGTCCATGTGGAATCGGCGTGGTGAAATGATGTGATCACAGCGTGGGGACCCCAGGCCGCTGTCAGCCAACACGCCTTTACTGCCAGCGTGCTTTTTGAGAAGCCCGGTGGGTTCTGACTTCCTTGTTTCCTGTGAAACCACCCGTGAGTCTGACATTTGCGTTCGCACTCGCCGTAAAATACACAAAACACTTCTGCTTTCAAGTCAGCGCCGGTGATGGGGCCCAGGTTTAAACGGTGTGAGCCCGGCCCCGCTGTCCCACTGAATGGTGTGGGGGGTTTTCCCACGCGGTTATAGGGCGGTGGATCCCGTTGTGAGGAACACTGTGTGATGTTTCCCCTCAGGCTGGAGGAATCAAAGCACCGCCCGCCGACCACAGGAGCCACTGCTGCACAACAAACACTCTGCATGTCAGAGATCTACGTGAGGCAAACACTGCTTCCTGTGCACGCTGGAGCAGGACAGCGGCGCCTCGCTGACCAACGTAATCTCGCTCCTTTTGCAGAGATTACGCGTGCGTCTGTCTGAGCAGGCACGCGGCTTGTAGAGTGAGGCTTCTCCGCGGCAGGTAGCCATTAACTCAACGAGAGCTCCACATTATCGCTTGAGTCACGCTGCTCTCTCCGTAACACTGCAGACCACACACACCAAACCGGAGCAGACCTATAATCACGAAGGTGATAGAAGGGGTCATTGCAGCAGAAATTAGCAGCTTGACTAAATGACTGTTTTCCCTCCAAATGCCAGGAGGTGAGCTCAGGGAGCGGGAGAGATTGGCAGTGGATAAAACAGTGAAATCCCGCGTGGAGACGAGCGGCCGAGGTGTTTACAGGGACACTGAAGCAGTTAGCTTTACTGCTTTACTGCTTTACTGCTTGGCAAACATTATGTTGGGCTTCTGGAAATGATTCTATTATATATTATATGACTGTCTTTACTGCTTCACCTGCTGGCTATGAAACGTGGTAAATCTGTGAGAGCAACGTGAAGCACTACATTACGTCTACAGATGCCAGATGTGTGACACAGTAATGATGTGAGGCCTTGTGCTTCACTTCCTCACTCGAAGCTACTTCTCCAAACTGTGCCCAGCTCTGGCAGATGGCCTGGTTCCATTTTGCCTGCGCTTGTTGTCTCTCCTGCTGCTGGCTGGCGGGGTGAATGGAGGCCATCTGGGATTGGCCGGGGCCGTTCTGTGAATGGAGCCGGGGAGCGTCATTCAGCACCGCGGACAGCTGCGTGGCCTCCTTTGTTATGGCCGGACACACGCTCACGCGTGGCGGTCACGCACGAGCCCCGCGCGCGGACCCAGTAATGAGCAAACAGAGGAAAAAAAAAAGCCTTCCGCCACATTAGGCAGGGAAAACACCTCTTGACTTTAATGAAACGCTCTCGATGTGGAGTGGGGCGGCCACGGTGAACAACCTGGAGAGTTGTTCCCATACGGCAGCGGCCTCTTTCCTGCTCATTAGGATGTTAACAATACAAAAAGAACTTCTACACATCACAGGACGGAGAGAGACGCGGGTCTCTGCACGTTAGCGTGGGGCCTAAACACGGCGAAGAGATGAATGGACATGAGGCCCCGGAGCCGGGAGTCTCCTTGAATCTGTCACCCGTCTCCATGGCGACAGGAGGAGGGGGAGGAGGAGGAGGACCAAAAAACTGGCATCTATCCGGGCCCAAATCAACAGATGGCCACCACATCATCACCCCACCACCCCCATTTGTGTGAGAGTTTTTGCAGCCTACCTTGCACTGCTCCATGCACGTCCTCACCGAATAGTCGCCCGGCTCGTACTTGTGAGTCAGGAGCTCGAAGTCCTCGTATTTCTCCTGGGCGTGCTGGTCGTAGTGCTGGTACGCCTGGACGCACCGGCTGCATCGGGTCGTGTCGCCATCGCCGAGCACGTCGAGGCTGCAGTTGAGGTTGTCCGGACTCGTCGAGCCGTGAAACAAATCCAGCAGAGAGTAGGAGTTACAAAAAGAGAGGTACAAATCGCTCATATTTACAGCCCGCGTCCCCTCTCGGTCGGAAAGGCCCTTGCACAAATCGTCGGCATCCGCGAAAGCAAAGCAGTTCTTAGATAAACTATCCTGGTGGCAAGTTTCAAGCGACCACAAAGGTTTGGTGGAGTTGTCTATAAAAATATCCTCTGGGGTTTCTCTGAGGCTGCTGTGTGCTGAGTGGGTCTGGGGTGAGAGGAGGTGGGGGGAGGCCAACTTGTCCAGGGTCCGGGGCAGTTTGGCCTCGGCGCAGAACCACAGGTGATCAGAGAGGAGGATGGTTAAGAACAAGAGGGATGCCAAGGACAGTCGCCATCTCTGCGCCCTCTCTGAGTCGGTGAATGGCTTTTGGTTGTCGCGGGGGGGCTCTAGCCAGAGTTGGAAGCCGTCGTCATCTTCTTGCTGCCAACACGTCCCAGCACCCCTGGTCATATTTCGGGAACCGGCCGACTCCACCGTGGGGGCTCCTCTGCCGCAACAGTCATTGACGTGGGGTCCGCTTCGCGTTTCCCTCCCCTCAGGTGTCGGGTGGTCGGTCGTCCCGGCTTGTCTTGGCGATCAGCGGTAATTCCCATTAAAATGAGCGCGGCTCAGACGGGGAATCAGTCGCTGGCGACCACGGGCCGCATCCTCCATGGCTGACCGGTGAAGCCGCTGTCCTCCCGCCCGCCCTGAGCTCCGCGCCGCGCCGCTCCGCTCCGCGCCTCTGCGTAGCCTCGAGTCCGTTTTCAGAAACACTCGCCGACGTGTTTACGTTTTCCCCGCTCGTGCAGGGGCCGTGGCGCTATCCTCTTCCAACATGGCGACGCTGCCTGCCTTTGTGTCGGCGGGAAGGCCTGCAGCCCGTCACAGACCTCTTTTTCTTCTTCAAGCCCTCACCGTCTTCATCTCGCTGCCGTTGTCAAGTTGCCGCCATGTTCGCCAAGAGACGGTGAGCGTTTGAGGGAAGTCAGCGGCGATGGCGAGCGGCGCTTCCGGTCCTGACGTTCAAAATAAAGGTTTTTGTTGTGCCTTGCTGTGTGTGATTTCCCTCAATGTCTGTTGTTCACGAGTTACTCAGGTGGGCTGTGTAGTTCAATCAAACATTGGTTTTCTTTCCACATTTAGGATTTTTAAAGTCTAGAATAGATGAAAGTATCTATTACTACACAAAGAAAAAAACATAAATAATTAGTCTGTAAATGTGTTTATTTTTCTACCTCCCTAAAACCTATTTTCAGCAATTAGAGACATTGGCAGATCTCTTTTTTAATTGATTAAAAATCTACTCAAGCATTTCACTGTAATTTTAAAGATTTATTTTTAGACCAAAGTCAAGCTATGGCGTTAAATGCACATCAGGCGGTTTCCCTTTACGTCGTATGTGTAATATAACCTGGTATATTCCTTGAAAAATATATGATACGATATGTTGTACTGCATGAAAAATACAGCCTTTGTTTTATTGTGAAGGTAACACAGCACAACATCCGTTCTCCGGCGAATCGCTCGGGGCGCTTGACGTAACGTCTCCGCCGCTGACGTTATGCGCGCATCGCAGTCGCCGCATCTCTGGGTACAAAGCTGCGTCAAGTCACCAACGATGTCCTCACGGTGTCTCCTAACGTAAAACAGAAATGATATGTAAACTATTTGGAACTATACAGCAGGAAGTGTAGAAAATAACACCTACTGAAATGGAAACCGCTGTGAAGTACAACACATTCTCCTGCTGAGCACAACAACGTGATAACTGGTTAAGTTTAGCTTTATTTTGAAAATGTGCTCTGTTCTAGTCTGAATGTCTTGACGCTGGATCGTTCACGCAGGTTGGTGCTCACCTGAATTCTGGTTTAGGCTGTAAGTTCTCATCATCATCATCATAACTCCTCACTGCCTGGTGATTCCTGACTTGGTAATTGCTGCAGGTGCTGGTGGTGGTTAAAAAGTGTTCTGCAGTGAAGGGCTCTCTTATAAAGTGGAGTGTGACCTGCACGATGATTGGATTTGTTCGGTTTACTGTGGTTTCTCGTGCTAATTGCTCCAGACAAACCTTTTTCCATGGCCTCTACAACAACTCATTTATTTCATCTGAGCACCTGCAGCCGCTTGGTTGTCCGGGGGCCACTTCCAAACCATTTGTTCCAGACGCTGTCCAGCTTGCTCGCCTGTACCGTCTCTCCAACAGCTAGTGCCAGCCTCATTACAGCATTTATCCCATTAGGACACAGCTCCAGATCTTTAGGACTTTCACAGACCAACAGTTGTGCTGCAGTGACACAGCTTCACAGGAACACGCACAGACTGAGCACCTCTAATTAAAGCCTGTCAGTCAACTGCTTACTCTGCATCACCTGGAATAGTCCAGAGTGGGCGACGGCACCGGAGTGCTCACCGAGATGTGATATGCTTCCTCACAAGTGTCCTACTTTTTTGACAAACTGGCCTAAAACATATTGCACAAACTGCCCAGACACACGCCCTACAGGGAGCTCAACATGCCACAGTGTTGGGAACCGGTATCTCATTACTTTAACTTTGACAACATATTCACGCGGCATTTATGCACAACAATGCCCAGCACGCCGCAGCAAGCTGCACGCACCCTGGAGAGCACGGTAATGAAGGTTAGAACATGCCAACGAGTCCCATGGCACATTAGTGACATTTATGATGCTGGGAAAACACAGCGACATCTTTGTTGAGATGAACTAGCTTTAATGTGCTGCTGCGATGAACACTTCATTTTAAAATGAATCAAATCACGTGCAACAATTTTTCTTTTCTCTCAAATTAAAAACATTTATTAGAGTTTTAATTCACTTGCAATTAAACAGACATAAAAGCACAGTTAAAAACAAGCTCCAGCGCAATAACCCCCTTTTTTCCAAGCACCACTATCCATTGCAAAGCCATCATCAGTCCTGAACAGTGCCCGGCGCCCTTTCATGAGAAGCTCTATTAAGTCTGTGAAAACGCTCTGGAGCCAGAAGAAGTGGGACGTTACCAAAGATGCTATGTAGTTATTAATAACTTAATTCTAGATCTCAGAATTTAAAAAACAGTAGTGCCTTTAGATTTTTACAAACTACTAACACACTCATTTACCACAAAAGCTAAAACTTAGCCCCATGATTCGTCACATCCCTGCTGACTGTGGATGTAAATAAACCCTCTTGTCGCATCTGAACCTTAATTCTGATTTAATTCTGATGATATAAAACCTTAAAGTTTCCTATTAACCCTAAAAATGCATTCAAATGCTTGGTGAAAGTGATCATTTCCATCCTTTAAACTGAGTAGTCCGTGTCATTCATCAGATAACCCGCTTCGATAGAATCAGTCACCCACGACTCTCTCACAATCTTAAACTTCTTCCTGAAGCTGCGCCTCAGAGTCCTTAAATGCAGCAGTCTGGTTTCTTCATGAATAACAACATGAGAGATTCCTTCCTCTAACAGCGGGACCACTGTGCCTCCATGGTAGCGAAACTCCATCGCCCTGAAGCCCAAGGCCGTGCCGGGTATGGCACTTCTGGGCTCTCCAATGTCGGCGTAGCTGTCCATGTAAGCTTTAAAAGGCCGGAACATGCTTGTGGGAAGGTCATCCCAGCTGTAACGCTGCTCCACCTGGGCGACATCGACAGCAGCCGGCACGTCTGTGCCACTGATGCGCCCGAACACCTCCCGCAGCTGCTGCTCGTCTGTGTCCATGAAGTAGCTGTCGCCGTAGCTGTCGTACTCTTTGGAGAAGTGCTCCCTGGTGGAGGGCGACATGTGGATCATGTGGCGGGGTTGCCACGGGACGACGTCCTTCTGGTCCAGACACTCCAGCAGCCAGGAGGCCCAGACCACGTCGTGTTGGTTGGAGGAGATCAGGTTCTTCACGCGCATGTTCTCCGCGCCTGCAATCACACAGTACGTGTCCCGTCCGGGGTTCTGGACCACAATACCTCCACACCTAAGGAGAGCACAACAGTCATGAAAGTACCGTGGCCGTGGTGTGTTTGCAGCCTGTTTCTGCTGCCCCCATGTGGCAGAATGATACAGCAGCATTATGTTCTTTACTCACACTGACCATTTTAAAAGCAGCTTATATTTCAGTGAATTGTTTTCATCTCACCTGGCCACGCCCTTTTCCAGTTCAGCCTTGGGGTGACCCTCTGTCCCATTCAGGATGCAGAACTCCACATCCTCGAACATATCGGTCTCCTTGCGAACCCCGGAGAGGTCCTGGCTCTTAAAGTGATCCGGAATCCCGACTGTCTTTTTGGGCTTAACTGGAATCTTGCGCTTTTTCTTCTGTGGTTCGCTGTCATCGATGTGCAGGTGCCTCGAGGCAAGTTTTCCAGACGCCTTGCTGCGGAACTGATCCAGCTCTGCCAGCGTCATGCACTGGTGCCACTCCTTGTCATCTCTAATCCTCTCAATCCTGGGGAATCTCAGTGTGCAGCTGGTTTTATACATGTCGCTTCCAACTATTTCAGCCGCCTTGACCTGGATGATGACCGAGTTGCAGGGTTCAATGTAGACTTCTGGTCTCTCCGTCCCACACAGGATGGAGGCCGGTGGGTCATTTTTCCGATAGACTTTCCAGTGCTTGGCTAGCTTCAGCCCGAGGTCGTACAGCTCCTTCATGGTGTAGCCAGAGCCGATGCGAGAGAGCGTATGGAAAACTGAAGGCTTCTCACCGGGCTTAGGGGCTTCAGCAACAGCGCATAAGAAATGCGACATCATACCGCCGCGTCTACCTTTCCCCCAGTAGCCGCCAACAATCAGCAGGTCAAGCTCGTCCATCAAGCCGTCAACGTACTCTGGCTTTATTTTTAGCCAACTCTCCCCCCGCTTGTCAGGTTTGTAGATGGATAAAGGATCCTTCACCATGATCCCTTCCTCTCTTTTGTCTATGGCGTCATTGAGGGCGTTCACCACCTCCTGCATGGTGCGGGCTTCTGTCTTTGGCACCAGGTGCATCCGTCCCTTCTGCGGGGTGAAAATGGTCTGAAGGGTTTCGTAGCGCTTCTTCAGTGTTTCCTTGCCAAGCTTGTGGTCATTGACTAACAACACATCGAACACACAGAAACATGTCTGCAGCTCTGAGTCGTCCATCAGCCGCTTGATGTCGAACTTGCTGCCTTTCTGCATAAAAGTCTCCGTGGTTGGGTTGTATGCCATCATCTCACCGTCCAGGATACAATTCACGACGTGTCTTTGGAAAATGCTGTGGATGTGAGGCGTCAGTGAGCCCTCCGACGGCGAGCTGCCGAACTGCTGCGTGTACTCAAAAGCATTTCGACTGAAGTACTTGTACACGTCCCCGTCTTTGTGTAGCTGAATGCGCTCACCGTCCAGCTTGGTCTCAATGTAAAAAGGGCTGTTGCCCATCTGCTTCTCCACGTTGCGGATGTTAGCCACGGCTGCCAACATCGGCTTGAAGGCAGAGAAGAGTCCCATGGACACCTCACTTAAAGACACAGAGGGGTTGTGGAGCTGCTGACACACTTTGTTTAAGTCTGTGTTGACGTTGTACAGCTCTGCAGCATCTGGGTGGAAGACTTGAAGAACTGTTTCTTTGCTGATCCCGATCTTCATGTCCTTCAGAATCATCCTGATGAGCCATTTTTGCTCAAGAGCTGAGCTCTGCGTGATGAGATGCAGCAGACTTTTCTTCACAAGATCCTTCTTCTTACTGGCATTATTTATGGCCACGGAGTCCAGAAAGTCATTGACCTCTTTGATGCTAAGTGTTCCTTGGCTGGTGCAGCGCTTCTTCAGCACAAAGTACGCCATGCCGGCAAAGTCTCCGGCTTCCCCTTGGGATGTGGTCGGAGCCCGATAGTTTAACAGCTTATTAGCCTCCGGGCCGTTCTTTGGGAGGCCCAATACATCGATGTAGAGTTTAGCTAACATGTTCTCTTTGATGCCATACGCCATGCGCTCTCGTTCAAACGGAGGAACGATGAGGCGCATAGCTGGGTAGAAGGAGTCTGTTGTTTTGGGGTTATCCTTGTGAAGAGCAGAATGAAACTTCCTCCATGATTCAATAAAATCCCCAAGGATCTTGGATTTCTCCGGACGGAGTTTGGACTTCTGGATTTTCTCTAGTGTGGTACACAGGTGGAGGAAAGGCACCTGACATGCAACAGACTGCTCATCAGTATTACTGTTTCTTGGAGTATCCTCCATGATGAAATCTGCAACACATGCCAGTAAAAATCAGCCACATGCTTGGAAATAAACAATTTATTCAGCAGTCAGGCTCAAAAACAGGCCACTTTAATACAAAGGTGACTAATAGCTGCAAAATATTTCAGTGCTTCTGAGTGAAAAACTAGACACTTGTGATTCACAAACAAATCTATAGAGCAAGGTAACATATATTACCAAAATAAAACGCGGTTGTATATAAAACGTTGGAGCATTGGTTCACCATGTTGAACTTCAACCTATATTTAATTTCAACAAACAAGAGGGAAAGTTGTTGCTAAAAAGTGTATGTTTATTTTAACAATAATATTTTTCACTGTGAAGAAGAGACACCGCCACAACCGGTCGTTTAATTTTCAAAATAAAAGGTTGTGCTGTTGTGTTGCTTTTACATTTGCCGATAAACGAGAGAGTGTGTAAAAGTAGTTGACTTTATGCTTATTAAAACAGCCCAGTCCGATCGTTATGAACATTATGTAGGTATTAAGTATTGTGCGGTTTACGCTCACGGTGCTTGTATTTTGAAAACAAGCCTCAGCTGCTCCGCTTTAGGAACAGCAGCAGCACATCACGACAAAACTGCTGAAACAAAAAGAAGAAGAGTGTGAACTTACTCTTTAAGTCCTCCGAAGTAAAGGCAGTAACAGCAGACTTGTCAAAGAAAGCGACATGTTATTGGGTCGTTCACTTCCTCGTACTCTCGGTAAGGATCTTCGAGGAAAACGTTCCCCTGGAAACAAGGGCTGAACATTCTTTCCGACGCGATGTTATTTACCGCTGCCAGGAAACTTTATTATTTATATTAAGACACGCGACAGTTTAAAAACATAATAAATTGTATATTTGTTTTGAACGTAGTTATTAGGTTGTAATTTATTCTTACTTTGTCCTCTTTTGGAGGTACATATTTTCTTTCTACCCACGGTCCTGCATTTCTAATTATTTTGTTTTGTAATGTGTAATTTACGGTAGAAACATATTTGTTTATGATTTAATATCAAAATAATGATTTAAAATTTACGATAGACTTAATATTGTCGTTCGTCAAATCACCAGCAGGGGGTGACAGAGAGCCGCCCCTTTAAGTAGGAGCAGGTATTATTGTCACTTGTTACCTCGATCATAGGTCATTAATGCGTGAAAACATTGCCTGATGTTGATGGGGTTCTTTTAAAAGTATTTCAGATTATCCTAAATATTCAATAGACAAATGTGATGTCTTTTATTTTAGTTTTTTTGTCGTCTGTTTGATATTAGCATGATCTCCATATTAACATATCCATTTCCTCCAGGTGCTCCAATTTAAATACACATGCAGCGCAGGTGACTGGAAAACCCTAGACTGAAGAGTGGCATTTTGGTACGTCACCAAATGAATAATGTGCTTCAAATGGCAACTTCTCATGCATCATCTATTACCCTATACCTGAAATAAACAGGTGAAGTTATATAAGATATATAAAAAAACAAAATAAGTTATGTTACATATGTACGTAATGAACAAGTTCGATTTCTAAATGCTGAGATGCTACGTGTGACCTGAGCAGAGTACTGGGTTCATTTAAGGCTACACAAACCGTTGCCTGCTCATGTTTGTAGACGCGTGTGTATGTGCATTGTTTTCGTTATAAACTTGTTTTGACACTCACACCATTAAGTGGGAACTGGTGGAATTCCAGGCACAGTACATGCCATCACTTGTAAAGTAAAATGCAAAATAATTCCACAAACGTCCTGTTCCTGAAAAGTATCAGAGGCTTGTACCGACATAGATTATACAAAACACATGTCACATTCCTCACCCAGGCAGGGCGGCTTCCCATAAAACAAACACGGCACCTGATAACGGAAGTGAGGAAGGAGCTTCTGTGCTTTCCAGGCTTCTAATGTGTAGGTGTGTATGAGGACAGATTTATTTACAGAGGTCAAAATCTCACTAACGCTGAAACGGAAACAATTAAGTTGAAAAACTTACGGCTTGCACAAAGAATTTCAAAACCAAAAGACTTAATAGTGCAACGAAAATATACATAAACCAAACAGGAAGCTGGTGTATAAACTGAATGACTCGATTAAGCTACGCTTAACGCTAACAGTGTGTACATGAGGGTGGCTCTGAATTCCTGATTTCCATCATTAACTGATTATTGCAAGTCTTTGTTTTCGCCTTCAGTTTCGCTTATTTCAAATAAATGGGCTGGTTGGTTCCTCCCTAAAAGTCAGCAGGGTTCTGTTCTTAGTAATCTTACTTCTGATTTAAAACTAGAATTATACCTGTAAGGCGTCTCCTTGACATCACCAGCACATTTGGTGTTGTTCACTGCTTCCTGCTGCCAACAGGGGGCGCCGCGTAGTTGTGAGCACAGAGTCACACACCAGCCAGGGCTGTTTACTTCAGCGCTGCTACAGCAATGGAGGATCCTGGGATGTGTGTGTGGGGGGAGGAGCTTCATTCGGAGCTACTATGTGCTCCAGCAGTGAGCCGGCTGTGTTGACTGAGCACAAACTCCGAGGAGATCGTGCTTTTGCTGTAGCAGGTCCCAGATTGTGGAACGATCGGCCTTTAGAGATTAGACAGGCCCCTTCTCTTCCGATCTTCAAATCCCACTTGAAAACCCATCTCTTCACACTGGCTT
>JAUMTR010000012.1:7677180-7700192 GCA_032270685.1 Microctenopoma stevenorrisi
ACAGCACTTTGGTCCTCTGACGGTTGTTTTTAAAGTGCTTTATAAATAAAGTTGGATTGGATTGGATTGGATTGGATTTCAGTTCACACACACACACGGTTCAGCACAGTGGAGGGGAAAGCTTTACTGTATGTCTGCCTACAGTATGTGTACGCACCTGTGCTGGTGTGGGGGGTGGGCGATGCTGTGCAGGCAGCATAAGACCCCGCTTGTGCACACACACACGCACACTGCAGGAAGTGGCCTGTCGTGCTGTCATGCAGCAGGCAGGGAGAGTTACATAAGCCCTGCTGGATGTGCTGCTGCACTGCAACGAGCGGGCACCCTACAAGACAGTAAACAACTGACGTCACTGCTTCCGTGGCATGCAGCAGCTCGCAGGACTGGGAGAGAGGGGGGGGGGGGTCACAGTTTGCTGGTGCAGGGCAGAGTGAGATTTTGGCATGGAGGCACAGACGGAAAGAGAGGGAAGTGGGACGGGAGCCACAATCCCCCTCGACACGGCCGATGATTAAGCAGTGCATCAGCCTCCTCGCGCAGACCGAGCCGTTGGTGGATGTGTGGATGCAGACACGGTCATAAACACGTCCTGTCCCCTGCTGGATGCTGACACGGTGACTGGTGTGTTTGCTAAAAGGCTTCCCATTGATTATTTACAATATTTCCATAAAGAGCACTGGTGTGGTGAATCCAGGTGAAAGCCAATATTGACATCCTTTTTAGATAACACACGAGGGGACGGACTTTTAAAGGGACACTACCACGATCAGCTCACTGGTCATGAGCAGTGCTACGCTGTGGAAACAGCTGCAGGCCCCTGATGTTTTCTGTTGTGGAAGAAGCTTTTCTTTT
Organism: Microctenopoma stevenorrisi; assembly: GCA_032270685.1. Classification (NCBI taxonomy): domain Eukaryota; kingdom Metazoa; phylum Chordata; class Actinopteri; order Anabantiformes; family Anabantidae; genus Microctenopoma; species Microctenopoma stevenorrisi. Next base: position 7,678,033 of record JAUMTR010000012.1, read on the forward strand.
TTTATTAATCCTGATAATGTCATGTAACATTAAATGAATCACAAACGTGGACATGGTGACATAAACGTATGGACACAGGCTGCGTTTTCAGCTTCAGCACTGCATGATGTTTGTCCACTAATAGCACAGTCTGTAGCAGCACACGTGTGTTTCCAGTACAGTACGTACCAGCATGTACGCAGCCTAATAAGTGTTCCCAGAGGTTGTTTTTATAAAGAAAAAGCCAAACACTTGCCAAAGCTGCCTTTGAAGCGCCGCCGCCTCGGGGCAAGACAAGATTGAACTCCTTCAAACGTAAACTCAGCCAGACGTCAGCGGAGGTGAGGACTGGGAGATCCTGTTCACTCAATTAACAGAACACAACATATTGTACTGGGCTTTCTGTCAGCTGGCCGCCCACTAAAGATCTTTCTGATCTGCCGCTCTCTCTTGGCCCCGTTTACCGGCTGTGTCTCTGTCCCCTTCACGCTCGGCCGTAACAGCTGTCCCCAGCTGTAACCTCCCTGGCCGGCGGGACAGCCGGCCGACCTGGGCGGGCGCTTTGCTCGGTTACATCATGTGGCATAATAGCAACAAGGTCGACAGGTCGCCGTGGCAACCCTTCAGTGACCCCCCCCCCGCCTGCCTTGTTTCGGCTTAGAGGATGAGATAATAACTCATGCAGCTATAAAAGGAAGCGAGCGGACGTAGAAAGAAGGTCACGGTTGTATTATGAGAACGAATACGTTTGGTAATAATAGATTTTTAGTAAAAGCTGCTCGTGCCGTTTGCTGCTAAGGCCATGAAAAGGTGGAATCCTCCTGATAACCTCATATCGCCCCCGCGGCCTGGTAGCTCAGTGGGTTAAGGCTGGGATGCAGAAGGTCGCAGGTTCGATTCCCCAAAGTAGGTGTGGCCTTGAGACACCCGGCGCAAGCAGTGTAGTGATATCACTACACTTCCATAAGCTTACTAGTGCTAACTACCCATGATCAGCTGCTTATCGTTTGCTCGTCTGACTGGTGTTTCATGTAGGTGTTGCCTTCCAGATGACTGATTCCACACTCGTGGTTTATTCCAGAAGGAAGTACGTTTTCATAGTGTCCTGGGGTTAGGGGTAGGGGTAAGTTAGGGTTAGTGGGGCCTCAGAGCTTTGTTCTCGAGCCTCTCAGCGTTTCTTTCTAGATGTTTTCCTGTCGTTGTTGGACACACGTGGTGTGAGCGAGCACCTATTAAGCACTTATACCTGACGTGTAAAACATGAATGAGTCGTTGTGAGTCCAGTGACATCTGCAAACTAGACGTACCTGCCTGCTAAAACAACACGAAGTCCCACGGTGTTTGCTGATATCCAGGAGCTTCAAAGCATCGGAAGCATTTGCATATTTGTTGTGTGACGGATGTCCTGTGTGTTCATTCATCCTCCCTTCGCTCGTACGTGTAACGTGCTGCAGATGTTTGTCCTTACGAGCAGATATCATATGTTCCTATAACATGCATGCGGAGCAGGACGGGTCATATCTGTCTGGGAAATGCAATGAGCACCCGCTCGGCTTTTTCTGCTCCGTTTTTTGCAATTAGGTCTAAATGAAAACATATGTCAGGATATTATATATCCGTTGTTGTTCAGACCTGATGTGCTGACACAGGGGCACAGCTCACATCGCTCCAGGATCCCCGAGTGGCTCACTCCAGCTCTAACGCTGATCCCTGGAGCTACCACGCAGTATCTCTGTGTTCTCATATGACCATATTCACATTGTGCACATTGATGTTGAACTCACTGACTGATAACCGGGCGATAGCGCAGCTCCAACCTTCGCCCTAAATATGACGCGTCTTCCTCTCGTAGTGTCGACACATCAGATCCCACCGTAAAACGATTACACTATCGCTGCTGCTCTGCTCGATATTGCGCAACGCCGAAACGAACGACACTGCCAGGATTCACATGTGGACTCAAACCAGGGAGGGGGGGCTGGGAAGTCTGGTGTTTTTGTGGCTGCAGATCAATGTGACCGAAGACAGTTGGAAATCTGTGAGAGCAGTTTGGAGCCGTGTGAAACTCTGCCCCCACCCCCATTTCTGGCTCTCTCCTTAGCATAACAAAAACAAGTATCAGGTCCGTGTTTTGCTGGAAGAAAGAGAACTCTGGAAGTTGTCTGGAGACAGAACCCATCACGCAGGTGTGTAAGCATGGGGCACCAAATGAAAGTTCCCACTCTGTTTCCAGTCCCGAGATTAGAGTCCAGCCTGCCGCCTGGATCAGTCCTCGGCCTGGTTTGCATGTTGGGGGACTTAGTGCAGGTTTCGTGTAAACGCCTGTTTGCTGGACTTGGTCATGAGGTTTTGAGTGCAGCATCTTTGCGTGCCACCGCTCTCCATTAAACCCCTCCGAATGTGTCTCTGTCCTGTTCGGTAAGCTTTAGCCTTGTGGCTGGCACGACTGAAGGATGATTTACATAGCTGCTGTGCACGCAAACATATGTGACCCTTGTTTTAGGGGAGAACGTGCTGCGGACTAACATTCCTACGGGCGCTCATTGAACTGGGCTGGTGAAAAGTTCACGTGGGGCATACGGGAAGGAATAACACTCCTACGCCTTCATGCTGCAAAGAATCAAACTCATGCTCGTTCACAGGAAGTAGCTGGCTTGTGTAAACAAACACAACCCCACAGTGTGGTTATTTGTGGGCCCAGACACAGGACTCCAGACAGTTTGAGTCATTTGTGCCTATTTTTAGTCATATTTTTGACAGATTTATTCGTTATCAGATAGATATTTCTGCAGAAAGGAGAAACTAAGGGGTTCTAACACTGGGCTCTATCCTGGGCATCTGTCTGATTTCAGCTCATCCACGTGATATGTTTATGTGGCAGCCTCACGTAGCCGCAGCCTTTTAATTCCCAGCGCAGTGAGCGAGAGCCTTTCAGAGGTTCCTTCAGAAAGAAGCGCCGACCTCACACGAACACACAACAGAGACACGTCAGCAGACGGTTTCCAGCAAACACTGGGGACGCATGCGACATACTTGGACTGGCTCGCCAGAGATGCGTGTGCTTCCACTGTGTGTCTTTATCCTAGTGCGTTATTGGTCATAAAAGCGCGCACGTCAGGAAGCCGCGTGTGTGTGTGTGTGTCATAAAGCCTAATGGTGTGTACACAGGGTTATGAGTCTTTACACAGTTTTAATATCGTATGTGTGACTCCAGGAGCGCCGTGACATTAAGCTGTTTGTCTGTGTGTAAGTCACTGTGGACATCTGTGTGTGTGTGTTGCCCTGTGGCCCAGGTAACAGAGGGACACGTACTCTCTGATAGATTAAGACTTACATAACTCCACATTCCACTCAGCAGGTAAACAAGCACCAGGCCTAAGGTCAAAAACAGACTCCGCTGCAGAGCCAGACGCTGGCGGCGGAAGCAGATCCGAGCCGTGGTGACCCACACGCTGTCATTCAAACGTGTACGGCTTAGGGAGCTCGGTAATCAACAATCTCCGTAAACATCCATTTGCATAGTCTCTTAATTGCCAGTGCAGCACAGTTATAGTCTCCGCTGGAGATCGAGGAATGCTGGGAGGACAGGAATATGCTGCAAACCTGCCGCACACAGGCTCATCGTAGCTGACACGTCTACAGTATACAGGCAGCGGCACTGTGAGAATGGAGCCTGTTCAGACCTTTGAATAAATGCTGCTCTGCTTAAACTCCACACCTGTGTCTGGATGCATGTTTTGCAGCTTTACGGTCACCGGCAGCATCTATGAAGTTCAGCCACTCCGCCTGGCTCTGTGCTGAGGGCAGACCTCAGTGTTAAACTACCATGCTCCACATTATAGGCTTAAACTAATGCCTCATTAGCATCCGCGTCTCACTGGCTCTGCTCTGAAACAGCAGCCTCCACCACTACGCAGCACCTCGTAGCATAACTGGCAGCTGCACAAGGCTGAAACATGTGAGGCGCAGGGAAAGAGACATCATAGTGCATCTGTGTCACTCAGATGTTTGCAGACACTGGAAGCACCAGCGAGCGCGTGGCGAAGACATTGATTGCAGGAGCTTTCCTGTGGGTGTGTTCGCACCCAGCGTGTTTGGTGGGGTCTGTTCAGATTCCTGAGCGTTTCCTACGTGTGTTAACAGCGACTGAACAGGTGGCACCGAATGACATCACGTCGGAGCTCCCAACTGTGAAATGCCGTGAAAAGACGACCGGGGCACGTTGTTATCACACCTAGCAAGGTGTCGTAGCAATTAGAGCATGTGTAAAGACCCGCTTTAAACGTCTCCTCACAGCTGAGGCAGTAAGAGGTAAACACACATACATGCACGTGTGTGTGATTGTAACAGAGACAGCCGCGCTCACAGCGTAGATGTCATGCAGAAGCCGACACGTGGGGCTTAAATGTCTGAGAGCGTTTTCTCATTTTCATGATGCTTTTCCATGAATTTGAGGAGCTTTGTGTAATTACAGGAAGTAAAGCAAGGCGTCTGCTTTTTATGATTAATAATAGATTTAAGGACGTAGAGACCAGTTCATCCTCGACCTTTCAACCGCGCTAACAGCACAGCTTTAGGGATGGAAATGTCATCTGATCCGTTGCTGTGGGTGGAAAGATCTCAGCAACTGTCTGACGGATTATTGTGACATTTGAAACTAATGGATCTGACTGATGCTGATTATCATCTGACCAAAATGAAGTTAGCATTTTATTTAAACAGCTCTTCTAAATCGCATGCTTATGTTGGAGCGAGCCTGGTAACGTTCAGTAGATTCAAATATTTTCATAATTCATAGCAATACTTTTATTTGACATCCTATGAAATCATACTCAAGCAAGATAAGAGAAGAAAAAAACAACACAACCAGCAGCAGAGAGATGAGAACAGGGAGAGTTAATGGTGATTTATTACTCAGAAGCTTGCAGCTACAAGCCGTTATAGCAAACACCCTTCAGCCCGGGGCCGTACAGTAAATGACTGGAACACGTCATACTCTCCATCTCTGAAGGCAAATTCTGTCCATGCACAACACGGTAAAAGTCACAACGCTGTGGATTTGCATATAAGCTATACGAAGCATTCCATTGGTCTGCAGGACAACACGCTTCAGTCAGAGGATGGCAGGCCTTTTCCACACAGCTTTTCTTTTAGGTGATGGTTGATTTACAAAGCGTGAACTATGTAAAATGCTCGCTGTACATACAAACAAAGAGAAAACATGAAGACATCCATATTTCTACACAAACGCGTTCATGTGTTTGTTTTACTGAACTTAGCTATATTGCAATTACACACATTTTGCTGCACTTTCCATAAATGTCAAACCACATGCATCAGACACATTTGACTGCTTCTTTTGGCTCCGCCCCCTGGCATTGAGTCCAACCAATGAAACGTATTCTTCCCCCCAGAGCTGCTTTGCCTATAAGAAACTAAAATTCCAGTCTGGGAAAGGTTTCCAGTGATGTAATCAGGTAGAGGTCGCACCAGCTCATCAGAGACATACAAATAGGAGCTGATTTATATTTGGCTCTTTCACAACCGTGTTTTCCCCAAGAATGTCCTTTGCAAAACATGTTTACGAGCTGCGAGAGCGTCGGCTGATAAGGCGGCATGTGCCGGAGTCCTTCGACCCACTGCCAGCGTGGTAAACAACAGCAGGAGTGTGTGTGAGCGGTGGGCGGAACCAGGGCTCCACATGCCGTATAAACACGTGGAGCCTGAGCGTGGACCGAGACGTTCAAAGTTGCAGAGGCTTGAACTTTCCGTTAACACACACACACACACACTGGCTCCCTCGCAGACACAAACACTGGTCCTCTTGTGATTTCTACGTTGAAAGCTCCTTTTTTTCCAGCTGTTCAGCAGGCAGAACACCCGAGTGCTGAAGAATACTTATTCCACCACTAGCAAACCTAAACCTCACACACAGGAAGCATGAGCCCAAGAAAAGGAATTCCACATCCAAATGGAAAAGTGTTCAGTGTTTGAACCATGCGGCAGTTTTGTGATGAACACGGAACGGGTCCAGAGATTAAGGCTCCTCTTTTATTTCATTGAAAAGGCCTCTTCACCTCCAACCATTGACTCTTCGCCACCATTTTTCTCTGCACTCTTTTTATTGTAGTATTCTGCTAGAAATCTGTTCGCACATCTCTAATAAGATCCTTTCCTTCTCCCGTGAAACAAAAAGTTCTCTGCTCTTTTTAAAGACCAATTAGCCTTAAAGCTATAATATATGTTTATTTACATGTCCAGCCCCTGGAGGCATGTGATCCCTCCGCTCGTATATTAAACCACACGATGCTTTATAATATATGTCAGTGTGCTATGTTTCCGTGTAGGATCAGGAGAGCTGTCGCCTCCTTTGTGAGGAGCCAGAGCTGGCTCCAGTAAGTGGGTCACAGCTCCGCCCTGCTGCTGCTGCTGCGTGGCGGAGTTCAATGAGCCCGGCTGAAACCCTCCTTAGGCTGATTCAGGGAGAAATAATGGGGCCAGCGACTCCCAGTCCCGCAGCACAGCGTGGCAGTAAGCTGGCGGGGAGGCCCACTGGAGCGCAGCGTGAATGAGGCTGCCAAAAAAACGCCATTCACGCTGCGAGACCCTCTTGCATGCTTTCAATCTACAGCGCGCACCACACACACACACTGTTCTATTGTACAGCACGGCGAGGGCAGCAAGTTCACGAGTACAGACGTTCAGCTTGGCGTCATTGTTTTCATTTTGGTGGTTTCCAGGGTCATTGATCTGATGCTACGATTCACTGTACGTTACAGTGTTTAACGCAGTTTAATGAGAATAAAAGAATAAAACGGCAACAAAGTTTGTTCCCAGTGGGGGAATCAAACGTGCCGCAGGTTTGCGTGTGTGTGTGTGTGTGTGTGTGTGTGTACCAGCATGTGATTGTGATTCTAAATTTGGGAATAATTGAGGGCGTCCAGGAATAGAGCAGATACAGGGAGAGACGCGGCTGCTTCAAAGCAGCCTCCTGTAAACTGTATTTTAGGAACGTTTAACTGCCGTCGCACAGGCCCGAGAAGTTCACTTTATTTAGCAACGCTGTCGTTTTGTGTAGAGGGAGACAACCGGCAACACGCTGCCCCGGCTGGTGTTTGTTCTGCGTTTGGAGCAGACATGTGAAGAAGAGAGTGACTTTATTCAGACAGACAGTCGCTGCAGAGAGGGGCGAGGAACACTGTGTCCCTGCTGGTGGCCTGGTGGTGGGCTCTTATGTAAGGCCGGCCTGGCAGCAGAGCAAAGCCCCACCGACAGTGTCATACTTCTAATTAATATCCACCAGCTAGAGGTGTGTCCTCAGCGGCTGCTCGTGTGTCTGCGTGTCTTGTTTGGAGACGTGGAAGCTCGAGGAAGCGGTGCCCATAATTAAAAGCACAGCATCACAACGAGAAAGTAATGTTAAAACACAGTGTATGAATCTATTTTCACTGAGTCGTCAACGACGCCAGACGTGTGAAGTCTGGGTGCAAGTGTGTGTGTGTGTGGGGCAGAGAGGAACAGCTGGAACGTGCTGCGCGCTCGGCGGTTTGAACCGCTCGTCCCTCCTGTTCCGACTCAGACAGGAAGTCATTGGGAGCGCAGGAAACGCCAACAGAGAGAGAGCGCACACGCTCCTCGGTCATAGAGGAACAGCAGGATATCCTCGCCTCTCAGTGAGGAAGCGATTTGACTTTGTGCCATGTGCGTGATATTCCTGAGGGGCAGGGAAAAGCAGAGGAGCACCGTGGGACTGTCACGTTATTCCTCATTTAGGCTGCACGTGGAGATAAAAGATGAAGACAAAGCTGTATCGCATTAAATAAATTCATTTATTTTTATAGGTTGCTATCCATAATTAATACAGACGAAAGCAATATTCAACTACCAGACTTTGTAAATCAGTATAATCATCTCCTGTCAGCATCACAATAAACAGTATATTGAAATATTTACAGTGGAAGACAAGGACACATTCAAACAAAGTCAATCCAAGGTCAGCCTGTAGGTGGACACAGAAACGGGGGAAAACTCTTCGAGACATGTCAGGAACAAAGTTTCCAGCAACAAACACTCGGCAGAAAGAGAAATGAACACGGAGCAAAGCGGCTGCAGCGAGTTACATTTGGTTCCACGGTTGTAAACTAGATTGTTTTCAGGTCACTATTGCATATGCCGTTAGGGAAAGCGTGTCAACGAGGCAACAGAATAAACTATAAGAAATCAGACCGTATGTGTTTGTGAGGGGGAAAAGCAACCGATACACCGTTCAGCCCCAAAGAAAAACCCGTCCCGTTGAAAAATCTGTACCAAAGTCTTTACACAGCAACGTCGTTGCAGAAGTAGAATCCTAAGGTCTGTTAAATTCTCTATATATACACACACAATGTACACGTCGGCTCCACTATTCTTCCAATGTGTCGAGGCCGTTTCCACCAGCTCAGCGATACATTCACGCACAGTTCAAGTGTTACAATCTGCTAAACGCTGAAGGGGTCATGACCCGGGTGGAGTTGGTTCAGGGCAGCGGCTAACGTCAGAGTCTCTTCTTTAACACAATGATTTGTTTGTCCCTAAAACATCTCCTTCTCGTTATGAACAGTATCTAACATTAGTAAATAATAATAATGTCGCCTGGCTGAACTTAGTCGCGTATGTTCGTTTCATCGCGTACCTGAGGATTCGCCACCTTTACTCCCCCTATAGCATCATACAATTCTCTTTAGCAGCTCTAATGCTGTTGGATATTCCACACAGCTGACTCCAATGAACCTCCACGTTGACCAGAAACCATCTCGACTGTGCATCGACCTCAACGTTTTATTGTTTTGTTTTTTTTTTTCCCTTCCACCGGCTCCACCCGTCCGCTTTCACCCCGAATGATATCACAGCAGGGCGGCCTGTGTGGAGCTAAACAGCAGGCCGTGGGTTTGAAGGTAGGAGTGTGGGAGGTTTTCAGGCTCAAGTGACTGAGGAACTGTGGGAGGTACAGTGCATTCAGATACCTGGTGGTGACACGGACAACTCCTAAAGACATTTAGAAATATATTTCTTTAAGTCCAGCGCTTCTGATTGGACAAAAAATAAACTAGGTTAGAATAAATAAGTAATTTGCAATTAAGAAAATACTTTAATATCAATACGATAAATCAGATCTCAAGCAGCCCCACTATACTGTACATGACTGAAATTATAGACTTTAATGGTAAACTAGCCTTTTTCCACAATAGAATAAACAATATAGGGCTGTAGGTCTAAACAGACGTGCTGTAATAGAATATTTCTCTCTCATCTCATAGAAAACAAGGACAGTATAGACATTAAGGCATCAGGTAGGTCTTATCAGACATTCATCTGGAAAAAAAATTAAATATCTAATCTAAATATAGTTATATTCTCAGTGTACCTTGGTGTCTTCGCTCCCTGGGCCGTGTTATATGACTCGCTGACACACGGGTTGGTCGTACTGTGTCTCAGAAACACACGCTCTCACACACACACACACACACCTCAAGTAAATAAATAGATCTGGGTGCCGTTAGAGTTATGTTGTCGTCTGGTTATGTGCTCGGTCACAGCAGGAATGGCCTCGGACAGCACGGGAAACACGCATCCACCTGCCCCACAGAACACACCTGTCCCGCTTTCAGCAGAGTCATGACTTCAATAGACGGCGAGCTGCTCGTTTCCGAAGTGTGTTTGCGTTTGTGTTGATCCAGACAGTCCTGTAGTGCCACAGAGCCCAGTGGGAGTTGTTGTCGAGCAGCAGGTCGTTGGAGACGCCAAATCAGAGGACGGAGTAGTCCGTCAGTCTGAAAGAGACCACAAGGAAAAAACAAGTTAGTGTGTGTGCTGTGAGGTTCTCCAACAGCTCATATACACCACGTATCAGCCACTGAGAACGCATGTGAAGACTTAAAGCTGCACTGGCAGTTTTCCTGTAAACAAGCCGTCATGTTTACTTTCTCACACAACGGTGACTCGTGTCCCTTATAGACTTGAATCATGCGTTTTCTCTTGCTGTTGCACGTTTAAGCTTCTTTGCACAGTAGCGCCATCAGCTCTCGATCAGCTAAATAGAATGAGATTTGGAGAAACTACGATCACGCAGCCTAATGTGAACTCGTCTGAATTCCACAGGGTGCCTTTCACATTTCTAAACATGCCATCGCACTTGTCAAGCCTCCGTCAACAGTTGCCTGACGGCGACTTTAACGCAGACGTGAATCACGAACATAAAGCTAATTATTGAGTAAAAAACTCCAGGATTGTTTCATTCATTTCAGGTAGATTATTTCCCACACAAACAGAGCAGTCTCACACTGAGCGCTGCGAACTCTTTCACACATTAGCCTGCGTGTTTGTGTGGTGGCATTTCTGTGCGCGAGATGTGCAGCTGCGCTACGACTGCGCGTTGTAGGTTTAATGTGTCATTGTCTGTTCAGAGCGCACCAGCTGTTATGCAGGGAAGAGTGGGGGGGTCAGCAACGGTCGTTATTACATAATCTGGGAGTGATTGGGGTGGGGTGGGGGGGCTCCTGTCTCGCTGCCGTGTTGCTATGGACACGCGCTGAGCAGAGGAGGACCAGGCAGCAGCAATGCATCTCTGATATTATACATACATAGAGAAACTGTGTGTGTGGAGGGGGGGGGGAGGTTGCTGCAAACAGAACGAGGCAGGAGTCGGGGTTGGAGGGACTCTGGTTTAAGTGCAGGTTTCCAGGAAACGCTGCAGGGCTGCGGATGGGGCTCAGGGTGTAGTAAAGGGCTGATAAACCGTGGGGTACTTACTGCAGTCGTGTGTCATGACCACACACGGATTCATAGCGTCTGTGGAAGGTGCAGCGTACTTTTAGGCTCATTTTACTATGACTGGCTGGATGAGGGCTGTTTGGTCACAAACCACATGAATACTCGATAAATTATGGTCAATATAATAACATGGTCATTTGTCACCAGCATCCACAGAGATCTCTGTTCATTTCAGTTTGATTTGAACTAATGCCCACACCTCGCATTACGTATTCCCCAGCTGCTGTCGGCGGAGTAGCCGCTGGCTCGCGCTCATCTGCCCCTGACCGTCTAATCTTGCCAGCAGAGGCTGTAATCTCATCTGGAGCCGTGGCTGGCTAAATGTGGGGAACGCTGGCTACGCATTTATCTAGCAGCTAGCGCTTCTGTCTGGAACATCCCGGCCTACTTTAGCCCCCCTCCTCCCTGCGCTGTGAAACACACACACACACACACACACACACGGACGTCGGCTGGAAACTCTGACACAAGAGCCTGCAGTGTTACGTATGCATGTTTGTTCTCCATGTATCAAGTAACACGCCGTGTCTGGATTTCCTGCTTCAGCTATTTGCTTTGCTCTGCGATGTCTGCAGGACTTCGGTGCTTCACTGATGTAAATAAACTGTCTGGCAGTTGCTAATCTGTAAATGTTGCGCCGGAGCCGCTGTGCGAAATAGAATGGATTGGACAATCAGGGTGATGGATGAAATCAGGCGTCACCTTTAAGAGCAATTCTACAAACGCCGCTCCACAAATTACATTTACACCTGGTCGGAAACAGTGTGAGACGCGAGTCGCTGTTTCCGTCAGAGAGAGGGGGGGGTAGTGATGTAACAGGAGGAGTGTGCGTGAAATTATGGTTTGGAAACAGATCTGTCCTCCCTCTGCATCACAACACACCTTGTTGTGACAGCAACAAGAGCATGCTCACTGAGCATGCTCAGAGCCAGTTAGGGATGCCTGGCTGTGCAACAAGACCTCTTTCGCCTTGATGAACACACACACACACACACACACACACACACACCACTGGAGGTTTGTGTAACATAGACGTACAGTATGTAGAGTGCGTTTGGATCAACCCCCCCCCCCACCCCCACCCATCCTCTCAGCTCACTGCACCGTCGCCTGAGCAACGTTAGGACTGAGCAGAACTCCAGTAGACGGACGTGAGCACTCGTCATCTGGCCCATTAATTACACACACTCTGCACTGACGGCCATGGCCTCCGCAGCCTTTGGGTGCAGCAGATGGTGGTGCTGTCATCAGTGCCGGGGTAGCGAGTAGGTATGAAAGTGTGTGTGAGCGGATGACAGAGAGACAAAGTGTACTGTATGTGCTAGTGTAAGCTCAGTCAGGGAAATCTGTGTAATGAGAGTGTTTGCATGTGTGTGAAGAGAGGGCAGGGTGGCAGGTGTTTAACCCCCCTCACCCCACCACGCTACCCCTCTTTCGTCTCCAACTGCACGCACACACTCTCACACGCTCGCCCTCTGGAGAGCGGCCATCTGCCACGAGCACTCAGAAGGGGCTCGGCGTGTTACAGCGGGGCTCTTAGAAGCCCCAACGTCCGCGGCCAACCTGCACAGAAGCCTCCCTGTAGTATGAATCACCGCTCGGGTGCTCGTCAAGCTTCTTGAATTGTCACAGAGGAGGCGGCGGCCGTCAGATAAAGGTATTAGCCAGACGAGGAGGTGGAAACAGAGACGGCTGACGTGGCTAATCTGGGGCTGGTACAGAACATCCACCTGGATGAGCTGCGGACATCCCGGGCCGCGAGGTGAGACAGGTACTGTAAACACCCGTCCCAGAGTCACATGTGCTGGCCCTCTGACAGAAACAAAAAGTAAACACACACCTGACCCTTCTACCCGGCATTAGGACGCGTAAGCCCGAGTCAGCTTAGCTGACAGGGAGCAGTCATGTTTCACGCCAGGAGGGGGGGGGGGGGATGGGGGGCAAAAGAATTCCAACGGCGTCTGTACTTTGATCCTGACAAACAGTCACACTTTCCCCTAAAGCAGCGTCATCCAACCAGGAGTTAGCCTGACCCCAGTGTCAGCAGGTTTTCCACTGATCGGCCGAAGCGCGAAGGTGTCGGGGGGCACGTGACGAGGGGGGGCCCACGGTGTCCTGATAGACATCAAGCGGGGGCAAAAACCGCTGCGGGTGCACTCTGACCTCCTTCCCTCAGCTTAGGCACGCGAAGCGCACCCTGTTGTGGTTTTATAAAACCCAGGACCCCTTTTCTCACACGGGCCCCCGCTCCTGCACCCCCCCCCCCCCTCCACTGCTTGTCTTTCTTCTGCTGAGTAAACAGCCTAATGGGGCAGAATGGCAGCGGAGTGCATGTGCCATCCTGCTCCATTATGCACATGTTCACTCGCTCTCCCGCAAACAGACGAGCAGCACTGGAAAACAAAACAGGCATCTCTCTCTCTCTCTCTCTCTCTCTCTCTCCCACTGCACGTCGCTGCCAAATGATCACGGATGTAGGCTACACCACTGGAAAAAGAGAGGGGAAAAACCCCACCAGGCCCTCTGTGTACGCACACATGCAGAGAAGGTCCACGAGTCCACGCGTAAAGTGCTCGACCCCCCCCCCCCCCCCCCATCCACCGAGCGTTATTAGCACCATAAAAATATTCGTGCTCCATCAAAACATGAGCACAGAACACGTGCGAAAGCAAACGATGAAAACAAACACGCGCGCACATGTCACCAGCCGTCGTTTAGCTGTAAATGAAACTCCTGAAAGAGACGAGTCTCTCCCTCTCTCTCCACCCACACAGGAGCCTTGTGGTGAAATAAAAAGCAACTTTCTATTGAAAAGATCGAGAGCCAGGGACAAAAACAGGCCCCTCTCGCAGCCACGTTTCAATGCCGCTCTGCCAGGGATGTGGACCGTGACATCCAGTTACCTGTTGGCCGCATAGCAACTCGCCCACTTTGTTGTTTTCCCTCGCTGCCTACAAGGACACAAACACACATCCACTTGTGCCGGGCCTCCCACCCATACGCACCCACTCCGCTACGTGCTCACAAACACACTGGGCTGCTGTGCGACTCTGTGGGGACGGGGGGTCAAGCTCAACAGTCTCACGTCCCCGCGTGTTTGTTTACGCCACGCTCCATCCCTCAGGTTCATTTTCACGTTGGGCTTTTCTGTGACACAATATTGACGGCGGCGTGGTGGAAAGGGGGGGGGGGGGTCAGTGGAGGTCACGTCGATGCGCAACGCATCCTAATGCCCGTCCAACTGAAAAACAACCACGCCTCAGTGTCACATTACAACTGACGGGGAGCTGTGAGCCACCTCCGGCTGCACCACCGCTGTTTTTGACCAGTCTTTAGTTCTGTAGGAAAAACATTCATTCACAACAGGCGGAGGTGGAACCCTGGAGCCTACAGCAGCAGCAGAGAGGCGGCCCCCCGCTCTGTCACACTGCTTGTTTACTTCAGAGCCTGGTCACGTTTCAGAGCAGGCTCCTGCTGCATTCACATGTCCTGGGAAATACTGGGACTGTCACATATGAACAGCATAAGAAGAGACATTCCCCTTTCGCGAGACCATGCTGTTGCTTGATTGCCAAAGTAAACTGCAGCCACAAACAGCGCTTTGCTGTGAAAGCTCGAGTGCTGGAGCATAGGAGGAGCACATGAAGGCAGCGTCGGCGCCGCTTACGCCTGTTGGCGTTTGAATTTAGAGGAAATGCATGTTTGTCACGCCTCTACTCGACAGGCAGGCCGACAGCACAGCTGTGTTTTCACAGCAAGGTTGTTTTGATTCAACGAAGCCGACTTTCACTTTCCTTTCACACCACCTCACCTCCCACACGTGTGGCATCCGCCCCACTCACCTTTGGCAGTGGTTGCAGCCTCCTTGAATCCCAAACAGACGTATGGCGTGCTGTGTAATCCATTGATACCGCCTTTGCAGCTGCTGGTGGGTTTGAAGCCGACCAGTTCCTCGCATTTCTCCACGTCCCTGCTGTCCAGCAGGCTCAGGGCGAGGTAGTTCAGTCCGTTTGGGTAAGCGGCCGAGCTCTGCCGGTTCACTGGGCTGCCGTACTCCTCGTCGGAGCCCTCGCTGCTCCGTGACGAGATGTTTTCCACAGAGCTGTGCCTCTTGACCGCGTCGCTGCGGGCGAACGAAGCAAACACCGGGGTCACGGTGGCGGTGGAGGAGAAGGTCTCAGAGCTGTGGCGCCGACGTCCCGGCAGATTGGCCCGGATCACCTTGGCAGAGCCGTCTGGGTCCAACGTGGAGGCAGAGGGGGCCCCAAGCATGTAGACCCCAATGGCTTGCGGGACTCCCTGGTCCTCCAGAGAGAGCCTCCTGTCTCTGCTGCTCTGACTGATGGATGCAAAAGAAAAACAGATTTAAGAATTTAAACTCACACGCACACACGGTTTCATGTCTGGTTTCTAAAAGGTCTTATTAGTATTCACTGAGGCTCATTTAAATACTGCTCCTGTGATGCCGACCCCTCCCCCCACAGACACACGTACCTCGCAGCGCTCTGAGGAACAAGCTGTGGGGGGGAGCTGGTCATGCCAAATGTCATCTCACTGTAGTCGTTTTTCACCTCCTCCTCCTCCTCCAGACCCTCAGACCCCTTCTCGCAGCCCACGTGGTACACTCCCTCCTCCTCTGAGCAGGGGCACATGGATAACTCTGGGAGTGTGTCGAGGCGCTCAACGGGAGCGCCGTCCTTCTTCGGTGAGTGCGAGCCGAGCTCCAGGTTCATGTAGTCAGCCAGGGAGGACCTCCCGGGTCCTCCGCCGCTGGAGCCCAGTGATGAAGACTGGCTCTCTGTAGAGAGAGTGGAGGGTGGGGAGAATCTGGCCCCGCTGAAGTCGATGTTGATGTACTCTCCAGGGCTGCGGGGTTCCCCGGGCAGGGGGTGCTCGTTCATGCTGGGTAAGGTCCTGAGGGTGTCCAGGGACAGTCGATTGGGCCTGCCCAGTCTCCCTCTGTAGGACAGGCTCTCCGCCCGGCTGTGCCTGACTGGGGAGGGCACTGAGGGGCTGAGCGGTGAGGGGAGAGCTGAGCTGGGCTGCATCACGGAATAATAATCCGACTCCCCCGGCTTCTGTCTCACACTCTGAGGGCTCATCAACACATACTGGCTGTGATCTTTGTTCCTGGAGGCCTGGAGTTTGGCAGGCAGCGTGAGGGAGCCCGTCTGGTAGGCGGACCTCACCAATGCAGGTTCAACCATCAGGTTGTAGTCAGGTGGAGTCTGGAGCGGAGGCGGGTTTCCAGGGGACATGTTCATGTATTCACCGTGCCTGTCTGGGCTGTCCATGGAAGACTTGGAGCCACACCACATTCTCATGTAGCCGCTGTCCTCCAGAGAGCTGCTGCACGGGGAGTTGGTTTTGTAGCCGCCGCTGGCAGCAGCCTGCGGATGCACCCTAGGGTTCACAATCTGCTTCGGTGCCGACACACACATTGGGCTCATGGGTACATAGTTGTCTAGCTTTCCAGACTGGGGGGCCACACCTGGCGTCATTGGCATGTAGCCGTCAGAACCGAGGTTACTACTGGAGCTCCTGGAGGAACCAATTTCAATATCTCCATAGTCCTCCGGGTAGCACACTTTAGGCGAGGCGGAGTGGGAGTTCTGACCGTGGGCCATCCTCATGAGCGTGTACTCATCCAGGGAGGCTGAGGACAGAGGTGCCACCACCCTCTGCTGACGCGGTGTGGTGAGGGAGTGCGTGCGCTTCCTGTACGCCTTGTCAAACAGACCCTCGAGGCCAGACCCGCCGCCATTGGCCCCCCCCTCCATTATCATGTAGCCACAGGGGTCGCTGATGTCCCGGGACGGAGGTGTGCTGGACAGCGAGTCGGGGGTGTCGCTGCGGGTCAAGGTGAGGAATTTGGGCTCCCCCGGGCTGGAGCTGTAGTCATCACACAGCATGAAGCCTGTGTCACTAAAAGACCCAGAGATGGAGGCGCTGCAGCTGAAAGGGCGCCTGGCTTTGTCCGGAGTGGAGACATCAGCCCCTCCTCTGGGAGACATGCTAATGGGGCTGGAGGCAGCCGGAGGGGAGTTGGACACCGGCATCGAGCGGCTGTGATGGAGGTTGGAGGAGGACTCCAGCATCCTGCAGGTGCGCCCGCTGCTGAGCGTGTGAGACCTGCTGAGGTGGTTTGGACTGGTGGGGCTGCCGTTCACAGATATAGACATGGACACCGGCCGGGTCACGCTCCCGTCGCCCTCGCTGGCCGTCCTCACCCGACAGGACGTGAACTTTCTCCCAGGAGACGTGGCTGCCATGCTGTCGGTTCTGGACCTCCTCACCAGGCCCGTCTGACTGGGAGGGAGGTTGTTGAGGTTGCGTCTGGTGGGCACAGAGATGGGGTTGGTGCTGGATGACTGGCTCTTGCTCCTCGGCCTGAACTCTGACAGCTCCTTCATGGCCTTCATGGCCTCCAGGATGGTCTCGTGGATGTTCTGCGCCACTACCGAGTCCTCCGCTTGCATCCAGAACTCTCCGGGCCCGGTGACGGCGGAGCGGCCCACCTCTATGAAGAAGAAGTTGTCCGAGTGTCCACATCTCCTGATGTTCATGAGCTGTAAGGTGACAGCAGCGGTTTCAGAGTTCAGTTTGACAAAGCTGATGGTCCGGCTGGACAAACACAGCCTGTACACTCCAATGAGGTTCTTGATCTGACCCAAGCCTTTGGATTTCAGGTTGACCTGCCAGACCTCCTTATAAGCAGCTGCCGCAGCGGCGGCAGCAGCAGCAGCAGAATTAAGACCGTAGCTGGCCTCTTCGAAGCCCACCAAAGACGACGTGGACGCGGGGCTGTCGTACACTTTCCCCTCCGCTATTAAATCCGTCAGAACCGCGAACCAGCTCTCCTGCTCCTGCTCGTTGTCCGCGGCCACGGCGAAGTACTCGTCCTTCGTGTAGAGGGCGATGAGGTGCTTGTGCTTGGCGTCGGCGCGCTTGTTTACGCACAGACACGAGTCCAAAGTTATGACCCGTTTCGCAGCGGACTTGTTCCTCCATTTCTTCTCGCTCTCGTAATACTCCAGGCGCGCGGGGCTGCGCTCGCTCGGCTCCCGCAGCACGAAGAAGCGCCTGTGTCCGTGCTTCTGCTTCCTCAGGTATCCGCACTTCTTCACGCCGCTCGTCCCGTTGGATGACAGGTGTCCTCCCGTAGCAGGGGGACTTGCCATTCTGGTCCAGATGAGAAAAACTCCTTATTTTAATGTCTAACTCCCAGAATAAAACGGCAGAACGCGGTGGCGACGACCCGTTGAGTCTAATCCATAGCAGGCGTCTGCAGCCGCGTCCGCTGCTCGCCGCCGTGGAAGCAACAGCGCAGTTGGATCAGAGCACAGACTGATCTGATCCCGGAGAAAAACAACATGTGACGCTGCTGCTCCAAAAACAGAATAAAACACGGAGTCATAGGGGGGCGGTGCGAGCTGCAGGGGCTGCACCGGTCCATCAGACGGCTCCGACGCCGCCCATTGGCTCCTCTCGCAGCGCTGCTTTACGCGCAGGCAGAAGTCCAAAGTTATGACCCGCCCCCTGCTTTTTTATTTTCCTCCAGCAGCTCCGTCATAAAGAAACTGAAATGATCAGAAGCAAAAGTGAAAAAGAATTTCTGCAGTGCTCAAAACAAGGTGACACGACAACGCCGCCACGCGTGGCTGGTTCCGTTCGCGTGTCACTTTGGAACCAGCGTAATCAGCCATCCGTGGACATCTTCTTCTTTCTGGAAGAAGATACGATTAATGGGCCAATTGAGGCCGTTTGGACTAATGGGGATGTGAGGTTTGCTCGTAACATGATGCCTGACTGTAACAGGTCGTGTGTGAGGCAGCAGCGCTGTAAACAACCCTGACGTCCCACTGGTTATATAAGCAGTGTTGTGGCCTATTTTTAAACCCGTGGGTATTCCTCCTCCGACTGGAACTCAGCATCTCACCATTCGTTGTGCGTGGTTGCTTCTCTGTTTGAGAACAGCCACAGACAGGCGACCCCTCCGTGTCTGTGGCCGCGCGCGTGGCTGTGCGTTTATTGCGGCACTTTGCTGCGTGTCTGACTGAAAAACAGGCATCTCGCAGACGAGAGTGGATAAACACGCTGCGCAAATGCTGCCATCAGCTGGCTGCTGGAGGGGCTCGCGCTGCACAAAGCTATTCCCACACAAAACAATGATAAATAATAGGAATACAGTTACACACGCGCGCGCGCGCGGCAGAAGACACCAGTAGCACCAGGCCTGTGAAGGGCCCCTCAGATGACAGGGGAGGCATCTGTTCATCAGATCATCTTGGTAATTATGTCAGTAATTCTCCCAGTGATCTTCCTGATCATTAGTCATGACTCCCTCCCTCACCCTCACCCCCACCCCCCATGCCACAAACCCACTCCTGCTTTGGCTTTTATAATCTCCACCCTCTGTGACCGAGGTGTCCTTGTGAAGTAGATTTGGATGAGTGTTTGTGAGTGGGGAGCTGCCGCTCCTCAGTGAGCACCCCGCTAAACACACACACACACACACACACCGCAGATTAAGGGTAATCCCCGCGCTGCTGATCACTATTGTTCTTGTTGTTGCTATTGTTGATCCCGGTGACTGATGCGTATTTCTCTGTTGTTGCACACGTGTTGATCTGTCAGCTGCCATCTTTAATCTGCTGATGCAGCGGGAGCAACAACACAAACACCTCCACCGGGACTGAGCAACACACACACCACTGGACTGCATGCATAAATAGCCTGAACAAACAGATTACTGTGTGATAAGTTGGCAACAACGCTGCGTGCTGCAGATAGAAGGCTGTTTTGCGCAGGCTGCTCCTGGGAGGATGCGCACTGCTGTGTTCGGGCTTTATCTGCGTGCGCGTGGTTCTGTGGATAAAGAGGAGGTGTGGTAACGATAGGTAAACATTTAAGTTCGGAGCTCTTCTATCCCAGCGGGATATTTTGGGTTTCTTTTCACAGCTGGTTAATTTTCAACTTCACGAGGGCGCCGCGTTATCCCAGCCCCAGCGTGAACATGCCCGAGGACAGGACGGGTTCTCTTATTCCCAGGAAAATCACCCTGTCTGTTTTTCCAGGTGATTCTGTGAACCCGCTCGACTTTGAGTATCAGGTTACTAATTACTGAAGAAAAAGTTTCTGACAAGCCAGTTTTACAACAGAGTGACCTCCAGGCCCATTACTGGCTTTTTTATTTGTTCTTTGTTTGTACTGTTATTACTGTGGGAGTGCGAGTACAAGTAACACTATTCTCACTTCAGCAGTAGGATGCAGTGCTGGCAAGAATGCATAGAGAATGACATATTCCTGTGTGAGATAACAAAAGGTAGGGAAAGTTCTCACTGGGATCCTTGCTGGTGACCCTAACCAGTGACACATGCCCGCAGCTCCTCTGAGGATCTGAGTATAACTCCTCCAGGATTAGCTTCTAGGTTGCCAGATCCTCAAAACAAATCTGCTTTTCAACACGTAAACACACACACAGATCGTCATACCAGAGGGTCGTGCAGGAAGGGTCAGTGTGGAGCCAAAGCTTATTTCATATTAACTTTTACCACCCCACTTTACATAAGTGTGATTATGACTTAGTTCAGGCAAACCTGGCAAAAGGCCTCCATGTGTGCTCGCACACAGAGAGCCTCAGCCAAAAACGTACATGTCCAAAGACCGATGTACAAAACTCTACGGGCTTTAAACTGGAACAACGTGTAATCATGTTATTAGAAACAAATTATTTGAACTTTTTTCTTTATTTAAACAACTTATGGGATTCATCAAGTTTCCAGTCCAAGCTGATGTTTCCACACTGCTTGTTCAATTTAAAACAAGTAAATCCTCAGATGTTTTTTCCAGTTATTGAAATAATAGTGAATTAATGTCAGCATCCCATATTAACATAAGGGATTTTTAATATATATGTAAAAGAGCTGACTTTATGAATACTGGTTGATTGTAGCCAAATCACTACTGACCTCCTGTGGTGGAGGAAAGTAACTGCACCCTGCAAATAATAATCTATGCGTTTGATGAGTTTTAACAAATTGAAACAATGAGGATCTATCTTAAAGCCATTCCGTTTTTTCCCCTGGACTTTTACAAAGTTTCCTCTTGTAAAATCACAATTAATACTTTATTATGAATGTCGTCACCCTTTTAAAATAAAAATAAAACCTATGTCATATTTTCAGGTTTTACAGAAAACAAAAAATTATTAGGTCCATTATACTAGAGGGGAACATTTCATGATCTGTTTCATTGAGTTTCATCACAGGTAATTTTACCAGAGGTGGTCAGCATCACGAGGAGTGATACTATTGTTATCCACAGTTATAAAATTTGTTTTTCCAATACTATATTTAATTTAAGAGGATGAACATTTTTATATTGTGTATGTATGAAATCAAGTATAGTTGGAAACTAAAGACGGACACGCCTTAAGACGTTGTTAATTTCAAAATAAAATAAATAAAGTGTGCCTGTTATCTATATTAAAAGTGACACATGTGAGGTTCCTCTTGAACACATTACGCACGTTTTTTTCGTTTTATTCGGGGCTTTGAATTACTGAGGTTAGACGTTAGACACTCCTTACCTCCTGGTGGCGGTAATGCACCGTGTCGTTGTTTGCCAGCCGCCAATGAACACGAGCAGCAGCAGCAGAAGAAGAAGAACGGTCGCTACGCTCACTGTTCGCACTCGATGGATCCAGATGCCGGAGACAGAGAACAACAAGTGTAGGTTAGCTTTCCAGTGACAGAGACGCTAACATGGTGTCCGCAGTGCTGCTTTTTGTCTTAACGGTCTGTGTGTGTGGACAGTCTGCAGCGGGAAGAAAATTAGTTTATGTGACCGTGGTGAGTAGTTTCAGAAGCTGACAAAACGAAAATGCTACACGAGCTTTGTTGAACTCGGCTGCACTTAGCATCTTTGAGCTCGCTGTAGACGGAACACAATTAAAAACAAAGGCAATTCAATGTTTTCTCTGATAATTTGTGAATTTGACTTTATACGCGAAGTCGAATTTGGTCTTTGAGAAAACGTTAGGGGTCTTGTGAATTCGGCACACAGAAATCCACAAGGAGGCACTTTGAAATGGCGTTTTTCTATACATTGCGTGAGGAGAGTGGCTTACTAGCTGGTTGTAGCTAAACGTGGACATTTTGTTTTCCTACTTAAATAATGAAGTTTTAACTGTACGTGTTTGAATTGGAAAATGTATACAAGGTAAAGTTTGAGTTCTCTGTTCAAAAGTTATCTCAAGGCACTTTACAGTGTAAGGTTTAAGACCTTACACATTATATCGATATATACAGAGAAAACCCAACAGTCCCACTTGAGCAACAGTGGAGAGGAAAAACTCCCTTTAAGAGGAA
>JAUMTR010000012.1:7710668-7737949 GCA_032270685.1 Microctenopoma stevenorrisi
GTGTGTGTGTGTGTGTGTGTGTGTGTGTGTGTGTGTGTGTGTGTGTGTGTGTGTGTGTGTGTGTGTGTGTGTTGTGTTCTCGTGCGTGTGTGTTGACTCTGGGGCCCAACGACCAAGGTGCCTTAATAATGTGTGAAGTCAATCATATTATGTCTCTTTTTCTTTTCTTTATCCTGAATGTCTGCCACCTTTTTTAATTGTTGCCTTTTTTTTATTTCATCAGCTTTGAATTATTTGAGAAATAAAGACTTGCTTGGCTTTGGTCTTAGAAACAGCGCAGTAGGCCTTTATTTAAACATGGTAGTGCATTTCTTGCATATACATCATTAGTGGAGTGTTGCAACAGGTTACATTCAATATGGCCGTGGATGAAGTTATCCATCAAACGATTGCCACTTCCTTTTCAGAACAGAGCAAACGCACTGCTGCACAACTAAAATCACCTTCGAAAGAAAACACGACACCAAGTTCTCTAACACACAAGCATGCAGATGTACATTTTTCTGAGATGGTGAGCGCGTCACCTTCTTGACTGTGTTGCAGTGCGTGCGGTGACAGAGAGCATGGCTGCTCGTTATAAATCCAGCTTTTCGCGGGAGCATGAAGTCAAATGGTCATTTACAGATCGAGTGTCATGACGGCTGAGCAGGTGTGGTGGTTTTACAGCGAGCTGGGCAGCGCCTTCTCTCGGCACAGACACTGGTTTTGCTGCGAGAACTCGGTCGTGGGCAAAAACGCTCCATTAAAGTGAATTATTCCTTATTACAGGCTGTGGTCTGCTACGAGATTCAGAAATGTTACATAATAGACAATAGTAGAAATGGTAAACATTAATAATGTAAAATAAAATTAAAACATATAAAGGCAAACTAAAATTTAAAACTCTACCATCACACATTCTTACTCAGGACATCACTTAACAAACACGGATCAGTAATCGATGAACTCGGAAACACGCTATTAAAAACATTTGTGCAAAAATATTTTCCTCGTTAGATATGACAACATGTGATGGCACATTGATGACGTCCTTTCTCCAAGGATAAGTAGAAACATGTGAAATGAACACAGATGGTCAGTGAAGGTGGACTAAGTGCAAACCGCTGCCTCACAGCTCACAAGGTGTCAGACTCCATTAGGGCTTGGTTTTCTTGGGTTCAAAGTGTGGGACCATAATAGACACTAACAGTATTAGTATGTTTGTGATGGATGGACGTTTGGTTAGTTTGTATTTGAGTCGTGCTGGGATGCAGTAGTTAAATCCTGTGAGAAATGCCCGTTCAGATGGAAATGATTGGGTGTTTCTACCCTGGAGGATAGATAGATAGAGAATTGACCCTTTGCCGTTCTTTTCTAGCCTAAATGTCAAATAATAATGCATGTCCATGAAAAACAGTTATTATTGTGAACCCAAATACCCATTTGAAATGTTGACCACGTTAGCTTGATTAGCATGTGTGCGCGAGGCGTTCACTAGAAGCACAACTGGATCACATTTACAAGGAAAGAGTGAAGGGATGATAAGATCGTCTGGTCCCTGATGACCCCAGTCTTTAAAAGAAACAGAATTTAGCCGAACCATTTCACGTCTTTGCAGTTTCACACGTATCGACCATATTAAAGCCTCATTTCGTTCTGTCCGTTGAGCGATGGTCGTTTAAGAAGTCGCCGTGGCCCAGTGGCCTCCCAGCAGCTCATCCCTCCTGGTCCCTAGCAACCGTTGCACTTTTCACCTGCTTTGATTGTTGGGGAAGCAAAACGATGATGAACAAATACCAGTTATCAGCTGTTGACCACTAATTCTGTGGGGTGCAGAAGTATGTCTGCGAGCCGCAGTAATAATTCTGCGGCGTGGAGTAGTAGTTACTGTGGTGGTGGTGGTGGTAGTTGTTCTGCGGAGTGGAGTAGTAGTTGTGGTGATGGTGGTGGTGGTGGCGACTCTGGATGTTTCCGTACGCAAACAGGAGGGGGGCCGTGGAAGACGGCTGTTGCTGGGCGGATGCAGCGCCTGCCGTCAGAGAGCCTTTGCGCTGGATGGAGCCGTACCAACTAGACGTACCCGGCTGGGGGGTGGCGGAGACGAGACTGAGAGACGAAGGGATCGAAGGAGACGAAGAGGAGACGAGATAGTGATGAGCCGGCGCCCAAAGCCGACAGACTGGACTCGTGCTTGTGTGAACCTACCTGGCTCGATCAGCCCTAGTGGTAATACTTCTGGAAAGGTCGTCGTCGCTATCGTATCGTCGAGGGTTGTCGAAGAAATACGCCCTGGAACTGAAGCTGTGACTGTTGATCATCCCGCCTGGAGCCTGACACACAGAGAGGTTTGAGATTCAGCAGCGTTTCCAGCACATGGGAAAGTTCAGCCCTCAGCTCAGCAGACTACTGATAACTACCAGGTTTTGATTTGGTCTCTGGACTCTGAAGAAAACCACCACCAAGCTGGTGGGCAGCAGTTCCCAAAAGAACAGAATGACACCGAACACGACGTAGGCCTCACCGCTGATCTCCTGCATGTCGGCCTGCAACACACACACGAGCTGAAGCAGTAAAATCAGGAAACAACGCGTAGACACACGCAGAGAGGAGGAGGCACCCAACGGTGTGGGGATGTTAAACCGGCAGCTGGTCCACAGACGGATTAAAGGAATCATTCGCAATATCAGATTATGTCCACACACACAGATTACATATAAACTGTGTGTGTGTGTGTGTGTTGCATCCAGTGCGTTCACACACACACACACGAGAAACCTTTTCAAATGGGATGTCTATTGCAAAGCCCTGATGTAGGTCAGGAGACACACACTATTTATAGCCCCTTACACCTACTGAGAAACCCCACTGCTTTCTCAGATCTCATAAGAAGGTTCCTACACAAACACACACACAATATTATAAATAAAAGCTTCTATTCCATCTCTAATTGAACATACAGGTGCACTACCTGATTGGAAACGCTGTACCAGCCATAGTTGAAGGGACTGAGCTGGTCTGGTGGGGACAGGGCCACCACCACCAGGTTGTAACAGGCCCTGGATGTGTACAGGAGAATCACCACGGCTCCTATGGCTGTTGCTTGGCACACCGACGTGCCCTGGAAGAAGAGGAGCGTCGGTTATTACAGGCACGCCGACATGCTGCACGGGCTGGAGAGGACCAGAACTCTGCAAGACTCTGTGTTATATCTAACCAGAGTCAGGAGCTGCTTCTCGTGCAGCTACACTTATAAATTCAAAACCTTATATTATCAGTGTCGCGGCACATTTCTGCACTGTGGTTTGATTTCTACCTTGGACTCTAGGTAAACATTAGCAGAGGACATCTTGGCAATCTTGAAGATGCAGACGGCCAGCGAGACGGCGCACAGGACGAACAAACTGTCGTTGATGAGGACCCGGGCCAGGACCGCATGCCTGATGCCACCATCACTGGACACGTGAAGGTAACACAATTAATTAGAATGTGGCATCATGATGTGAGGACGTGTTCTTCTGAGTTTACCTTGGCGACTCTGAGCGCTGCAGAGCTCCCTGCACCAACAACGCACACGTTAAATTCACCACCAGGAAACACATGCTGAGACACAGGAAGAACAGCTGCAGCGGGATCCTGGGCAGAGCAGGAGAGACTAGATTATAATGTAAAAACTCACCATAAAACACGTGCCAGGTTACACAGGGATATGACGGACTTACTTGTATTTGGTGAGCTCTGGGGAATACTTGGCTTTAGCCTTAAACATCACCTTAAACACAGGAGAGAACAACGATAATCAGGCAGCAGGAAGGTGATGCCATAAAGCTATGATAGAAGAAATGACAGCAGGTGGTGCTGGATGTTTGGAGAAGAGTGTGAAGTTAACGCACCCTGTGTGAATTCCTGGATGTCACTGAAACACACACACACACATTCATGCAGCGTGTATTCAAAGAGCTAAACAAGAGGCTGTAGCGAGAGTCCGCGCTACGTTTTCGTGAGTAGGTCACTGTGAAGTTGAACTCATTAGCACCTGTTAAAGTCCAGCTGCCAGCTGACCCGATGCCAACGTGTTATCAGTAGCAACCTCAGATAATATCGAGCTGTACTCAAGTCCAGTGGAAAAGTGCAACATGTGGAGCGCCGGGCTCAAGTGATCCAGTTCAGTCTCATCTCTGTCAGATGCCTCAGATCTCCTATTTGTTGATAATACTAATTTATGGTATTATATTCTAGACGCGATGGCCACAGCGGTGCTCAGCATCTCCAACATTCAGATTAAATGCATTTTATGTGAGACTGCAGGCCCGACGGCGACCAGCCAGCAGAGCACATACGGTATGTACACATGAAAATAGACTTGTGTTCAACAGATCATTACCAACCCTCCTGTAGTACGAAGGTGCTAAAAATCTAACCAAGGGAAATGAATCACGGGGCAGAAAACATGTGTTTCCACACATGCATGTGTGCGGCGGCAGATCGCGTCACGGTGGCATATTGGATCAGATTCTTTGTGCTGCTCAGCAGTGACCCTGTACGGCAGGAACTGTGTTGTGACACTGGTTGAATAAATTATTAATCATACTGGACTCTAACCTTGCAAAGAGTCACATTTTCTAACTAGTGGGATTATATTGAAATAATCCATTAGTGAGATTCCATTCTACTTTTTCTAATTTGCACATTGACCTTTGTTTTTGACCACAGTCCAATTGTCCTGGTTCTGAATAAAACCCTGAATGTTTTTTATGGGGTGCACGTCGGGGAACACACTTCATCTTTACAAACCCTCTGTGGGAAGACGTCATCTCACAATCAGAGACACTGCGTGTTCGGGCAGTTCTTCACCAGGCGGAACCGCGTTGCATCGGGCTTTGATTAGAAATCACCTTTACTACATGACGTAGGAGTCGTGTCCTCCATTCTTCAGCCTCAGATTTTAACGATCGCTGCTTTAATCTTAAACTTTTAAGGTGACACATTCAAGAACAACAGTGTGCGCGGTTTCTACCATGAAGGAAAATGTGATGTTACTCAGGTCCGAGCGGCCAGACATGAAACCACACAGAGGAAAAGTGTGTTCACGGAGCCGAGCAGCCACATGATGCTCCCAACATAGATGCAGATGGAGTTTTCAACCTATCCCGACAGGCTCAGCACACACAGAGGAACAGTTAGTGTTTCTCCAGAATCAGAGGAGTTTGTATCTTTGAACTGGCCACAGGTCAGCTGATGGGCTCTGTAGATTACTCAGCAGTCATGTGACACCGTTGGTTTCATCACCTCATCCCCACTCAGCCAGCTGGACGAGCTCCCCTCAACCCAACTCACACCCTCTGTGTGTGATCCACAGAGCGCTTTCCTTTGAGGCAGTGACTGAAGTCCTAAAGAAAGACACAAACGGGTCTTTGGCACCTGGAGTCGGGCGGGTGTTAAACAACGGCAGCTGATCAACTGTGTCCCTCCTCTTTCGGTCACACAGACACACACAGTTTAATGCCGCGGACATTTGCTTCTATCCTGTCCTCTTAGACAATAAGCAAAGATCAGTGGAGGCTGGTTTTCTGATGGAGCACGCCGTGATGACAGGAAATGAAATGGGGGGTCACAGCTGGCCTGGCTCTGTCTTTTGGATTTTAAGATAAGATAAACCTTTATTGGTTCTGCGAGTGGGAAATTTATTTGGTTAACAACAGTAAGAGCAGCAGATGAGTACACGAGGTAAAATAAATAGAAAACAACACAGGGAAAATGAAAAGACAAGTCTTTTTTTTATTTTAACACCCTCTATAAATTCAAATCAATTATACGAATAGTTGCTGACTCAGCTTAAATTTTAACCAACATATCGATAAGCATGTGCCAAAGATGCTCCGTGAAAGCCTCGTGGGAGCTGTAGGTTTTAAATAGCTGCTCATTTAGCCATGTTAAATGGACAATTAATGTTTAGTGCACATCCAGTGTGTCAATAGAAATATTTCCATTAATGATTAAACAACTAGAGTTGGGTAAGCATCCGTGCGGAGCGTCCTGGCCAGATGGGCGATGCTTAAAGCAGGAATAGAGGAGCTGGGATTAATAGATCTCTACAATGGAATTACAATCCTGTCTGCTTTTTATCTCCCTCACCCAAACATCTCTTCTTCTGTCTTTAGAATAATCAGTGACACAGTAAATTCACTACCTCCACAAGACTTAAAAACTGTGTCAAGCCTTCTGTGTCCTCACCAAACACAAGGCAGACCCCTCAGAGATGAACCAGGGTGCAGTCCTACCTGTGTGAAGTAGAGGTTGAGCAGGCAGAGAGTAAAGAACTGCAGGCAGACGGGGCAGCAGTAGAGCAGCCAGTAGGCCAGAGGCTGCAGCTGGTTGGCCTGCACCACATTTTTAAAGTAGAACGAGAAGAGGGTCGTCCTCAGCGCTGCCCACAGCAAGCACAGGAACAAAAACACGCTCTGGTAGCTGAGGCGCTTGTGCCCGTAGTGCAGAATGAGCCAGAGCTGGAGGTAAACGAAGACAAACAGGAAAGAGTAGAGGACGGTGTAGATGGTGGTGAGACTGAGCTCCAGTGTTGGGGAGATTGCAGCTCCAGGGGACTTCCTCAGTGAGGTAAACAAATGGGGATTAACCTCCTCCCCTGACGAAAACATCTCCACTGGCGAATTGCCCCAACACATGAGATGCAAGGGAGGCTAAATCATTAACACAGGGTGAAATCCGGGCTAAGTTCAGCGTGGATGACAAAAAGACGAGAATATTCGAGTGAAAATTTGCCGATAAAAGCAATTTACACTAAAAAGAAGTGTCATAATGAGACTGCTGGGGTGAAGAAAAAAGAAAAGAAAACATGCAATCTAGTTTAAAAGAACGCAGGGTTAAAAACAACTAGAAGGGCAGAAGGAAAACAACAGAGTGGTTCCCCTGTGACTCTCTGCATGTCTGCTCACTGCAAAAAACAACTTGAGGGGAAAAAACCTCCAGATCAGCTGTGATGCAGTTTACGGCCCGCCCCCTTGCTCTCAAATACAACGGAAACTACCGCTTCATTGACCGCCATCTTGGCTACAGACTACATTCTTTTTCTTGTAGGACAGCTAGCTACAGAGCCACCGATTCCATCCGGTTGCAGAGCTAAATCTGCCCAGTACACACGTCCTTGCGCCCACTGTCCGCGTTAGTGGCTTCATTGGCTAACACCACCACCCAACCTCCAGAGCCGTCTCCCTCAATTGGTCTATGATGATGTCAGCTGTTGGAGCGCCTGCCCTCCCCGCGCTTTGATTGGTCAATGTGGCGAGTCGAACCTGCCCCTTGAGCTGATTGGCTCAAAGAAGCACGTGGGCGTCCCTTTCGAAACGGGAGGCATTAGTGTCAAGTTGACGAGAGACAAACACCATTTAAGGAAATGAGATGCAGCCTTCAAAATAAAGGTGTCAAATGTTAGGGCTCGCGGAACAACAACTTGTAAAATAATATTGAGTACAATATTAGAATAGTTTTATTATCATCGACTACAGATAGGTGGCTTTTGTATAGACGATTTACTAACTCCGCAATACAATTTTCGAATTTTATTTTATTTCAAAACTATAACCGGAAGTACAATTCCGACTCCAGTAACTTGGCAGTTTCACAAAAGATGGAGCATCATTTTTCCAAGACATGTTTTTCAAATTGTGCTTCGCGGCGAGAAACAACATTGCTGTAATAGCTGTAAAGTGGCTTTGTCTCCTGTGGAGCTGTGCTGGCACGTATATCTTAAATGAGCAGGTTCTAAGCTTTGAACCAGCATCCATCAGTAGGAATCTAGGAGCCTAAACTAAGTTAACTTAGCTAAAAAATAGCATTCCCGACATTTCTATAGCAGAAAGCGCCGTGTTGAACTTTTTCTAAGTGTAATAATGTCTTTATCTGCGTGTGCTACGAGCCTGTCTGTGGTTTTTTGGAAAAGCTAAACTTGAATCTTGCCCCTCACTCATCAGGTAACGCTTGGCTAACCTAGCATGATGCTCTCACTGCTCGTTAGCCAACAGCTATGTGTTCACATCCCGTCCTCTTTAAGACACTAACATGTAGGAACCCATTAACAGTGCGTGTATATTAAACTAAAGTTGACATTATAACTTGTGCTCTACATCAGGAAATGTATATGAATGACTAAATTTAAATGCACACTTTCTTGTGTCATCATTTTCATCACCGTAAGACACAGTCGTCATCAGGTCTGGATAACATCTGGATATATTCTGGTTTCATAACCATCGCTTCTCCACCACAGAGACCTCGCTGAGCCCATGATGTGGCTGTGCATCGCTGTTTCCCTGCTGTGGACCAGGTCAGGAGGATGCACAGAGAAGGCCAACACATCAGACCTGGTTGAATACACAGCTGCAGACTTCTATGAAAAATTACACTCTGGGAAGACTATGTTTATTTATTTTGAGTATAAAGGTAGGAATGCGAGCGTTTCATTTGAACAAGGTTGATAATGTGAATGATACAAGCCTTTAATCGTCTCTAGTGCCCGCTTTTTACACATTATGTCAGCTATGAAGGATAACGGTATTAGTTTCTGCCCCTCTGTGTCTCCAGTCTCTGCGACCATCTTGCTGTTCTTGGTGGAGTTGGAGAAGTCTGCTGAAGCTCTGCAGGATTACGGGATACTTGTTGGAAAGGTAACAAATGTTCCCTCTGTCAAATAATGGGGATTAAAGCTCAAATTGTGTTTTTATGGCGAACCGGACAGAAGCCTTTTGTCTCTTGTCACTAGGTCGACTGTAACAAAGAGTTGGTCCACACGTACTGCACGAATAAAAAACTGCTGCACACCGCCTTTTTGTTCAGGTAGGTCGTGTTATTACCGTCATTAGAAAAGATTCATCACAAAAAAGACTGTTGTGATGAAGGCTTAGAGCACCGTTTTTATTTCTTTGAATCTCTCTTCTTTGTCAGAGGTGGTAAGGAGTTCCTGGACCTGGATCTGGACACTGTATTTGATGTGAACTCTATTGTCTCGGAGGTCCTGTTGTAAGTGAGCGCCTCTGTTATAATTCAGCAACAGCCATGTGAAGCCTTTAGTCTTGTTAGTATGTACATCTCACCATGTGCAAATGCTGGTTTTACTCAACAACGTGCACATTGTCTCAGCAAGTTTCACACACACCTGCAAACCTGAACTGAGGTCATCTAAACTATGCGGCAGCTGAAAAAAGAGCTTTTGTCTCTTCCAGCGCCATTTTGCGTGAAGAGATCAAGTACATCCACACGGACACCGACCTGCTGGCCATGGAGAAGGCAGCCCGGGGGAAGAAGGATATTGTGCTGGGATACGTCCACAGTCTGGGGACACAAGGTACGAGCAGCGAACAAGAAACGTAAAGGAGCAGCTAATCTTTAACGACGTGTGGTTGTATGTGTACTGTAAAAAGCTGTCTGTAGTGTCTGTAGTGTGTACGAACACAACGTGTTTTCTGCTAGAGCACAGGTCTACGATGGAGACTGCATATGTGTACGGATCCAAATACCAGTTCATCCTCATAACGGGAGGACCGGTCCTGAAACAGTTGGGGTACGTTCTTTCTTCACCCGTCTACGAGAAGTGCTGACTGGCTTCTGACGAGACAGTGATGCTGAGTCGCCAGATCACTTTCTTCAGATCCTTCGTGTCTCTTGCTCCACTCTTAGTGTGAACGAATGGTCTCGTTCGTCTGGAGTGTGGTTCCTCCACTGTAGAGATCACAGCGGGTTCATGACTCCGGCGACTTCGGAGCGCTGCCCGTTGACGCCCATGACGAAGCCCCTCTCCACCCTCAGCCTCCACTCCTTCTTACAGCTCATGGAGGCGCCGCTAGTGGTAAAAATATTTGACTGTATCAGAGGTTTTCCCCTCAAATGATGAAAAACCTACGTGTGACCTGAACATTAATTTGGTTTTGTCTTTGCAGTGTTTTTGTCTTAAGAAACTGTGAGTTGAAAGGTGAATATGTGTTTCTGCAGACTGAAGTGTATGATGACCCCTCCGTGGTGGCGCCCCCCCAGTTTCCCTACCAGCAGACCCCCCAGCTCTTCCTGTTCTCGCGTCCTGAAACGGAGCGCCTGGACCTGGACACGGCCGCCACGCTGGCCCGGAGGCTGCGGGGCCTCGCCCTGCTCCTGCTCGTGCACAGGTTTGTGAGGGTGACGGTGTCCTGCGTGGTACCGATGTGTTTTTTCTGTACAGCCCGTTTCTGCAGATGCTGCAGGGGGGTAATTTAAAACGTTTATTTCGTCAGGCAGAGTCCTGCGGTGAAAACCCCGGAGGAATATAACGTTGCCTACAGGCTGCCTGAGAAGGTACGACGCCGACAAACACAGAACAAACTTTAGTTCTTCGCTGCTTTTATGCACACGTGCTTTGTCTGTTTGTGTGTGCACCAAGAGCTCAGAGGTCAAGTATTTGACCCTACACAACCTTGATGAGGTGTCGGAGCTCTTTACAAATCAAGAGAAGGAGGAGGAGGCTGAAGAGGACGACGGGGATGAAGAGTTGGAGGATGAGGAGGAAGATTCACATTTTGGTAAAGTGTTGACAGAATGGAGGGAGTAGCGGTGAAAAGGAGGAGCGCGCGTGTTCATGTGTTTCTCCGCGTGTCTCCAGGTGAGCTGGACGATGAGGTCGTCGCATCCGTCTATGAAAACCGAGGTGACGTGCTGGACTTGGACTCACTCACCCAACTGACCGCCGACAGTTTCCACGCTGCAGTAGCACGAAGCCGCCTGACGGTGGTGCTCTTCTACCTCAAGTGTAAGACTCACTCACAGGATGTTGTCTATGTAGGAAATGCTCCACACACTAAACGTGCGCTGATATAGTTGTAGTTTGTGTTTCCACCACCAGGGGACGCCGTCGCAATGGCTTTTCTCAGCTCCTTCAGTGACGTTGCAGAGAGACTTGCAGGTAACCGCGTCGCCAACGCTGTCATTGTTCTTCCTCATGTCGCTGACATGAGGAAGTCTCTTCAGGGAGTGTAGCTCACATGTTAACAAAAACGCGCAGGTTTTGTGTTCTCAGAGATTATTTTTAGCCATGTTTGGCTTTTTGTTGTTGGATCGCTGACGATGAGGAGGGTGAGGAGGAGGCAGGGGAGCGAGGTGGAGGCATAACATTCAACACGTGTCCCGGGCTGGTTCTGTCTGTGCTGTTCTCTGTAATTGCGTGCTTCCACAGAGGAACACTGCTGTTGTTTTGAAGACGATGATGAAGAACACACACCGAACTGTATGTTGACGTTTTACTGATTAATCTCTTCAGCCTCCGGGATTGACGATGTCCAGATGGGTGCAGTCGACTGCGGAGAGTGGACTGACCTCTGTGCCGCTCCGCCGGGCGCCGCCCTCCCAGTCCCCTTTCAGCCAATCACAGCCTTCCCCACCGTTCTGGCGCTCTTCCCCCAGGAGCCGGCCCTGCACTACAGAGGCATGCTGGGTAGCGAGGCGCTCCGTCGCTTCATCATGCTGTAAGACGCCCTCTAAGAATCAGAAATGAATGTTTCCAGACAGCAGGAATCTTTTTTAAAGGGCAAAGCTTTTCTGTCCTCGTGTCATAGAGAGATTCCATCCGACTCCTCCGATGCTCTGTGTTTGTTTCTAGCTACTGACGTGCAAATGTCTGTGGTGCACTTTGATTACTGTTCAACCAGGTGCCGCTCAGCTTCTCCCATGCACCTGGCGAGCGAGGAGGAAGTGACATCATTCCTTCAGGAAGCGCCGGCCGGCCGTAAGCCTGAGCGAGTGCTGGGGCTGTTTAAAGCACAGGTAGATGCAGGTAGGTTTCCTTTTCATGCCACTGTGGGTCTATTTCTCAATGACGCCAGCTGTGCGTGATGTAACATTGATGCTTCTTCATCTCCCAAGGAGTGTCGATGTTCACAGAGGCAGCAAAGTCGCTGCGAGGACAGGCGCTGAGCGGGCTGCTGACGGGGGGGCTGGCAGAGAAATGGTAACAGCTCTGAACCCAGATTTCGAAATGGAAGTTGGTTTAGTCTGGAAGGATTGATTAAAGTCTTTCTTTTCATCGTATAATAGTTAATTATGCTTTTCTACATGTGTGTCCTGTGTGTGTGTGTCTCGTCCAGGGCGGTGGACCACACTGTTGATCCTCCTGCAGTGCTGGTGTTTCCATCTTGGAGGACGCACATTCCCATCGCGCTACCTCTGTCATCCTCTGCTGAAAAGCTGCTCGCACACATTAACGCCGCTCTGCTGCATCCCATGGTAAACCAGCCAAACGATGTGTGTGTGTGTGTGTGTTTGCATTGTGAAACAGTTTTAGGTTTAGTGAAAACCTCAGCTGCATTAAATGAAACAGTGGAGTGTGGTTGAACCCAGATGAAGCCACGTAAACAGATGCAGCGAGCGGTGGGAGTGGACATCTTGGATCCACAGCTCAACAGCTGCAGCTTTCACTGTTTATTCGTCTGAAGAATTTGGCATCAAATTGGTTTGTGGTTGTATGAAGGTACAAAGATTGATTCTTGTTGCGGGGAAACTTCTAACGCACCGAGGGAACATGGAAACAAACGTCCCAACGATGACAAACTCTCTCTTTTGGTAGCTCATGTGGTCCAAAGAATCAAAGCTTCCTTCAGTAGAAATATTTGCAGCCTCTTGCATACGTTTTGCTGATATTTAAATCCCACATGATTAATTGACGTGGTGCTGATCTTGGTAAAGCATCAGCAGATGTTCTCTCTGAGCAGTTTTATGTGGAAGGATCAGCTTCTCTCTCTCTCTCGTTTGTTTTGTCTCCAGCCTGAGCTGACGGTGGAAAACCTGCCGTCTTTCCTTTCTCTGGGCAAAGCTCTACTCCTCCTCTTCGTGGGCAAAGAGGAGGATGAAATTGGCCGCAGGCAGAACCAGGCGTTGGTGGAGGAGATGGGACGAGTGGTGGAAGTGGGAGGAGCGAGGATGGAGCCGTACCTGTCCTGCTGGATCCACCTGTACGTACACGGACTACTTGTGTCTTTCCGATCCTCCTTTTAGTTGAACGCTGAATCAGTTTGGCTGTCCTGCGTTGCAGTGGCCGTACTCCAGCCGGCATGTCTGTCCTGGGCTCATACCTGGGGTCTATGCCCCCACTCCCTGCTCTGGTCCTCACGCATTTGCCTTCTGGAGACGAGGTCTACCAGTACCCGCCCAACACCCCCATAGTGGCCCCCTCCGTCATACTGTGGCTGCAGAAGATCGAGGAGGGGACTGAGTCACCAGCAGGTAGGAGGAGGGTGGTGCTACACGTGCATGCATGTTGCAGCATCCTCACCTCAGCTCGCCTTTATTGTCGTTTCCATCCCCTTTTCCTCATTTATGTCAGCACCCGCTGTCGAAATGCTGCAAACTCTGCACCTGGATGTGTTTTTCCAGTCGATCCTTGCATTCTGTCCGCATGTGAATACATTTTTCTGTCACGCGCGTGCAAAAGAACCAGCTCCCTCCTGCATGGACGACTCTTTAATCTGCGGTGTGCTCGCCTTTCCGCCTGGCAGAGCGTGTCTGAATACCCCAATGCAGCAGGCATACACGCGTGTTATCTTAACCGCAGATTTATTGCATTGACACATCTAAGTGCGTTTCATCTTGACTTTATTCATGTTTGTTCACGAGTTCCATCGTTTTATTTCATTTCATGGCTGCGTTCTTAAAATGTGCAATAACTGAACTGCTACAAAAGCATTGGGATACACTAAGAGGTGACGTCACCGATGATTGATGTGATTACATTAACCTAGAGTAGAACACAGAAAAAGTGTGATCATGTTATATTAAGTAGCAGCAAACAACCATATTAAACGTGATAACGGGAGTGAGTCTGATCTCTTCTTACATTCCTCCCTCTGATGAAATGGTGGTCAACATTTTGTTCAGTAAAAAAGCAAGAACATGGGCAGTAACTCGACTTTTAAACCCCAACCCTCTGGAGTCAGTGACCATCGACCTTCGAACGCTGTCCACCGGCCGGGGCCGAGGTGAGACGCGCGTCGGCTGTCACTCGGCGCATTCCATTCGTTCTCCTGAAATACCGCACGGATCCACAAACCTTTCTGAGATGCAGAGAGGCTGTGAGCCCTCAGGTCGTTCCCCCGTGGAGAAGTCTATACCTCACGATGCGACTTGTAAAACTGTAATGGAGTTAAAATGATGACGATAAGTGTGCTGTTGATTTTTAGGAAATGTAAGTAAGTCTGACATTCAACAACAAAATCTACATGTAGGGGTTCAAAACTTCTGAAAGCAGTGTCTTTGTGTCGGTCTGTCTCTTTAGGGATGTTGGGTGAGGATGTTTGGCCTCCCGCTGTCGAGTTCTACGACTTTCTGAAAATCCTAGACGCACAGGAAGCCAACTCTGCGCACCAGCAAAGCCCCGAAGGAGAGGAGGCGGCTGAGGATGACGTGAATGTGGATGATGAAGCGGCGGTGGAGGAGGCATCAGATTCCTCCTCCTCCAGCTCTGCTCCTGACGTTGACCGTAACGCTCACTCTGAACTGTAAGAGCAGCAACCTCTAACAGCAACAGCACTTCTGGTTGTTTTAGGCTAATGGGACGAGTCTCACGCACACGCTGGCCTCTGCTGGTCGCTGCAGCCTTTCCTCACGGCGCTGGCGAGTGTCCGTGTGTTCTGGCTTGAAGGGAGAAGTCCACATGTTCAGCAGTTGTCTGGACTGTGAAAATAAGGCGTTGGACGTCCTGGCATCTCTTGTCTCCGGATGACACATTCACCACTACGTGTGTTTGACCTTTTTGACTTATGTAATTACACAATGAGCAGCTGAACACTACGCCCACCCTGACACTCAGTAAGGACTCAGCAAGTCAGACTGAGGCAGCAGGAGCGCTCGGGCGTGCCAGTGGGAACTTATCAGACCCGTCACACGTCTTGAACCGGGAACTCGGCTGATTTAGATCAGTCTGCACGGTTCCAAAATAGTTTAAAAGATGTGGTATCAGCTGTTGTGTCACAATGTTATGATATAAATCTTAGTTTATTAACTGAGCTCCTGTGTGAATTTGTTTATTATTTATCTAACCAGTCCTCTAGTAAAGGACTGAAGAGGTTTGTGCTCATGTGACGTCAGCTCTAACGTCAGCTGGCTGATGCACGGCGCTGCCAGAAAGTGAGACAACAATGTCCGTGACTTTCACCGTTTGCACTCCTGCGCCTGCCAACTATTTCTGGCACTGCGAGTCCAGCCAGAGGAGCCGAGAGACGGGGAAACGCTGAGAGCTTCAAAGAGCGTCCAAAAAACGAACTCGAGTAAAAAGTGAGCTCCTTGTGAAGCTCGTACTCTGGTCAAGTAAAACAAATACACCATGTGTTCACTTAAAGCTGTAGATCTTCTTTAATATGAGAACTACACCCGGAGAGAGACGGTCTGTACGTTTGATACGCTGTAGATCATGTGCCCAGTCGATGCAGGTCTGTTCGCATAAACACACACTTAAACCTAATTGCGTTCGCTACATCCTGGAAAATGTGAATCAGCACAACTCGGGGAAGGAAATGATCATATGTAAATCAAGTGTGTAACTAGATTGTCGATACGCCACGATGTTGCACATCAGACCATTTGTTTCATTCGGCTTCTGGGACACACGCGCACACACACACACACACACGCACACACACACAGCAGGCTCATTGTAACATGATCACTGCAGTGACGAGGCAGTATTTCTATATTTTATTTATCTACACTAAGGCTGCTTCACACCTTTTGATTCACTGTTATCAGATGTTATCAGCGTGTATGACGACAGCATATTTGTTTACGATTTTATCTCTGGCTTCATTTTATCTGAAAATACCTGTTACATGTTGTGTGTGTGTGTGTGTTGTGGATTGATCTGGCTCTGTGTGTGTACATACTGCAGGATTGTGGTAATGAAAGTGTGGAGGATAATTACAATGAAACTCCTATGGGACATCCCATAATGTGTGCACGTTAAACCCGGAAGGTCTTAGAAGCCTGGCTGCGCTGTGCCACGCCCCCCCACACACACTGCTCTTCTCCGTGCTGCTTCAGATTTGTTTGCAATAAACTGAAACGTGTCTAAAAACACGCCTGCCACCCTCAGGTCCCTCGAGGGCCATCAGGCAGCAGCAGCCTGGGTCAGGGTGCGAGTCTGAGATGTCTTTTTTTATGTGGTCGTCAATAGGTGTTGTCGTTATGGTCGATGGGATGAGGAACCAGGAACTCTTGGCCGGTTGCCCCTGGTAGCTGCGTCGCCATGGGAATCGCCTTGTAAACGAGGGATGAAACTCTGCGTCCTGGTGAAACATGTCTAGTTTTAGCATCTTTGAAATGTGTGCAGCTCATCGGTGACTGTAACAGACTGACGGCAACAGACAGGCTCGTCCTGTTCTGCAGCCGTAACAACACTTCCCAGGAGACTCGTGCTGCGTGTAATAATGCACAAGGTAATGGATGTTTTAATAGTTAATGCAGTCATTAAAATGAAGCAGAACACACTTTAACACAGTGGTTAGTTAGTCATGTGGTACAGTATATAGTGTGTGTTAATAATTTAATTTGTGTATTCAGTGAAAAGGTTTTATAATTACTAACCTCATACATATATACATACATAGTGGGATGGAGCGAGAGAAACATTTCTGAGGCTGTCACTGGGTTTGTTACACAATTCTGGGAAGAGAAGCACAAAAGCCCACAGAAGAGGACTAGATGTCAGGAAATGTGGTGAGAAGCAGAGACTGCGGCAGCTCACGAACAAATCCTCCTGTGCTCTTCCAGGATTTGATGCGTTTTTCTTGTTGTGATGTTGGAAACAAACCACAGCTGCACTGTGTGCGCTGCGTGCTCGGGACCTTTCTGTCAGAGGTGATGGTTCAGCTTCAGATGGGTCGATGTGGATCAGAGTGTGTGCTTGTGACATTTCAGAAACTGCCTTCACACCTTTGACACCATTGATGCCGAAGCTAAATTACTGAAATGTTTTTAATAGGAGCTAAATGGTTGTATTAATAATTTAAGATTAACCACCCACAGCTGCTTCCTGCTGCTCTGGAGTAAGTAACTAGATCTGAGCTGCGATGGACGCTCGCACCGACCGACCTTTTCCCAGAGGACCATTCTAACCAGACAAAACCCGTCTTTGGATTTCACCTGGCACTGTCTGTCTACTCAAAGTTTTCCACATTCCCCCCTAAACCACCATCACCAGCAAAAACTATTTACTAGTGAATCAGGAGGTTTTCTGCCATGACGACACACCGCTTAAACCCATGCATGTTGCGTTTATGTGTATAATTATGTTTTAATGTGTCAACAGCCCCTAATGAGCAAAGGGATTATCGCTGTGTGTGGGTGTTATTCCACGTAGCGCAGCAGAGTGTGGAGGATTCACTTCTCTCCCAGGAGAAGCTGCTGCTGCTCTGCTGTAGTCCTTCTGTTCAGCCACGTGGGATGTGGTATGGAGAATCCTGCTGATGATGGTGATGGTGATGAAGGAGGCTGCGGTAGGGATACAGTTTATATGTCTCAACATATATGACGTTGAGACGTTGGGATTTGTTTTT
This sequence comes from Microctenopoma stevenorrisi, assembly GCA_032270685.1. Classification (NCBI taxonomy): domain Eukaryota; kingdom Metazoa; phylum Chordata; class Actinopteri; order Anabantiformes; family Anabantidae; genus Microctenopoma; species Microctenopoma stevenorrisi. Next base: position 7,728,221 of record JAUMTR010000012.1, read on the forward strand.
AGCCGCCTTGACTTGGCTCAGTTGGTTTACAAGCTATCTTAGAAGAGCGCCATCGGACGCAGCTGCGCAGCCATGTCGGGGACAGGTCTCAGTGAAGCAGGACGAGGTCTGTGCAGCGGTTTCCTGCAGCTTGTCACGTCTCTTTAACTTTGTTTTACTGTCTGCACATCACGTTCGAAGAGGCGATGAAGCAACCAGCAGAAATCTCTGCTACGTGTAGACCCTTTAAATTCTCCAAACAGGGATGTACTTTTCCTCACAGATGTCTGATTTCACATGGTTTCTCGAGTCTGCTGAGCTGTTGTTTGTGTTTCAGAGTCTCAGGGAGGTTTTTACAGAGTCAGCCTCTGTGATGAGTCTTTAACTCAGTCATGTTGAGGAGAGCCTGACCTCTGACCTTATTGTGGACAGACAGGTGATGAACTGGATCTCAAAGGAATATCCTAAACCTTAATTTGCTCTGTGTCGTCGTGTATTTGTTCTCCCCTCAGTTCCAGACAGATGAAAATAAAAAAACTTTGTTTTGTTAAAAGCTAATTGCAACGATGGGAGGAGAAGACCCAGAAAGAGGAAGAGCAGAGGTCAGCATTCCTGCTGCTCCTCCAGAGACAGACCAGAGCAGCTGAAGCACATGGTGTCCTCCTCAGAACGAGCAGAGGTCAGTGTACCGCTGCTCTTTTTTACAAAGTCATTTAGTCCAACTCAACTCTAGATCTCACAGAAATCTGATGAATACACCATCTAATACACATCGACATAAATCAGTGAGACGGCACTAAACGCACATTAAGGGCGCCTCCGTGGCCACTTGTGGGTAAGTGTAGGAGCGGAAACGTGAGTGTATTTTATGTGCCCACAGCTTTCTAAATCTGACAAACGTGAATGCAGAGTGTTACAGATGTGGCTCTTGGAAATTGGAGTGCTGCACTATACGGCTGAAGAATGTTAGATCCAGAGATCTGGGTGTCGTCTAAATGTTTGACCCCCTTCCAAAATAGGCGTCATATGGCGGAAGCCCTGTGTTGTCCGGCATCCACAGCAAAGGGGTGGAGGCGTGTTGACACTTAAAGAGATGTGTCATTTTCCAAAGAAGCAAATGAAGCCGTGGGGACTTTTACAGTTTGCAATGAACATAAATGTACGGTGAGTCGTCAGTAGAGGGCGCTGTGCCGCCTCACCTGTCTCACATGAAGATGAAGAAAATAGGAATTCACCATAGATCCGCACATGTTTCAGTTGAAAAGAAAACTATAGAGGACTGCAACCGAATTCTTTAGAAGGAAGGTGCAGAAAACCCTTAGGTGGCTGCAGAAGACCTTCAGCAAGGCTTTAAAGTAGGCCGCACACAAACCCAAGGACGGTAATGAGCTAGAGTTGAGAAGCTCTCATTGAGTCCATGAGAGCTTCTCTCAAACTGAGGCAGAAACCTGAAACCCAACATGGGAATAGTGCAAGTGACCGAATTTGATTTATAAATGAAGCCTCGTCTCCAAACGTGATTACGGTGCAGCATTACTGCAGTGTACCTAATGCACATACACATCTGTAGTCAGCCTTTAATAACATCTGCTAGGAGTTTTTTCTGGATCAATATAAACATAATCTGTAGATTCTGTGCAAAACAGCATTTTTCATATTACAGTGAGCTGTGTGTGTGTGTGTGTGTGTGTGTGTGTGTGTGTGTGTGTGTGTCAGCTTCCATTCTTCCCTGTATGACAACCAGGCAGAAAAAGCATCCTCCTCATTGTGCCGTGATTCTTAGTAAACATCATCCTTTCTTTCTGTTTCACAGGAATGTTCTGCGGTGTTTACGATGTGTTTTTTTAACCACACGCTCAGACTCGCAGGTATTGTCGGCATCGTACTTCCTTGTGCGGGAAAGGTGGGGCAGGTAGTTCTGTTTGGAAAGGTATGTTTTTATAATGTCCACTGTTCCGTGTTTGCCCGGGCATGTGACAAATGTGATGGTTTCAAAAAGAGGCAGAAGTAAAGGCGGCGAAGTGTCTGACAGTAGAGCGCCGTGACTGTTGGACGTCACCCGAGCAGAAGCCCGATTGCAGATGGAAACACTTCTGGAGTGTGCACAGAGGCTTTGATTCATTCACGATGACTCACTGGGAGACGAGGAAGAAATACAAGGTGTCATTAGCTGAGGGTGAGAGGCTAAGTCCAAAGCATCACACAGAAGATCAATACAAGTGTCCGTCCACGTGGGTCCACTGCGTTGTCTGGGACGTGCTGTGGCTCTGCGTAGTGACACCAGCACCGGTTGTTGGCGTTGCTGCGGTCACCTGTGCTTGATTGAGGTTGTGCATCCGGGAACCAGTAGTCACTCATCCTATTTTGTCAGTGATGTCAATAAAGGTGTGCGCGTTTTTAGCCCATTTAGGCTTTTGCCTCCCTGCGTCCTGGAGAAGAGACGCGCGGCAGAGCTGATTAACTGCTGCGGAGAAATCACTTGAGTGTGCTCTGATCTCACACAGTTGGGTCTGCTCGGTACCACTGTTACCTTGGTTTGATTTATGGTCTCGCCACCCTTTGAGTGTGTGTGTGTGTGTGTGTTAAGCGCTTTGGTCTTGTCAAGTCCGTCCTGCCTGCTAACTGTACGTACTGTACGTAGGTGTCTCACATCTGTCGACGCTAACAGGAACAGATGACTGTGAGGAGACCCGCATTTGGCCTCACTTCCTGTTGAGTGATCCTCTTCACTTCTGCGCTGAAAGTGATTTATGCGTCACAATTGAACCCTTGTATTCTCGGGGCGTTATTGAAGACCACTAGCTTTATCTCCTTCTGCTTGATCTGTACGACTAATCAAGCAGAAGCTGCTACTAATCAAGTAGAAGCCAGCTGTGGCTGTGTCAGCCTGTCTTATGGTAGTTTGTCCCAGGGGACGCTTGTGTAATTACCAGGAGGTATGCAGGGTGGAACGATTGTCTCTGGAAAACTACAAACCATGACCCTCTGTCAAAAGAATGAATCCTCTCCAGTAGGACTCCACCAAACAAACACAGAGCGATTATCACCTTTCTGACAGCTTCAGCAGAAAAGAAACCCTAAGCTCGTAGAAGTAGAATTGACGACAGAGCTGCTGTATCGGAGTGAATTAGATTGGACAGGTGTACCTGAAAAATTATGTGAGTGCCCAGAAACATCCATAAAATTGTTAATAATGGTAGAAAACTGGATGTTAAAAAAATATCACCAAATTATTGGTTGGTGATTGACACTCAGATTTTTTTTATTCCCTCACATGTGGAAATTCATCTGGTTGATGTAGCACTCAGTCATTTCTAATGCCGAGTGCAGCGCGTGCTCCAGGTCGATGTGGGCTACACGAGGAAGTTAAAAGCCCGTACATCGTTTAGGTAAACGCATCACATCATGTGTTTAGGATGGAAGCTGTTACGATTCTTTAAGTGCATCTTAAAACAACAGTTTAGTGTCCATATAAAATAGACTTCTGCTTCATGCGTTTAATGGGGACAGGAACGTAGACGGTGATCGTAACACAGCCGAGTGCTTTCTAGGAATGAAGTCTCAACCTGTCTGTGTGTTCGTACACGTTTTACTCGACAGCTGTGGCTGCAGACTTTCATATGCTCTCACCGCCCACTTTATTGGTCACACCTGTCCAACTGCTCGTTGATCAGCCAATCACATGGTGGCAACTCAGTGCAGAGGCAGAAGGGGGTCCAACAGGTGGTCATGAGGGAGCAGAGACATGGCAGATGAGGAGCAGGGGTCCAGGAGAAAGGACATGGGAAACGACCAGAAGAAGGTGTTGTAGATACGGCGCAGAATGGATGAGGAAAAGGAGGGAGTGGACAAGATAGATGCAGATGTGTCAATATTTAGGAATAGTTTAGAACCATGTAATTTTATTGTTGCTCCATCTTTAGTCTTTTGTTTATAGCAGCAGTTTGATGTTACAGTCACTGCAGGACCACCTAGTGTAGTATCATCATTCAAACGGTCCCACACACACTTTGATTTAGCTCCCGGCCAACAGAAACAGGCAGGTTTATTACCAGAGACGTTAGGCTGAGGTTTAAAATGATATGCTCCATATTTAGCCACAGACTACTGAGCCAACCAGGGGCTGGAGAAGGGTCCGACATGAAACCTGTACTGTCTGATCCAAGAACGAGGCTACGTGACTCTCCCCCCTACTGACGTCCCAATTACACAGTGATGTATCAGGACAGCAGCTGGTGGAGCCCGGTTCCTGCTTCTACTGTAGGTAGATGAGAAATGTTTTGGGCATTACTATAGATTTCCCTTTTAGTCTCATGAGGCTTTCAGCCTTCACTTTATTGATTTTGAGGAAGAGGAAGCCGTAGTCAGATTGGCTTCTGCTCTGCGGCATTGTCTCCTAACAACAATATGACAAAGCGCATTTTAGTGTTTGACCAACAACAAGATCGACCAAAGTCAATCGATGAAGATGTTTCCTCCAATGAGATTTCAAAAGATTCCAGCTCTGCTTAAGTCAGTTGGGGTTGAAAATGAACTCATAGGGGGAATAAATCATTGGAATAATGAACTTACCATTGATACTCACAAAGCAAATGCCACGTAACCACAGTGTTTAAGTCTGTGCACGTGTCCTTCCTCTCTTCCAGCGTCCCCTCCACCACCACTACCACTTCACTAGTGAGCGCGGACAAATCTATGGAAGCCAATGAGTGATTAAAAATAATAATGATAAACCAAAATAAGTGAACAATCATTATAACAAAAAGGTTTTTTTAAGAATACAAATAATAGAGTTTTTGTTAAAAATCAAAAATCAATCTTTTAATTTAATGAAGTAAATGACTCATCAGGACGAGGCTCACATAAAGGTTTTTACTTTACTGCCGTATTCATCGCATTTGACAACAAGTGGCTTCTGGGAAATATGTATAATATTTAAACCAGACGTGGTTTCTTTGTGAGTTGCTGACACATGATGCCAGGAAATAGCCCAGCACACACATAATAACACCCACATGGTGGCTAACAGGCTGTGGTCTCATCCAGTCAGAACGTTTTAGCGTGCAGGAGACTTCACCTTGAAAATAGACGCAGTGTTTGTCCTGCAGGACGAGCGGATCGTGGGAAAACTGAGCCAGTCACTCGTCAGGGCGGGAGTAATCAGAGATTATCTACAAGCAACTCCAAACCCCCATGAAGATGATTTTCTTCTGGATAAACAGTCCACAATTTATGTACAACAGCGATAAACATTTATCCCAGTCTATAAAAAGCTGTATGCTCTGTTATTTAAGACTTCTTCCATTCGACAGTGTCGTCAGCGCAATATGGGTAGCTGATGGATTAATTTAGTGGTGTCATGTTATAATTTGATCAAAAAAAAAATCTAATAAAAATAATAATACATGAAATAAATAGAACTGCAACATTTCTAAATAAAATTTCAATTAAAGAAAGAGGGGTAGTAATAATGAGCTTATAAGTTAAAATAATAATTCACAGAACTCATCATTCGGAGCTTCTGTGGTCGTCTTCTGCCACGTGGTGGTGTTTGGGTTTGGTCTAGAGAGGAAGCCTGCGATCAGTATCCTCCTCTCAGCCTCTGTGTGACCACAGTATCATCAGCAGGAAGGCGTGCATGTGTCTGCCCTCAATACGTTCAAAAGTTTGTCCCTGAAGTCGCACCCGTACACTGTGCTGTGAGCCAAGTAATCCCAGCAAAGCCTTGTTTGATCAGCTTCTGATGACAGGTCCTGACAGGGCTCAGCATCGGCTCACATACAGTACCAACACACTCAAACACACGCCCACGTACACATCGTTGTGCCTCCAGGGGGAAATACAGCCAATTACGTAACTGATAGTATCTGCTGATTTCTTTCGTTGCAGCGAGTCCCACAGGGAACGCTGGGTTAGAGAAAAGTGAAGGAGAAAAGCAGCGAGAGTTTCATGGAGCTCTGGCTCGGCTCCAGGTCCTAGCCCGTTGCTAAAGAGCCTAAGTTCCTCTAACGTTTCGCAACAAACCAGTGAGTCAGGTTCATCCACAGCAGATACCTTGATGCTGGAACAAGTTAAAGCACGACTTTGAGAATGAGTTGCTCCACGTCCCTGAGGCCACGGTGGTGATTATGCTAATTGGAAATTCCCAGAGATGAAATGACTTCGTAAAGAGATTCAACAGGAGCGTCGGGATCAAACGTGTGTTGGGGAACGTAGCTCTGAGGTAGAGAATAAGCTGCAGAGCGACAGTGACCATATTAACCTGTCACAGGCCCCCGCGCTCCAACCCCGGCTGTTCTTTCTTCTTCTCTGCTAACACGTTCAAATAAGCGTTTCATGGTCGGCTAACGTGAGGACAGGGACTGGGCTGAAGTGCACCTCATGTGCAAACTGGGCTCTTTGATTATAACCATTTAGCTGCTTTGTTACTACACGGACATTAATGTCAACACCTTTTGCACCACATTTGAGCACTGAGCCGTTTCTATGTGTTGTAGATCTGAGCTTTTCTCTTTTTGTGCTGGTGCAGGTTCACGGACCGACTCTAAAACCCACCTGACGTTCTCAGAGTGTCGCAGCAGGGGAGGGGAGGATGGTTACAACTGTGTGAGAGGGAAACTGGATGCGTTGAGGCATGACACAGATGGAAACGCTGATTATCCTGTCGTGTTGAACTAGTTCGGTTCCTCAGCTATTGTGTTGGTAGCTCCATGTCTCCGTGCAGAGGGTTGTGGTCTGGTGCTACGCTCGACCTTCCAATTTGAGTTTTCTTCTTCTGAGTCTCGTTCCTGTGAAACGTCCTGCTGCGGGATTATCTGCCCCCCCCCCTACACACACACACACACACACACACAGCTTTTACCCAGTCAACTTTGGACGCTTGCTATTGTCTGCCAGCTCCTCTGGACTCACAACATCACATGTCTGTGTTATTATTCCACTTTGCCTTTTAGAACAGTTGTGTCCCGCGGGGCATTTTCAGACCCACGTCCTCTGATAACAGCATCAGCTGAAGACCACCCCGCTGCCGCCGGCGTCGTTATCAGAATCAGCCATTCGATCACGCGCTCTACGTGTGTCTTAGAAAAGAATTAGAATCTGTGCGAACAGCAAACAGCCCTCGTGACCCGTCCGTGTCCGAGAGTTGGCGCGTGTCTATGTTTAACCACACTGACTGTGCAGAGGCTGTTTGTCCGGCCTGTGTGTGTAAGAGTGGACATTTAAGAGTTGAGCAACCCTCGTTTTCGTTTTCTCTGTCAAAGGGGAAGTCTCCGGACTTTCTTTCCGTCTCGGTCGTGGTTTCGTGGGAGTTGCAGCGATGAGACAGTGAGAATGGAGCTGTTGTGGTTTTGCAGAGGAAATGGTTTGATCTGCACTCGGGCCTCTCTCTGGGATCTCCTGCCTGACTCACGCGTTGCATTTCACCATCGTCGGTTAGGCAGAAGCGAGTGACGTCGCTGATGATGGAACACATCTGTGCCTGCTCATCATGCACATGTTCTTTAAATGCTTCAGATGGAATATGAGGTGTGAAGGCATCTGATGTTTTAGTATCAAGTTGGGTTTTGTCATTTACGTCAGCTCTTAATGTCGTCGCTGTCTTAACAAATACGTAATCTGGCCTCAGTTCCCTTTACAACTGTGATTTCTTTACACAGAAACAGCTTTCTAATCGCAACTAAAGGTCTTTTTATAACTGGGTGGGAGAAGAAAATGGAGTTCCAGAGAAAAGAACCTTAAAGTTTGGGAAAATGGAGCCAATGGTCAAACATCCTGGAGCTACAGTTATTGTTAGGGTACGCTTATGTTTGCACACCAGGAGAAACAGACCCTGCTGTGTGTGACTGTGGTTTCTGAGAACTATCACTCGATCTACCGAGCTGCGTTGTTTGCTGCGGTTTCCCCAATAAGATCCGTCAGCTCGTCTTCAGATTCCCTCAGATTATCTGATGTCTGTCAAGAATTCAAGAATCTCACTTACTATCGCTGCGTTTATAGAGCTGCATGATGCTTCGCCACAAAAGACATTTAAAAATAAAACACTTCCAATGGAAAAGTCAGTCATTTATCTGCAGGAAATCCATATGATAACAAATCAACTTTCCTACGGAGACAAAGCCTCTCGAGGTCAAATTATGAAGCTATTTAAAACAACTTTCCTCGTCCCACCACCTCCCCTTATTCTCTCAGGGCCCAAAGAGTGAAAGCTCACTGTCAGGAAAAAAAGCATTGCTTTAAGGGAAGTAAACACTGTGTGCACGGTGACCTGGGTAAAGTCGCTCTACTAACCTACAACCCGCTGACTTCAGCTGCAGAGAGGTGACACGGCGACACTTACTTTTTTCCTCGTGGTTAGGGATTACACTGTTTGAACTACGGAGAAAACATTGTCAGATCATCCGCGGAGCACATTTCTCAGAATAGCAGATGAGAAATGAATCTGCACGTGTGGGTAGTTTGTCACTTTAATGTCAACAAGTTTCAGTATGACTATTGAGGAAAGATGTTCTCTAGAATTCATTTTGGCTTTTACAGCATGCCAGTAAGCCGGTTTTAGACCAGTCGCCTGCTCCTTCTTTTTTTTCTCCGTATGTCATGATTACGTCACAGTGTTGGCATCTTCACAGTCTACAGAAGTCAACAACAATAGCATCTGATCTTAAAGTGTGTTGCCGACAGTGAAGCAGCAGATGCCCTAACGTGAAAAAGAGAAAACTGTGGGTAAACACAACGAGAGTAAAGGATTTACCCCTTAAAACATCCCATCATTAATATTATTACGTCATGCTTTATATCATGTGGCGACTAACTGGAATCGGCTAAGTCACTGCACACACATCAGCTCCTTCCTTCCTCTGACCCAATCCAAACACGGATCATCCAATTAGGCAGACAGGCTTAATTAATCAACGTATAATTTACGCTGAATAAACTCGGTTAGGGCTCGTGTGTGTCCCGCGTCTTGTAGGTCGCTTTGATATAATTGTTATTGGTAGGACATAAATTGGCGGACGGACAGTAAGCAGGATGTGAAGTGAATTATGGATAATTGTGGAGGGAAATAACATTCCTGTCAGCCCATAATCACATCTTTGTGAGATGGAGTCTGACTCAGACAATGACACTTGAGTCATATCCTATTACTACACATATTACTTCCATACACATAACGTATACTGTGATCACTTTACGGAGGTTTTTGGGACAATTGCTCCAAGTATTATGACCCTTATGAACTCCAGTCTTAGTGTAGGTATGGTTCCTACTGCCTTCAAACATGCTGTTGTCCAGCCTCTCCTCAAGAAGCCCAATTTGGACCCAGCAGTACTTTCTAATTTTAGACCAGTGTCTAAATTGTCATTTTTGTCAAAAGTACTGGAGAAGATTGTCTTCCTTCAACTCCAGTCTTTCTTGAATGACAATGACATTGACGAAAAATTTCAATCTGGGTTCAAATCAAAACACAGCACTGAGTCTGCACTTTTAAAAATTCAGAATGATATTTTGTTGGCCAAAGATGCTGGAGATTCTGTTTTGTTAGTACTTTTAGAGTAGATCATGAGATTCTGCTGTCCCGCTTAGAGCATCAGGTGGGCATCAGAGGCACTTCACTTGACTGGTTCAGGTCATACCTCACCGACAGAAGTTTTTCCATCAACATTGGGACCTGTTCCTCTCCTACAGTTCCTCTCTCCTGTGGTGTCCCTCAAGGGTCTGTCCTCGGTCCACTGTTGTTCTCACTATATATGC
>JAUMTR010000012.1:7738049-7770012 GCA_032270685.1 Microctenopoma stevenorrisi
TTATTATTAACTTGTAACTTCTTTTATATTTTCTGTTAAGTACTTTGGTCAACAAGATGTTGTTTTAAAGTGCTATAGAAATAAATTTGATTTGATTTGATTTGATTTACATCTAAAGGTAATGAGTAAGATTTGCATTCAAAGCCTTTATTGAAGAGCTGTTGTTACTTCAGGTGTTTTAACCAAACGTGAGTTACTCCTCCTGCAGATACGGAGCAATATTTTCACATCAGATCAAATGATTCACCCGCTGCAACATCCCTTCCCCGGTGTCATAATATAAACAAATATTCGCTCCAAACGGGTTCTCCAGTAAGCCACTGTGATAAATCTGACCACAGATGATCGCATGCAAACAAACCGCCGTGACAAGTGTTGTGTTTCGCTGGCACGTTGCCCCAGTTGGCTGTAACAGTCAACGCGGGGGACTTCTCACTGTGCTTCTAGAGACGAGTAACGCAGAATCATCTCAAATGACGGTAGAGACACAGAGGAAAAGATTTACAGGGGAGTAAAGGAGGGGCGTGTAATCCAGATTAAAACTTATATTTGGTATAGATGGTTTCATCTACACCCACATATCACCCGTCTTGCCTTCCCACACCTCCTACCCTTAATAATCCACCAGTTGTTCAGGTGGAAGTGGAAGCTGAATATTTTTAACACTATGGAAATATATAGTGTTAGAGAGAAGCTGTTTCTATTACATTCTATTCTATTATTCTACTATTACATTCCCAGAATTCCCAGTTTCTCCGAGGCACACCCACAGTTTTTCTGGCTACACTACCACATGATAATATGCCACACATTCTTACAATAAACCACGAAAGAGAGAAGTATTTTTCCTGAACCGCAACGATGTGCTGACCGTCCCTCTGTAGTTTTACTCTATAGCCGATTTACATTCTGGCAGCTCTGCACCGTTTAAATCATGCCACGCTGCGCGCCAGCCACTTCCTGTTTACACTGAACACAAAAACTGAGTTTAGTGTTTCGATATCACGCTGTGGAGGTGATGTTAGTGCCGGCGACATCATTTAGTCACTGACCTCCTGTTGCTCTTTGACAGAGACCTGTCCTGAAACCACAGAAATATGTTGCATTCAAGTCGGGGGACAACACATGCGTGGGAAGACAACATACAGAAAACTAAAAGATTCAGTAATGTCCTGCCACATCTGGAATCCATCCACTGTGTGTGTGTGTGTGTGTGTGTGAAGACAGGGGAGGAAAACAGAATTATCGGTTCATGAGATGTTTATTTACACAAGTCATAAAATACACACACGTCAGTACACACACGTGTGCTCAGTGCATTTAGCTTCACATATACAGTACTTTATAGTCACACACATTCGACACATGTGAGCCAGTGGCATCTTTACGTTTCAGTGCAGTCTCTCACATACACAAGTAGAAGTCACAGGAAGCGGCGACAGAGCAACGGAAACAATAAACTGCTGTTCTCGTACTGCAAATAACGCTCCCTCTCTCACGCACACAATCACATGCGACATAGATGAGAGCGCACAGCCACGACGTTTACCTGATGCTCACTCACACTCACTTTTTTCTCAATTGTCCAATCTGTGCACACGAGGACCAAAACTCTTTCAATGAAAATAGTGCAAGTGGTTTTTCCTTTGAGAGATTTATGACTGGAGATCTTGCGAAAGTCTTCAGTAGCTTATTTTCTCTCCCAACACTTGATCCCTGTTTGAGTTTTATTAGATTTAAAGAAAGATATTTTGTTATGGTTGCTATTCCCAGTGGTGCCGTGTAATTTTAAACTAGAAGGAATCCACCATGTGTAAGAATTTACTCGCATGCAGGGGTAGATGGAATAGAAAACATGGAGAATACTGCCTTTTTTTTTTCAGGAAACTCAGTAGTCATTTGATTACACACCGTTAAAACCGACGTTGTTACATAAAGCTGATAATACATTTACTACAAGCCTCAATCTTTCACACGGCACTGACTGATATGGGCCTGTGTTTTCTGGTCCAGTCGTTAGTTGAATGTGTTTGGACATTCAGTTTGGACATATCAGTTTGTCCCTGAGCGCCCCATTGGAAAGAGACGCATTTCAAGACGTCGCCTTGTAAAGGGAATGCATTTCGTTGTCTAGGACGCCCATGTCATGGATTTTCTAAAAACCTTGCAGGTTGTGTGACTGGGCCAGGAGGAAACGACAGACACAGGAACATAACTTTAAGGTTGCTGACGTGTGCCAATAACTGAAACAGCGCGATGGCGCCCGGGCAACAGACAAGATGTACTCCGTTGCCAAGTTATTAGGTAAACCTACGCCCATAACTAATGCAGTCTAACAGAGGAGCTATAAATCCATGAAGGTGCCGACTCTACTGATGCTGCTCAGTTGTATTAAACGATGAAGAGAGGTCACAGTTTAGTTAGGTGTCTCTAATAAACTGGCAACAGACAGGAATGTCAAAAAAATCTTCCTGTCATTGATAATGTTGTTATATGACAGGGTTAAAATTGAGACTGACACTTTTGTCTGTTAACTAAACGTACCCAGAGTGGAGCCATGTTTTTATAAGTGGGCCCTCGTGTCGTTTGTATATACTGTGTGTACATTGGCAAAACGTTATACTATACATACATAACTGCCAATGATTTCAGTTTCCTGATGAGCAACAAGGAATAAACCATATATCACTTTTCTGAAATTAAATCTGCGCAGCTTTAATTTCATGCATTAATAATCATTCATCTTTATCAATCTTTAAAGTGTTTGGACAAAATAATCATACGCCTGTTACTTTGTCATTAGGAGGTAGCTACTGCTCTTTAAAAAGTTCCACTACTTGTTACAATTATGTAGTAATAAGTACTACAACTGCAGCCAGACTATGCAAACATGTATTTGCCGTCACCATTGATACACAAAGCAGACATTTTAACTGCAGTGTCATATAATTGATTTTTTCTTTTTATAAAAACATTATGATTATACATTAATATATCTTATATAATGTACACGGACGGTTAAATAAGATGAGCATCTTCGTAACACGTATTTCTGAGCCGATCAATCTCTCCTACTAACGTCCAGAGGGCTCTCTATCCTCTAACAAACCGACATGAATCTAAAGCAGACCAGAGAGTAAGGTCGGAGTAATAGCAGATTGTCCTCGAGGTGATCACCTGTGATCACCGATGGCCTCTTTTCTGTTGTACAAACATCTGTCATGTCTAGATTACATCTAGATATGCTTCGGGTAGACTGCATGTCCACCTGCTTATTAGGTTTACAGTATATTTCCCCTTAAAACAAAGTATGCTTTTTCTGGTATAACTTATTCTTTAGTACAATATCTGAAAGTCTTTACACCTTATCATGTTTTCCTTGCACAAGATTCTCCGTCTACAATGTAGATAACGTGACTTTCAGTTCATCTTCTCCAGATCATAAAAGTCCCTTTTTCCTTTTTGTTTTCTCCTCTAAAATACAAGCAGCAAAAATGTTGAGCTTTTATTCTGAAAAACATAAAGCTCAAGAGAAGCCAGGGTGCATTCAGGTGCAGAAGCAGAGCTGAAATGCTTGAAGTGAAAGTGGCAAGAGGCAGCCAACAGTCGATGAACTGGTAGTGGAACAAAGCCGCCTCATGCAAATACCCAGGAGAACTAACTATCCAAAATGTCCAATAAATAGAAACAGTTAGGGTCATACTTTCTCTACAGATATCAAGTCTTCGTTGCAGTCCAGTTTTGGGCGAGACAGTTCTACGTTAGCACAGGAGTTCTCCTTAACCATCGAAGACTTGAACATGTAAATCCTGGTGGCTCCCACTGGGGCCTTGCACACTGAGGCCCAGCAGAAGCGTAGCACGCCTGGGGAGAGGAAGATGAAGACGAACGGGTCCACGATGGAGTTGGCGGACATGAATAGCAGGCCCAACAGGTCCAATTTGTGAGACGAGGCCCTTCCTTCCACTCCTGTGGAGTTGATGTACACCCGGATCTGGGAGGGAAAAGCCGATGGTGAGTATTTAATCCTACTGCTCAGACATTCAACATACAGCCAACACCGTCGTTACCAGGCCCACAGAAACCCAGACGGAAACTGAAACCGAAACCTAAACATGTGTTTCTATGTTGTGCATGTTATGTGTTATAGTGGTGCATAACAAAAGGTTATGTTAATATGTTATGCACCACTATTGTTGAGGACGTTGTGTCACATCAGCAGGACGGTACTCTCTATCTGTCACAGCCAAGCTAAGTGATTGTTGTATTTCCACTGTAGATAAAGACGTCTGCTTTTACCGTAGGTCTGTGGTTGGGTTGACACATATGTAAGTTTCAATATGAGTCAGTACAAACACATTAGGTCTGCAGCTAAATCTAGAGCACACATGCCAACATAAAGTACTCGTAGTTTTATGTATGTGTTCCCAGTTTAGCGCGCTAGCGGGCACTAAAGACAGCTGAGATTATTGACACAGAACTAATGGAACATAGTTCAACTTGTCTTTGCCAGAGAAACACCTGTAAAACTGTACTTTTTATAGTAATTTGCTCATTTATAAAGATAATGTCTTCTTTTCCTTTTTGTCCCGCACCCGTAGCCATCAACCAAAATATTGGACACGGCCAAACTGCAATGAAAAGTCAGGGGACAATATTTAGTTTAACATCGTCTCCAAACCCCAGAAAGCCTTAAACTAGGAGTCGAGCTAGTACTATGGCAAGTGTTGATATTTGTGTACAAGTTTTAAAAACAAATCAAAGTTTTTAGTCTCCAAAATAATTGTGTCGTCCACATATTTGTTAAGTTGAAATAAACTGTAATACAGAAACTAACAATTATTGAAGTGAAAGAGACTTTTTATTAGAATAAATATAATTGAACCTTTATGAACATACTGTATCGTAATACTCGGTGATTCCCACCTCTACTACCTGCACAGTCCTGAGTATTAGTATAAACACGTTTGCTCAGATTAACTGTTGCACTGCACACTCCCTTGTTTTACAGCAGGGAACAGTCGCCCCGGCACACGGGTTGTTTGCAGAGCTCAGAGTACTGTTCTAATTGAAAGGGAACATTTAAATTGCACTCATGCATCATGCTGTTTGCTTTTCAGACCAACAATTACCAACGCACACACGGGCAGTCTATCAAATCATTGAGAAAGTAAACCTGTACTCCGTGGTTTCAGGAGACGCTGATGCGGAACCAAATTAGGCAAACACTTCACCTACAAAATGATGAAATCAAATAATAATAGATCATGATATCATCCAAAATAAATGCCACTACAAATAGTTCGCCCTCAGTGTAGCTGGTCATCACAGCGCCAGTGCTGGTCTTCTTTCTGAGAATGAAATCTATATGAGATTCCTCCTGCGTGATTAAAATACGTTATCCAGGGCAGTGACGGGAATAAGACTCACATGACAGCCACATGGTTGGGAATACAATCGATGGAAGCTGTGAGTAATTCTCACGGGGGCAAAGAGCAAAAACATCCAGTTTAATGTGCAGCAATTTATCGGATCCAGTTTCTTCATAAACCCCAGATGTCTCTCTCCTTCTCCCTTCCTGTCCTCATTGTCACTTTTCCTCTAGTGCTCTCTGTTTTTAAATGCAGCCATTTTTATGAGATGACAATCACTGTGTCAACATCGTCACATCAGCCTCACTATGCCAATTTCCTGTTGCCTGGTCACATAACCAGCGGCTGAACACTAATTGGTTGTTTGCACAAGAGCCTCTCCACAGCTGCAAATGGCAACTGAAGTAAAGGCTTTGCTTAAGGGCAGGACAGCATCTGGTAGACGAGTGAGAAAGCTGCAAACTCCTCACGCGTCCAGATTTACTACAGAGAAATCCTAACTTGTTACACAACTCATTCGGGAAAAGTTCTTTTTGTAACAGTGAAATCTGCACCAATCCAAACACACATAAAAGCTCCTGCAAATCTAAGATAATAAAATACAGGAGATGTGCACATGTGTAGAACAGCCACACACTCGAAGCTACAAGATCTGTGTGGGTGTTCTGAGACAACAGCGGTGTAGGGAGAGGATCGTGTGCGTGTGGATGCTGCGTTTTGTTGTTGTTGTTTTCAGAGAGTGACAAATCTCAAAAAGTAGAAATTGTACTATTCAGTAACTAGAACTGCATCTGCTAAGAGGAAGGTTGAGTCAGGGCAACTGGACTTCTTTCTTCCGGTAAAACACCTACTACTGTACTTTCAATGTGACTTTCCAGCGTGTTTTTCCCTCTCGCTCCATAATTCATTCATTTCAGAGTCTTATTATTATAGCAGAGACCTAATTAGCAGCACAATTAGCTGCTGAGCTGTTGATTATTATTAATGGATATTAGGATTCAGTTGTGTTACTCGGTGGTGGGAGGTGCTGGTAAATCAGTACAGGAGAGCGCACAGCAGAATGATGTCATTTAGAAAGTTAACTTATAATGTTAGCGCCACGGGGAGAAGAGAGTGGCTCTGCTGAGGCCTAATGAGTGTCTGCTTTTCCTTTCACCAGCTGTTTCCTCCACAGTCTGCCCTTGTTTGACCTCACTGCATCTGAAACTATATCTATTTCCTTCAGCCTCCTGATGAGCCGGTGAAAAAGCCAGTCCCTCTCCCTCTCCCTCCATTTGGCGAAACCACAGTCGCGATGCCGAAGCGCACAAATCGGCACTTTGGCCCATTACTGCTGTCTGCCATAAAGTGCACATCATCGTATACAGCTGGGAAAGTTATTGATTTTTCTGACTCAACGTTCAGCTGACAATCGCAGTGAGGCAGCATGATGGCGGATCACTGGATGATGAGTCATTTGTGCGTCATGTCACTGGTGCCCAAAGTCAACTCCATGCTACATCTGTCAGAACTGGTTTTTACTGGCTGCTTCAACGAAAACCAGTGTATAATAAGCAAAACGCATTGTGTGTGACAACGGTAATCTCAAAGGAACGCTGGCTGCTGCCAGGACGTGGCACACATTTCATACACTACTCTGCATCTACCCGGCACAATACATTATTAGAAGTCAGTTAGTCATCAATCGCATTTGTTTTCAGACCCTGACGCCTTTATCTGCTTCTCATCTTATTTCCTGCTGATAATACTGATCAAACGGTGTCTTGCAAATTTAAGTCATTATACAGCACACACTTTAGAAACACTGTGTCACACACACACACACACACACTGTGTACGGCAGACTTTCTATTTAAATATCATTTTTAGTTAGTAGTTTTGTATTTTTATCTACTCTAGAGATTTCAACTAATTTCTATGTAAAACACAATTCGAGTTATATCATATTTTGAGAAATACATTTAGCATAACGAAACCTTTTTAATACGTTTCTAATGTTGGAGGAGCTTTTAGAAATGTTTACAGCGGTCCGATGTGCTGCTGATGCAGCTTCCTGTCTACATCTTAAGATAAGAACAACCCTCAGTCTATTCTATCATCTATGAATAGCTGCATTATTAAGACTCGAACTAACACGCACTGTGTCTGTCATTGTCCCGCTCCTAAGGTCCAACTCACAGACATTCATGCATCCCACAACATTACATTGCCACCCCCATGTTTGTCCCGACATGGAGGACACTGCTGTCAGCTGTACATGCGTGTGCGAGTGCTCTGCTGCCATCTTACCACCAGGGGAAGCGTGCACACCATGAAGATCATCGTCATGAAGGCCAGCAGGATAAGATGCTCCACCTCCTCAGCCATGGACATCGCCCTGCGGTCGTTGCTGCCTCTCACGGTCGCTGTCACCGAGCCGTTCCTCTTCCGACGTTGGTACATCTTAAACAACTGGTACACTACGAAACAATTGCACGCCACGGTGGCCGTCACCAGCACTAGCATGACGGTTGCATACAGTTCAGCGTAGGCCCGGTCCTCCGGTTGCTTTGGATTCATGTCAATGAAGCACCAGGTGCCAGGACAGTATTGTACATATCGACCGAATCCCGTGAAAGGCAGGAGACAGAATAAAGCACACAACACAAACATTATGGGGATTGTGATGTAGGCGCATTTTTTGGTCACGTGGCGGCTGTATAGGTAGGGATATCCAATGGCAGCGCATCTTTCCAGCGCCATAGTGAGGAGTAGCGACATGGTGGCTAAGCTGAAGAAGGTCATGCAGATCCCAAAGTAC
The DNA here is from genome assembly GCA_032270685.1 of Microctenopoma stevenorrisi. Taxonomy (NCBI): domain Eukaryota; kingdom Metazoa; phylum Chordata; class Actinopteri; order Anabantiformes; family Anabantidae; genus Microctenopoma; species Microctenopoma stevenorrisi. The sequence continues at coordinate 7,746,222 of JAUMTR010000012.1, forward strand.
ACGCACACGCTTCTGTTTTCGGGCGACAACCCCACCATGGTAGTGTTCCGCGAATACGAGACCTGCACCACCGGGGTCGCCAGGCAGGTCCCAGTCAAGTCTGTGATCACCAGCACTTCGATGAGGATGTGAAACAACGCGCGCCGGGATGTGCCGCCGCGCCCCGCGTCTCTACATCGCCGGCTTTCTAGGATCACCAGGGCAACCACGTTGCCAAAGACGCCGAGGGCGAACATGAAGGCGCTGGTCGTTGGGGTGTTGGTGGAGTCGATGTGTGTGGTGTTATGGCAACACTGCTCCTGTGAGTCTGTATCCATCGCAGCCAGTGATTGGTTGGACATGAGAAAAGATGTCTCCGTTTGTTGAAAGTCACAAACGTGTCCCTAAATTGCTGTCTGCAGCCATCCTGGGTAAACAAAGGGAAGAGAGAGAGTGTGTGGGATTTACAGCTGCAGCTTTAATTCATTAAATGCTCAGAGGAGCAGTAGCACATACATTAGCACCGTTCTCCTCCCAGATAACTTCTTCTGCTTTGTGCAGCCTTCGTTTCACAAGCTGCTCCGGGGGAACTTTCACAGTTACACTCACTGGGAGCAACGTTTGTTTGTATCAGGGATGTTTACTGGTCCCGCTCTGTTATGCTTCAGTGTCAACAACGCGAGCCCGCGGTTTGGTGTTTGCATGTCTTTGTCTAACTTATTTCCCATGCGTACACAGAAACGGACAGCTTCTTCCTCCTGCTGTAAAAACACTTTGCATGCGCTGAAAAATCCCGGCCCCTGAACTCTGCTCCAGTATGAGTGTCAGAGTTGCGAAACCAGAGTTGTTCCTCTTCGCTCACCTCTTCTCACCCGCAACCAGTCTGGTTGCGGGTGAGAAGAGGCTCACAGAGAGGTTCACAGAGCCGGTCCACATTTTTACGCTGGTTGTTCTGTTCAAGTTGCTGAATCAGGAAGAAAAACTGACAGGGTGAAAATGTTCCGCCTACATCATAGGACTCTGTTCCAGATGTTTCTTCTCTGGATAATCACGTACTAGTGACTGGTGATGCCTGCTTGGAGCTTCAAATGTCACTGCTCGTATTAAACTGTTCCCTACAACAGTTTAATACGAACTGAACGCGCTGCACAACAAGACGCTAGAGTTTAACAGACGCGAGACCGCGCAGAAAAAAGGCGAAATAAAGTTTCACCCACGACGCGCTGGCGGCATTAAACGTGTTTTCAGTGTAAGGCTCTGACCGAGGGAGGAAAACCTTTAAAGGCGTTCTCACCTGCTCTTATCTTTCCACCTTCGCCCGTCTCGTCCCGCAGACGCGCATCTCCGAGCCGTTCAGTCCGAACCGACGATCCGTGGTTTCGCTTGTAAAACCCGCTCCGGTCTCAAAGGTGCTCTGAGCGCGAGGCGCGCGGGGCCAATGAGGCAGGCAGGAGTGAACCGAGGTACGGGGTATGGTGCGATGACGTCACACCGCACGGGTACGCCCGCCCCCCCCAGCAGGCTGACTGGAAGTAGTAGAGCTAGATTTTAAGTGATCCTTACTGAAAATGATCCTAGCTTTAGTTCAACATGAAGACGATTATTTATTTATATATATTTGCTATTTTAAATAATATGTTAGCAAAAAGTTAACTGGCATTATAATATTCAGATTTAAATAAAGTATAATAATAATAATTTACTCATTGCTTAAATAATTAAAGGTATTTTGTTAATTATTAAACTACTGTATTTTTATATTCCAGATTTTTTTCTATTTTTGTGTTTTTTTTTATGTAATTGTACTGTAACACTATGCGACATGAATTTCCCCTCTGGCACCAATAATGGACTTTACCTTTATCCTAATAAATTATTTAGAGCTTTGCAATGTCATTTGTGGAAAATGGTTGTTAAGCGTGTGCAGGATCCAGGATGTTCTTGATCAAATAGTCTCACCTGTCCATCATTCCAAACCTGAAATGCAAAAACATTCTTTATTGGATGAGTTAAATTGATCTAAATAATAGTTTTAATGTAACGTGATTTATTTGCACGATTCTGTGCAGAGATTCTTAAAGAAAATCTGATGTTTGTGTCCATGTGTGGGTGAACATACCTTATTATGTTGTCAGTTCTTTACCTTTATGGCCCTCAGAAGGCACAGGATGATTTAGTGAATGTTTAACAAACAACCAGTTCAACAATACTTTGACCGTCTTAGTAAACTCCATAATGCATTAAAATGTAAATACAGTTTTTTACCATTTCACCCATTCAGAGAACAGGAGTAAAAGCCAAACAGGATCCTAAAATTGACTGTTATTAATGCAGAAAGCCCCGAAATGACATCTGAGTGCTTTTAACGAGGCCCATTAACGAATCTTCAATTGTGACACAGTGCCACCCTTCTTCCTGTATCACTTTGTGTCTCCCATTTCTACAACACTCTTTCTGTTATCTAATTTTGTTTTTGTAGCTCAATTTCCGCTCTTTTACTTCTCTTTCCGGCCCTTTCCTCTCATTTCCAGTCATTTCTTTCCTTCCATTTCATTTAATTCTCATTCTTTTCACTCATTGTCCTGTTATTTAATTTCCTGTACTTTCATTTTAATTAATTTTTCCCTCCGTCTCCATTTTTACAAATTAAATACCACACAGTGTTGCTCTGAGTGTGTAGATGAGTAATAGTTTTCATGTAAACTACAGACGTTAAACCCACTTTCAGGTCAGTTTGTACTTTTTTGATTCATAGCATTGATGTGGAAAACACAGTGGAGAACATTTTAATTGGATCCTCACTGTCTGTCCCTTTATTTAGAAGCAGTTCGTTTATTGATCCAGTCGACAAGTGCTGTGGTCTGCTCTGCTTGTAAGCAGCCGCTGTGGAGGTAAAGTGCTGACAAGTGCTGTATGTATTGTTGGTCCGTCTCCTTCTCTCTCTCTCGCTCTACATTTTTCCCACTGTTAGGGAGGTGTGTGTTTTTACTTCAGCCTGCTAATGGTCCATATCAGACTCTTCACATTACAGAATGTGCCGTGTGATTAACTGTGTGTTTATAGGTAAGGTGAGTTATTTAGGACGTAAATGTGATCAGATTACACGAGAGTGTTTGGGTGTTGTGGTTGACTGTAATATTGATTATGATTTAATTGATATTACACAAACACTCTTAAGATATATTTTTACATATACACAGTAAATAATATTAATAATAAGGACACATTTCGTTGTAACATATAACAATGTATTCAATTACAATAAAGCAGATTCTTCTTCTGTTCCTCTAAATAAAAGAACTCTGCCCAGTTCAGTGACTCAGCTTTGTCTTTGGCTTCATCTACAGTTTGCTTTGGGTAAGTACAACATTCATTTAATTTACTGCAGTGTGACGCAGCAGGCACCAGGTGGCGCACACTGCTAAATTGTTATTAGTGTATGACTTGCTAAAATATCTTTTTGTGCAGATATTTATTATAGATGAAATTCCGAATCCTCTTTTTATTACAGTAATCTATGTTTCTCAATATTTAAAAAATGCACATTGCTTTTACTTCCCTTGTGTTTTGGGTTTGGTCAACATGATGCTGCTGATGGTGGCATCAGTAGGACTGAGATAATATAAGGATTAAAGACTGTGGTATTAGCTCAAAATAGTTTTATTCATAGGTCACATAGGTTTATATTATATGTGTGTGTGTGTGTGTGTGTGTGTGTGTGTGTGTGTGTCTGTGTGTGTGTGTGCGTGTGTGTGTGTGTCTGTGTGTGTGTGTGTGTGTGTGTGTGTGTGTCTGTGTGCGTGTGTGTGTGTGTCTGTGTGTGTGTGTGTCAGTGTGTAAAACTGTGCACGACGTGTCGCCTCTTATAGTTGTGAAACAGATAAGGTTACATCCGGATTAAAAATATTCTATTTGTCTTTTCCCTAATACGAGCCAGATGTTACCCCCAGCACACGCGGGCTGTCACTCAAGTGCGCGCTGGCCAATCGGAGCGCGTCTCGGCAGCTCCCTCCCTCCCCCGCGCTCCCTGCAGAGTATCTCCGGCTCGGTGCAGCGGAGGAGCACTGAGTTCTCCTTCTTTCTTCCCTGAGTCCAGCTGCACCTCTCTCCCCTCTGTCCCAGCTCTGCCATGGAGAGAGGCGACCTGTTGGCTGTGTGCGTGCTGTGCTGGAGCTGCAGCGTGTGTGTGGTCACGGCCATCCAGAGGGCTGACCTGTTCCCTTATGGCACGTTGAGTGGAGATTTCATTCTGGCAGAGGGCGACGATGAAACCTCCAGAGTGCTGTCCCTGCCCAAACCCTTGTACTTCTACAAATCCCTCTTCTCCCAGCTCTATGTAAGTATCCGTTCGCTCTCTGATCTCTTTATTCACGCACAGACTGCAGACGCGGTGCAGGTGAGATTTGAAGCTGCGACCCGTGTTCATTGTGCAAAAGTTTTTTAGTTCATTAGAATTTGACGTTATACTTTTGATAATAATTTTCCTCTGTCCGATGTTCAGCCGACTGAAACTTCATGCACTTTCCCATGTGCAGAAAGTTGACGTGAACGTGTAGAAATTAATCCATCAGCAGGCTGGTCATTAAAACTTCATCCGTTTCTGAAGAAAACTATAGTTAGTGTTGAATTATTATGTTTTATGTTTGTTGTGCAGTACATACGTTTGAGGTATTTATGCTTTATTTTCAATTTGCAACTGCTTTATCTTCCTACTTCACTACATTTACCTGCAGATTAATATTTTAAATAAAAAGTATTCTCACCAGGGAGAAGTTGTTTACCTGCTGTAACTTTATCTGATGACACTGGCCTACGAAATAGGAAAAAATGTTACCTGATTAAAACCGAGTGCCTTTATTTAAACTTCAACGTCTGAACACGATGAATCAGAATGTGTCCAGAGACAAGAGCATTTTTTAATTTAACTTCATGTGTCTGATGTGCCCTTATTTCCTGATGGTGAAGTACATTGATAGGCACCAAAAAATATCTACTTAACTGTACAAGTGCAGAAAACTCTCTGCTCTGCTATGCTCTCCTACCCTCTGCTACATGACGGTAAACCTTTAGAAGCCAGTATCTCTACACTGCCGCCACCTCTGGTCCACAAGTGTGAACTCAAAGGAGCCTCTCCAGAAAGATGTTCTGTCTACACACACACACAAACAAACATGTAAAAGTTACACACTGTCGCTGTGAGCAACACTGTAATATAGTCGGTGCGTAACAAACCATAAGTACGTAGATGTAATCATTACCGTACTATTATTGTAATGGTTATAATCAGTCAAAAAGCACAACACAACACACCTGAGAGTGTTGTGCTTTATTACCCAGGTTGAAGAAGGCTGACAGACAGTGGTGTGTGGTTTGAGTGTTTCCAAAGGACAATCAGAGAGTGGGTCCCGGCGGTTTATGATCTAGGGGTTCATTATGTGGTTCCTCGGGTCCGTGACAGGGTTGCAGTTGTGCCTGCGGATGTTCCAGTGGTTTCTGAGGGGATATGGGTTCGTTAGGAGGTTTCATTAATGACACACCCTAGAGGATTCAGGTACGACGTGGGGAGCGCTTATTCCTAATCAGCATCTCACTCTTTTTCTAGGTGGCCACAAACGGTATCGTATCCGCTCAGGACTTGCCGATGGAGAAGCAGTACGTTGACGACAGCTTCCCCACAGATTTTCCTGTGGTGGCCCCGTTCCTGGCGGACATTGACACCAGTGGAGGACGAGGCCAGATTTACTACCGGGTTACTGAAACGCCCAGCGTACTCAACAGAGTGGCCCAGGTGTGTTTATCCATGGAAACAGGAGACCTTTATGACAGCTGTATAACACACTCCTGAGACCGTGTCCCCCTACTCAAGGCCTCTGGGTTTTTCTTTCTTTTTCCTGTTCGTGCATTAGTTCAGCCCATCATTCACACCATTTCTTCTTTCTTCATTCATTCGTCATTCGTTCGTCTGCTTACCCAGGAGGTACAGCGCGGGTTCCCAGATGCAAAGTTCACACCCACATACGCCGTGGTGGCAACGTGGGAGGACGTGGCAGCATATGAAGAACAAATCAGGACCGCCGGACCTTCAAACAGGGTAGGACGGATTGAAAACTTCTCCTGGTATTGATTAATGATTGAATTGATTAGTTCTAGACACATAATCCCAAATTCCTGGAGGTTGTGCATCACTTGGTAATCCTCTATGTAGAATCCTCATTTTCGTCCTAATCTCCTGCCTCAAACCTTTACATTGGGTCAAAGGTCATCTTTAAGGGTCATCACCCCCCCCCCCCTCATGCACTCATTATCTCCTCCCTGCAGTTCACACACAGGTGGACACACAAACATGCTTTGACCATTCATGCTGTCATGATCTGTTGGAATTTACTCCTTGTTTGCCGTTTATCAGTTAATAACTTGCTTTACCGTTGAAGTACACGCCCTCCCTTCACCCCAGCCCTCCACCCTCCCCACCCTGGTATTACTCTTCGCTTTACTTCGATTTGGGGGGGTAATAACGCTGTAATTTTTGGAAGCAGTGTTGACATCACTCGGGGCCTTTAGGGAATATAAACAGGAAGTATACGTTGGAGTTGTGCTGCTGGCTCTGACTTGAGTCCTGCTGTTTTAGACTGTACTGGTTTACAGTTTAACAGAATACTGCACCCAAAACATTATACCACATTAGCTATGAGCACTTCCTATTGGCATTGGGCCCACTGCTGTATAAACAACTATCACTGAAAGAGTTTCAATCTTCCAAAAACATTTAAGGCAAGTACTGCAGTTATGAAAAAAAATGCATTTAGGCTGATATTATGCTGATGACATCATTATAAAGTCATCAGCGTTGATGTTTTAAATGTCAGAAAACGATGCAAGCTATTTTACTATTGTCACAGACTAATACTCCTGTTCAGGAAACTGAACCAAAATTAGTGGAACGCTCCTTTAATACATATAGCAACTACATGATAACTCTTCATAATCACTACTAAATCAAATTTTCATAGAACCCTTATTTGTAATTAATAAATTAAAGAGCTTTAAAAGGGCAGCAGAGCGCTGGAGGCTTTGTTTGAGTTAAACATATAAAGATGGGCCTACTGAACCTATCGATCAAACAAACGGTGCTTTGTTCCTCCCGGTTTGTAGTATGTGGGATGGAGGGATGAAGGGAGTGGCAGATTTAAGAAAAACCCCAGGGGATCTCTTTGTCTCTGTCTCTTCCTCTCATCTGTGTTTGTCTTCTCTTCTTCCTCTCCAGGTTTTTTTCTCTAGTTCTTCTTTCTTCCTGATTAAACATCACGATAGTTTAGCGGAGACACGACGACATTAAGCCTCTCAAGAGACCGTCTAATACCTGAAGCTCCTTTTGATTGCGCTGTTGCCAGTTCCCAAAATCAATGATCGTATCTCATCTATTACTTATTCTCATAATCTATATTCACTATAGATTTAAATGCTGATTTCCACCACTTTAAGTGCAAAATGTTCTAGACCGTCTAGTCGTGCTAAGAGGGGATTGTCTGGGTTGCCAGGTTGGAGCAATCTGTGTTTTGCTTCAGTGGGAACTGATAGCATCTCCCTTTGAAGTGATTAGCCAGAGGTGCTAGGTGGGGTATGCTGGGGGTAGAGTGGTATGTGTATGTGACCTGCTTAAGCTGAGGTGTGTGTATTAGGGGGTGGGGGCAGACCGTGCTGTGTTTGGGGGTTGGATGTGGAGATGAGAGGTAAGAAATAACAGGAAAACAGAGGAATGAAAATTAGAGCAAAGAAGCGTTGGTGAGAGGCGGGGTTGTGTTTTCTGTGCAATTAGTGTGAAAGATGCCATTATCATAATTAGAAAGTAAGTGCTTCACTTTAAACACACACACACACACACACACACACACTGCTGGATCTACTACTGTGAAGCCAGTTTGTTAATAACCACAGTCCCAGAGTGTGGCCTTCTGTGGAGTAATCTCGGAAGAAATGTTCCCCATTATATTCCTAATCCTTCCACTATGCAACAGCATAATTCATGATCTTAGACGATGCAGAAACAACGTTTTAATCTGAGCTTCTCCATCGTCTGACCTGCTGTGCTCAGCATTGCTGGCCTGTTCTTCTCTTCTCCTCTGTCTTATTTGTTGTTCCTCTGGGCTCCTTGCGGTGACACAGGAGGCATCCTTTGAAATAGGTTCATCCCGGTTCAAAGCCGAGCCTTTCTGAACTTCAGCTTTCATAATAGGCTTCAGCGTGTAACCAGTGAGCTAACGTCTCTATCAAACAAAGGGTCGACCTCACCGTGCGGCTGCACGGCTTCATGGTAGCCGCGGAATTGGATCCGGATGACTTTGCTAATTAATAGCACTTCACTTTGGTTTGTAGCTGTGGTAAATATCTCCACAGTCTGAGAGAAGCAGCTATGGGTTTGCATAATAATAATAACTTTTAGTTATTAATATTGCTGTGGCATGTTACGGTGTCCTTGAGTACAGCTGGACAGGGAAGTCACCAAAAAATGGGAACAGGCTTTTTTTAATATGACAGCAGCAACGTTGTGTGTGTGTGTGTGTGTGTGTGTCTGCGTGTGTCAGTTCCCACGCTGTAGGCAGTTCCGTTGGAGCATTCTGGGGAGGCTGGCAACTGGACTGCAGCTGCTCTCTGTCTCTCTCTCTGCCTGTGTGCAGCTGTGCTGCGGCCAACGTGCTGGAAAACCAGCGACCAGCAAACTGGTGTGGTACATTCATCCCGACCTCCCTCCATCTCTGTGATGCTGCCTCTTTCTGTGGAGGTCCCAGACACCCAGAAGAGTGAAATAATTCTAATTATGCTGTGATTATATGAGTGTGTTGTCATGTAGTTCAAACCCAGATGTTAGGGAGAGCTGACAAAGAGAACGTTGCATGCTTCAGTATGATGTGCTGGAGTAGACTAAACCACATCATTATCATGCCGCTAATCCCAAATATGTAAAGACTGAACTGCATGTACTACTACAACTACAACTAATGTAGTTTAAAGCAGCCTCAGCAGCGTTTGCCAGCGGCGCGATGAAGACATGTCTGGAACTGCTGCAGATGTGGTAACAACGTTTTATGACTGTAAGTCACACGGTTTAACGACTGTTCTACCCCAGATTACCAGATTATATACCTGTAGTTCTTAAAATAGTTCAGATGAGATTAATTAATGAAAGCTTTTCCTCTGAGAGGATTGTTCGTTTGTCTGTGCTGGTTTGGACATGAAGGATCTGTCTCTATGCAGCCAAACACTGTTAGGAGACAGCACACTTCACTCTGTAACCCTACTGCACAGCCTAAAGGGAAAGGAGAGATTATGGCGGACGGACACTGGTTTTCTGGAAATGGCATTTACAGTTTTTGTAAATGGTCTCAACTTAAAGCTGGAGTGAGAAGTTGGCTGTTGTAGAACGGTGCGAGAAGTAAAATAACTTTGAAGATGTTCAGCTGCTGTGTCTGACTGAGTTCTGTGTGTGTGGACGTGTCAGTAAATCTGGAACAGACACTAGAAGAAGATGGATATGAGCGCTGTGATTATCTTATCCATTGAAACGCTGCAGAACCCCCACAGTGCAGCAGACAGACCTGTCGCACCGACGATGTCTGAAACAGCCGGGATGAGCCTGACGGCAAACATTTGTTGGTACTTGAGACGACTACCATCTGTGCGTGTGTCTGGTCAATGAGGAGTGTGAAGACAGACACCTTTTAAAAAAAGGAGTGACAAAAGGCCAGTGGGAAGGTTGAGGGGTTTTGTCTGTGTGTGTGTGTGTGTGAAAGTCTTTGATGTGCGCTCACTGTAATTTGTTGTCTTCCAGCTGGGAGTGTGTGAAGCACACCGAGACAACAGACACAAACACAACAAATGACCACACAGATGGAGGAGAGTTGGGGATTATGGCACAAATCAAAGGAACACTGCATTATTTCGGGATTTATTTTATGGGCAGTTTTCATATTTCACATTTCAGCACAGCGCTAAAAACTTGGCTTCGTTTCTTCCAACTGTAAACCAGACCTATGGCCTTTCTCATAATTCCCCCACATCCTTTCATCTCCCAGTCCCTACTATCCTCTCCTCCTCCTTCCTGGGAGGAGAGTATGGACATATAAAGCGGATTATAAAGGACAAAGAAAGAGCAGCTCCACTCATGTAGCTCCAGCTTCTCCTTCACCTTCCCTGAAGACAAAATGCAAGAGAAAAAGAGACCCCCCTCCTTCCTAATTACAAAGAGCCAGGAGGCTGTGACGTGCTCCCCGCCCACAAACAACAAGATAGTTTAAAGATGTTTATGTACACACACACACACACACACATACATTACCACAAGACAGATATAGGTGGAGGCACATCTGTGTTTGTGTAAGTGTGTCTCACATTATAACGATGTCTGGTCTGCATGTAGTAACATCATGAAAGATGTCCAGACACACAGGAAGACAGCTGTGGCGATCCACATCTGGACTGGGGGTTGACAGAGAGAGAGGGGGGGTGTGTGTGTGTGTGTACAGATTGTCTCGTTTTGTCCCAGAGCAAAACAACATGGTCTTCATTTGCCAAATCTGTGTTACAGTTTTTGTATGGGTAGTGGGCTGGAAACCACCCACCCACCCCGCAAACCTGTAGAAAATAAGATCCTCAAGTCACAGTACACATACACGTCCAAACTCCAGCAGACTGCTAAGCTATTCATTTAAGGTGTCGTCAGTGATTTAATCTGATTCTCTGTCTTTCTCTTCAGGTCAACACCTTCCAGGCAGTGATTGGTTACGATGAGACGGACTCATACGTTCTCTTCCTTTACCCTGAAAAGGGCCTAAACTTTTTTGGGACACGACCCAAGGTAAACCAGTCACATATAAGGGCCCAATCTAACTGATTAATCGTGATTTAATAAAGATTTAATCATGCTTGAGCACTTTCTTCTGCCTCTAGGAGTCGTATAATGTTGAGATAGAGCTTCCCGCCAGAGTTGGCTTCAGCAGAGGAGAAGTTACGTATCTACTTATCTCCCGATACGAAGGACCTCACTACAGTGTTACCAGTGATGAGCAGAGTGTTAAAAACCTGTACCAGTAAGTGGAAATAAACACATTACAACATTATATACATCAATGAACATAAAGGTTCGTTTTAAATTCTATAACAGAAAGCTGTATAGATCTAAAAACATTTACATCGTTCATATATTGTAGCTAAACCTTATGTTATATTTTGCTAAAGCTACAGCACTTAGCCACAAGACCAATGAACCAGATTAGCTGAAAGTCTTTTGCTGTTGCTAAAATACGGCAGCATATTAATGTTATAACGAGATACGTTTCTCGTTTTTACAAGATGCATTTCATGTTATATCATGATACTGTGCTTTTATGTTATAATGTAATATGTACAGTGACTGTGCGGGAAATTAACTTAGTTAATTGTGGTCACGGTTGCGACAGCCAGTAAGCTAATTAGGCAAAGTAACTGATGTTCATTAGCTGTTGCTAAGAAGCAAAGACACTTGTTACTCATGTGATTTACCACTGACACACGTACTTGCTTCTTTCTCTCTAGGGTTGGTAATACAGGAATTCCAGGTGTTTGGCTTTTCCACACTGGGAACCGGTACGATTTTGACAACATTGTTCCTGCATCTATTGGCGACCTCGTTGCTACTCCGCCAACAGGAATACTAGGCTTCCCCCTGGTAATCTTTCTTTTTCTTTTTCAAACTACACATTGAGTAAAGAGTTATCTCAAAAAAGGTTTATCCAATAGCAACTGGACTTGTTAGGTTTCTTAACGATGTTTTGCACTTCTATCCAGAGGGCTTTCTCAAGTCTGGATAGCCCTCAAAGCCCTCTGGAATGAAGGGCGAAACGTCGTTAAGAAACCTAACAAGTCCAGTTGCTATTGGATAAACCTTTTTTGAGATAACCATGACCTGGATGACTGAGAATCTTCACAGATTGAGTAAGGAGTTGTTTTTGTGGTACAGCGTGTGGAGGATGTCCTCTGATTCCCCTGTGGTTTACTCTAACAGGACACCACCACCCCTGACTACACAGAGTTTGAAGTGTATACCGACAATAACCAAGAGGAAGACGGGTACCCTGTCACAGACGGCGACCCTGAATTCCAGCCATCCTACGCAGGTGGTGACCACTCAGAGTCCCTTCATCCAGCGAGCCCTGATGCCCGCTCGTACCCTCCTGAGGATTCTGACCATCAGGTGTCAAACGGCGGGGAAGATGTGCCGTTAACCTCTGAACCCAGGTATGGTTCAGAACCAGCAAGAAGGCAGTACGCCCCCCCTAATCCTCCGGAGACGGTAGCAGAGGGAGCTACTTGGCAAACCCAGGAACAGCAACCGCAGGTAACACTTACCACCTAAAGCAAGCAACCAAATTAACCAAACACAACGTCCGTGTTGCTGCCGTAGATACGTGTATGCGGCGCTTTAACGTTAGCTTTATGCAGCCATTGTGGTGCTACAAACATAGCAAATCCACCATCACATTGTTGTGGTATGTAATCAAAGTTAATGAGCTTGTTCTTGCCACCAGCAGCCCTGTTTGGCAATATGTTAAAATACTGTGGATGCACCCCCCGCTGTAGAGGATGTGAAAACAGAGGACTTTGTTTTGATTTTCTAATTATAATTTGAAATTGTGGTCCCTTTTCGTAATGCTGAGGTTATAATGGAATGTCGTGGCAGCGGCTGGTCGTGATACCCTATATGCTCCGTCCAATACGTAAAGCATGCTCAGATCATAGCACTCTGCTTTATGACATCTGGAGGGAGTTAAAAAGAATTTGGCTTGGCTCTCAATGAAAACAGGAAAAACATATTTTAAGTTAAACACAAGCCTGTATGTCTCTCTGTAGGCTCCTCTGGAGGTGGTGGATGTGTACCCCCCGCACGGAAATGACCCACATCTTTCCCCTGGAGGTCACGTGGTCAGCGTTGTGGAGGAAGATGTAGATTCTGACACAGGAGGTAAGGGACGAATCATAAACATGTATATGCACAAATGAAGATGTCTTATGTAAAGTTATGAAAGGACGGCCCCTGAAGGGTAACACTACTTCACCCTCTGCTGCAGCACCGCTCAGCAGCTGGCAGCACAATACTGCCGTTGTGCTGGGCAGCTCCCAGGTGTGTGTGTGTGTGTGTGTGTGTGTGTGCATTCAGCGCTCCCTCCCCTGCAATTGCTCCCACTGGCTCTTGCTGTGAATAAGAATGTGTTCTCAGTCAAGTTGCCCCCGTGCAAAAGAAAAGCTCGTTTAGTCGGAGCACTGAAAGGCAGCGTTTTTTTAAAGAAACTTCTGTCTGCAGATGAGAACAAGTTTAAGCAGCAAGTTGCTTTGCGTCAGCTGATTGTCCTGGACTTCTAGAGAGTGAGCTATTCTTGCCACGAGTGCACATTAAAAAGAAAACTTGTTTTTCCAATGCTCACGCTCCAATACACAAATGTTTCAGTGTTGTCACGGGTTGGTTTTCAAAAGTTAGAGCATAACTTTAACACAATGTGATAATGGAAGGTGGGCTTCTCTCCAAAGCGCTGGACTGTGAGTTCATGTGTTTGTTCTGTGTGTGGTGCTACGGGGTAGTAAAGTGTTTGGATCTCATTCCAGCTATTTTCCAAAAGGACAAATAGATGCAAAGCAAAAGCACACATCTATTAGCTGTGCAAGTTTCATGTTTTGAGTTAGGATTGTTAGTGTTTAACAAGTCGTATTCGGCAGTGGTTTGGGAAATGTTTCTTGCTCTTGCTCTCTGTCTGTGACATTTCATGCTGACTACTGAGAGTCTTTTCAGTGGGTGTAAGGCAGGACGGCAACAGCTGGTTTCTGTCAAAGAAGCATCTTAACATCTGTGTAGTCATGCATCTCCTTGTGTCCTGTCCACATTTCTTTTTTCTCTACATGCATACGCAATGTCACAGAGAGCTGCAGCTTTTCCATCATATCCACATGAAACCAACTTTCCTTTGAGTACATGTGATGCATAATGAAAAAATGTCCTCTTCTCTCTCACAGTGATTCAGTACACTACAGAGACCAAAGAGACATGTGCCAGGTACGTTACCATCACGTTATCTAGAGTTTAACAATAGGATCCAGTTTCTATCTACATTCTTTTAATCATTACAGATTTCAGCAGCAGTGCTCCCACAATGCATTCTGCTCAGACTACCCCACAGGCTTCTGTTGCCACTGTCAACCTGGCTTCTACGGAAACGGACGTCACTGTCTGCCAGAAGGTTGGCGCGCTGTCGCTACCGCACATTAACCCCCCATTTTACGCTTCGCCTCGCATGTTTAACTCCTCCTGTGTCGCCTGTGTGCGACTGCTGCAGGTGCCCCCCAGCGGGTCAGTGGGAAAGTGAGTGGAACTGTGACCGTGGGGTCGACTCCCATACACCTGAACAACATTGATCTCCACGCGTACATCGTGGTGGGAGATGGGAGAGCATACACTGCTATCAGCGAGGTAGGAGCTAGAACACATGTCTACTCATTTCAATGCAGCCTGGAAGCCGTGAGCTTAGCTCTCCAGAGGGAGGGAGGGTCAAGCCTCCGGTTTGTCCTCTGTTAACCTTTGTTGATTTGTCAGATACCCGAGCCAGTGGGCTGGGCTTTGATGCCAGTCGCACCAATAGGAGAGCTGTTTGGATGGCTGTTTGCTCTGGAGCTGCCCAACAGCCAAGCAGGATTCAAAGTCACAGGTGAGCTGCGTGTTCGGGTTCATTTCCTGTTGTACAGAATCCAGTGACATGACTGTGCGTGTGTGTGTGTGTGTGTGTTCTGTCTGCCGGCCAGCTGTGTCGTCTCCAGGGATGTGTTGTGATATCAGGCTTCCACCTCCCCTCTCTAATGGGAAACAGCTTTGTGTGCGTGTGTGAGCGCTCGGGAACTTGTGTGTTCTGTGCAGATGCGATCGTTGCAGACATTCCACCCTCTCTGAAAACTGCTAAAATGTTTCCTATTTTCCGTGTGTAATAAAAATCCATAAACAGATAGATCAGTGGTCTCACTGTGTTACCAGGTGCCGAGTTCACTCGTCATGCCGAGGTCGTCTTTTACCCGGGCAACCACCGCCTGTCAATCATTCAGACGGGTCGTGGCTTCGATGACAATAACCACCTCACCGTAGATACCGTTGTCAGTGGCGACGTGCCCTTCCTACCTCCCGGGGGTGAAATTACCATAAACCCCTTCAAGGAGACCTACCAGTACTATCCATCAGGTAACCATAGCAACCACAATACACAAATTCTGACATCTGATGCCCCTTTACCTAAAACATCTTTCTCTTTCTGCAGTTGCCACCTCCTCCTCTGTGAGGGAGTTTTCAGTGGTTTCGGCGGACAGAGGCTCTGAGTCCTACTCCTTCCAGCTGAGGCAGAACATCACCTACCGCGACTGTCGCCACGACAACCGCGCTGCCGCCCCAGAGACGCTGCAGCTCACCATGGAGAGGGTGTTTGTGATGTACGTAAAGGAAGAGCGGATCCTGAGATACGCCATCACCAACAAGATCAGCCCAGTCGGAGGTGAGTGGTGCTTGTTGTTGTTGTTCCGGGCGTCCAGCCCCCAGGAGAGTAAAGCTGTAAGGAAACAAACCTCAATAAAATGTAATTGTTCCTGGATGCCAAGCCAACAGTAATTAAAAACACTGACACAAGACAGGAACAAAAAACAACCTGAAGAAAAACACTAAAGATTCATAAATGTATAATATATGAAAAGGAATCTTAAAAAAATGTAACGTAGGAAAAACACAAACCCCCAACATTCTCCCATTAAGTTTCTGACTGGCTCAAGTTTCCACCAAAACTCAGCTGAACCATGTTAAATATGGATGTTTAAGGGTTCTATGGAAACCAGGAATCAAACCACCAACCACCCTCCCAGCTGATTCACCTTCACTGCGCACATGTGAAGGGTAAACCCAGCGGCTGAGCTCGAGATTCAGAGGTTTCTGGGATCCTGATCTAACGACACGGCAGCTTCCTCTTTCATTATGTTTCGTTAAAAGCTCATTTCTGTCACTTTTATCTCCTGCACCGTTATCTGCGCTCCAGCCGTTCACCACACGAGAAGACTTCATAAACGCGGCAATGCGTGTACAAACACTCGCTCATGCTCATGTGTCATGTTCCTTTTCTGTCAGCACACAGTGGTAATGCTTTCTTTACCCACACTGTCTGATGGAAACCATGTACAGACCAGGAGGCGGGAGCTCGAAAGAGAGAGAGAGAGAGGGTCTTTGGGTCTCTCTCTCTCTCTGGGTTTTAAATCCCAGACCAGGTTTCTGTCATTGAAACATCAACATGTTGATTAAAAAGGTTATGATGACACATCTCACATCCAAAGGTGCGCACACACACACACACACACACACACACGAGACAACCAGGACACAGCTGGAAGAGCTTTTGAGGATCAGAGGTTTTGTAAACATGGGTTAAGTGGTGTGTGTGTCTGTGCGTGTGTGTGTGTGTGTGTGTGTGTTCAAACATCTCACATTTTCTGGGAAATAATATCCCAGCCAATGACAGATTTTGTGTGGGGGGGGTTGTCGGGCAGAATAGCTGCCCACTGATGTCATGAGAAACAGAAACGCTGAAGACGGTGAACTGAGAGAGAGAGTTGGGAGTTTCTGTGTGTGTGTGCTGTGTTATGTTGTGTTGACCCTGCATCTGCACCCCTGCTGCGCAGACGGACTGGCTCCATTCAAATGAACGAGCCAGGATTCGAGCCAGTCTGGACGCGGCCTCGAGGCTCTGCAAAACAAACGCATCCCCCCTCGCTCATGTCTGTGAGACCACTGGCGCAGCAGGGGTCCAGCAAAAAGCTGTGGGGCTGCCTCAGCTGTTTCCACAAAGCCCCCGGGAGTCATCCTGCTGAAAAAAGCGGCACAGTGTGTCAATCAGCACTGAGCAGGAACCTGCCACAGTCTGGTAGGGTTTCATTTCTTTTTAATATGCAAGGCGGGATTAAAAGAAAGCAACAAGCCGCCGTGCCTCTGTGCAGCCGCTCTGTTTGTGGGCACGGTAAAGAAGCAACAGGTGGGACGCTGCAGTCGGTGCTTTGATAGTGTGCAGCGTGTGTTCTCCACCCTTCTCTCTCTCTTTCTAATTATCCCGGAGGCTTTTCTCCCATGCATGTGCATCTCACCCTCTCATCTCTCCCTTTTCCAGCCACATTCGTTGCTCTGAACGGTCTCTCTCCCTCTCTCACCCTTCCTCTTTGAACATGGGACTGAGGCTGTCTGTGTGTCCTGATTTATTAGACATGCGTCTTTACTTCTCTCTTTAGTGGATTGTTTTTCTTGTTTCTGACTGTATGTACATATGGGACTCTGGTCAGACCTGTAGAAAAGCTCACTGTGAATCAAGTTATGGCAAATGTAACAACATATATTTTTCTTTGCTCACTCCTGCTGCTTTATTTCAACCCCATGAGATACGTGCTCTTAGAATAACACTTCTGAGAGTCTGTGAGTCGGATCCGGCTGGCGGAGAAAGTCCCCAACTCTGCCAGGCGCGATCAGCCGACGTATCCTCCAGAACAGACCATTTAATCACGAACACATTCTTTGCTAATGATTTCTGAAGTCCCGCTCTCCTCAGCTGTTTTCCCTCCTGGTTTTCCAGAAATGAAGCTGAGATGCGTGTTGGTATGAGGAAGCGCTGAACACACATCCGCTCACTCATGTCTCACGTGTGTTTGTGTGTGTCTAACCTTATCCATATGAAGGGGATCGGTCCTATGGGAATTTGTCTGGAGTGATTTAGCTGAATAATCCAGATCTCAATTCAAGACAGTGGGAGGGTTTGAAGCTGTGCAGCAGATTTTTCATGTCTAGTCGTGAAAACAAATCCATCACTAATGCTGCTGTTTTTTCTGGGGAAAAAATATTTTAATGTTTGTTTTTTCAAGGGAATTCTGATTTAGTACAATTTAATGCAGGAAATATTGCACTTTTCCTCCAACACATTTGGTTACTAGGTATTATAAAGATTATAATTCAGTATATAAAAAGATTTTACTATATAATAAATAATGTATAATCCCACAACCGCCCAGACATATGTTTGTGTGTGTTCATGCTTTTACTTCAGTAAAGGATCTGACGACTGACTAATTTCCTGTTATTTCATCCCGTCTGTAGATTTAACGGGGACGGAGCTGGTCCACCCCTGCTATGCTGGGAACCACGACTGTGACACCACGGCCCAGTGCATCCCACTCGAGGGCCAGGCCTTCCAGTGCAAGTGTGCTACTGGTTTCAGAGGGGACGGACACAACTGCTACGGTACCGTTTTACATGGACGTGCACGTGCCTGATGTCTCCGTAGATGTACGGTGTGGCATCATGGCCGTGTTTTATGGCCCACTTTGCTTTGCCTCTCTCTTCCTTTAGACGCTTACATGTGTGGACAAATGTAGCTTCACCCCTCCTCCGTTTGACTTCAGTTCATATCTGCCTCTCTCTCTTTGCAGACATAGACGAGTGTGCTGAGGGTTTGAGTTTGTGCAGCGCTCATGCTCACTGCGTCAACCTGGCTGGTAGCCACCGCTGCCAGTGCCACAGGGGCTATGAGATCGGCTACGACGGGCGCACCTGTGTTGGTAAGTCTCTCTCCGCGCAGAGCTAAAGACACTAAACACGCGTCTTCTGTGGAATACCATGCTGCCATGGCAACAGTCCAGTTGTCCATCTCTATCCCGCTCATGAAACCAAATGAAATGAACATTTCACACACACACACACACACACACACACACACAGCTGCAACAGCTAAGAAAGAGAAGAAGCGGGGAGGATGGGTGACAAATGTGAGAACAAGAGGTGGAAAGAAGGGAGTGATGTGAAAACGAGAGGGTGAGATTAGACAAGAGAGGAGGAGGTGAGAGTGAACGACAAACGGGGAAATGACACAATGTGTGTTTAGCTCTGGAATGTGTGGAGGAGAGACGTCCCGCCGCTGTGTGCGTGTGTGTGTGTGTGTCTTTCCTCCTTTCACCCATTAGTGTGAACTTCTGATGAACTTCTTTTCAACCCTCCCCACAGACTCTGTAACACACGACCTTGAGATTATCCAAATATTGATACCGCTCAGCTGAATTATTTGCCTCCAGGAGCCAGATATTTTATATATCTGCATACATTTGTGCGGTGGGTGAATTTTCCACATTCCAGTTGCACAGCAGTGCTGATCTGTTTCCTATCCCTCTGTTGTCTCAGATATAGACGAGTGCAGCTCCTCTCCGTGTCACTTCAATGCCGGATGCATAAATGGATTTGGATCCTTCCAGTGTCGGTGTCAGCCTGGGTTTCATGGTGATGGTTTCCACTGTTCCCAGGACGGTGAGTCAGGAAATGTTTCGTATTCAGAGCTCTTCTCTCCAGTACTAAAACTCAAACTACCCATTTATCACCCGCTGACACACACGTTTGCCTACAGGACACACAGTTCGTCCAAAGAGCCAGTGTGAGCATCACAGAGACAGCCTGCAGAGCGGAGTGGAGCCTGACGGGCGACCACACGTCGGAGCCTTCGTCCCTCAGTGTGACTCTGAAGGACGGTACCGACCGCTGCAGGTGGGCGCTGACCGACGCCTCACTGACATTTAAGAAACGTTGATTAACCCTGAAACTAAGCGTGACATCATTTTGTTAGTGCCACGGCTCCACTGGACATTGTTGGTGTGTGGACAGTGAGGGACAGGAAAGGGCCGGGACCAGGACACCACCTGGCGCTCCACCTAAAGACTGTGATGAACCAGGTGAGAGAGACGAGCTGTCAGACAGACCTCTCGAGGGCTTGAATCTGTGTGCGTCAGCAGGTGCATCATGTCACGGCTCCGCTGAGCGCCGACCTGTGAACCCGCTGATTCCTCAGCTCAGTGACGAATCAAGCAGACAGCTTGTTTATGTGAGTGTGTGTCTAACCCTGTAAGTGGTGCACAATTAAGGTCAACGGGTCATAGCCGTGGAATGCCTGGAAAAACAGGTGATCTCACTGTGTGTGTGTGTGTGTGTGTGTGTGTGTGTGTGGGGGGGGGGGGGGGGGGGGGTGAAGCTGAGAACACGAGAGGAATAAGTATACGTAGTGTCTGTTGGCGCTATGCTGGATGGGACAGGCAACAAAGGGCTGCAGCTGGACCTGTTGTGTGGCAGCAACTGTTCAACCGCTGTTACTGCTTATCACACGAGAGCCGACCCAGATCTAAACTGTAAGAAGGCAGTGAGAGGTCTCTACACAGCTCAGTCCACTCGCATTGACCCAAACAGAACTTACATTTTGCTTGTTCTTCTTATCCACTTGTGTAAACGTACTCATGTTTCCCAGATGAACCAGCGCGACCTAAGACTCACTGTGAGCACCACAGAGACAGCGTCCAGACCACCACCCCAGAAGGACGTCCTTTAGTAGGAGCCTACGTGCCTCAGTGTGACGCTCATGGACAGTACTCACCTCAGCAGGTTGGCATTAGATGACACGTACGCTGAAATGTTCTATTTCTGAAATCAAAGAAACGTGTTTGAGATTGTTGATCACTGTTGCTTCAGTGTCATGGATCCACTGGACATTGTTGGTGTGTGGACAGTAGGGGACAGGAGAGGACAGGCACTAGGACACCACCTGGGACGCCAACCGTAGACTGCAACAAACCAGGTGAGTGTCACAGGAGTAAGACAGAGAGCGGTCTTCATAACCAGGCTCTCTGTCTAACGCAGTGAGTCATTATATAAATGTTTATGTTCCCAGATGAACCAGCGCGACCTAAGACTCACTGTGAGCACCACAGAGACCACGTACAGACCAGCAGTCCAGAGGGACGTCCTATTCCTGGAGCCTACGTGCCTCAGTGTGACGCAGAAGGACAGTACTTACGTCAGCAGGTACAGTCATTGGTTAACGTGTACGTTGTTTTACTTTACTTTACTTTACTTGGTAGATGCTTTTATCCAAAGCGACTTACAGGGAGCTAGCGCTGGGTGTCTGGCTCAGGGACACACCTGGTGGGGGACAGATTAGGAGTCAGACTGGGATTCGAACCTGCAACTTTCTACATCCCAGTCTGATGCGTAACCATGGAGCTACCAGGCCGTTTTATGTATTTATTCATTGATTGATGTCTTTGTTTCTCCTTCAGTGTCATGGATCTACTGGACATTGTTGGTGTGTGGACCGTAGTGGAACGGAGAGACCAGGAACTAGGACACCACCTGGTGCACCACCCGTGGACTGTTACAGACCAGGTGGGAGCAAAGCCATGAGAACATGCTGTAGAGAGTGAAGAGACGAGATGAGTCTACAAACGATTTGTAATCATTAATGTTTCTCACAAAGATGAACCGCTACGTCCTCAACATCCCTGTGAGCAGCACAGAGACAGTGTGCAGACCACCACCCCGGAGGGACATCCTATAGAGGGCGTCTACGTGCCTCAGTGTGACGATGAAGGACACTACTCGCCTCTGCAGGTACAACTCTGGCTGCTGTGAAGGAGCCGTGCGTCTTTGTTCAGCGTTGCTGTGGCGGCTCACATAATTATGTCTCCTCCAGTGTCATGGATCCACTGGACAGTGTTGGTGTGTGGACAGTAGGGGACAGGAGAGGACAGGCACTAGGACACCACCTGGGACGCCAACCGTAGACTGCAACAAACCAGGTGAGTGTCACAGGAGTAAGACAGAGAGCGGTCTTCATAACCAGGCTCTCTGTCTAACGCAGTGAGTCATTATATAAATGTTTATGTTCCCAGATGAACCAGCGCGACCTAAGACTCACTGTGAGCACCACAGAGACAGCGTCCAGACCACCACCCCAGAGGGACGTCCTTTAGTTGGAGCCTACGTGCCTCAGTGTGACGCTCATGGACAGTACTCACCTCAGCAGGTGAAACTCTCATTAGTCTGCAGCAGAGACTGTTATTAATGTTTTCTTTACTTAATATTAATATTGTTTTATATGTTGTAGTGTCACGGCTCCACTGGACATTGTTGGTGTGTGGACAGTAGGGGACAGGAAAGACCAGGAACTAGGACACCACCTGGTGCACCACCCGTGGACTGTGACAGACCAGGTGAGGCTGATTCTGTATGTATTTATCGGTGCAGCTTTAACTGAGCTCAGATATGAACGGAGTATAAACTATCGGTGGCGTTTGAGGCCACGGGCGTCTGTTGTGGAGACGGTTCAGTGTGGCCCAGAGCACACGTCATTACAAACCAGAGGAAGAACTATCAGCAGCTTTAGTGGACGGTCCACCTGCTGCTTTCTGGAGCGGACCTCAGAGGTTCCTGAGCAGCTGGTGGACTCGTCACGTGATTAAACAACAGGTAATAGATGTCGTTAGGAAGACGTTGGACATATTTTCATACATTAGTCTAAGTGTTTAATTTGATCTCTCCACGTTGCGCTGCTCCCTCCTTCAAATATTATCCCAGTCGGCCCAGAGACTGTTATCTCCCATGAATTTACAGGAGGGGGGGGCAGTATAAACACTGGGGGAAGCCTAAAGTGGTTTTGGGTTTTGTTTTAAAGCTCTGCTATAAAGTGAGTTATTAAAGGGATTTCACTGGGTAAACAGTTTTGACAGAAGCAAGATGTGTGTGTGTGTGTGTGTGTGTGTGTGTGTGTGTGTGTGTGCCTCTTTAAACACCCCCCCCAACCATTAATCAAGCGCTCCACCGATGCCTGTTATATAAGCTGTACGTTTCTAAATATGATGCAGAGCGTAGTTTTACACAGACGCGGGATCGTGCTGCGTCGAGCTGTAGAAATGGTTTTATTGTTTGGTTTGTGCCCCGCCCCTCAGTCCCTGTGGCTCCTACCCAGCGCCCCGAGAGTGTGTGCGAGCGATGGAGGGCCAGTTTGATGGAGCACTATGGTGGAAGACCAGAACCCAACAATTATGTGCCTCAGTGTGAGCCCGATGGACAGTTCAGGTAAACACACACCCTTCACACACACACACACTGTTAGAATATCTTTGTAACAGCAGAACATGTCTTTCAGTCCGGTCCAGTGTTACGGAGAGACCACCTACTGCTGGTGTGTGGATCAGGACGGGCGTGAGGTTCCTGGCACTCGCTCACATGACGTTGTCAAACCTGCATGTGAGTCTTCCCATGTCCTCGCCTCAGCTGCGTGTTGGGTTCACCACCTCCTGTCATGGCTGAAACTCTCTTTAATCTATCCAATCTTCCTCCAGGCCTTCCCTCTGTAGCCCCTCCCACCGTGCGGCCCCTGCCCCGCCCAGATGTGACCCCTCCGACAAACACGGAAATCACTCTGCTGTACGCTCAGGGACAGAAAATTGGAGCTCTTCCTCTCAACGGGACCAGACTGGACGCATCCCGCTCCAAAACACTTCTGACTCTGCATGTGAGGGACAATCGGACAGATAATTATCTTTTGTTTCATTATTCAAACGTATATTTAAACAGCAAGTGGAATTCAAACCAATGTGATGATTGTTGTGTGTGTGTGTGCGTGCGTGTGTGTCTGTGTCTGTGTCTGTCTGTCTGTGTGCGTGCGTGTGTGTCTGTGTCTGTGTCTGTGTCTGTGCCTGTCTGTCCGTGTGCGTGTGTGTGCGTGTGCGTGCGTGTGCGTGCGTGTGTGTCTGTGTCTGTGTCTGTGCCTGTCTGTCTGTGTGCGTGTGTGTCTGTGTCTGTGCCTGTGTCTGTGTCTGTCTGTCTGTGTGCGTGCGTGTGTGTCTGTGTCTGTGTCTGTGCCTGTCTGTCCGTGTGCGTGTGTGTGCGTGTGCGTGCGTGTGCGTGCGTGTGTGT
>JAUMTR010000012.1:7770112-7784742 GCA_032270685.1 Microctenopoma stevenorrisi
CTGTGTCTGTGTCTGTGCCTGTCTGTCTGTGTGCGTGTGCGTGTGTGTCCAGGGTTCGATAGTTGTTGGTATAGCCCATGACTGCAAAGAGAACAAAGTCTACTGGACGGATTTGTCTGCACGAACGATCAACAGAGCTTCACTGGCACCTGGAGCTGAGCCCGAGGTTCTGGTTAACACAGGTAAAAACACGTCCGCGCTCATATTAATGAACATCTGGGATGTTTTAAGTGATCCCTGTGATTTGTACCATGCTCCCTGTAGATCTGGTCAGTCCCGAGGGTTTGGCGGTGGACGTCCATCGTCGATTGATGTTCTGGGTCGACTCAAATCCCGACGTGATCGAAAGCTCCAACCTAGATGGCGGCGGGAGACGGACGCTGTTCGACACAGACCTGGTCAACCCCCGGGCGATCATCGTGGTCTCCTCCACAGGGTAAAACAACGTGACCTACTCACATGAAATCCTTCAAGCCGCCACCGGGACGGTTTAGTCTGGGTTTGCAAATCTCCTGCTTGACAGAGAAACAAGCGCCCACGCTCTTCATGGCCGAGCGTGACATCTCAGGGGTGCTGCACCCAGGCGGCGTGAGACACAGACGCCGCTGTGTTCACGGCGGTTTGGTTTAGGAGGAGGCCACAGCTGGTTTTCAGGCTGTAAGCGCTCGATGACGTCAGACACATGTATGTGTGTGTGTGAAGTCTGTGCCTAATTCGTTAGAACAGTTCGGATCGGCCATTTTACAGGAACGTTTCTGGACTCAAACATGACGCGGGGTTTGCATTTTATGCAAACTAGTCATAGATGTGACTTTGAGTGCTTCTCTCAGTGGAGGTTGCATCAAACTGAGCCAACACTCGCGCACACACACACACACACACACACACACACAGCTCTCTGGGAGTAACATCTGCTTCTCATCAGTGGAACTAATCATATAATCAGCAGGTGTGTGTGTGTCTGTGTGTGTGTGTGTGGGGGGGGGTGTTAATGCTGTTGAAAGAAATGATCAAACATAGCAGCAATAACCTGAATCATAAAAACCTCAGATGTGTGTCTGGTATTATTGTTTGACAGCGTTTAGTGT
Source organism: Microctenopoma stevenorrisi (assembly GCA_032270685.1). Classification (NCBI taxonomy): domain Eukaryota; kingdom Metazoa; phylum Chordata; class Actinopteri; order Anabantiformes; family Anabantidae; genus Microctenopoma; species Microctenopoma stevenorrisi. The sequence goes on from JAUMTR010000012.1 coordinate 7,771,201, forward strand.
GTGTGTTTAGTGTAATTACTGCTTCACAAGGTCACACTTCCATGAAGCACGTGCTCCGAGATTTCTCCCCTCACACAGCGATTCACTAAAGGCATGTATGAACATCTCTGACTGATGAACACACACACTGACGCACACATGGTGTGTGTGTGTTCCTCCATTGATTACCAGGTGGTGTGTATTACCCGTCATTCCCAGTGGACTACCCACATGTGCAGCGTCATGTGCAGATGAGAAGCAGCCCACACACACTCGACTTGTCGAACAAACGTTGCTTTAAGGCAGCGAAATGTGATTTAATGCACCAATGACGAATATGAACGAGTCGATCTGAAAATGGAAAGAGTCTTTTTGTGTGAAGCAGTGGGCTCGATAGGCCAAAAACTGCCCTGGTCAAAGGTCACATGTTGCTCGCTGTAACCTGACCGTGACCTCATCCTGACACTCGTGTCTGCTTGTGTGCCTCACCGTGGGCGAGTGTGTGCGGTTCCCTCTCGGCATCGTGGCCGGGTCCCAGCTCTCAGCATAATGTCTCATTCCCGCGTGTCTCTGCAGGACACTGTTCTGGACAGATTGGAATAGAGACGCCCCCAAGATCGAGAGTTCCTCGGTGGACGGCCGGAACCGCAGGACTGTGGTGTCGGATGGGATCGGTTTGCCAAACGCTCTCACGTATGACTCTTCGTCTGGACAAGTGTGTTGGGCCGACGCAGGTAAACACTGAGTTACGTTAGTTCTGCTTAACGTAGACCAAGGTCCCATGAGGGTTTGCTGACCCCTGGTGGTTTGACCTCGGGCTGGTGTAGCAGTTAGCATTTCCACGACTCTTCAGTGCTGTTTGATGAATGGGACATGAATGTCCAACAGTCCTTCAATCAATCCAAACACTTACTTCAGGTACAAAGCGTCTCGAGTGCGTGTCCCCGGACAGTTCGGGTCGAAGAGTGGTCCACTCCAGCCTCAACTACCCGTTCAGCATGGTCTACTACCGGAACCACTTCTATTACACTGACTGGAGGAGGTAGCCGTCTTTCTCCAGCGCTTTGTTTCATCGTCCTGTGTGTGTCCTGTCCACGCTTAGCACGTCTCTCTGTCCTCCACCTCATAGGGACGGTGTCCTGGCCGTGAGCAAACACAGCAGTCAGTTCACTGATGAATACCTGCCCGACCAGCGCTCTCACCTGTACGGCATCACCATGGCAACCACTAGCTGTCTATCAGGTGAGATGTACACACACACAGACAGTGAGCTCATTGCTTCCTGTGCAGTGATGTCATCACATCAGTCGGTTCCACCAGATGTCAGTTTAGTCCTGGCCCAGATGTTTACCCTGACGGAGTGTCAGTTAGCCCGGCAGGCATGTGGCGGTGAAGCCCTCTGTGTGCGCGGTCTTTCCAGCTCAGAAGAACCTGAAGCCTTCTGCGTTTCTAACCAGACATTTCTTCTTATTCGAACAGTTGTAACCGTCAAAGTGCTCTGGAGGTTAAAAAGGAAAAAAAGCTATAAATGCACCTCGCAGCACAAGTTTGTTTTTCATCACCCTGAACGCAGAACACACACATCACACAGCTGCCCCTTCACATACACTCATGAAAAATGCACAAGGACAGTGATTACACAGTCGTCTGCAGCCCTGTACTTGTGACCAATACGTGTGAACAAAGAACCGCGCTTGCACAGCTGTGCATGAGCGTCTGCCTGTGTTTCACGTTTGATGTGTTGACGTCCGCAGACCTTCCACAGCCTCGTGTTAAACACCTCTAGAGTACAAAGCACGGGTTAATCCTCAAAGTAGCACCCAGCACGTGATTGTTCACAAAGAAGAGCTGCTGCACACAATTCAGTTTGCGCGTCTCACTCCCAAAATGATCCCAGTGATGACTATCGCCAGCATGTTGTCACATTCTCTGACTCTCCCTGAAGCTCCAGACTCAATAACAGCCGCTGGCTTCAAAGACGTGGACGTGCGGTGTAATTCTGGCCATGATGACAGCTCTAAAACGCACTTGTTAGACGTTTGGGAGCTGGTTGTAAGAGGCTTAAAAGCTGTTATTGTTCAAAACATGAACACACACACACACGCTCCTCGTGGAGATAATTCTCAGGTGCCGCCGCCCGTAAAGTGCAGGGTTTTGTTCAGAAAGGCAGCATCTGTTTGTTCTGTCATTAGGCGTCTGCAGCACTGAAGCTTTCATTTGTCACGTTTGGATTCTCACAGGAAGAGCAAAAAGAAAAACAGGCTTTAGCTCCTCTGTACCACTCGGATGTGTGAACGCTGTTTGTCTGTGACACAAATGAGTTTGTCTCCTTAGTGTAAGATTTCTGCTCCGCAGGGAGCCACTGACGACGGACTGGCTGCTGCAGGGTCCTTTGGTGCTAAACGTCAGGGGCGATTCCTGAACCGAGAGGAGAGACTCCCCTACAAGAACCGTCTCCCGTGTCCCTCAGACGAGAGGACGATCAGTAGGTAACAACGGGGAACAATCCTGTTGTCAGATTGACCATTAGAGCAAATTTGCCCCCCCGCCCACCTCATATTTTCACCTGAAAGATATAATCCCTAAATAAATGTTGTGTACATTTGTTTTATACCTCATTTTTTTACTGTATTTTTGTATGAACGGATTAAAACTACAGAACAGTGGAAGTTTTTTGTTAATGGATGTCAGTGAAGGTTTCTGTACTTTAAAGCCAAAGAAGAAGAACATGAAGAGCTTTAAAGCAAACTGATGGTGCCAAAGTCCTGAGAATCAATCATTCATTTAGTATTAAATAAATACACGCAGGTAACAGCCGTCTGGGAAAAGGCTATTTCTCTGAGTTAGTCGGGTAGTTTCACTGTGAAGTAGTTGAGCCTGATGGGAAGTTATCTTAGAAAAACAAAACTGGTTTTTATTTTTGTTTATTGCAAACAAACACTGAAAGAAAAACAATTCTAACAAAACTGTGAGTGTCCGTTGTCCATAACCATCACGTATTATTCGTTATTTGGAGTTTTTCACACTAAGAAACCTGTTTATCTGATCTCCGCTCTCACTGGGCGACAGGACAGAACACACGTTGTAATCAGATTACTGTAATCTGACTAGCTGTAATCCTTTTCCCTTGGCTCTGTGTGCCACAGTTTGATCACAGCAACATCTGCATTTCCCACATGTACTTTTTTTGTTTTAACTACTACTTTCAGATCTTTATCTTTTTTATAAGAGGTGATATTTATAACAATAAAATGTGATTTGGTACTTTTGGAGGTTATTGTGTTGTTGTGTTTTCAGAAGCTTTCACACATGAAGCACAGGAGCCAAACTGTGCTCAGCTGCATTTATAGATTTTTCCCACACAGCGACCATATCAACAGAACATTTCCTCCGTCTGCAAAAACCAAACAAACGACGCCTCTGGAAACAAAAGACGCAAATACAACAGCCCCTGAAGAAGTCAACATACGAGCAGAAGAAATGTGCACTTTAGGATTACGTGTTCTGACGATTCACCCGCGCTGCTGTAAAAAGAAACGAGAAGCTGCTTTACAAAAATTTGGCATTTGCTCGAAGTCGCTTCGATTCCTTATTGGATCAGTCTGATCTCATGCAAGAAAGATACAGACAAAAAAATGTCCACCTCAAACAAACAAAAAGGCTCCTCTTCTCAAACCGAAACTGAAACCACGGTAGTTTAGTCCCTCTTTCCTCCAGCGTGTGTCCTCATCCTTTCTCATCTGCCTACTTTGCCCAGCCTGTGGTCTGTCTTGGGGTCGGCAATAATGGCCTGAACGGCTACGATGGCCTCGTTTATCTTGGTCTGCAGCTCCCTTAGCTCCTCGATGTGCAACAGGCGTAAGATCTGGGCGGCTTCATTCAGAGTCGCATCTGAGGAGAGACGAACCATTTATGCTTTTCCACCTAAACGTTGACACAGTTTTTCTTATAATATTGAAAAAAGCTCTCACCTCCTGTGTCGAAACCCAAGACGTGCTTGTCCAAGGTTACTGGAATACCCTGGAAATTAGACAAACGTTTATAATAACTTCATCGTACTGTATACAAATGTATTTGGATCATTCCTAGTGCGTATGGAGTTCACCTCTCTGTTCTGGCTGGCTCTGCTGATGGCTTCTGGAGAGAGTCTCTCCTGGATCAGAATGCGAATTGCCTGACAAACCCAAATTAATTGTTGTGACAAACACCAAGATAAACCTTTAATAGTCCCACAAGTGGGAAATTTGCAACCGCATACAATCGCGCTTCTTACCTTGAGCATGACCAGGTAGTCGTCATGCCGTTGTATCTTGAGGATGTTGGCGAGAGCTGTGACTCCTGCTTTGAAATCCGGTGAATTACCTGAAAGAACAAACGGAAAGGATACAAATATAAATGAAAGGGAGAGAGTGAGGGAGCACAGGCAGCTTTGAGTGGTGTTTCTACTTACTGTCAAGGTTGACCAGAGGGTCTGGGGCTTTGTCGCCGTTACCAGCCGCTTCCAGCGGCTCACAGTTCCTGTACTTCTCCACTGAGGACATGAAACACACACACACTGTGTAAGGACTAATGTGACTGCCCAAATGATTGTTATTCCTTTTATAATGTCTCCATCTACTGGTCTTTATTAGTATTTCGATACAGAGGTGTGTGATACTTGCAGACATATTTGTTGTATAGCATAAAGTTATTTCTAATGTTTTTGTGTTGCAATATGTTAGAAAACAGATTTTTGTGTAGCAATTGTGCCACTTTGCCGTGTTTTTACCATTGTCTCCGTATTCGTATCGCACTGCCAGGCCCAGTAGCCAGTCTACAGCCTCCTGCCTCTCCTGAGCTCCAAATGGACAGTTCAGATCCTGCAGGTACTGCACAAAAGTAAAGGACAATCACATGAGGGCCGGTGTCCCCAGCTACCTGCACTCATTATTTTACTGCAGCTCCACTTCTTTGATTTTTTTTCTCGCAGCCCCGTGAGCAGCATTCAGCCTGCAGGCTGATGATGACGTAAATATCTTTCGACTCACCTTCACAGTTGTTAAGCGATAAGTGGGAGATGAAAAAATAATAATAAAAAGCACAAAAGTGGCGCTGAAAAGGCCAGAAGTAAAAAATAAAGCTCTAGAAACTGCCAAATGTATTAAGCTGAATACATTTTTCATTAAAACCAGCTAGTTAGAAGCAGTGCAAAAAAAAAAACATGTTCAGTTGTATGTATGTATATGTAAACGTCTTGTACTGTAGCTCTAGTCCAGTTTGCTGCCCACAGTGAAGAGCCAGGCACCAGAATGTGCAGGAAGAATTGTCAATGAGTCAAAGTAATAATTTGAATTATTAATATTAATATAAGGCAACTGTCTTTGCACTAAATTGTAAATGAGGTTATTTGAATATATCTCAATATCCAAAGCAACTTCTATTCCATGGAAGGGGGAAATGTCGTCTAGATGACTGGGAACCTTCACAGATATTTATTTTATGATAGTCAGTCATGAACTGAAGTGGACCGGTCTAAGGCTTGGAGCTCCAGGGCTGGGAAGGTGTCCCACTCAGACCCTGCAACTCTTACAGTGGTGACACCTTCACAGCAATCAGTTCACAGACGTCTCGTCTTTTTGAGCTTGTCTGGGGGGCTACTGGTGGGTGGTCTCACCTTCTGGTAAGCTTTGGGCCAGTCTGAGCTGGGGATGTTCCTCAGGTTGCCCCTGTCCTCGATCTTATAGTGTCGAATCTTCTGGTCCTCCAGCCACACGACGCAGTTCCTGAACTGTGTCTCATCTGAGTGGAGACAGGACACGTGTGCATTAGTGGACCAGGTGTCAACAGCGTGGCAGTGGACTACACCAGTGAATCAGCCTTTTTATAGCAACAAGGTGAGATTATAGAGCTAAACGTTAGCTTATTACAGACTTTACATTAGTGTCTGCTTGCTGGCTTTATAGGAAACGGCTTGAAAGACGTGTTTAAAACCAGAATTCCAGCTGAGCATTTCTAGATAAAATGTCATTTCATATATAATACCATATATGCTTTGCTTACTTGCTTATTTCTAATGAAATATTAAGTTATTTCCTGGAATAAAAGTTGTAGCATAAGGGACCAAAATTAACGTTTTCTAAAGGGAGAATCTAGTCTAATGAATTGCGGTATTTTTATTTCTGTCGTGTTGTAACTAATGTGAAGGTTTGTCGACACTAAAGGCAGCGTGAACTCTTTAATAACTAGATTTTGCGCTGCGTTGTCGGTAACTTACACTGACATGACTGAACACACATTAGCCCGGCTCCACGTTTCATTCAGCGAATCGCTTTAAGAGCTCGTTGACCAGATGTTCTTACCTGTGCAGTCAAACCCATCGGGATTATGGTAATCGAGAGCTGTCAGTTTACGCCGAAACATTTCAACGTGTTTAATAAACTGGAAGCGACTCACTTCTTTAGCTAGCAGTTTGCTAGCACGGCGGTTTATTCTGCCTGGGGAAATGTTGCGCATGCGCCGCCTACAACTTCCTATTAGAACTATCAAAATAAAATGCACCATGACGAGCACTAGTAGCAACCAATGATCCCAGGCACATTATTCTTAGTTATGGCTGGACATTATTTATATCCCTTTGATTCTAATGTTACCGTTTATCTGATACCTCTCTATCAGACAGCATTGTTACTGTATCATAAAGCAGATGTTACTTATAAGAGCTGTTTACATATGGTTGTCCTGACCATGTTTCATAATAAAACATTTAATCCCATTCATCTTAAATAATCAGAGGACACTTTAGGCATATACTAATACAAAGGATGTCCATATTAGTCTTTTGTAAGAGAAAGTGTCAAACTGGGAGCAGCTTTATGGAAATGCGTCTGTTTGGGTTTAAAAGGGAAACTTTTCATAGTATGAAACACAGAAAAGCACAAAATCGTTGTAAAAATGACAACTTTATTACATGTCACATTTTGAAGAATGAGACAAAAACCATCAAAGATAACACAAAAGAAAAAAACTAAGTTAGGTGTGTTGCTTCATGTATGTGTGTGTGTGTGTGTGTTATGTGTGGGCATTTTTTAGAATGGCCTCATGCGGGGGTTGAGAGGTGGGGCTCTGTTGGGTGGTGTGATAGCTATATCCAGATAGTCTCCAATCTGGAAGCGTTGAGACTGCAGTGTCATAGAGTCATCTGGACCCTTCCGGCCAGATACAGTGCTGCCGATGTCTTTCAACCTAAAGGAGAGGAGCCACATGTTATCAATAGGCTGTAGAGACCCACAACAAAGTGACCTGCTCCACATATCCACTCAGGCACTAAACCAGTTTCATACGAACCTGTACATTTTGCCTCTAAGGTCGGGGAAGACGATGGCAAAGCTGAAATGGGTTCCCTTTTTTCTGGCCTCTGGATACACTTCCTTCACTAGGCTAGTCAGTTCCTTCAGAGTAGCATCCATCCTGTAACACACACGCACAAATGTTTGCACAAAAGTGTCTAAATTTACATCCATGTATCTCGGGTGTGTCTGCAAATTACTTTTACTTCTAACTTCAACTCAGATCATTAAATAACATTTAATTGACACATACCTACAAACAAATAGAGTAAAACCAGCTCTTACCAAGTGTATATCTGCAGTTCACTGGAAGGGACGTTGCCACGGGCAAATTCATCTGGTCTGTGGTGTCGGCCATTGTTGGTGGTGAATACTCGCAGCAGAAGTGGGCAGGTCTGCAGCAAAAGTAAGCAAAACAGGTATAATTAGGTGTGTAGGGCGAATAGGCTCATCAACATTATTAGGCAAAGTCTACAAAACCCATTGCACACAGACGTATATACTCATAAAATAAAATCTCTTTACTGCAGTGACTTTCTGAGAGCCCCCCCCCCCCTAGGGGCTACACCTAGTAACTACAACGCATCGGTCCTCGGTAACTATCATACGTGCTGTTGTGAACATTAAATAATTTATATACAAAAATACAGAAAAATATCTTGACCAACGTAGAAAGATCGGTTATACAAACAAACACCAAAATGTCTCATATTTATGATTAGCTTGCGCGTTAGCATCAATGCGCTTCAGCTGCTAATATCTCGTACATTTTGCTCCGGTGTTAGTCACCAGAACACCAGGTGACTTAAAATGGACATGTTCTAATCTACCCGTGCCATAAGTTTCTATTTAAGCATACCTCGAACATAAATAAACAGTGCTACAAACTCTGAGCATTTCCAGCTAACGCGAACAGGCTAGCTTAGAGACCCATTGGCAAACAAGCTAAACCAGGTTCTGAAAGAAAAGCCCGCCACTTAACGCACCTTTTCCCGGTCAATAGGCTTCTCCGGTTCCTTCTTGATCTCCTCCTGTGTGATCCGCGATTCGAGGGCCATGGTTGTACTTTTCTGACAATAACCCACGTATGTACTGACTTCTACTACCCTGCTTGAATCGGAGCTGCAGATAACTAACCACACAGCAACATGGATGGAAATCGAGACGACTTCCGTTTCCGGTCTTCTACGACACCGCGTCCCAGCCTTTGATCGCCCTCTATTGTTTCGGAGTGTTTAAGCATCGCAGCACACAGGGAGACAGAATTACTTGATCGATTCAGCTTTTACATACAGAACCTATACAATAACAATGTGATTAATCTAATCACATTATCAATTATTTGTATACTTCACAAAACGTCACGTCTACATGCAGTGATCTTCTAAAGTTTATTAGCAAATACGAATTAGGTTGTATCCCTCCTGGAGTGAGGTCTCTGAAGTTATGTGTGAGCTTATTTATGAAGATTAATCTTTGCATGGAAAGCTGGAGAACATTAAACAGACATTATCAGTGAGTAAACAGATCCTGGATCAGCTACTGTACAGACTACAGTAGAGTAGGGGATCCACGATCATACAGTCCCCCTACAGAACTGAGACTTGCTTTTCAGTCACATACTGTTCTCCCCCCCTCACTCATTACAGTGTGTTCTGTGAGTAACATATATATGATTGTTGTACAGTGAGTGTGTGTCTATATCCTGACAGTGGTTCCCTCTGTTCTCCTGCTGGCTGATCAGGGATCAGGAGCGACACTAACAATCAACTCTCTTTTACCTCTCTCCCTCTCTTTCTCCCTGCTCATTCACTTTGTGTATGCCCCTCCAACCCCCCCCCCCCTTCCCGCCCCCTCTTGAAACAATCCACCAGCCTTTCTCCCTCTTTTTTAGTCCTGTCCTGACTCAAACTACCAACAGTGGCTCTTTGAGTTTGGTCCTGACACTGATATCCATTCATCGATATGCATCAGGAATAAGTGTTGCTGTTATTTCTCCTAACAACAGCAACACTTATTCCACAGCTAGAATCACAGACGCCCTCTCTGTCCCAACAATAAAATTACAATAAAATACTGAGATGCCATCACCTGCAGAACTTTGAACCTGAGGTTATAGTGCAGCTCTATCCATCGTTCCAGCTCAAACACCAGACACATATTACATATACGTACTACCTGTATGTCATAACTTGTTTACAACTTTTCATTTGACTTCTGTTAGCATCCACGGTGTACAGTGAGGAAGGTGATTTTGCTCTCACACACTCGACAAACTGTGGGAAAAGCTCACTGTCATTAGCAGCACACAGAGCCGCATTGTGCAGGGGGCTTTGCTGCAAAGCGATGGTTTGGCTCAGAGAAGTCCCCTGTGTCCAGGACGCCTAATCCTCCTATAAGACAGAGTATAGGACATCTAATAAAATACATCCAGTAGCTCAGTATAAAAACTTAGACTCGTATAAAATAATAAATCTGGAAAAATGTGACCCCTATGTCAAATTCTAAATATTTAACCAATATATAAAAATAATCATTTTATTTGACGGCTTCCATCATCAACAGAAACATAGATTAAACTGCATATTATACAACACTGCAAACACAGAACAGGTTGTAGTGTTTATTCTTATAACTTTATCACAGTGAGGGTTTATTTTGAAAGTCCTCACAGGAAGTATCTATATTTTACTTTGACTTTACACTTGGAGGTGCATCTGTTTCCACATGTAAGAAGCACGAGCTGCCGGTGTGTGTGTGATTCCATGGTTCCAGTTTATTCCATTTGAATTACACCAGTTCCGATGGCGTCGCGTCACTTTTCCTGCTGGAAGAGACTATGTGGAAAAGTCTCCTGCAAACAACCTGACTCCAGACACAGGGTGAGAAAACAATGTTATGTTTTTTACTAGAAATGCCACTGAAATCTAAGACAATAACTCATTATGAACACAACTTATCACCAGAATCAGCATTTACGTGGTGAAGATACACATTCATGTTTAGAGTTTTCGTGTCAGCACAGTGCAGATGTTGTAATGATGAATGAATGAATCAATCGTGAATGTGTTTGTAGTTCAGAGTGGGTTCAGTACGGTCCACAGTGGGCACAGAGGTCCACTGGTTCACATGAATATTGGCTCTGGGCCTGCTCTCAGCCTCCTCTCACTTTCGTCTCTACTCTCATCCTTTTGCTGCTGACATTAGAAATGCTGTGTTTTCCCCTTCAACGCTTCCCATGAAGCAGGAGCCTGAACCACCAGCCACACATCAGCCTTCTCTGCGTGTCTCTCCGGGATGTCTTGGCCTGCTCTGTACGCCCAGTTAGTCGGTGCCAGACGTCATTCCACCAGCCTGGGAAAAGTCTGGCTATCCGTGCTGTTTATCTTCCGGGTGATGGTGCTGGTTGTTGCTGCTGAGGGCGTGTGGGGAGATGAGCAGTCTGACTTCACCTGTAACACACTACAGGTAGGACATTCTATGATTTAACTTCATGTTACTAAACAGGTTCAGTGAATAAGGTTCTACTCAGTGATACTATATGTAGATGAAACATTTTAATACTTTGGTTGCAACTACTTGTGTCTCTCTGTTTTTTTTTCTCAGCCCGGCTGTGAAAATGTCTGCTATGATCAGTTCTTTCCTGTCTCCCACATCCGTCTCTGGTGTCTCCAGCTTGTCTTTGTCTCCACACCCACACTCCTGGTTGCGACATATGTGGCCTATCAGAACCATAAGGATAAGAAGAGACTCCTGCAGGTGTGTGCACCACTCATCCTTTGCATCTTTTGGTTTTGTCTTTTCTAACTGTCTTGTATGGTCTGATCTTTTCTAACTGTCATTACATGATGTTTTTTTTTCTATTTAGTAGCGCTGTGATGTCGTGCCTTTTGTGTGGATAGGTCACGTCATCCCCTATCTGTTTGACAGGGCTCTGGTAGAGCTGGGTTTCTCAGCAGCAAAGACCAGGAGGAAGAGCTGGAAACCCTGAGGAAGCGGAGACTCCCTATCACCGGCGCCCTCTGGTGGACCTACGCCTGCAGCGTGGCGTTCAGGCTGCTGCTGGAGGGAGGCTTCATGTAAGACCCGTGAATCTCAGTACGGCTGTCACAGTGGAAACGTACAGCATGCACCTCTGTCTCTGCAGGTACGCCCTATATGTGGTGTACGATGGATTCCGGATGCCACGGCTGGTACAGTGTGACCAGTGGCCATGTCCTAATCTGGTGGACTGTTTCATCTCACGTCCAACTGAGAAAACCATCTTCATTGTCTTCATGGCCACCGCCTCTTCTATCTGCATGGTCCTCAACGTGGCCGAACTTGCCTATCTTGTCGCCAAGGCCGTCACCAGGTAGAGCTAATCATTCAGTCAGGTGATTAAACAGCTGCTTCATTCATCTAATATTTAGTCAATTATTCATTTTGTTCATGTCCTCAAATTATTGAAGATCCCATTTAAAACTTGTTCTGTTTTCAGGCATCTCAGTGGTCGGGAGGAGAGGAATTACAGCGTCAAATCCAGCAGAGCAAGGACAAACCAAAAGTTATTGGTCAACATGAGGGAGCAGCAGCGGGATAGATAACAGCAGGGACATCCAAAAGACAGAGATGAAGCATATGTGAAGGACCCAACTGTATAAATACAACAAAATGTTCCCATTTTCAATGATACCTGAATGTAACAGAGGGCAGAGAGCATGAGAACACGGTTACCGTGGTGAAATCTTCAACTAACTCTCTGGGATTGTTGTCTCACTTCGTTAGTTGTAGTAGTTTATTTATTTCAAACATAAAATAAGCATATTTTTCACTTTCATCTTATTTCATACAAGTTCATTATTCTATTTGAAAAGAAGTGTAAACTTATATTTTCCTTTCATACATTGTTTCCCTCACTTAGAAATTATATTATAACATGAAACAAAAAACAAAATAAACAAAACAACCAAAAAAACTAATGAAAGAAAAGAAAAATTTATTTCAACAATATCAAATTGTTTGTGCTCTTACATAATGCAACCCCTGCGCTTGTGATACTCGTAACCCTGTTCTAACAATGAGTATCTTTAAATTAATTAATTAAGTTTAAGTTTTCTTCTCACGTTCTGTCCACCTCTCTCTCTCTCTCTCTCTCTGTCTGTGAACAATATTTGTATTTTATTAGGTAGGTAGTCATTTATTTCTTGTTTATATATATTTTGTATAGTTATATGTTTCATTTAGAAAAAACTCTGTCCTGTTTCCAAGTGTTCTGTAGTTTAATAAAAAGCAGTGTCACTCAAATGTCCGACCGTGCCTGAGGTCCCTGAAGTACCATAAACTTACAGAGAAACCTAAACCTGCTGCTGCACCCAGTTCAGCTACATCAACTCAACCAGCTGTTTCCTGTCTGATGATAGTTTAGGGACCTTACGCACAGTCTGAGTTTTGATTGAGACCAGAGATGCTCAGTGAGGAAATTAGGACCAAGGAAAACTCACAGCTGATGGACACAGTCACAGACCGTCCACTCCACACCTGAGGACATCGATCCTGGACCCACTGCAGCTCCACCTGTGTGCACATGTATGATGTCTGATGGAGGAAAACATCTGGATTCACTTTGGAGGAAACACAACGAAAACTGGAGACTAACTCAAAGTCCAACAAACCTTTATTAGTGAGACGCTCAGAGAAAGAGACACAAACACAACAAGCTTCATTCTGTCCGTCATCATATAGAGACACTGTGAAAAAGACATTTATCATGTGGATAAACCCAGATGTTCAACATACAAGACAACATGACACTGTCCACTGGACCTTTAAGACCTGGCAAAGAATGAATGATCTATACAAACATCAGGACACATGATTCTACAACACTGATTATTAGGAAATGATCAGCTGATCAGACACATTTAATCCAACAGTTTTCATTCAACCATCATCTCTGAATGAACAAACTGGGGATCAAGAAACTATTCATTAAACTGAAATTAAACGTTTCTCTGACAGGACCACACTCCAACATCCTACAGAGGACACAGAGACACTGAGGAACCAGTAGAACTGCACCAGTCAAATCTGTCTGGGTGATCAGGATATGACTGATCCTCCTCCACAGGAGTCACCTTCCTGTTGTTGTCAGACAGTCGTAGTCTGCTGTTGACTGTGAAAGAAATCTGATGGAGAGAACAAGACACAATCCAGCTGCAGTTATTAATCCATCATCAGTTTGATGAGGACTCATGAC
>JAUMTR010000012.1:7784842-7801717 GCA_032270685.1 Microctenopoma stevenorrisi
TGTTGGAAAAGTCCTAGTTGTTCGTGTACAGACCATAAATATGGAGTCCAGGTGTGTTTGATGCTGCTGGACAGACTCTGAGCTCTCCTGGTCCACTCTGTGGAGGAACCAGCAACAACTAGTTCATGTTCTGTGTCCACACAGAGACACACAAAGGTAAAGGTCCATGAAATGATATCTGATCAGTAAACAGTGAATCAGAGAAAGAAACCTTCTCCTTCAAATGAACAGTTCAACAAAAATCAACTTCACCTCAGAAACATCAGGAATCTAGAGAACTAATTATCACGGAAAGTTTACATCATATTGTTCAGACTCATTTACAGTCGACAGCAACTCACTCTGTGTCTGATACATGCTGTTTAAAATCAATAAGACGACGGCTTGACCAGTCACTCTTGAAGGACACACAGCTGGGTTCAGGTACTGGTCCAGGAGATTCTGGTCTTTGATGGGACCTGATAGAAAAACAACTTTGGTGACTCTCACATATTTAAAGTTTCTTCATCAATGACAAATAGAAGAATAATAATGATGAAATATGACTATGAGACAGAATCAGTCCGATGGTCTCAGTCATCTCACCTCTGATCTTTGGTCTGGTTCTCATGGTGCCCACACAGACTGGTTTTAGAGGGAGGGACTCCTTCCTCTCTGTCCTCACACTGATCCATGCTGCTGAATTCATGTCCACATCAGCTCACACACACTTTCTACATTCACGTGGAGAGGAAACACAAACCATCGATGGGACCTGAAACTCAAATCCTCCTTTCATCATTTCTCCAGGACAAATATCAGCTGCTCGTTGACTGATTGTTTCTTCTTCTCTGGTTCATCTTCGTCTACTATCAGTCCACTAGTTGGAGACATGAAGCTTCAGCTCAGCACATGATGATGGACCAACATTCACACTCTGAGATCCACTGATTCAGGAAGATTCTAGTAACTTCACCACTAAACAAATCATGTGGAATCAGTGAGCAGTCTCAGTCTTTACTGGTCTAAAGTGTACAAGCTGATATTTGGGTTTAAAACCAGCTGACGGTTTAAACCAAACTGATCAAAAGCTCCACTAACTCAGATTTTCCCCATAAACTTCCTCATTTTCTGTCTGTGCAGAAAAGATTTGTGCTTCAGTTAAAGTTACATTTACCTGACGCTCTTTCTGTTCTGTTCTGTGCAGAGACACACCTTCATCTCTTCTCTGTAAAAATATGCAGTGCGACTGGTCTCTATATGCGGGTTTCTAGTATCTAGAAACCCGCAGATTGTACCTGTGAAATAAATCAATGCAGCTGCTGCAGTAAGAAGGGAAATATCTCCCTGAGGTACTGTAGTAGAGTACACGTCTACAGTAGAAGTACTTTAAACCACTTGCACTGTTTCCACACAGTCGACAACAACAAACAACGCGTCGACTCTTCACCTGCTTCATCCTGACGTTAACGATCATGTTTCTACTGTTTCTACTGTAACTACGGCAACAACAGTAAATGTTCTTAATCAGAAAAACAAAGTCAGAGACTTTACCTTCACACAGACGATCACACCAACTAAAGATCCTGTGACACAAAGTTGTAGGGAAAAAATAAACTAAATTTGAACACAGACACATAGGGGGTGGGGGTGGGGGGTAACCCTACCTGTCCTGCTTCATTCCAGATGCTAACGTCACTGTGACTGCAGAGAAGAGATGCACAGACCAAAGTAATGAGATTCCACACACAGTAACTCTGGTTTATTTTCTTTATGTCCTAGTGTAGAGATTGTGTTATTTAATAATATTATGTCCTGTAGGTGTCCAACAAATGAGGCCTTGGCCTGACGCTTCATTGTATCCCTCCTTTTCTCTCATTCCAAAAATCCAATGGACCACTTGTTGAAGGTTAAAAATATTTACTCAAAGATTGGTACAGGTTGTTTGCTTATCACACTCTTAGAAGAGATGTGTTAAAATTGACACAAACTGTGTTAAATGAACACATCTGTGGGTGAATATAGGGAAACACTTTTTGTGTTAACTTGCACACAAGTACTGTGTTCGTCATATTAACACATATACTGTGTCAAAAAGGTTAACACAAAGATGTGTAAACGTGTTATTACTACACATTATGGGTTGTGCTTGCTGACACATATTGTGTGAAAAAGTACATTAAAATACACAAAATGTGCTACTATAGACAAAATCAATTAAATTTATAATAAAACTAATGTATATTAGTAAAACAATAACACAGATTTAACTGTTTTATTTTGAAAGATCTATAACATTTCTACAAATATATTCACAGGACAAAATGTATATCTGTCTTCAGACTAATAAAACAGATTAATACCACACTATGCTGTTCAAACTATTACCAATCCTCATCTTACTGTTGGCAGCAGTCACCATGACAACATCAGCACTGATCAGTATTTATTGATCCTGATAATCAGTGTGAATTCTGTTGGTGTTGTAGTGAGTCTGTGTGACCACTGGAGGACAGTAAGTCATTTGATTATTTCTCTATATGAGAAGGTTTAGAAACTAGAATCACATTAGTTGTGCATAACTTATCTTCAACCTATCATGCTGCCCTTTCATCATTCCTCAGGAAAACCAGGCCCAATTCACACGTCCACCAGGTTGGACGCACTTAACAGGTGGAGCTGTAACATAATGGGTGGTTCAACTTGATTTATTTCATCTTGCTGTTTTTATTTTCACTTTTGAGAACATACTGCGATGCCTTGCAACAGATGATTAAAGGGTTTAAATTTGTTGTATCAATTACAATCAGGGCCCCCCAAAATAATCTTGTATAAATAATCTTGTATAGGGCCCCCACAGAAACGCTCCTTAATCAAGTTATCAACAGTTTAACTTCTGTTGACCACTATTAGTGATCAACAGAGGCTACAACCGCTTACGATAAGGTGCACGGGTTCTGCCTCCTCTCCTGTGAGGAGAAATGTATGGTTGAAACATTACACTATCACGAGAAGCCATGGTGGCATAGCTGTTTAATTCCTTTTATAAATTATTTGTGGCTATAAACCAACTAATTTATTTTAAAGCACCCTTATATACAGCAAGAAATTAAGAGACTACTGCATGAAAGCTGTGATAAATTATACATTGTGTTCTCCCCTAATTGTTTCTAGAGCTGTTGTATCTTTGTAGAGCTTTGTTTCTAGAGCTGTATCTTTGTAGCCTACTTTTTAAGAAATAAGAAAGTTTGCAGAACGTGGCATATTTATGAATACTGGTATATTTTCCTACTCGTAGACCAACCAGCTACTTCTATCAATGCCACTCTCAACTTACTAAAACAGTGTTTGTAACTTTTGAGGGATCCTGTGGCCACGCGCGCGCGCACACGCACGTGCCTTCCCCCTGAACCCCTCTCGTGCGCCCCACTCACGGGGACACTGATGCGTGACTGTGGCGGGAGGCCGTGGCCACGCGGGACGCAGCCGCTGCGCTTCGCCGTCGCGCGACAGGTTCCACACGCGCGCGCCCCCCCTCCTCCCCCATATAGGCTTTTTTTTTTACTCTCTCTTTCTGTAACTCTCTGTAATTGTCTCTCTCTCCCTCCCCACTAGTCTCACTTACTACTCGCTTGGTCGCCTCGGGCCCACGCGCGGGAGTAAAAGAAAGAAGAAGAGGAGGAAGGAAGGAGGAGAGGTGAGGGAAGAAGGCGCGCGCTGCCGGGCGGGAGGAAAGCGGTAAGCAGCGGGAAGGTGGAGGGATGGTGTTGGTGGAGGTGGGAGGGAAGAGGAGGGATTATCATCCTTCCAGCTGCTGGATTATCAGCCGCTCTCATGCTGCGTTCACGTCCCTGCGGGAAAGACGAGAGACAGTGAAGCTTTAACGTGGGAAAAGTTTACAGACGGTTAAAGACGTTGTTGATAACTTTAGGATGTTATAATTGACTAAAGCACCACGTTAAACCGCGTTTTAGCAGTCCGTTGGGATTAGCACAGTTTTAATTACCCGTCTCCCACCGACGGTGGCTCGCGAGGTGTAGGATGCTAACGTTAGCTGCGCTCAGTATGAAAAGCGACTAATGTTGTTTTAGCAGACAAAACTGTTCAAACGTACGCAAATTACGTTTCCATGTTAATTTTAGTTGTATGTATTCTGACATTGTGTTGTCATCAAGTTAATATTCTGCATGCTTTTCCTTATTTAAACTTTTTAGTTTTTAACTGTGCCGTTTTAAAATGAATACTCAAGTATAACTTTATTTTGGGATGTCTCATGATGGTTCTGTCTTTGGTACCAAATGTTTCACGTAAAACATTTATATGTGCAATTATCACAATACTGTCTACTTGTGCACCTACGTGTGCATCATTACTTACATTTGTCCTTCTTTTATTAACCTTTATGTATCTTTAGAAATTTAGTAACTCATATTTCACAGAAGCCGAGGGGTAAGTGCTTGTGTCATCCCTTTGTAAGTAAGTAAAGCAAAGCAAAGTAGGAATCATTGCACATTTAAAGCACCTTTTAATGACCTTTAAACACATATACGTATATTTACCAAGCTTTAGTTATATTAAGCACAGTAACACCTTCTTATATTGTTGAGCATCTTCATGCCTTTACACACTTTAAGCATCTTGCATTCTCATTTAAAGCACTTTGTCTGTGTCCCGTCGGTAGTATATCTTATATTTAATGTCAAACACAGGTCACGTGTGCACAGCTTAACTTGATTAACTTAATTGCTGTGAGTCAAGACTAAATGTATTGTATTTTCTGTGTAATGAACAGAATCGACTTTGATATATCTTGAAGTTGTTCGTATGAAAGCGGCAGGCTGAGGGTTAACTGTATGCGCTGCTGTAGCACAAAGACCTCTGATCCATCAAAAGCACATGCCAGCCAGGACAATGTCTATCTGGCAGCTTCTCCATTGTCATCATGTATATGTACGCATGCCTCTGTTACTGCCGTATCAGTAGACAATTAATTGGTCGCTTCATTTGTTAGCAGACAACATATGTGTCGTTGTTGAGCTGTGAGACTTTGCTTTGAGTGGAGATGTGTCATAATTTCTAGAGGTAACGTTAGAAGCACTGACTTGATTAAAGGAAAACTGTGAGGAACACAACCTAATTATACTTTGTCAGTTTGTCTGTGGTTCTCATGGATGTATTTTTTTGACATCGTAAATTAATAGCTTCTTCCGTTTTTAGGCTGATCGTTTACTTCTCATGAGGGCAAATCAGGTGATATAGTTAATATTAGAAGTAATTAAGCTACTGGAACTTTCAGTGCGTGCACGTGTTTGTGTGTGAAGTATCACTCGATCCCAGGCAAACATTTGCCCTCCTCAGCATTCCTGGGATGTGATGAGTCCAGCATTCAACAGGGACGACCTGTTATCCACTCATTCACTTCCCACAGATGGCCCGCCATTGTTCTGCAGGACACGCGCGCACACACACACACACAGTTATACTGTAACTATAATATGTGACTGTAATGACTGGAGTTAGCTCAGCCAGTTTATTATAAGAAGAAATACAAATCATTATTTGAGACAGTTAAAGCTGCATTAGTATATATTTTAACAATGAATTACATTACTACTTATGTCTGGAAGGGGTCACTCACAACGAGGAATCACCCAACTCTGCAGTTTCACTCCCCTTTTAGCATCAGCTCATTGCAGCTTTAATGTTTCGATGGACTCTCGCTGCTCACATCCCTGATGTTTCCTGGTGCAGGAGGGAAACAGTTCTGCAAACAATCTGTGTAGCACTAAACAGCAAAACGCATGTTGTGAAACCTCAGTAATAACCCTAGTTACTCCATTTAGTTAGTGATAAGATTTCACGTGTCTGGCCTGTAAAGTTAATATGAGCAGTTTGTTTCTGTTTTTCAGGTATTGTTTTTCTGCTGATCTCTGGTAGATGGATTTATTACTGACGATACAACAATATTTCAGTAAGTCAGTCACAGTTGTGGTCTTTGGATACGTTTCTTGACCAAAATGATTCGGTCCACTGTTCAGCTCTATTATATGCAGCGCTACAAATATATGAAATATAACCTGCATCTCCTCTTGTAGGAAACTTGACGTGTGTTCTCTCTCCAGGCTAGAAAACCGAGTGAAGCATGGGTGACTGGAGCTTTCTGGGGAGGCTGCTGGAGAATGCTCAAGAACACTCCACTGTGATTGGAAAGGTGTATCATCATTAAGTCAATAGAACTTGTGTCAGGTCACTGAGCATAAACACGAAAATTCATAATTCAGTTCCTCCCTGAGTTTGTCCGTTATTCCCCCCCAGGTTTGGCTGACCGTCCTCTTCATCTTCCGCATCTTGGTACTGGGTGCAGCAGCAGAGGAGGTCTGGGGTGACGAGCAGTCAGACTTCACCTGTAACACACAACAGCCCGGCTGTGAGAACGTCTGCTACGACGAAGCCTTCCCCATCTCACACATCCGCTTCTGGGTGCTGCAGATCATCTTTGTCTCGACGCCCACGCTCATCTACCTGGGACATGTGCTGCACATTGTCCGCATGGAGGAGAAGAGGAGAGAGAGGGAGGAGGAGCTCAGAAAGGCTGGACGGCACCAGGAGGACCACGACCCTCTTTTCCACAATGGAATCAGTGATGGTGGAGGAGGTGGGAAAAAAGATAAGCCCCCAATTCGCGATGAGCACGGGAAGATCCGGATCCGTGGGGCGCTGCTGAGGACCTACATCTTCAACATCATCTTCAAGACTCTGTTTGAAGTGGGCTTCATCCTAGGACAATACTTCCTCTATGGCTTCCACCTGAGGCCGCTCTATACGTGTAGCCGCTGGCCCTGTCCCAATACTGTGGACTGCTTCATCTCCAGGTTAGAGAGTTTGTCTTGATATTCTTAATATGTGTGTGCGTGTGTTTGATTATATGTCTTCTAAGACCAACTTCCAGACCTCTACATGTACATACAAGTCCTATAAAACCAAAAACCCAGCCACTTGATGACTACATCCATTTTATAGTGTTATAAACAGAAAATAACATTTTTAAATGATGAATTGAATCTATTTTTGTTCGTCTGTTGTCTCAGGCCCACTGAAAAGACCATCTTCATCATCTTCATGCTGGTTGTTGCCTGTGTCTCTCTGATCCTCAACCTGCTGGAGATCTACCACCTGGGCTGGAAGAAAGTCAAGCAGGGTGTGACCAATGAGTTTGTGCCGGACGGTGAGTCGATGTTGCTGGGTGGAAGAGAGCCGGGGGGCTCGGAGGCGATGCCCGAACAGACCTCTCAGAGAGCGCTTGACTGTTTGCCAGGCTACGCCAACGCGAGTGTGGCGGGGGCTGGACATGCTGAGGGAGGAGTCTACAGTCCGACGGACGCCACGCCCACAGTGATATCTCTAAATCCTAACCTGGATACCGGGTTCAAGATGGATGGCGGCGCGTTCCACGCCGACGACTTCTTGTTGGAAGCTCTACCTGCTTCTTTTTACAGCAGTGGAGACAAAGTTGGACGAGACGGGCAGTTAAGTGCGGTGGAGCAGAACTGGAGCAACATGGCGCTGGAGCTCCACAATCTGGATGGAAAAAACTCCTCCTACCCTCCTCCTCTTCCCTCTCCTCCCACCTCAGCCTCCTCCTCTCCTCTGGAGGAGACAACGCCACCACCTCCACCAGAGGAGCAATACTCGATGTTTCCTACACTTCCTCGTGTCACTCTTCTCTCCTCCATCGCACCGAAGGAGAGAGCCGTGGACGAGGACGACTTCACGGTGATAACCAGGGCAGAGATGCATCAGCCTCCTGCCGAAACCCGCAAACCAAGTCGGGCCAGCAGGAGCAGAGCTCGCCCCGACGACCTGGCAGTGTAGCTAACACCCGCACACTCACACATTTTCACAACCGTGCATGCTGCACACACCTACATATGCAATTTTTTAGATATGCCCACCAGCGTAACGCCACAGAAAATGCCCCCACCTGTAAAAGACTGACGCCGTGCAAGTCAGACATTAAAAGATAAAAGTTGAAAGAGTTTATCTACATATCGGTGCCAGTATGTTTGTCCAAGTGAGCTGTAGAAACACATTTAGAGTGATTTCAGTCTGAGCCCTCTGAAGCATCATGGGTATATAATATCATCATAGTTGGTACCAGAGGCTGGAGCAACACTTACATACAGGCAAACATCATAAAACATCACAAAAAACCCTGTAATTTCACAGCTCAGAGGTCATGTGTCGGGTAGAACAGAAGCCGATTCAGAGAGCACGTAAAGAATTCAGAAAATGAATGAAACGTACAACTGCAAAAATAAATAATGTAGTTTGTCTGTGAGTGTTGAGGATGTGCTATGTAGTGAGGTAAGGTAAAGAACCGGTTGCTATTGTGTCCCAATGAATAAACGGTGAGCCTAACCTGCTCTGCCAACACCGTGCGGACACATGCGCACAGGTGCTGGAAAGCTGGTTGGTGTTTGCTTTGATCAGAGCCAGGCCGGCTAGGTTCATTTAGCTTCGTGCTAAGCTAACCAGCTCCAGACATGAGAGTGGTGTTCCCAACATTTTATATGCGATCAGCCTTTCCTGTGTCACAGCACTTAAATCCAATGAATCAGTATTTGCTTGCAGGGCTGCTCACTTACTGATAACATGCAAAAATATAAACGAGAGAGAGACATCAGAGGAGAGGTTTGCACTTTTGTTTCTTCCTTTTCCTTTTCCTTGTGACGTGGTGATGGAGCTGTGTGTCTGTCAGACACGTTCGCCTGTCTGTCTGTAGTTTCAGTGACGAGAGGGACCGAGGAAGGCAGTCCCGCCCTGAGACGTAGCCCGTAGGCTCCACAAACTGTGTGTGTGTGTGTGTGTGTGTGTGTGTGTGTGTAGATACCTTCATCTGTTTCATCTCTGCAGTTACGTCAGGGTAAACTATATAAAGTCTATAAATATGTATATTATGATCAATAGTATTGATAGGCACAAAAGCATAATATATAGAATCCCCTTCCTTTTTTTTTACTTATTAGATTCTGATCAAGCTGCAATTTGCAAAACTGTGCCTCAGTGTTTTCTGACATTTGCCCCACTGGTCACTTTGAAAAACCCAGTGACGGAAAAGTTGAGGCAAAGATCATGATTTAAAATGCATTTCTTTACTGAGCTAGTTGAAGCTCTGCAGCTTGAGCAGAGGCAGAAAACGTTTCATTCTCTTTCTTGCTTGTGTTTGCAGTGTGGTACACAACTGTTGAGTTCCCCTCGTTGTTCTGTGCGGGAGGACTCAGCGTTATTTCGTAGAATAGCTGTAGTTTATAGCAGATTTTTGGGGGGAGAAATAAAAAGAAAGCGATATAATTTCAACACGTGAGAACTTTTATTATTCTGGTAATTCCTACTATTTAGGAAAGTAGATTTTTTGTTCTCCTCAATAATTCCTGCCAGAAAAAAAGACAAAAATAAGACACTGCAGGCCTTACAGCAACTTCCCAACAGTTTGAATTTATCAGATCAAAATACTGTCAACAGTCAGGAATGGAAAATGTACCTTAATAGCAATAGAGAGTGGTTTGGGGCAATCTGCGTTTTGGATTTGTACATCTGATTGTTTCTTTCTGGACAGATCATTAGTGGATTATATTTTATATACTTGCTAACTGTGTCACATGTTTACATATCATTAAATAACTTCAGCGGCAGCTGAAGCACTTCATTTCTTAGTAGGGAATTAGTTATTCGCTGTGATGTGTATGATTTAAGCAGTTTTATTCACCAAACCCAAGTCATCTGTGCCAACGAGACGGGAACCTCGTCCCTGACGCTCACAGTCATTGGTGGTTTTATGTCCTCATCGGGTATCTGGGAGACAAAAAGATGTGATGTTGAACTTTGTCTCTGAAAGACTGATGAAAATAATGATTTATTTTACTTATATTTAGCGGAAATGTTTTTCACAACTTTGTTGTTTCCCGCTGTTTTAGTATCTCTCCAACGCAGAGAAAGACTCACACAGTTAGCGTTGCTGGGAGTTTGAGAAGACATCGTTCATAAGATAATAATTGTTTTTTCTCTGAATATAATTTGGGAGAGTTTGGCTTTCACGCCGCGAATGCCTTGGATCAAACACAGCAGCGAATCGCTGGTGGAGGTTGTGTGATGGGATCCTCACGTTGCCCTTCTTTTGCTCCTGTTGTTAAATCGCTGTCTGTGAAGAAAAGTGCCTTCTGTCTGAACACGTCGATGTAAATGTTCATTTACCTCAGATGGTTACAGAGCTGTTTCTGAATAAACCTTTTGTACCACACACATTTTCTGTCATGGTGGGTGTTATTTATATTATTTTTTAGATCTGGGGCTTAGTAGCCAATAATATTTGCCTGGTTATCTATTATCAGTGTGGCAGTCTATACAGTATGTGTGCACTGATGCTGCTGTGTGTGTGTGTGTGTGTGTGTGTGCGCGCTCGTAGCCTCACCCATTAAGCTGTGCTGAGGCCAGCACTCCCTTTATGTTTGCTGAAAGTCCCAGGGATTTTAACTGAACAAAACCCCCTCCAGGGAGTGAAAGGGCCTCGAATGGCTGTTAATGCTGCCCCGACCTCTGGACTCCTGCAGGCTGCTGCGTACGTGTCCATATGGTCCCATATGAGCATAGACAATACTGTATATTGTAATAGTGGGAGAGGCCGGGGCTCTCCAATCAAATCTACTATTAAATTTAATCTAATTTTTGTGTGATAAACATTTTATCTGCCCCTTGCTTTTGGGGTTGTAGAGCTTCACACTGGTCTTGTCTGCAACACTCTTCAGTGTTTATCTGTTTATGTCATTCACTGCAAACACATATCCAGCATGTGAGGAAATTACAGGGTTTGTGCACATGTGTAATGTCCTGTAATGACTTATCTGTCACTTGCAGTTCATTAATACTGTAAAAATGTTCAAGGTAATTCAGATTTTTAACCCTCACTGGAGCAGCACTTCAATTTACCAGCGGAGCACTTGGCTGTCTGAGCCACTGGTGCTTACAAAGGAGCCTTTTAGACCATTTATGTGGCTCAAGGCGAGATGTTCCAGTGGGGCACACACGTGCCGGTTAAATAGAAACTGATGTATTGTAGTTAAGCGAGGGAGAATATCCCTGGACAGTATTTATTTGATACCACGGCGGGAGAAAGGACGAATCACTTGTAGATTGTTCTGTAGCATTGAAGCAACTTAAAAAGTTTTCTAAGGAATAATAGACCATGTGCACAGGAGGGGCTGTGAGGTTTTATTTCGATCACATCAGCTGCTTTGGGTCATTTCCATTGTGACACTTATTTGTACAGTAGGTCCTCTAGTGGCCAAAAGTGACACTACTTAAAACAGTTCCTCTGAATTAAACTCCAGTTCGCAGCTTTTCCCTTGTTGTTCATAAACCACGTGTTCAGTTCATTCCAAAACCTTTGCTATCAGTTTAATTACCACACTATAAATCTATTTGTAGAACTTTGTTAAATTCTCGTGTGGATCAGTGAAGCGAGGTGCCCTCTAAATATTCCTCATCGCTGACTCCTAGTCTTTGCATCCCATCATCGCTGAGGTGATCTTCTGTGGGAAGGGAGCGATTCTGCTCAGAGCCAGGGTTGAAGGGCTCTCATAATGGTAAAACTCAGAGCCCTTAAACAAATTCACCCCCTTCGTGCTGCAGAGACTAGCGTCAATGCCGGACAAGGGCAGCGGCAGCGGTTGGCTCACCGTCCTTGGTGTTGCTGTAAGATCAACTTGACGCAAACTCTGCCCTGTTGGATAAAAAGAAGAAACATGTAGAAGGACGTTAGATAGTCACATGGTTCATTTTGAATAAACTTATTTATTCAGGTTTTATTTTCAAATGAATTCAACCCAAAATATGAGCAACAAGCATTCAGTAACCTAACCTTGTATTACATAGAGCGTGTGTTCATTGGGACAGACAAAAGCAGCGTCCACGCGTCCTTCAACGCCCAGTTCTTCCTTCACAGTTTTAGGGTAGCCTTCAATCAGGGTGTAGTGAGCAGCTTGTTTATAGATGTAAACCTGGTCGTCCTGGATGTGTTTGGCAGAACAGAGGGGACTTGAGTTAAATTCAGCACAGCTCAGTCTGATCGGGAAGAACTTTGACGGTTTACCTTGATCATGTAGATTTTGTCAGTGTAGGAGAAGACAGCATCCACTCCGTTGGTCACTTCTTTCCATGACCGGGTGATTGGGAAGCCATGAAGGCCGTCGCGATGGGTGTCCAGGCGCATGTACTCAAGACCTGTGCAGGGAGAAATGAGTGGTTAGGAAAGCGTGGTTGTGACACAGCGTGTCGAGTCTCCTGCTGGAGCTATTGTTGTTTTTACAACTTTACCTGCAAAGAAATATGTTTTTCCTGTGTCGTCAGTGGTGATGGCGTCTAACTTGACCTCGCTGCATTTCGGGACCCTTCTATCGCCTCCATGACCTACAGGTGGAAACACGTTCGTTTTAGAACCTGTAAAATCGGAAAAAAAAAAAAAAAAGAACCTGCAGAATCACGGTCCGCATTTGGTGGTTCTTCTCCAAACGGACTCACCAAAGCCAGCACAACTCAGGAAGTAATTGCGGATATCTTTAGGGTACCCAGGGTTCACCTCCCCGGACACTGGGTTGAACTTGGTGAAGTTGTGTCCATGGAAACAGTAATAGTGCTCCAGCCAGCGTAAGGCTGAGGTGCACACAGGCAGGTTGGACCAGGTCTTTGTCTTCACGATCCTTGTGGCAATGTCAAAAACATGCACATCATGTCCTGTGAGAAGAAATGAAGTATGTGAAAATACGCTGATTTATTATTTATCGAATGGTTTGTTTGACAATAATTCACTCTTCAGACTAACTTCCAGCTGGAACGAACATTTTTAAACATATGAACAATTCGGCCAATATCTGCTAAATGATCTGCTTTCAGGCATTCCCCTTGAAGAGAAGTACCTCCGTTAGGTGACAATATTATCTTTATGATACTGAAATAATATAGTTTTTGCCATTTCATCAAAGGAAATAGTTGCTTTTCATCGTAATTATATCCTCGACTTCATGTGATCAAGTGGTGAATATCAACATACCCTTGAAAAACAGGACTGAGTTGGTGACACACTCTCCTTTGGGACACTCCATAGCAGCATCCAAGTTAGCAGGGACTCCCGGGAAGTCCTCCTGAATCTCCTTTGGATATCCTCTTTCCAGATTTTTCTTAAAATATCTGAACACTTTGTTGTCCTGGAAATTAGATTGGTAGATCCATTAGGGAACAGATCTTCTTCTACATCAGAACGTTTTACAGAATCATAATTTTTATGTATATGATACCAAGAAGAAGTAGATGTGATCATGGTCGCCTGTCTTCTCCGTGTTGTGCATTCTGAAGGCAGCATCAACATGGCCAACGTGATGGAAGTCATCCAGCTCCCTGAAAGACCCATTGGAGAGATGAGCCGAACCATGGAAACCCTCCCACAGGTGATCACCTGAGGCGGAAACATCAGGAGTTTTATTACCTTGAATATTACCTGGACAAACTCAAATACTCCCACAAGAAAATACGGTACAGTTACACTGAATTTTTTATTTAAGAAATGAAATTTCAGTTTACTAAAACTTAAATACCACTT
The DNA here is from genome assembly GCA_032270685.1 of Microctenopoma stevenorrisi. Taxonomy (NCBI): domain Eukaryota; kingdom Metazoa; phylum Chordata; class Actinopteri; order Anabantiformes; family Anabantidae; genus Microctenopoma; species Microctenopoma stevenorrisi. The sequence goes on from JAUMTR010000012.1 coordinate 7,798,470, forward strand.
GACTCAGTGAGGGTGCAGCCAAAACCGGGTAAGGAATTCACCTTTGAAGAATAAAACGACGCCCCTTTCATCAGGAGTGACGGCATCAAACTCAATACCTTCACAGCGGTCTAGCCCAGCAGCAGCAGCATCTGCTTTATTTCCAATTCAGAAACAAAAAGAAATTCCATTAATGTTATTGACGTTCAGGCAGTGGTGCTTGTGAGTGAGTGAGTGAGTGAATGAGTGAGAGAGAGAAACTGATAAGACTCAGGGACAGCCCATCAATATGGGGGGCGCTCTGGCACCAGTCTCACAGGAAGAGGAAGAAGAAGAAGAAGAAAATAACGTTAGAAAAACATTAAAATCTAAACAAATGACCTATGCATCATAGAGACAGTGAGTGCTGCATATAATCTGCTTTACCTGTAGTTTAAAAATGTTTTCTCACTCATTTACCACGACCGAAAAGCCGTGTGATGTATTTCCTGTTCCCTTGTGGCTAAAATCTTAGACCTATAGCTGGTGCATGCGCCCTCCAGTACAAAGTACAGAAGAAGCCTGAGGCGCATGAAGCATGTGCAGAAGACCGAGGTTACAGTTAAGTACTGAGCTACTTTCACAGAAGAACCCTAGAGGAAGACATTAGAGGTCGTGGAGCTCACCAGTGGACATAAAAATGAATTAACACAGGACAGAGGAAGTCCTGGCTAACTCTCTGTCTTCCTCTGGCAGCAGTGAGGAGAAGAAAGAGTCTGGATCTATACAGGTAATACGGATTTAATACATTTTTCTGACAAAGTGAGAAAACATGAACAGGTTAACGCCTAACTGATGAATGCTAACGGCTACTTGTCGTACAATGATTAGTGTGACTGCTGTCAGCAACCAGATGAATTTGTGTTAATATATAAAACCCTTTAGTGTGATGTAAGTTAGGACAGACGTGTAGTTTGATAACAGAACCAAAGGTTGAGAGAGGGTCATGTTACTCACAGTTTTTAGAGTGAAGACTCGTACGGTTTATTTCTAGTAAATCTTATTACTACGCCTACTTTCTCGTCTGCTTCTTGGTTGATATGTTATAAACTGATCTATCATCTCTATTTGTTGAGACTGATGAAAACTTTCATAATAAAAGATGGGAAAGTAGAAACAGCTGACTCACCTGGTTTGGCGCACTCTACAGGTGGTGTACCAGGTGGAGTCTTGGTTCCAGCTTTCTCCTGTCCCTTACTGTCCACACACCAACAATGTCCAGTAGAAGCATGGCACTGCATAATCAATCAAACCAATCAATAAGAAGGAACAGATACAACACACAGAGAGAATAAGAATCTATCTCTGCTGCACCTGTCGAGGTGAGTACTGTCCGTTAGCATCACACTGAGGTACAAAGGCTCCAATCAAAGGAAGTCCCCCTGGGCTGGTGGTGCGAACACCGTCCCTGCTGAACTCACAGTGTGTTTTACGTAGTGGTTCAGCTGGAACACATTTACACGTTTAAACAAATATTAATAAAAACAGACAGAATTTCTATTCAACTCAACTTTACTAACAGAGCAACAGGTCCCAACATAAGCAGTGGCAGGCTGTGACATGTCTACCATTTTTTATTTAACAAGTTCATTTTACTGGGAAGCTTCTTTATCCATAAATGCAGATTTTTCAAAATGAAAGTATAGTGTTGATAATTATATATATTTACTTAGAGAGTAGTGGTGTGCAAAAAAAAATGATTTACAAAAGATTCCTGATTTTATATCTACTGATTGAATATCGATTAATACGGGACACAAATCGATTCATATTTGTCATCTTATAATGGCGCATGTATAACTATTTTTCCGGGTAGGAGTTTGTCAAACCTATAGATGGCGCTATGCCGGTTTCTGCTCAGATTGAAATCCTTGGCGTGAGTAAGAAGAAAGTGAGTGTGTGCAGGCGTTGATGGACACTCAATAGAAAACAGCTGACTCACCTAGTTGGGGGCACTCTACCGATGGTGTACCAGGTGGAGTCTTGGTTCCAGCTTTCTCCTGTCCCTTACTGTCCACACACCAACAATGTCCAGTAGAAGCATGGCACTGCATAATCAATCAAACCAATCAATAAGAAGGAACAGATACAACACACAGAGAGAATAAGAATCTATCTCTGCTGCACCTGTCGAGGTGAGTACTGTCCGTTAGCATCACACTGAGGTACAAAGGCTCCAATCAAAGGAAGTCCCCCTGGGCTGGTGGTGCGAACACCGTCCCTGCTGAACTCACAGTGTGTTTTACGTAGTGGTTCAGCTGGAACACATTTACACGTTTATACAAATATTAATAAAAACAGACAGAATTTCCATTAAACTCAACTTTACTTACAGAGCAACAGGTCCCAACATAAGCAGTGGCAGGCTGTGACATGTCTACCATTTTTTATTTAACAAGTTCATTTTACTGGGAAGCTTCTTTATCCATAAATGCAGATTTTTCAAAATAAAACCTGAGATTAATTAGTAGTTGAATGAGTTAAAATTATCTAGCGAGTCGTTGATGTTAGTTTAACAAGAATCTGACAAAAAATATTTACACTATTTGCCAAATTTGATTAAATTTAATCGCTTTCTGGGCTTTTATTTTTTGGTGTGTTTTTTTATTGAGTGTTTTACTTTTTTACATTTGTGTAGAAATACTGTTGATAGATATATTTCGTTCAACCTGAACATTTATAACATGGTGTATTTACCTTGATATTTTGCCCCTGTTTGATTACGTAGATGTAAAACAAAGGTTAAAACGCGTGACGTCAGAAGCCAGAGAAGGCCCTGGCGGGTCAAAGAACATGTCCAACACGGCAAACACAAAATCTAATTAATAAAAAAATATGACACTCCACAAAATTGTCTCTGTTGACAATGAACAACTGAAACCTTCACTCAGTCTATTAAAGGCTCGAGCTCACGACAGCACAAGGAAAAATCTATTGGATAAAAGTTATTTGTGCTGCACTGGAAGCAGCACGACTGAGGGAAAAACTCGTCATGAAATGACCAATTTGTGGAGGTATTTCTTCCTTTGTTTTTCCAGTTTGTAGACACGTTAGTGGGCTGCAGCTGTGTGTGTTTACTGTGTCTGTGTAACCATTACCATGGCAACGTACCTCCCTGAGTGCTTTGATATCCTGTAATTCATCCATAACAGATGATGAAAACTTTCATAATAAAAGATGGGAAAGTAGAAACAGCTGACTCACCTGGTTTGGCGCACTCTACAGGTGGT